>CM050420.1:20288368-21518993 GCA_027564155.1 Gymnocypris eckloni scoliostomus
CACTGTGAATTTTCTATATTTGATTTATTAAAAAGAACACTACATTGGTGCATGCCGTTTTAATATGATGTACTGTATGTACTATTATAGTGTTTTTTATTTACATTTTATAAAAAAATTGCCTTATTAGTTTTTGTATATTTATTTGTAGCTATAATTTGGTTTTTAGTTCAGTTTTAGTACTTAGATTAGTACTTGGAGTACTTAATTAGAAATTTGAAAAACTGAAATAAAATATGTTTTTAGTCTAATATTTGTTTTTAATTATTGAAAATTCATTTTTAATAGATTAAATTAGTGATAACGTTACGCTGGCGGATGTTTGTTTTTGTGAGTTTTTCCTTGCCATTTACTTTCTGGTACTTTTTTTAAATTGCATAATCAATACATTCTGCAAACTCCTATTCATAACTCAAGTAGAATGAAAGATGGATTTTAGGAATAGATAGTAGAATAGTAGAATCCCATTTATTATAAGCAATTTCATCGTTTTATATTTATTCTGCATGATTTCATATCATCCGGTCATTGCATATGCATTTGGCAGATGCTTTTTAACCAATGCAACTATTCACGGTTACATTAAAATGTGTTTTTCCTATAAATCAAACCCATAACTTTGGGGTTGCTAGAGCCTTGTATTACCAACTTATCTTTATGAATTTTGCAGGGTGATTTTGTTTCTGCCCACATGCAGCAATATTAAAGAAATTATGCATGGAAAAACTGTCAGATATTTCCAGCATAGATTCTTGCCTCAATATGATACATAATGCATTTCAGAAATGTTACTACAGTTGAAAAGCTTTCATTTCCATTTGATTCTAGAGAAAATAAAACTGATTTATTGCCATGTAATTGTAATCAGATTTTCAGTTAATAACAATTAACGGCCACCCAGCAGGAACACCCTATATGGCCCAATATTACAGCCACTCACTGACCTTCAGCGATAACACCACTATGTTTTAACAAAGCATAAGAGGGTGTGTGTATACAAGTGGCTTACTGTCAGGCTGCAGTTAATACATTTCATACAGCCATTTATCAGAGTCACCAAGTGACTGCATTCATAAAGCGACTGTTTAGCTAATGTTTTTAACAGCAACGGTGTATAGTAGCGCAACAAGTCATCTCAGTGACACTGCCTTCTGAGGTTTAGACGCATGACTTCAGATGTTTAACGACTGATCTTTAACCAGAGGCGTGGTATCAGTGGCGTGGTATCGGTCATGTGTCTAAAGGTAGAGCAAAACGTGTCTTGTTTTTCCGATTTCGTAACTCTTCTCTGTTCCGCCATAACGTTAGCGAGTAATCTTCCACCTACTATCAAAAAGAGTGCGAGATTGACAAACTCTCCTCCTTTGCGGCGGACTCGCTGTGTTAACAGACGCCCACTTACAGAATAGCTTCAGGGCAAAGCTTCTCCACACTGATTCTAAAAGTAAAGCAGCCCACTCATGTTCCTCAGACACACCACTGACAGCACTGAACACATCTGAAATTAGGCCAGAAGGTAAAAGTGAGAGGAAGACAGGGTTGTGGAGCTGTCTTGTCGTCCGATTTGGTTCGATTTAGCCGAACAAGCAGCCAGACGGCTAAATTACCTGGTCGTCAGAAGGCATCTTGTCACAAACGCAGAAAAAGATAACCATAAACATGGGAGGCGATTAGCATGTATGGTGTGATGTTGGTCTGAAAAAGTAAATACATTTTTTTCAGCTTTATTTTAAAGAACGGGGTGTGTGTACATACATACACTACTATGCATGTTTATTATAGTTTTTATTGGAATGTTTTATAGGGTTAATGCTCACCAGAGCTTCATTTATTTGCTCAAAAATAAAGTAGAAACTGCAATATTGTGAAATATTACATTCAAGTTTTTTCTATTTTAATATATTTAATAATGTTATTTGTCATAAGTCCCACAGGTGTATTCGTAGCAATAGCCAACTATACATTGTATGGGTCAAAATGATAGATTTTTCTTTTATGCCAAAAATCATTAGGATATTAAGTAAAGATCATGCTTCATGAAGATATTTTTTTTAAATTTCCTACCATAAATATATCAACTTCATTTTTATTCGTAATATGCATTGCTAAGAACTTTTGGACAACATGAAAAAGGCGATTTTTCTCAATATTGTTTTATTTTTTTGCACCCTCAGATTCCAGATTTTCAAATAGTTTTAGCCAAATATTGTCCCATCCTATCCTATGCTTTTTATGTATAGCACAGTGGTATGTATTTTCTCTAAATTGCTAACATCATATTGGCCACATAATAGTGACCATATTTGCTATGTAGAGATAAAATGTTTCATGAGGAATCAAATTTCCCATTATCATGTTCCTTGACGTGATTCATTTATTTATTCATTAGAAGGACTAACAAGAAGCGTAAAAGGTCTCAAACCCTGAGCTGTGTGTAGCACCTGTCGTTCTGCATATCCATCTGAAGGATACCAACATTAAGAGAGTGATTTAAGTTTATTTTTAACAGCATGCTTGATCACATCTGACTTTAAGCAAGTTTATTATTTAAATTATTTGTTTTAATTTTTGCAAAGATTTTGTTCTTGAAAGACAGGGCAAAAAAATTATATTTTAACCCATAAACAAACTCACAGGTTATGTCTGAACATAATCTTCTTTGTGCTCATTTAGTGAATGTTATTTAGAATGCAAAATAATGGATTAACTGAAGATTTTTAAGTGATGCCACAAATGAATGACTGAATTAGTGTTTTTTTGGTTTTTGAAATTGGCAGTTGATTTGCATAGTTAGAACTTCCCAGCTCTATCTTCAAGGGTTAAACACTGAAATGGAAAAATCGGAGATGGTGTATAAATATCTTTGCCGTGGTACTGTCATACTCATGAGTCACAAGAAGCAGGCACACAACTGCCTAACATCACAGCCTTTAGGAAATTGAATGGCCTAATAAAAGGCACATAAAAATCATCTCTATATTCAGTGTTCAATTTTATATATAAATATTCACTACCCCGTTGTTCTTTAACACATCTCATGATGCTCATAAATCCAGCTTGCATCATTTCTTGTTCTCCCTATCATTTTCTATCCTCTACTACAATATTATATCATACTTCAATATAATAGTATAAAATAATAAAAGTTGCACCGAGGCCAGCCTTATTACATTTGTCTATTGAGAAAGGAAGCATCCTTCTCTCCATCAGGTCCTAAAGGTTGGATCATGCTGTTATCTCTAATTAGCCAATCAAAATATCCCTACATAAGAGAACCTCTCATCTTATCGCCGAAAATAGCCCATCTGGAACATACTAAACTGACAAAATATCACTTTCTCTCATGGTGAGCAACTCTAAAATCTTCCATTTCCCTGAGATGCTCGCATCACGGATGATGCTCGTCCTGAAAAGATGGATTAGGAATGATATGTTCCTCAGATCTCCTTTTTTAGTAATGCTATCACCCTACTTGCGTACATGTGAGTGTGTTTGAGAAGAGAGATGTATTTGTATGTATACATTTATGTGTCTGACTCTGAGAACCAGGAGGCCTGTTTTGTGTAACACAGCACAGCCAATTCAATTAAAGTTTGATTTTAATTTGTGTATGTTTCTCCTTGGTTGGGCTAAGTGTGTGTGTGTGTGTGTTTGTCAGCATGTTGAAGCATGGTCTTTTGTGCAGAGACATGTTTACATTCCTCAAGCTGTGAAAGACTGGCGGCGTGGCTCTCTCTCTTTTTCTCCTTCTTATATTTATTTTTTCTCCTTTTTCTCGCTTTTTGTGCCTTCGCTGATGGGCCGCACTGAGTCACATTCACAGGCTGCCCACTCCAGCTGTCATGATTGTAACTGACAGGGAGTTCTCTGCGAGAAAAGGAGCGAAAGACGGATAGAGGCGAAGATAAAAAGAGATTGAGTGGGCTGTGATTGCCTCACGCTGATTTGTAGACAGAGTAAAAGACGGATTTATTTATATGTGTGGGAGTGTGTATTGTGTATGTGTTATGAGGAAGTGAAAGCATGGACATGCAAACACGTACATGGCCGCTGGTAATTACCGATGGCTGGGAAAGGGCAAAATCCAAAACGTTCATCTGTTAAGAGCTGTTGTTTCGAATGTGAATTCTCTCACTCGCGTTGTTCCAAACCAAAAAAAGGTGTTGAAGAATATGACCACTCTTTTCAATATCATGAAGGAGAAAGTGGAATAAACCTGTCAAGCTCCAAAATAACAAAAAGCACCATAAATGTATGTAAAAGTGGTCCATATGACTCATGCTCTATATTTTGAAGCCATACAACAGATTTGTGCGGGGTACAAACTGAATTGAAAATGTAATTTATAGGTAGTATAGAGTATACATACACAGTGTATACGTGAACAGTGGCTGTTTGGGCAAGTTCACGAGAGAAGTGTAATGCTTGATTTATTCTTTTGAATCTGATCTTTTCAATGAATCTGACGTTTATGAATCAGACTGATTTGATTCTCAAGGACTCAGTACGACAGTTAGTTGAAGGGCAAGATTATCAGACATTATTTACATTTTACCTTTCTTCACACACAAATCTATCAACTATAGAAGACTTTCAATATAACAGTGATATGGGCTATTTTATGAAACGTATGGTGATTTTGCGACTTATTCAAAAAGCATTAGTCCCTATTCATTGTAATTGAATGGAAAAAATGTAAAAGTCCATTCTCTGAAATGTTTTCTTTTGAGTTCCACTTAAGAAAGAAAATCATATAGGTGTGGAATGACTTTATAATAGAAGTTTCATTCCTCTGTCTGTTAAAGTACTGTTACATTTCTACTGAAATTAAAATAACATTTCAGTAGTACTCATTTCTTTAACAGTACTAGAATGAACCGCTAACTTGTGTTTTTCTCTGTCTGTCATTGTAGATGAATATAAGATGAAGGGAGTGGAGGAGGTGAAGTACATGCGTGGAGAAGAAGACAGAGTAAACGCACGCAACCAGGAGAACCTGGTGAGATACAAAACGTGCCTGCGCAGTTGGCGCACACCTGGGAAATTCTTCCTGTGCGGTGGTGAACAACACATTTTGCTTAGTATTCACACACACATGCACGCACCGCTTGAGGCTAGTATGCCTTTTGTTGGCTTATACATTAAGAGGTAAAACTAAGCGTATGCAGTTCACACGTGTGCCGACATGTTTGGAATGTGGGAGAGGGAAATTCTAAAACAAGTTCCTCTTTAGTCACAGACTCTCACTCATGCTTACACTCACATTATCAGACAAAATATAATAATCTGGAGTTTCTACACAAAACTCTTAACAATTATCAGATGTCTGGACTTATCTGGACTCATTCTTTCTTTGAGGAAGCTATGTATTCTTTTTCTTATTATTGTAATAATACTAATGATATTAGAGTTTTTGTTTTTTTGTATTTGAACCATAAAACAATACATAAAAGTTTTAGTTTTTTCACTTAACTAATAATCTTAAGGTTTCTTGTATAATTCCCTTTAGAATTAAGCTGTATGTTTAGCTACATAACACTCAGACCCTGTTATGATTGGCTAAACTTTTCACCTATTAAAAGAGTAATGATGTCACTAACAAGTTGTTAAATATTGGCATTGATATGCAAATGTGGGTCATCATATGTTAATGTTATATGTTAATGCCATCAGTGGGGGTGTAAAATGCTTCATTATTTTTTTATTTCTTATTCAAAATACAGTTCTCAACATATTTCAAAAGGAAACATCCATAATTTCACTAAGCAATCATTTACTATTATATTCAAAATCATGTCCCAATGTATTTATTTGCATGGACAACCTTGAAAATAATTATTATAATGATATATTATTGATCAAAACAAGCTAATAAAACTTGACCCAATTTCACATTTCAATTTCACATCATATCAGTTAGTGATCATAATAAAATTGTCCCGTTTCTACCCCTTTTGCATCTTAGTTTCTCCAAATGTTCTGCTTGCATTGTGAATGAGTATGTCCACATATACATTTCAAAGAGCGAGTGAAATCCTTTTCCATGATATTCCCCTTTAAACTGTATTGCTTAATGAAGTTGTACAGGCAGAGCAGGTGTTCGGATGCCCATGTTCTGATAAGGGGGGTGAGTGGAGAGTAGAGACGCAGTGACCGCGAGGGCAGCCCTCTCTCTCGCTGTCTCTCAGCAGGGCAGCATTCTCATTAGCAGTGGCCAGAGGAAGGTCACTGCCAGGGCCTCTGTATCACACGCTGTGCCAGGCAGAGAAGCTGGTTCTGGCCCACGTCCAAAAGCCGACAGGGCCTCTGCACCAGAGGGCCACCAGGGACGTGAATTTGGCTTTGTTTTGAACAGTAGCAAGTGAAAACGAGCTAATTTCAGGTGTGTTTGCAGGAGAAGAACTCGACGCAGCACAGGACCAAACAGCACAAAGAGGAGCCTGGGCCCAGCGCCAACAAGACGAAGTGAGTGGGTTTATACACGTCTTTCTGTTTACAGTGTGCGTGTGTTTCTGTTTTCTTTTGTGTGCGGGTGAGGGCATTCAAGTTCTTGCTCTGTTGAAAACGTGCCAGAAGTCTGTAAACTGTGTGTGGTTTGTTTTGCTTTGTGGCCTGTCTTCTCCCCTCTGGATCTCATTTGCATGTTCTGTTTGAGCGTAATGTGACATATGTTTCGTAACTTATTGTATGTAAACATATGTTTATTGCCTTCGGATGTAATTGTCAGTTTCAAAGTGTTTTATTGGCATAATTATTTCTAGTGAAATTGCATTAATAAAGCATCAGTAACACAATTGTGGTGCCAATAAAGAATAAATAAAAAGGCTAACACTTTATAATTATTTTCCTTTGTTAAAAGTCATTTAAAGGAATAGTTCCACCTTGATAGATAAACGTCATTTATTCACCCTTATGTCATTTCAAACTAGGGGTTTTGCAATACCTGCGATAATATCATCTTCGTGAATTAATTTGGCCACCATAATTGTGTAGTGAAAATCATGACAGCCCTATTTCAAACCCATATTTTCTTTATTTCCATGAAAATGCAACAACATACATTTTAGTGTATTCCTTAGAAAGAGCTGTCGTAAGCTACAAACATATTTATTAGTGATACTTATATTTTCTTTGGGGGGTTGTTTTATGGAAAAGAGCAGCATGAATTTTCTGCAAAATATCGTAGTGGTCAATGGAAGAAAGAAAAGATACAGGTCTTTATAAGAAAATCAAGATATATGATAAATGAAGTAAGAACTAAATCATTTTTGGGTGATATTTAGCTATTTATTAGACATTTAGCATGAGATGAAAATGTTTCAAAACATCTACAACTATTAACGTGTAAACTAATTTATGATCTGTTAATCATTCATATTTATTTGACTTAATGGACTTTCATTTTCAATGAGCTTTGAACACTACGGACATTAAACAGAAAGCTAATACATATGGTGTTCAAAATGTCTGGAGGTAAAGAAATTGTTATTGAGGGCATGTTCATTAAGAATGAACAGTTCATTATTGTTTTATGTGTGTGTCGATGTAGTAATGCTCAGTTAATGTGCTCTGTGTGTGCGTGGAGGCAAGGGTTTATAGTCCCTGCTGTAATGTGTCTATAAAAATGATTCCTGCCCAGCCACTCTGGATCCTACAGGAGCTGGTAGCTTTGTGTGTGTGAGTGAGAGTGTGTTTGTGTTCTTTAAGCTTGTTGTAATGGAAAATTCTAGTGTATTTGTTGCTTCCCTTCTCCTACCCCCACTAACTTCCTCCCTCTCTCTCTCTCTCTCTCTCAGCATACATACGTCAGAGAGTCAGCAGGAGTTCTTCAGAATGCTGGATGAGAAGATTGAGAAGGTGAGGGAGGAAAAGAAAGAGGCAGGGAGCAGATTGGTTAGAGATTTTAAAGGGCCAGTGTACATTAAACCACCCTTCAGAGGACTGTTCATTTATCTAGATTTTGACATTTAAATGATTGTCTTGTCCTTCCATCATGTGAATCGCCTGTCTGGTACTTCCTGTAGACCTCTGGAGATAAAATTATATATTTATGGCTCTGATTTTTCCCAGTACTTCCTCCTCTCCCTCTCTTATCTGTCTTTGTCTCTCCCTTGAGGTCTTAGATCAATTGGAATAAAATGTATTAAATCTAAACATTTTAGATCTTGTTTTAAATAAGACAGGGTTATGTAAGGGTTGTAGGGCTTTTACACTGCAAAAAAAGTATCATTTAGAAGTAGCTAGGGATGTGACGAGATCTCGTGGCACGAGATTTGACATTGAATCATTCATTCAGGAGATTCCAATCGTGAAACAAGTCTTTATGAAGTAAGACACTGACTTTGTTCAAATTAATATATATATATTTAAAAGACTTAAGTAATGAACATTTTATCAGAACCACTAGTTAATGTCGTTATTTTGTGAGAGAATCGTGATCTCCAATTTATTTAAATAAAACTTTGACTCAATTTATCCAGAATCGTGCAGCTCTAGTTTATGTTGTTTATTACTGCATATAATTCATCAAAAATAAGTTTAATTTCATAAAGTATAAGTTGATTTCAAAATGCACCTTTTTTGCATTTTGTGTTTTTCACTTGAATAAAAGACTATTTTCCCCTATATATTTTATCATTGTGGATTTAAAAAAATAAATAAATCTCCTTCTCGTGAACACAGTCTTGTCTCATCTTGTTTCGTGGAATAAGTGTCTCGTCACACCCCTAGAAGTAGCTATCCGCATTTTCATCTCATAAATGATTAAATCTGAACTCTTTGTTCAGACCGTGTTGTCAATATATCTAACACTGGTGCCATACCATCACCTGACCATCTATATGTTTAAAGTTTAATCTAAAGTTAAATCAGGCTTGTAAAAATCAGATTGTGGTGGGTTTTTATATTTCTCACAACTGCGAGAGAAAAGTCAGCGTTGTGAGAAAATTGGCAATTACCTTTTTTAGTCTGTGGCTTAAACAAGAAACACATAATTGTGAGATGTGAACTCCGAATTCTGAGATGAGTCAGAACTGTAAGATTTAAACTCACAATTATGAGAAAAATTGAGAGAAAAATTTGTAATTACCTTATTCAGTGCCAAAAACTAGCTTCCATAAGCAATCTGTTCTCTTCCATAGTTGATGTTTAATATTCAGGAGGAACAGGATTTTGGTCCAACGAGTTTTATTTGTGGTTGGAGCAACCTGGCAACCAACAAAATGTAGTGCTGCCTATCACTCTTGCTGCTAGTTAGGACAGAAACTCACACTCACGTATAGCATTTTTATCTAATCTTCCTCTCTCTCCATATTTTTTAGGGGCAGGAATACTGCTGCGAGGAGGAGGATGAGGTGACATAGCAGAGAGGCACCAGATCTTGCCAGAGATGGAAATAGAGAGCGTGAACTCAAATCAGTGTTTCCTATGTCTGTAACACTCTGTCGGTCTGAGAGCGAGTGTGCGTGTGAGTGCGTGAGAGCGTGTGTTCTTGAGTGAGAGAATGCAGGACTTTTCCTCATAGGCTGTTGCACCCTTGACCCCTTCTCCTCTCTGGGGGTTGCCTTGCTTAGTGATCTAGATGGTTTTGGGTGAAGAAAGTACAGCTTGATTGATGTATTATCAACACAGACTCGCTCTGCGTGAAATGAGGATCCCCGTCCCCCTCCGCTCCTCTCCTACGGCCAGCATTGAAACGCCCCCTTCCTCCGCCTGGCTGTGATGAAGCCATCTGAGAGAGAGAAAGAGAGATTATGTCGAGGAAAGCAAGATGAAAGGATATGGAGAGAAAAAAGATGACATGCTCCTCCCAGTCCTTGTTTTAAGTGGCAGGCCAGAGAAAAGCCTGACATATGGAGGAAACCAGAAGAGAGCTTACGAACATCCTCTGGAGATAACGGGAGTGGATGTAAAGATGGAGTGTTGTGGGTTTATTTGGGGAGAAATTATTGCGCAAAAGACATATTTTATTAAGAGTGACTATATGAACGAAGAACTGGCTGATTATTTTGATTAGAGCGTCATGGCAAGTTTTTGAACATTTGAGTCTGGACTCCTGCCTTTTGAAGGACCTTTTTTTAATTTGTCGAGATTGATTTATTTGTTCCGCTTTTTTTGTTTCGTTTTTGCATAGAACATACCTCTTCAAGCTTGTGCTGTATAGGTCAGGGCTGTATGGTGATCCCACAACACACTCGCTCACACACACAAAGTCTTAAAACTAAAATGATCGACCACACCCTCTTTCCACACACACACAGGTTCACACTTTCATTTTGTATATCCTGCTATTATTTGTAAAGGTTTTTGAAAATAGACGGAAATACTGTGAGACCAGTTACCCACACACACACATCCAAATATATCCCTTACAGCCACCCGCAAACTGGCAGCATTTAACTTAAAGATCCGTATTGACTGTTTATGCTGCCCTTTATAAGGTAATGGACTGTGAAGAGACTATGGCAGAGAACTGGGGTTGTCCGTGTTGTTTCGTGTGTTTCGAGGGCTGTATTTGTGTTAATCTGTGACCGAGAACCAGGTCTTACTGTGTTAATCGTTGTCAAAGGGATGAGGTGTTTGTTTTGGGCCTGTATGTGTTTTGCTAGCATTTACCTCGGTTTCTCACCCTGCATTTCTTACTCAAAAGTATTCAGTTGTGTTGGCTAAAATGAATTATCGTCTCTTACAATTCATAGACATATTCTAGACTTAAACAGTATGAGGTGGGGTGGGCTCACTTTGGAGGACACAGCGCTGGCCAAGCATCTGTCACTATGATCACTGGATTGATTCCTTTTTAATTTTCAATGTTTTCTTTTACTATTAAAATATAAAACACAGGAGCTGTGGTTTTTGTGTGCTGTCTCGTGTGTGCGTGCGTGCGCATCATTAATCCATTACAGCGTCATATTTCCTGTTGGTGCCCTGACTCGTAGCGTTACAAATGGTTTCTGGGGTTGAATTTCAAAAGCAGAAATGTGTGGATTACATTTCCACCATGGGTTAATATTATCAAACCGTACAAATGTTTTAAAAACATACCAACAGCAAGTCTTTTCGGAGAATCCATTCCACACAGAGATGAGACATCAGGAGATATTGACAGACCAACGCGAAGCATTTGTGCTTGTTAATTTCACTACTTGTGGTTTGTCTCCATCTGCAGGTTGAAGAGTGGAGCTGAACTATGCTAGAAATGTATAAAATGGGATATTGGAGTAAAATGTATACAATTATATAAAATGAACGTGTATGTTTTAGATTTCATGACTGTTCACTATTTAAGCTTTTCAGTCCTTTGCATCTCACCTTTCATTTGACTTGACTTTGCACCGGTGGACATTTTAAGGGTATTTAGGATATTCTGACACATTACTGTTTCTAGAGGTTAAACTCTAATGTGCTCCTTCCACAGCTTTAATTTACTTAATGTTTATAGAGTCTGTTTATTAATGCTAAAATCTCTCGTGCAGCACAACTGAAAAAATGGACATGTAGAAAGTGCCACAAACAATACATTAGTTAAGAGGTAAAATGTATCAATTCCTTTAACTCTAAAACTATTATGATTATTTTTTTTACTTCCTGATAGACTTATGATTAGCAACATTTTTAAGAATCCTAAAGCGATTGAGGTAAAAAAAAATATTGTGTGAGCCACAGCCAATAATCAGTGTTTAAGGTTTATATTCATGTATATGTAATAGTATGCATTTTGTGTATTATATATTTATATAGCATTAAAAGTTAGGGGTCAACGGTTTTTATATTGCGTTTTTGAAATAAGTCTACTGTACTCACCAAGGCTGCTTTTATTTGATCAAAATACAGCCAAAACAGCAATATTGTACATGTTTCAGCATTTAAAATAACTTTTGTCTGTTTTAATGTTTTTAAATGTAATTTATTTCTGTGAGGGCAAAGCTGAATTGTTATCAGCCATTACTTCAGTCTTTAGTGTCACATGATCCTTAAGAAATTATTTGATGCTCAAGAAACATTTCTTATTATTATCATCGATGTTCAAAATAGCTGTTTATGTACAGTTGAAATAATTAGCCCCCCTATGAGTGATGTTTAACAGAGCAAATTAATTTTAACACAGTATTTCTTATATTTTTCATCTGGAGAAAGCCTTATTTATTTCAATTTTCCTGGAATAAAATAATTATAAAAAAATTGCTATGGTCAATATTATTAGCCCTCTTAAGAAATGATTTGTTTGATTGTCAACGGAACAAACCACTGTTGTTCAGTAACTAGCCTAACTTGCCTTTAAATTATACTGTAAGCTGAGTATTAGTATCCTTCAAAACAACTGATAAAATAACATGTAATGTCATCATGGCAAAGACAAAAAAATTTGGCTTTGACTTGAGAAAAAGAAAAGTTAATGCTAATAAAGGAGAAGCATTTACACGTTTATTAAAGTATTTTCAAGAGGCAAGAAAAGCCGTGAGAAGCATTATCAAGAAGTTTGAAGAGACCCACATAGTGGAGAACAGATGCAGGAAGTGAAAAATGTCAAAAACTTTGTAAAGAAAACTATTGTGAGAGGTTTCTAAAGTCCCAAGAACAAATGCGAAGACACTAGTGAATGATTTATCCAAGTCCGGGACTGATGTTTCAATGAAGACGGACACTAGAGATCCAGACGGGAATGGACTGTGAGGTTGCTGACCAAGAAAAACTCCTCTTCTGAAGAAGAGACACCTCCAAGCTAGACTGAAGTTTGAAGGACAACCTGGAGAAAAATTATACATACTGGTAACGTGTCCTTTGGTTAGATAAGACAGAAGTAGAGCTCTTTGGTCATAGAGATGTTGCCAATGTTTGGAGTAAGATGGGAGAGGTGGAACTGGGAATCTCGTCAGAGTCAAAGGAATCATGAAAACAGAAGATTTTGAAAGAGAACCTCAGACAATCTGCAACAAAAGGTGGTTTGGGTCAACGTTTTGTCTTCCAGCATGATAGCGGCTCAACCTCCTTTCTGGTGAAGAAATACCTCCAAATGAGCAAAGTGAATGTCCTTGACTGGCCTGCACAAAGCCCAGACTTGAATCCAGAAAATCTGTGAAGACCAGAGTCCAAACATTTTTGTGTGCGTGTGTGTTGAAAAATATTTTCTCTGTTAAACAGCACGTGGGAATTATTTAAAAAAATTATGAAATATTTTATAGGGGGCTAATAATATTGTCTTCAACTGAATATGTATTCTATCCGAACTGATCATTTTGATGTTCATTATGAGAACAATTTACTTAACGAAATTAAACTAAAAAAATATGAACTATATGAAATAAAAAGCATATTTCAAAGATACAATTTGCACAAAATGTATGTGATCAAATTTAAAAGAAAAAATAAAGATTGCACATATTTATTGTCAAGAATAAATCCCATGTAAACTGTCCATCTATATTTTAACTATATAAGCATAACATGTGGCGGTTTTATCTATCTATATAATAAAGGATTCATTAGCTTTTTCATACAGCTCTGCAAAGCTGAGAAAAGTACGGGAAAGAATATGGGCAAAGACATTGACTTCTTGTTCTTTCCACTGTGTTCTGGAGGTTTAGCTGTGTTCTTCTCTCTCACGTGGTGTTCTGGTGTGATGCACGATTGAGTTTTACCAGGCTCTAGTACTAGTGGTTGTTATGCTCTCTAGAGGAAAGCAGTGGAGGGAATGAGCAGAGCGGGCTTCATGATGGTTGGTGTGTTTGAAGTGGATCTGAATGAAGAAAATGGGATAATTTAGGTAGGTTTAATGCGTATGAGTGTGAATGTGTGTGACTGATCTCCATCTGATGTGTGTAGGAGAAGTGGAGGAATGAAAGATCTGGTATGAGAGCGAGAGAGTTGAGTTCAGCCCTGTGAGAGCTCTGGCTTGGTTGTCACTCTTCATTGCCAACATGAGCTCACAGCAATTACATCTAACTCACTCCAGCAGGCCTCTCTTGCCCTCCTTCCTTTTCCCTCTATTCACTTCCCTCATTCTGCATGTACAGTGGGGCAAAAAAGTATTTAGTCAGCCACCAATTGTGCAAGTTCTCCCACTTAAAAAGATGAGAGAGGCCTGTAATTTTCATCATAGGTATACCTCAACTATGAGAGACAAAATAAGAAAAAGAAATCCAGAAAATCACATTGTAGGATTTTTAAAGAATTTATTTGCAAATTGTGGTGGAAAATAAGTATTTGGTCACCTACAAACAAGCAAGATTGCTGGCTCTCACAGACCTGTAACTTCTTCTATAAGAGGCTCCTCTGTCCTCCACTCGTTACCTGTATTAATGGCATCTGTTTGAACTCGTTATCAGTATAAAAGACACCTGTCCACAACCTCAAACAGTCACACTCCAAACTCCACTATGGCCAAGACCAAAGAGCTGTCAAAGGACACCAGAAACAAAATTGTAGACCTGCACCAGGCTGGGAAGACTGAATCTACAATAGGTAAGCAGCTTGGTGTGAAGAAATCAACTGTGGGAGCAATTATTAGAAAATGGAAGACATACAAGACCACTGATAATCTCCTCGATCTGGGGCTCCACGCATAAGATCTCACCCGTGGGGTCAAAATGATCACAAGAACTGTGAGCAAAAATCCCAGAACCACACGGGGGACCTAGTGAATGACCTGCAGAGAGCTGGGACCAAAGTAACAAAGGCTACCATCAGTAACACACTGCCGCCAGGGACTCAAATCCTGCAGTGCCAGATGTGTCCCCTGCTTAAGCCAGTACATGTCCAGGCCCGTCTGAAATTTGCTAGAGAGCATTTGGATGATCCAGAAGAGGATTGGGAGAATGTCATATGGTCAGATGAAACCAAAATAGAACTTTTGGTAAAAACTCAACTTGTCGTGTTTGGAGGAGAAAGAATGCTGAGTTGCATCCAAAGAACACCATACCCACTGTGAAGCATGGGGTGGAAACATCATGCTTTGGGGCTGTTTTTCTGCAAAGGGACCAGGACGACTGATCTGTGTAAAGGAAAGAATGAATGGGGCCATGCATCGTGAGATTTTGAGTGAAAACCTCCTAACATCAGCAAGGGCATTGAAGATGAAACGTGGCTGGGTCTTTCAGCATGACAATGATCCCAAACACACCGCCCGGCAGCGAAGTGGCTTCGTAAGAAGCATTTCAAGGTCCTGGAGTGGCCTAGCCAGAGTCTCCAGATCTCAACCCCATAGAAAATCTTTGGAGGGAGTTGAAAGTCCGTGTTGCCCAGCGACAGCCCCAAAACATCACTGCTCTAGAGGAGATCTGCATGGAGGAATGTAGAAAATACTGTACAAAAAGATGTACAAAATACCAGCAACAGTGTGTGAAAACCTTGTGAAGACTTACAGAAAACGTTTGACCTCTGTCATTGCCAACAAAGGGTATATAACAAAGTATTGAGATGAAATTTTATTGACCAAATACTTATTTTCCACCATAATTTGCAAATAAATTCTTTAAAAATCCTACAAAGTGATTTTTTTGGATTTATTTTTCTTATTTTGTCTCTCATAGTTGAGGTATACCTATGATGAAAATTACAGGCCTCTCTCATCTTTTTAAGTGGGAGAACTTGCACAATTGGTGGCTGACTAACAGGCTCATAACTCACCAGAGAGAAGTCTGTCATTTTCACCGGAATGTATACATTTTGATTAAACATTACAAGTCAACAACAATTAAACAAACACACAAAAAAAACATGCACGGATAAATTGTTTACAATACGATCGATAAAATCTTTTTACAAAATAGATAGGGTGAATTTTTATTTCATGCCAACTTTAGCTGCCTGTGCACATTTGTATGTGTGTATGTGCACAATTATGAAGACCTGCAGGAGTTTACTGAACAAACGGAGCAGTCAAATGACAGGCTGAAAGTCTCACTGCTTTGTGAAAGAATGTGGGAAATTAGGGGGAAGAAAGGATGGAGTGTGAGAGAAAAGGGCAGGGAGGGAACTGTTGAAAACAACACAGGGCAGGGGCACCACGAGTGGTCTAACAATCCACATTCCATCCCTGTTGACCACGCGCACTGGTCAACACAATGACATCTCTCTGCCCAACTTTGTCTTCTCTTATTTGTTAGGTATAAGAATCTCAGACTGGATCAACGTATGTATGAGGTGGAAGAGTTGTTTACACTGGAATTTGTGTGTTAATTCTACTAGTCTGAAAAATACTGTTAAATAGCATAACTGGAACAGAATAAGCAACATTTTCATACGTTTATTACTGTAATCCCGACTAACAGTTTTGGAATGTTTTTATTTTAGCTGTACTTGTAGGTAACTAGACCTACTGTACTTAAAAAACTAGGCAAGATGGTCGACATGAAATGAAAATCCACGATCCCATTCAGCTCTGCTTCCATCCAATCAGCAACTGATGGAGAAAACCAAGTCTTTTTTGTTAATCTGCTTCACTCGAATGTACAGCACAATAAAAATCTGTTGCTACTCCCATTTCATCACAACCTTAAAGGAACTTTGATTCCACTTCAACAGGAGCTATCTCTTCTATAACACTGAGGAGAATTGTTAGCACTAACAAGAGAGACAGAGAGGAGGATCTCCTCTGACAGTGTCTTGATTAATGGCTCAGACTGTCTTGAATAATAAAGAAGGAAGAGTGTGAATCCAGCGTCATCTTCCCTAAAGGCACAGTCCTGTAATTAGCAAAACGGTGTTCAAGCTAATGGTGCCAATACAGCTTTTGACATAAGTTAGAAATGACCGATCGAGTTAAAGTCAAAATTACTGAACACAGACTCGTTTATAAGAGCCGACAGCTCTTTTGTGTCTGTCTACTAGCCTTAACGGTATGATGTGTTTTTCTTGACAACCTTGCGAGCAGTTTTCCTTCAGACTCAGGTGTTCGTTCCAGTAGTTATGATACTGTGGTTGAGGAATGCTGGGCATTTTGGCAAGTTAAACAAAGCATGCTGAATAGCTATAACAAAGAGTTGAGAAAACAATAAAGATATGTTGGGTATTGATCTGAAGGACAGATCTGCAATTGATTGTGTGTATGTCATTACAGCTTTGAGTGTGTTTGTGTTTTTATTAGATTTGCATGAGTTTTGCTGTTAATAAAACCCTGGTGCAGTGTTTGATGGGGTCTATAGCCTAACTTGGGCATTTACGCGTTTCTCCTTCACTATTGTTCTTTTCAACATGTCCAGAACACGTTTCTTCTCTTTCCAACAGGAACCCAACTGAACCCAAAAGGCCTCAACCCAGCAGGGGTTCAAGTGCAGAGGAACAATAGTGTTCAAAAGTCCAGACAGCAGGACGATTGCAGACTTTAGTCATGGGTGTCTAGTGTCGAGCTGGAATAGTAGTTTATTGGTGTGCAGTGTTTTGGGTCAGGGCAGGTGACCAAATAATCTGCACAAAACTATTATGTAAAAATGACATGGTTGTATAGTGGATATTGTAGCAATTTTATTGCAACACTTTTGCAGTTTTGGAGTGTTTAGTACATTACGTTTTTGGTTCTGTTAATTGGCTCAAAACATTTTTGGGACTTCTGTCACAGACCATTGTTTTAGGTTGTCCCAAAAGGCACACTTGACAAAAGATAGGTGTGCATGAAGAAAGCAGGTTTGCAGGGACATAGAGTGAGGTATTTTCGAAGGAAATGCAGTTTTATTGCACTCTGCTGGTTTCATCCTTCTGGTAAACCACTGGGATGACTAACATTGTCTGCAGTGCAAGCAATTGATCTATCTGTCTACCTCTCCCTGTTTCAATCTTTTTCACACCCCTTTCTCATTTTTCCACTGTTTGTTTGTCTGCTCTTGTTCTGTGCATAATCACATACCTTTTCACAGTGTTTCACAGATGTGTTTACATTCACAAGGAAGATGGAGGCAGAGTGTCTGAGTTCATGTGAATGTCTGATAAACTCTATCAGTTGAGATAGACTCTGTCAGGTGAGACTGGGAATCTCTCCTGCTTTCCAGACAGACTAGTCTATGATCCTATATGTACTCTTGAGAAAAGAGTTTTTACAGATGTTTGTTTACAACAAATTTAACCGCTTTTGTTGCTTTTATCAGATTTGTAAGTCCAGAACAAATGTATAGGAGAACAATGAGTCATTGAAAAGCAGATTAAGCTAACATTTCTGGATGGATCTCTTTGGTCTTAGTTTGCAGCTTAATCAAATTGAAATGTTTTGGTACCTTTAATGTCAATGTAATTATGTACTTATTAAAAGATGTCAAATGTCATGGGGGGATGAACTAGCATCACACTCTAGATGTGTTTGTGTGTGACAAGGCAGAGCTGTGTTGACAGAGGTAGGCTGGAGGAATTTGAGTACAGCAGGGGTTTCACCAGCCCCTTTACCCCCTCCTCATTTTACAAGAGCCAGGCAGCCACGTCAGCCCATGAGGGCAGAGCCACTGCAAAGCAAGCAAACAACACATACACACACACACACGCACGCACGCATGCACACTTCTGTAACAATGTTTGAACCAATGGACATTTTCATTAATATTTAAAAACTTTTGTTTTAATTACATTCCTTTTTTGTATCTTTTCTCAATAAATAATGTTCCAAAGCAGAACTATTTTGGCACAGTGTATGCAGTAGTATGCTTTGTCATTAAAAAAAAAAATTATGTGTAATAGGGATAGTTTACTTAATATGATTTTGTCATCATTTATTAACCTTTATGTTGTTCCAAAACTGTAATTTTTAAAATTCTTTGGACACAAAAAAATATCAAAAAGCTCTTTTCTGTCTATACAATGAAAGTCAGTGGCCCAGTGTTGATTTGGACCCCATTTACTTTTATTGACATAAACAGTTGAAACATTTAGAAAATATATTTGTAGGTTCTGTTCTGAAGAAGAAATACATGTGTTTGGAATGACACGAAGGTGAGTAAATCATGACCTAATTTCATCTTTGCATTTTCATCAACATTAGTCCAGATACATGTAATCTCAAATCTGATTGCTTCTTTTATTAGGGGTCAGTTCTCTTTATCTCTGAAGGCTGTACTGTGCAGGTGGAGAAAGTATAAGATGTGCGTGTTTGGAGGTGAGTAGCATGTGGTGTCCAGATGCTGTCAATAAGGACATATGGAGGAGAAACAGAGAGACAAAAAGAGAGAGTGAGCCCCGGGCAGTCAGATAATGAGCTGGAGACTTACATTAAACTTCAAACAGGCGGTGAAAGAAAATCAGGTTTTTATAACCAAAGTCCTGCTTCCTCCAAGCACAGCAGGAGCACACACACACACACACACACACACACACACACACAAAAGCTAGAGCTAAATGTTCAGCCATGAACACACACACATCCCTAACACTTTTAATCACCTTTTTCATGAGGTCCACTTACAGAATATTGCTCGTGAAATAACTTTTGGGCTCTTGTCTTGCCTAATTGCAGCTTGGCCTGAGGGTTTATTTCCCAAACATTAAAAATGAACATAAATCGATATACAGATTGGGAGAAGTGTCTAAATAATATTGTAGAATATAGACTTCAGAAAGTGTATGTAACATAATCAGTGTCAGCAGTGTGTTTTTTGCTCTTGGGTGTGGAAATTTGTTAGGGTTCGAGAGGTGAGAGTGAAAGGTGAGGAGAATGTGTCTGTCCAGATATATGACTGACTGAAGCTTCATAAACCAGAAGTTTGAGTCATTCATATGCAGGCAGGTTCGAATTCCTCTGTCTGTTTACTTGTCCGGTCATGAATATGAGTGTAGCCCCCTGCGGCCAGAGCTGAGATACAGCCTCCAAGACTTCATACAGGCAGAAACACACTCACATCAGCACAATGTGCATCAAAAATCATGCCGAGCTATTTTATTATTATTAATATTATTAAAGAAACAATATATAGAAATAAAATAGATGTCTTTTTCAAAACTAAACATTTTTATTATTATTGAGATTATTTTTACGAGTTTATTTTATATATTATTTAAATTGTAAGGGATTTCTAAATCATTGAAGTATTTATTGTTTTAGCCATTTTTATAAAATAAATAATTTTAACATTAATTTTAGCAAATAATTGAAACAATATTCATTACTATTAATAAAAAGTAATGAGAATCATAATTACAAATAATTTTGAGCGCAATTGTCAAATTCTAATTATATGTTATTAATGATATATACCGTAATGTACATTTAACAATACATTTTTCTTTTAATTTTAGGAGAAATATGACCCAGAAATGTTCTTCATGAGATTTCCCCATTTACTTATTCCCCATTTACAGTCAGACATAATTTAAGCATATAGTAATATACCATAAAGTCATGCATAAATCATAAATAAAATAAATCGTAAAAATCTAACTTCAGACATAATTTAAGCATATAGTAATATAGCATAAAGTCATGCATAAATCAAATAAATCGTAAAAATCTAACTTCTCACCAGGGACTTGCACACTTCACTATGTGTATATGTGCAGTATTCTTTGTCATTAGATGCATTGTGTGGGTCTCTCCCTGGGAGAGTTGGAGAAGAACACATGTGCAATCATTAGAGAGTCATTAAAAGAGATGCAGCGAGTCCGTATATTGCAGATGTTTATATCGGCTGCAGCAGTGTGACAGAACCACAACATGTTTATTTAATTCATATAAATGCAGAACTAGAATGAACAGAAAACTGAACAGAAGTATGAGAATTGCATGCAAATAAAACCTACCACATATGTATGTATCCTCGTATAATAAAATGCACATGTATGCATTCTTTTGCTTTTCTGCTTCATTGTTCATTCTGATTCAAATGGATTTTTCACAGATGTTCTGGAACAATTATTGCAGCTCGAAGGCCTGTTTTCTTATCAAGCAACTGTTGCACACTTACATTAGCTGAAGTCATCAGAAAAGTGGTGTGTGAAAGCAGTGATCTTTTCGACAGTGAATTACCTGTCATTACCTGTGTCAGGTGTTTTTCTAACCAGTGATAAAAAACCAGACTGCTTATCAAGCTTGATGCTGTCTGTTCCCTTTGCTGTTATACACTCATACAATCTTGGACATCCATAAAGCATACTTAAAACACACATACATCACCTTGGTCTGTATTTTCGGCACTCTTTGTTGGAATATGTTGTTATGAGCGAGACTGTCTTGACTGAGTAATTGTTTGTGTTTGTCGTGGTGTCGAATAACTGGTCTATCACTTGTTATTTAAAGATGAAGACTGTATAATAATATGAGTTTACTGCATGCACACACTGCATAGACTGTTGTCTGTTGTCTGACTATGTTTGTTTGTGGAGTTATATGTGTATTGGTGGGTTTACACTAGTATTATTTACTGCAGATGTTCAAGGCAGACATAGCCGTAGATTTGGAAGGCGGCAGTGGGAACAGGATGGACATGTCCCTCAGAATAAAAATAAATGTAAACAAATCCTTGAAAATAATTAACAACCCCAAAAAACTGTCAAACAGATAAAGTTTTACATTTATGTAATTTTACATGAGAAGTAAAATAAAACAAATAGATTCATGTTTTGTCTTGTTTTATGCATACATCTCAGTAAATTTTGTAGCATTGATGCTTTAAATAAATAAATGAGAAATGTACAAAATATAATAATATTTTTTCTTGCAAAAAATATCTAAGCATTCTTAAACGAATGTCAGTTTACTTAAGTACAGTAAAATAGCACAAATGATACTTTCCCCAAGAGAATATTTTTTAACCAGACTTATGGTTTGTCTTGTTTTAAAGCATAAACCTCAGTGAAATTAGTCAAGTTTATGCTTTAAAACAAGTTAATGATGTTATTTATCTTAGCTAAATTTATACATGCATTGCTTAAAGGAGGTATAATTAGTACTTAAAAATACGAAAAAAACTGGTTATGAATAGGCATTTTGTAATGTATTATTATTATGACTCATTTAACTGTTTTTGCACTTGTCTAAACATTAGGTGAATTTAATCCAGTTTAATTTTCTCCATTGCCTCAAGTTTCATCCTGATGCTGGTGCAGAACATCCCTCAGTGCTCTGTTAATATGGACATTCTCACCAGTTGAATGTTATTTCTGGTAAAGCTGGGGTGAGGAAATGTGAGTGTGTGTGTGAATGTGACGACTGAGGTGATGTCAATATTTGTTGTTTTTCACTGCAGAGTCCCTGTACAGTGGAGGTTTCCACTGGCACAGCCAAACAGCCCTGACTAGCTGAGGACACTGAGTGTGTTTGTGTGCTTGTGTCAGTGTTTACCTGTGATCTCCACAAGCCACAGAGTAGTAATGCTGGGAAAACTCACTGTTATGTCACACTGTATATGTTCGTCGCTGTTAATGTAGTCAAAGTATAAATTAGTTGCTGTTTTGCATAAATGTTGTTGCAAGTCACAGTATATTGTTTTATGAAGTCAGAAGTTTCTGAATTTTCGCTTGCTAGTGACATCTATGCTAAGCTAGGCCCTTGAAATGCTAATATGAAACTTAGACAATATGTCTTTTTCCTCTCACAAGCTGCTGTTGGCAAGCTGTTGTTAAGTGCCTCACCTCCTTGCAAGCCCATGAATGTGCATGAGGAATTTATCAGCCCTGGAAATACAGCGCTAGCTTGCTTGCGTCATCAAATAGCACTTTTGACATCTTCACATGAATTTCAATAATCTTATCGAGCTTTGCCACAAGTCTAGGAGAAGAAAATACTAACTCAAAACACATTGTTGACTGTTCCACCCTTGCCTGAGGGATGCATCGCTCTTTCACTGCTCCTGATGAGCAGCTGTTTTTGGAGATTGTCTTGTTTATGTTAAAATTATGTATATTCTCCTTTATTGTTTCTTGAAGGGCTGCAACGGACCATAATGTGGACAACACCACATCCATGCTGAGAGAATGGCTGAAGAACAGGCAGAGCAGATACCATTACGTGGAGTGGAGGCCCATGGAGGAGCCACGGTTGGTTGAAAACATCTTGTTCCAGAACAGTTTCAAAGTCATTTAGCACTAATGGCTGTTTATGTCAGGAATTTGCAACGGTCTGCTAATGTCTTTCCCATCTAAATCTAATGATTTCCAGAACAGGGTTTAAAAATCATGTCAATTCTGTCATTATTTTGTCACCATCTTGTTCCAAACCTATGCATCTTTTTTTCTATATAAGGTCATACACAGATGAGTGGGGGCCGAAACACTGGGCTCCATCTCGTTTCAATCATGTAATGAAGCTCAGACAGGCGGCACTGAAAGCTGCACGAGAGCGCTGGGCTGATTATATACTGGTGAGGTCACGCTGCCTTTCTTGTCATATTTGACTTATGTTGCATCTGTTGACACTGATGCTAAATTGGTATTTTTATGTAAAACTAGAGTTCTGCAACTACATTTCTCTTTTTCTCTCAGTTTGTCGACAGTGATAACCTCCTAACCAACCCACGGGTGCTGGATCTCATGATGGCAGAGAATCTCACAGTGGTGGCACCCATGTTGGATTCCCGATCCCTCTACTCAAACTTCTGGTGTGGCATCACGCCTCAGGTAAACCTTGTTCACCTCAGGCTCAAAGAGAAATATATTAAAGGGATAGTTCACTCACAAATACAAATTCTGTCATCCTTTACTCACCCTTATGGTTTTCCAATCCTGTGTGACTTTCTTTCACCCGTGGTCCATAAAATAAGATATTTAAAAAAAAGTCTTCCACACAGTGGACAATTGGTCAGTAAAGTTTTGTTTGGTTACGAACATTGATCAAGATATCCTCTTTTGTGATTTTCCAAAAGAAAGCAAGGCATAAAAGGGTTTGAAATGACATGAGGGCGAGTAAATGATGAATGCATTTTCATTTCACCCAAACATGTAAATTCTGTCATTAATTACTCACCCTCATGTTGTTCCAGACCCGAAATACCTTAATTCATCTTCAGAACACAAATTAAGATATTTTTCATGAAACCCGAGAGCTTTCTGAACCTATATAGACAGCAATGGAACTAAAATGTCCCCAGGCCCAGAAACGCAGTAAAGAAATCGACAAAAGAGTCCATGTGACATCAGTGGTTCAACCATAATTTTACAAAGCTACGCAGAACACAAATGCGCTGCGTCTTGTTTACGAGCAGAAGAATGCACACGCATGCATCGTGGTACTTCCCATAATAGCGGAAGACATGACTTGGGGGAGAAGAATTGTTAAATAAAGTTGTTATTTTTGTTTTTGTATTTTCTTTGCTCACAAAAAGTATTCTCGTTGCTTTGTAAAATAAAGTTTGAACCACAGATGTCACATCGACTATGTTACCAATGTATTTTACTAATGAGCCTGGGAATATTTCATTTACATCGCTGTCTACATGGAGGGTCAGAAATCTCTCGGATGTGGGTTCCGAAGATGAACAAAGGTCTTACGGCTTTGGAACGATATGAGGTTGAGTAATTAATAAAATAATTTTCATTGTTGGGTGAACTAACCTTTTAAGGCAAGATTTATTGCTTTTTTCAAAATGCATTCAAACGAAATGGTACATTTAGCCTTCACAGTTAAAACGTAATTGTGAACAATGCTTCAATAACTGATATCTCTGGCATTTTCTCAGGGTTATTACAAGCGCACCCCAGACTACCAGCCTATCCGTGAGTGGAAGCGTTTGGGCTGTTTCTCGGTTCCCATGGTGCACTCCACCTTCCTGTTGGATCTGAGACGTAGCGCCACACTCGACATGACTTTCTATCCACCTCACCCCGACTACAGCTGGGCGTTTGACGACATCATTGTTTTTTCATTCTCCGCTCGGCAAGCTGGTGAGAGATCTCCATTGGATTGCTTTAACAATGGTCCATTAAAAATTATATGTATGTATCTAATTACATGTTTTTGTAGACTACAATGTTTTATAAATAACAGTTTAATGGTATAATTCAGTATAATTCAAGTTAGGTAATGCATTAGGTATTTGAACTAAAAATGAACTTTTTTCTATCATTTATTAAATTAGGTTGAATTATTTATTTTTTATTTAAATTTCAAATAATAAAATCAAATGTTATAATATTAATGTGAATGTCTAGTATATGTAGAAATTAACATTAAGCTAGATTAATTAATGCTATTATTGTAGTACTTTTTTATTATTAGTTTATGATACCTAACGCATTAATTAATGTTAAATCATGATTGAACATAATGTAAGTGTTGCCATTTTATTATTTAAGTGCGTGAGTTGTTTTGGAAATGAGTAGTTTTAATAACGGAAGGTTTTCAGAGCAAACCGATGAAGGCAGTTAAGAGTACCGTTCTTCTGTTTTTGGGACCCAGAACAGACACGGATCAGAAACTAACACATAAATCACTGCACCTCCAACTGTCCAGCTCCAGTATATGTTGCTGAGGAGGGTTTGTGTTAATATAACAGCTTTAATGTCGGATAATCTTGTGGCTAATATAACCAGCTCCAGCTGGGCAGTTTTATGGCCTCTTTGGGTGTTTGTGAATGTTCCATTAAGAAAGTAACGTGTGTGTGTGTGTGTGTGTGTGTGTGTGTGTGTGTGTGTGTGTGTGTGTGAGAGAGAGAGAGTGTGCAGTGGATTTACAGTAAATCACGCACACACACAGCTACCACAAAGCCGTCAAACCATGACTCTAAACACACCCATGAATAAAGTCATGACAACACCAAACCACACAAACACATTAATGATGTAACACTCATGTTTCTTGTTGTATAGGGTGGGCTGACTACATAGGGCACATAGAGTTATGTGAGATATTCATGATGTGTCTGTATGATGCTGTTGTTTTTTTCTGTAGGTGTACAGATGCATGTATGTAACAGAGAACATTACGGGTTTCTGCCTGTACCTCTGAAGGCCCAGCAGGGTGTAGAAGATGAGGAGGAGAGTTTCACACACACCATCACTGAGGCCATGAGTGAGTATCATCACTCACAAACACATTATATACACATTAAAGCACAGATGTTCATGGATTCACTACAGGTTCAAAAGTTTGGGGCTAATTCCATTTTTAAATGCTTTTGAAAGAAGGCTTTTCTGCTCTGCAAAACTGCATTTATTTGAACAGAAATACAGTAAAAACAGTAATAATGGGAAATATTATTACAATTTAAAATTACATTTCTATTTTATATATTTTAAAATGCAATTTATTCTTGTTATGGTGAAGCTGAATTTTCAGAGGCCATTGCTCTAGTCTTCAGTGTCACATAATCCTTCAGAAAGCATTCTAATATTGACTGATTTGGTTCTCAAAACTTTTTGAATAAAAAGTTAAAAAGAACCAACTTTATTTGAAATAGAAATATTTTTTACAATATGAAATGTCTTTACTGTCACTTTTGATAAATTAATGCATCTGCTGAATAAAAGTCTTGATTTCTTTTAAAAATTATAAAATCTTACTGGCCCCAAACTTTGGAACAGTAGAGTATGTTTATCAAGCCATTTTCTTCTTTGGGACCATCATTGCCTGGTCCCCACAATTTAGGCAAACACACACACAACACACCCATAAGAAGCACACCCATGGCCACTGTCCCTAACAAACCACCATTTCCCAGCACTTTGACTCTTTTACACTTTATATTTTCAACCCTTATTAATTACAGCTTTTATTTGCGTTATGTTTGGTTCCAATGTGTAATTGTCATATGTCTGTTTTATGCAATTAAAATACCTTTTCTTGCAGTCGATCATAACATAAAACCCTCTGAGTTTCTCTTCACTCCACCCAAACCCCAGGACAAGATGGGCTTTGACGAGGTGAGAGAGCCGAATCTCTGGAATGTCTTGCTTGACTGGACACTCATGATAGATATTCTGCAGAGAAACCTCAGCTGATTTAAGCTTCTTTGAAGTGACATTTTCTTATTTTGCCCTGCTTCATTCATTCCTCAGACTCTCTCATTTTCTTTTCTCCTCAGGTCTTTCTGATTAATCTGAAGCGGAGGTTGGATCGGAGGGAACGGATGTTGAACTCAATGGCGGTGCTGGGACTTGAGGCCACGCTGGTTGATGCTGTAGATGGCAAGTAGGTCATAAAGGGACATTCTGTGGAATCATATTTGTGATGTTTGGGGTTTAGATGTTTGGGTAACTGTTGATTTGACCTTTTTATTCCCTGTCAGGGCTCTGAATGCATCTCACCTTCAAGCTTTAGGTATTGAAATGTTGCCAGTATATAAAGATCCATACTCTGGTAGGGTGCTGACGCGTGGAGAGATCGGCTGTTTCCTTAGCCACCACTTCACCTGGAAGCAGGTACAGACATAAACAATATATACACATAAAAACAAACATGTGGCACCCCATATAAATAGAATATGGCTTTTTCAATATATAATTAATGAAAGGAAATGTCCTTCAGAAAATGATGATTACCAACCAACAGAGGTCAAGTTAAATATTATATGAATGACTTTATTTTCTGTTAATTTTGTATGAAGTTTTCAGTTTTTGCACAAATTTGAAACGTGTCTTAATACAATTTAATACAATCATTCATGTTGAATGATTGAGATTGTCAAATGGTGTCGATACTAATATTTGTCTTAAAACTTTGAGATTTTGGGGGTTTATTTGATGTTAGATAAACATAACTTTTTTTCTTTATATTAAACTATATTTAACACATCTAATAATTATCACAGCATAATCATGGAATTTGTGCATCTAATGCTTTAAAACAAAGAAAGTGGACCATATTGGCAGAAAGTACACAAACACAGGGGACACGCTGGACTCCTTGTGTCTTTATTTTTGGCCTCTGTTAAGATTTCCACTGTTAATTAATGATTTATATAAGCCAAACATAGTATAAATGTCCAGTTATTCAGATGAGCAACACTCAAGTACATTTTTCAATTTTCTGAAACAAAACTTTTCAACAGACAAATCATTTTCCATTTACTGTATGTGTGTGTGTGTGTGTGTGTGTGTGTGTGTGATAGGTGGTGGAGAGGGGTCTGAAGCATGTGCTGGTGTTGGAGGATGACGTGAGGTTTGAGCCTCGATTTAAAAGGAGGTTACAGACCATCATGGAGGATGTTGAAAAGGCTCAGCTAAACTGGGACCTCATGTAAGAACAACACCTGCTGAAAACAAACACATGATGAGACGTTTTCATCGGTCACTAAAGCATATTGATCTTTCGCTTTCTACATCTCTCTTCTTCACTCTCCATAGATATGTGGGCCGTAAGCGGATGCAAGTAGCTCAGCCAGAGTTGTCCGTAGAGGGCGTGAATAATCTGGTGGAGGCTGATTACTCATATTGGACTCTAGGTTATGCTCTTTCACAGCAGGGGGCCAAGAAACTCCTCGCTGCTCAGCCCTTCGGCAAGATGCTCCCTGTGGATGAGTTCCTGCCAGTCATGTTCAACAAACACCCAAAGTAAGTTTGATGTATGGATGAGTGCATGGATAGATAGATTTATGGATAAAATGGATCAATGAATGGATGGACGGATAGATCAATGTATATGTAACAACCCCTCCTGGGTCCGCACAGTCCAAACTCATATCTAGTGCCGAGCGGGTCTCGAACCCGGGATTCCCACGCACGAGGCGGGTGCTCTAACAAGGAATGCCAAAGGCTACAGCCTCTAGCGTCAGTTGCTAGAGCGCCTCTATTTGAGGTCAGGGGAGTGAGGTTTACATTGACACCACGGGCATACACATCCGTTACATATAGATTGATCGATGAATAGATGGATACATGAATTAATGGATGGATGGATGGATGGATGGATGGATGGATGGATGGATGGATGGATGGATGGATGGATGGATGGATGGATGGATAGATCAATGGATGGATGCACAGATGGATGATTGATCAATCGATTGGTGGATGGATCAATGGACAGATAGATAAATGGATGGATTTGTGGATAGATTGATGGATATATATAGATAGATGGATGGATCAATCGATAGATAGATTGATTGATGGATAGATAGATATTTTTCAGAAACTTTTACACACAGGTACACATTGAGGCTGTACTGCTGAGTGGGACAGACACAGTGCTAGATTGTTCAGAGTGTGTGTGGGTAGGGTGGGGGGTGTATGGTGTCCCTACTGGGTCACACAATGACTGCCTTTCTTCGCTGTTTCCTCTATTGGGAGGCCTGCTCAACACTAGCTGTGCCCCCAGCATGTGTCGCCTCCTTCTCTCTCTCGCTTAACACCCTCTGTACCCTGCGGTCCTTCTCCTCTGTTGTCTTGCATTCTCTGGGTCTTTCTCCCTACTTTGAGGAATTTGGGCAAGGGCCAGTTCTTCCTGTTCTCAGCATTCAAGGGACAAAATTCCCATTGATGGTTCTCTGAGTTTTGGGGGAAGGGCCATTGATATAAGACAGATAGATTACTGTATAAATATACTCCACTTTCTGTGTGTTTGTGGTGGTGTGTGTGTGAGAGAGAGAAGGAGTCATTGTGTAACCCAAGTGTGTGAATTTAGTCTTGTATTATTGTAAAGTGTAGTACATAATGCAATGTTTTCTTGAGCTTTGCCATCACAGTAATAAATTATATAAAAAATGAATATACATCAATTGTGTCATTTTTCTCATGCCCTTGCTTTTCTTCTCCCCTCTCCTCATGTCTCTCTCTCAGTGCGGCATACATGTCTCACTTTGATCCCAGAGATCTGCGTGCTTTCTCTGTTGAGCCGCTGCTGTTGTACCCAACACACTATACAGGTGAGCCGGGTTACTTCAGCGACACAGAAACTTCCAGTGTTTGGGATGACGAGGCCATCAGCACAGACTGGGACAGACAGTATGCTAAAAAAACTGCTCAGCAGGAACAAATTCGCTCCGTTGCTCAGAACAGTGTCTCCGGGGACACACCACTGCCTGCGTCCCGAGCCTCGCGAGACGAACTCTGAGTCCTTGACGTGTTCTCAAACTACACAACTAAATGACAAAACACACTGACTCATAGACAACTCACTCCTCAAAGTCCACCAGTCCTTGGTGACACTTCGGCCAATAGCATGACAGCTGGCTGGGATGCTCGAACACCATTGGTTGTTGCACAAAGACACACAAGCTCCTTTATTTTCACTTATTTATTTCATCATGCCTTCCAGGGACCAAACTGTCCTCGGTGGACACTTCAAAGTGTTTGAAGGATGAAAACACTGCGGAAGGACCGAACAGAGGAACATAGACATATGCGAGTTAGATTTGGGTTTGCTGGTGATGAACAAGACAGATGAATCTTTATTTTAATGTTTTCTTTTATAATTTTTTTCTTTTGTAATATAAAAACAGATACGGTTTATGCGCAGAATACTGATTAAAAGAGTCCTACAGCCTGTCTACATTTCTACTGTATATTGTCAGGAAGGAAATTATACTTTAAGTTGATATATTTATATAGCATCACAAAATCACTTTTAAATTGTATTCATGTGTCTAATATATATTAGAGTCATAAATTAAGAGCAGTGGTTACATAATTTAGTGGGGAGATTGTTCAAATCTTTCTTGTTTTCACATAATTCAGTTGTATTGGATCCGAAACTCTATGTTAAATTTTGTTAAAAGAAGAATATGTGACTTTTGACACACATCATTCGTGACTTTTGACACACATCATTCTCTGGTCATTAAGTATGTGATTTATTTTAAATGAATAACAGCAACTGTACTCGGTCTAGTTTAAAATGTGTGAGACAAAAGGTGCTTTTGTGTGATTGTGAACATCATGTCGTCACTAATTCTTTCCAGAATATTCCAGGAGGCTTGTGTGTCTTAAAAAGTGTATGATTCTACTGAGCATTATGTCAACTATCATAATTTGAAATGGCTGGATGCAAATGCCCTAATTTTTCCAAACACGCTCGTATTTTTCCACTCAGCAGGCTGGCTCCTGTTCTCTGACTGTTGATTTCATTACCTTCTTTGATATCTGAAGATGTCATGGTGCTGGTGGTGGGCTGATTCAATAAAACTTACTGATTATAATATAGTTCATCTAATGACGTCTTTGCAATCAAACAAAATTCATAGCTTCAGATTTATTTTGGTATATTGTCAACCTTTGTGTGCTTACGGGTAGTTACGTGTCTTCTTCAATAACATGTACTACTAAAAGCCTCTGGCTGTTTCTGTGCTAAATACTTACTAGATGTGTTTGAAAAATCAATTCAGTGCGAGCAGGAGAGATGTGTGTGTTTGGTTATGGCTAAAATAGTAAGGCTACTGCATTTGGCAACCAAAAACATGACACACCAAACAATCTAAAAAACATTGACCATAAATAAGCTTGCAAATAAGCTTGCATTGACCATAAATAAGATGTGCTGCCAATTTAATGTTTATGACCAGTGAGTAAACAGAAGTTTACACAGAGTGGCATGTGCTAAAATCTCTTAGGTGATGCCATGTTAGTGTTGGTAGATTATTAAACCATTAGTTTAATTTACTGAGGAATTTAGTGACATTGATGTGGCAGAACAAAAAGAGCAGCATTTCCTCCAATCAGTAATGGGTTCCCTTAAACTTATTGGTAAAACGTTTTATTTAAGAGATTGACTATGTATTTCTTAAGCTCATATGAAACATTTGAGCTACGTTCAGTCATGCCATGACACAAATATATAGTACAGTAAATGTATTAGCATATTATTTCGGTGGTGCACATTATGGTGGAAATTCAAAATGTAAATGTTCAACGCAGTCTTTCCTCAGAGGTTAGAAAAATGCAGTTGTTCATCCATGCTGTAATATTAGGAGACACTGCTATCTGCTGGAGTATGGTGGTGTTGCATTTCGTCTATGAGATAAAGTTCAAAGGCATGATGGACAATGAAGATCCAAAATATTACTCTCATTTCCGGTGTTCTGTCGATTTGTGCTACCCTGTCAGGTTTTGTTACCTTCCATTAAAACAGTGGGTAGTACAATTCGACAACGAAAATGCTACCTGTTAAATTATGATTTATTAATGTTTCACCTACCACAACCCTAAACATACCCTTACAGTAATGCAAATACAGTAATTATGTGTTATATTCGCGGTTGTGGCTAGAAGGGATACAACTACCGGAAACCAACAATATAATATTTGTTTCTACCTATTATATTGTGATTTAGTACCGTCTACACCTACCCCTACCCTAAACCTACCCCTTACAGCAATGCAGATGCATTAAATATTGTTGCTCAGCGTAAAAAAAGCAACGAAATATAGTATAGCCCCGGTAGGATAATATGACGGGTAGGATAAAACGTCAGGACACCTGCCTTACTGCGATGTGGAATGTTTTCATGCCTCTAGAGTTTTAAATCATCATTCAAGTAAGATGACAACGCTTTTTTCAACTTTTTACACATACACAATCCAAACATGCTGGTTCATGCTCTCTTACTGTGAAATACTAATGTATACAGGATAGTTTGTCTCTCTTTATTGTTCTAAATTTATGGAAATGGCTGTTTAATATGTAAATTATGTCCTGAAAAATCGTTTATTTAGGTTTTATACCTTAGGTTGTATGTTTCCAACATATACTGACACAGTACCCAGCACACATTCACAAAACATTTTCAATTATACACCCCCAGATAGCACACGTACGTCTGCAAGATGTCTGTTAAAGATCTCTTCTTGATCTGGAAAGCATCTGCTGTCTATAAAACGTCTGGCTTACATACATTCTAAACCATAAACATCTTAAAAGATCATCTATTTAAAATGTAAAGTCTCTGAGAGTAATGTTTTTACTATGAGCAGGATGAAGGAAATACTTTATGTGTGTGTGTGTGTGTGTGTGTGTGTGTGTGTGTGTGTGTGTGTGTGTGTATTTGTTATCACTATTTGCCATCAAAGCCACATGATTCAGAAGATACTTTAGATACTACAGATTGTTTTTTCAACAGTTTGTTTTGAATTGTAAAATTCTATAATTATTTTTATAATTCACACTTTAAAATAATATCATCTTTAATCCATTAACAGAAGAGCATATAAACCACCAGTAATGGCCACTTAAGACAGAAATATGGATTTTTATTAAAGAATAAAACATAAAAGACCGCTCCCAAAAATTATTTAAAAAATGAAAACAACAAAGTACAAAAACAGTCATGTTCAGAATGCAGTCATGTACAGAATGCTGAACACACACACTGTACACATATAATTACAGATAGGCCTATAGTCTCATTAAAACAAAGGATCGGTAATTCTTTTGGAATAATGTAGACATAAAAATACAAAATACTGTTCATCATTCACACAAGCTGTGAAGCAGTTGTAAATAGCAGCCCTTACACACCTTATAAATATATTCCCTATCACCAAATACTAAACAAATTATTACAAAGCTGATCAAGATTGAACTTTTACAATACTTAATAAATCGTAATGTACTCAACATAACTAAGCCAACAGAGGTTGAGTGGGATTATCCTTTGTATTCTGTTGCTCTCTCTGACTTTCTACACCACTTTGGCTATCATAGTGAATCTCTTCATACCCCCTGCTTGATTTAAAGTCCGAAAATCTCCTTCTGCGTTTCACCAAAATGACAATTCCTGCCACTACAACTGCGATAAAAGTCATTACACCACAGGCCACACCAGCCTTTTCACCTCCTGACATCCGGGTAGATGATGCCTGAAACGTTCCGACTATTTGAGTAACTTCGTCAGCCTTTGCTAATCTCCATTTTTTGGTTTCTCCAACCCTCAGCCAGGCCCGATCACCTTCTGTCATCACAGCTACGGTGTTTGTCGCCATCATGTTGATCAGAGGTGGTCTTGTGAATGGTGGGAGGCGAATAGGTTTTAACTGGCCACCAGTAAACTCCACTGATTGGACACAGTACAATACCTGACAGCCATCGCTAATGGCAGCAAGGTGTTGGCTGTACTGAGGTGGACAACGGTATTGGTCTCCTGCAAGAGGGTTGCCAGACTGGCAGCTAAAGAAACCCCCAAATGGCACAGAAGATACTGCTCCTGCCTCATAGTCATTGCTCAGACAAATCCTCATATCATTAGTCAAAAATGTTTGTGCAAAGTAATTTGGAGGACAGTCATGAGATTTGGTCTGTGGGTTTGGTAAAGATGGTCCGAATAGACCTCCAAAAAGGTATCCAGAGTACTGCGGGACTGACTGTGTTGTGGAGCACCAGTAAGTGTTGATTTTTGCACGGACGTAGTAAGCATTTCTGCATACTTTGTCACAACAATCCAAAATTAGCCAGCATGAATGACATTCCCTATGGCACTCATATTGATTGTAACCCTGCTCTACTGTCTCTGAGTGTAACAAAGAGGCACTGTAAGGTTGACGGCACGTATAGCCACCAGTATCTGGATTTTTTTGCGCAAGCTCATCACAGATGACTTTTCCATCTTGCGCCGAAGGAGTGCATATTTGGTAAACACCACCAAAGGTCAAATTGGTGACTGGACCCTTGCAGGATGAGTCGTTAACATTAGCCTGAAAGTTAAAATTAGGGGAATTTGGATCTACACATCCTGGAATGGTGTTTATGTTGTAGTAACGTGCTGCAGCCTGTTGGACTGAAAGGGCAAGTTTATGTAAAGTTGGAACTGGAAGATCAGGAAACATAGATGGATTGAGGAAATAGTGCAGTGGTACACCAGACCGGTCAATAGCCACTAGATTATTCTGAGTGCTCTCTTGCCACTTCTGCAGAGTGATTCCTTGGTAGAATAAAGCCCCACCGTGGCTCTGAACTAAAGAATATGTAATGTTTTGCTGGTAAGTGGTGGTTTCTGAAGTTTCCTGGGATTCCTTGCTGCCAAAGTTAAAGTTAACCTTGTTGAAAAAGTTAATGCCTGCTGATGCAGAGACAGAAGACTTGTCTGACTCACTGTTAGAGACATAAGACCTTTTTATATAGTCCTCTTGCACCAGAATGGCCCCGGCATCGACGCTTGTGATGACATGGGTACCATAATCAAGTATGAGTTTCTCTGATAGATAAGCTGATTGGCGTGTTTGATTGTTCTCAACAGCATCTGCGATTTCCCCAATCTGCTGAGCAAAGCGGGAGTCCAGAGTAAAGTCAGGATACACATTCACGGTGTACAGATGATTGCGCACCTGAGAGGATAGAAGAAAAGATTAAACATTTACATCTAAATAGAAAAGTAAATCCTTTCCTGGTAATTTCGATATCTGCTTTTTAATTTCTACTGAAAAACAACTTACATTCAGTTCATACATTTTTTGTCAGTATGTGTTCCCTGGGAATTGAACCCACAACCTATGCGCTGCTAACGCAATGCTCTACCACTTTCCTGACTTACCTGAACTCGTGTTGTTATGGAATTCGTCCTCACTTGGTGTGTTTTCATGCGTGTATTTTCTTCAGAGAATTTTCCGCTTAGCACTGGAGGAAAAGAAATGTCTGCATTGATGGATCCCGATGTGGAGCTTTTCTGTTCCAGCCATGACATGATGGTCTCCGAGTGAGTTTCCACTCCGCTTGTTTTCCGTGGAATGACAAAGACTTCATCTGGAATGAGATAAATTCCATCCTCTGTGGTCTGACATTGGGAATAGCTAAAGTTCATCACCCGTCCCACGTCTATGTTGCGCAGGTTATCCCAGCCTCCACCTGGCAGCACCTCTAGTGCTGTTAAAGTTGAGTTTATGCGACATTCACGAAGGCCATTACTGGGTCGGATGAGCGCATTAGACATGCAGATAACAACGAAGAGCACCAGGAGAGTGTATAATGACTCCATGGTCTAGAATGTTTCTTTCTAAACTATTCTTTTGGCTTATATCTCACTCACAGGAGGTGTGGTCTTGAGGAATTTTCACATTCAACAAGTTAGACTACTTCTATTGCTTAGCGCCTGATTTTCAGAATGTTGTTTTCATATAGACTTAACAGATTTGAAAAATTGACTAGCCTTGCTGAAAAAAGAACATCTTAAACCAACTATGGTTTGCTGGACTTAAATACTGTTGCATGTTTAAGAGGTTTTGCACTTTTCTGCTGTAGTCCAGGTCGTTTAATTGATATATTCAGCAGTGAGATCTTAGACGTTTTCTTTTTCACTATCTTCATATGGGTGTATGTCATAATGCTGATTAATTAGTTTGAACACAAACTATCACAGTTAACCTAATTTAAAAAAGGTTTCTGTTCTCCTTTACAACAAGCCTAAAAACGACTGTCCACATAAATGTAATTTGTTCCAAAACAATTGATCACATTCACTCATCCTTTGAGGAAAACTAGAGATCTATAAATCATGAAATTAATATTCACTGTGCAACCTACCCAATAAATAAATAAATTCATATACTCCAGTGCTTCAGATATGTTCAACCTATTTTGTACTGTTTTACTGATACAAGTAACTTTTTAGTTTCATTTTGTTGGGACTCTCCGAAGGCCTTCACATTGTGCAACTGTCAAAAATCTGATACTTTTTTTTAGCTCTGGAATTATCTTGTGTTGTTGGGTGGAATCTTTAAGGAAATTTGATTAAACAAAGAAGAAGAGAGGTGACAGCCTATAGTGCAATACACCAGTCTGTGCTTCATTAATGCTCTTCATGTACAAACCTCTGTCCAAACCTCAGTAAAAGGTACAGAAACAAGCTGAAGACTATGATAATCTAAATAATTTGTTGTAAATATGATAGCAAATTAACATATATGCTGCCTACAATCGCTGATAATAACTATTCAAATTGACAATTATTTCACCAATGGGGCAATGCACTACTTGAATAATCTGAACTCTTAACATTGAAATTATGAATTAAAAACTGAGAACACAAAGTCATTAAAAAAGTCAAATGTAATGGCATTAAGTATAAACTTCCTTTTGGTTTAGGATCACATGTTCAGTTTACAATAACATCACGAGAATGCTGGATCTGTGCAGCTCATTCATCCATGGAATGAAGATATAAGATGCTCAGTAGTTTTGAAAACTGTCCCAACTGGTTTCAACTTTTATGCATCTACAAAAACACTAGGCCTATTTGCTACACATGCATACAAACTGCCTCACACACAACAGGAACCCCTACCATGAAAAATGATAAAACTTTTTCTTCATAATCCTGCATTTCTATTTATTGACCAAAAAGTAAATACTGTGTAGCCTATCTGAAACTGTGTGTGCAAGAGCTCCGAATCATTGAGCTGTGTAATTTCCCATAATCAGAGCGCACAGGGATCAGGAAATGTTTACAAAGTGCTTAAGCAGAAAAACTAGTTTGATTGTCAAACGTTCACAAGCATCATGACATAAAATCTTTGAAGGAGAGGATGAGATTTTTTCAAAACCCATATGAAAAGCATGTCAAATATAAGCTTACTCAATTCGTTTATACTCAATTCTGCTTCATTATTCGGGTAGGATGGCAGTGCCTCTTGCATAAGCAGAACAACATAAACAGATGTATACACTTAGTTTATACCCACAGTTTCTATTGTTACCCCTGTCATTTACACTAGCCTATATAATAACGGGACAGTGATGCATTGCATACTTATTGTAGTTTTGTCAATTGTATGCAATTCCTCTAATATCCACCAGGTTGTAGTAGCTGACAGCAGGAGTTTGAACCCTGACCGTTTGTTTTTGTAGCATTTCTTCGTTGTAGGAGATTTATTATGGATGTATTATTTGTTTTGATAAGGATTTTTGCTAGAAACAAATACCTTAATATAAGCCAACTCATTTAAGATTTGAAGCCTTTTAAACGGTATTTCACAAACATTATCTGGAATTTGTATACATATACTCATACCAATACTGGTGAACTTTACCCTGAGAGAGTTAAATCCTGTGATTTACGAGATTCCCAGTTGCCTATGATCCATCAGAATGCCCTCATCAGCACTTTTTGTAAAAAACAAAACAAAAACAAGAGTATACAGAAAAACACGGCTCAAAATGTGTTCACATATGTTTTATATGAAGTAAACATGATGTTCATCTGTTAAAGTGTGAATACTGCTTCTTAAAGTAGTCTTTATGTTTCTTGTGTTGCTTACTGGGATATGAAATGAGGAACATAGCTTGGGTGATATCACTTGTTTAAGTGTGCGTCTGAGTGTACATGCAAAAATTTGCCAGCTGTGTAAACTACAGCAGACCGCACTCAGGCTATGTCAGCAAAACTGTAGAGATCAAAATGTACCAGTGGAGAGAATCTGCGAAGGGAAGCAGAGAAATTTCAAAACAGTTCAGATGGGTGTTGATCTCTGCCATGGGGACAGAAGAAGCTGGAATGAACAACAGAGAAAAGAAACCAGGCGAGATGAGGAACAGAGGGGGGGAGAGAGAGAGAGAGAGAGGGGAATCCACAAGGCTGAAAGAGAGGGATTCAGGTCCCTCATTCTGTTTCACAATGAAATATCCTCTTCAAGATTCAAGATTTTTATTCATCACACAATTATACAGAATATAACCAGCAGTGAAATGTAAGTCAGGTCCGCTCAATGGACAAACACAAGAGAATATACATAAATATAGGTATGAAAAAAATAAAGTAAAAAATAAGAATAACAAAAATAAAAAGAATATAATGTGCTATAAAATCAAATGTGCAGGACAGTATACTGTAGACTTAAATAATAATATAAGCAGGAATGTGCAAATAGCTTGTACAGGGTATTTACATAGCAGCTATATGGATGGTGGAGAATAATGAATATCTTACTGATTATTAAATGGAGTCATGTTGATGTTATGAGACTGAGTTTGAGTTTAGGAGCCTGATGGCCTGAGGGAAGAAGCTCCTCCTAAGTCTCTCAGTTTTTGCCATCATGCTCCGGAAGCGCTTGCCAGATGGCAGTAAAATGAAGAGACGGTTGCCAGGGTGATTTGAGTCCTTGATGATTGACCGTCTGCAAGGCTTTGCAGTCCTGATTGGAGACATGTTCCATACCACACTTAAATATTTAAAAATAGATGAGTGGCCTGAGGAAAGAGAAAATCAATGGCATTCTGGTTTATTTGGCTGATTTATTCTCTAATCTTTGCTTTTGAATGTGTAGCATGTGTGAGAGAGACCGTATATTAAACTAGAGGCACAAATACCTGCAGTCAAAGCACCTAATTTTGGGGTGCAATATGTTAAGGGTTGCTTACAATGCATATCTGTGGAAGAAGTCATTGCACCATAAAACCAGAATGTTAAAAACATTATCAAAAGTGTAGAGTTAAGACTTATGTGTTAACATGAGACTAGTGTAATAAAATCTAGGAATGCACAATATATTACCGTATGAGCTACTGGCTGAGAGGCTCATTTCCTGTTTTTACATTTAGATTACCTTTGCTGTCATCTAAAGCTCACTTAAAGTTAATCTTTAAAAACATTAATAATTTAACTACATTGTTAAATGTAATCTTTAGCTAATCTAAAATTGAATATCTATTTTTCATATTGTATATTATATTATTTCAAAATTAATATAGTATTTATTGATTTTTTTTTTTTTTTCTTTTTAACTTATTTGGAATTTTATTAAAAAATATGGACATATAGAATTTTAACAGCTAACGATACAAAAAAAATACTGTGCTACTATTTTATCAGTTTTATCATTGGACAAAATATTACTTTATTTTGTTTAACTGCCTATAGCAGTAATCTGACCCTACCAGAATTTTGTACTGAAAAATACATTTTGAATGCTAGCAGCACATTTCTGCTTTTTAAACTCTCTGGAATGTCTTTTCCCATAGACCTCCAGTATAAATGCATTATTAAACACAATTGTTTTATGTCCTATAAGGCACTAGTCAGAATGATTGTCCATTGAAATGACTGCATGTCAAGGAAGCTTTCCATAGATTTAAAGTTATACTTTACCCAGAATATGCCCTATAGTGAGATCACTGCGTGTGTACACACTCTGTATTCTGTGAAATGCTCTAAACTTAGTGTTTAATGTCCTCCTGATCTTGCTGTTTTGTTATTTAATGTTACTGATTCACATATCTGCTGGAGGCATTTTTGCAATATTCGGAAGTTACAGCTTCTAAACTCTGTGTCTTATTAACTGTCCCAAGTACTATATGACTTAGCATTCATGAGTGTGTATTGGTAAACCACTAAATCATTAATGGCTGACCAGTCATTCCACAGAGCTATAACCCTATAACTACTGGCCTGTGTCCCAAGCGATACCCTCAGCAATACCCATTGTCCTCTAACTCCACATCCTTGACTCCACATCCCATTCTAATAAGTATTTTTCAAACTATGTTTGCTTCACCTCAATATTATGCTTGCTATCAGCAGACACACTTCAGGTTAAATCTTGTATTTGGTCCTGGTAACAAAGGCCACACTGCTGAATTATTGGTTAACAGGAAAGTTTCATTACTAACAGCTATTGCCTAACCGAGAAGACAGCAGATGACTCTATCAGGTCCTCTTTCAACCCTTAGACCCCCTACGTCTTACTGCCACTCTGGAACAGCATCTTTTTTGCTTGAGAAGCTTTTGCATAAGCATAAACAGGAGATTTAACATTTGTTCATATAAAAAGCACAAAATATATTTAGAATAGAATTGTGCTAAAATAACACTCTTTTGTTTAAACCTCCCCAGTTTCCCTCCTTCAACATCAGACCCCCATTTCTCTCTTTCCCTGTCTTTCTCTCCCTCATTCTGCACACTCTTGGATATTAGTGTAGGGGCAGGGCTTATCACTCACCCCTCCTTCACTTCAGTGAGAGAGAGAAAAAAAACAATAGACTTTAATCACTCGTCATGTGGCCACAGCAAGAAGCTGCCAGCCTCTTCTCGAATTAGACTGAGGTCGAGAGAGTGAGAGAAAGAGAAAGAGACTGTTTGTATGTGTTGGGAAACAGCAATTGTGGACTTCTAAACACAGATTTGTCAGATTGTTTCCACTTCACACGAAAGGACAAAAGGGCACCCTCTGGAAAACCGCAACTGAGAATGCTCTTCTGAGACAGATAAGTAAACACACAGGCCTGCAAACACAGGAGCCCTCACAGGTCTCTAGCCCTGAGCATGTGTGTGCAACCTACACGGACATCATGATCTCGCACTATCCGCTGGCATCGCTGCTCCCCTGGCCGGCCATCCCGCACTGTCTGGACCTAGATGGGGAGGGAGGGGTGGCCCTGCAGAGGTACCAACTACGGTCACCAGAGAGCAGCCCTCGTTTCTGGGTAGGTTACTTACATTTGTCTGCAAGACTGCTGTGATGTATTTCAATGTAGCTTGTGCTTGTTTGGTGGTTGCCTTCAGCATGTGAATGGAGTTAATTTAGTTTTTAGTGTGTTAGTTTTTAGTCTGCATAAAGATGTAAGCAGAAGGAATGAATTGTACTCAAGCAGCAGTCTGAAAGTTGCATTTCACACTGCAATAGTTATAGGCCACCTTGCTTTCTCAAGCAATAGCAAAATGTAAATTAGACTTAAAAGTAAACGCATAAAAATTGGCCTATAAATGCACCAAAACTTATTTTAAATACTTCTGAGTAATTACACAACGTGTATCACAACGTGTAAAACTTGTCATATGGATAGTCAGCAAGTAACCAGCAGGCTTGTGTAAGTATAAAAGCCACTACAGTACATAGCACTGTAACTGTGGCCTGTATATGTTTGATTCGCTAAAAAATAACTGATTTAAAAGAGTCAGTTGCTCGGGTATCACACTACGCTGATGGAGTTTTATGTTTTTGATTCACTCAAAATAACTGATTTATAAGGGTTGTTCGGTCGGCAATCGGACTGCACCGATCGCGCTGTAAGGATTTGGTTCACTAAAGAGAACCGACTCATAAGAATTGTTCATTGGAAATGGATTGCCACTTTGTCGCGCTGTATGGATTTGGTTCACTTGAACCGGCTCATAAGAGTCATTCATTCGAGACTCGGACAACACTGGTCGCTGCATGATCGGCGCTGTAATAGATTCAGTAATAGTTTTCCTCAGAACGGAACATCATTCCGTGATTCATTTTATTCCTATGTTTTTAATGTAAACTGTAGTCAATAAAGTTTCCTCAGACAAGTAGTCTGTATTAAAACTTTTAAACGTATTCACACCGATAGGTGTCATTGGGAGGAACGTGTTTAATGAATGTAAGTTTGTGTGTGTGTGTGTGTGTGTATGTTGAACTCCTTGTTGTTCATAATGGGACTATTTGTAGCATATTACCCAGTGCAATGCTGTTCTCATTTCTTCAACTAAAATTCCTACATTAGCACTTTTGAATGTGAGCCAGTCCATTCGGGGAAAGCTGAATCAGAGGTGAAAAGGTAACAAAAAACAATAGGCCAACATGTTTGTTCTCAAGAAAGCCCCTAGATCTGCTGGCCACATATTGATTGACGTGTGTGTGTGTGTGTGTGTGTGTGGGGGGGCATGTTTATGTGGTTTATGAGGACACAAATTTGTATAATGACATGGGTATGACATAGGTATTACAAGGAGAAGGTGATTTATGAGGACATTTTCAGTGTCCCCATAATTTAAAATGCTTATAAATCATACAGAGTGAGTTTTTTTGAGGGAAAATAGAAATGCACCGTCTCCTGTGAGGGCTAAGTTTAGGTGTAGGGTAGGTGTAGGGCAATAGCACATACAGCTTGTACAGTATAAAAACCATTACGCCTATGGAAAGTCCCTGTAAACCATAAAAACCAACATGTGTGTGTGTGTGTGTGTGTGTGTGTGGTGGTAATGGTGTGTGGGGGTTTCAGAAAAGCTCTCTCTGTCAGCACTTTTCAATAGTCATACACTGGAGCTGACTGCTGGTGACTCCGTTTGTCTGACCAGAACAGTGTGCTTCAATTCAGGGAAACAGAGATTTAGCATCATAACATACTTGCTGGAGGGAGCACACAGATTTAGGCAGTAAGGTGGAGTTATAACTGATGGATGCGAGGGAATGGGAGTATGTGTGTGAGTGTTTGACAGCTCATGTTAAGTGTCTTCAGTGTAGGCTATATGTGTGAACTTACATAGCAGATTTGTCAGAAAAATTGCACAATGTGCTAGAGCGTCAGTGGAAAATTTAATGGAAAAATGTTTTTAAAAATTATAAAATAATTATTAGTAAAATATAATAACTATAAATACAAAATTATTTAAGATTTGCATAATAATAATAATGTTCTTCAGACAATAGAGAGCTCCTTTGTAACTTTATACTATACATAGAAATATATATATATATATATATATATATATATATTCATTTTTATTCATTCTGCTTTCTAAACATGAGATTTATCAAAAAATATGTTACTCTATTGGCAATATTATTTTTAGGTTTTTCTTCAGATACTAACAGTAAAAAATATAAAGCAGTGTAAAAGTTTGGTATAGCCTACGTTTTTAATTAAATGTATACTTTGGCACTATTTATATTTGAAACATAGATGGCCCACATTTTTGAGGGTAGTATGTAATGCTCTGGGAGAATAACTCATAGTGAGATAAGAGAGAGAAAGAGAGAGAGATCCATCCTTATCCAACATCCTGACTCAAGTCTCTTCCTCTGACACTGGAGAGTTTCCGAGTATTGTTCCTCTGACAGCATATTGTTCCTTTGACAGTGAGGCCATAGAGCGCCCCCTCGTCACTTTACCGCTCTCCTATGGAGTCTAATCCACACACATTTTCAACATAGTTCACACAAACACACACACACACACACACACACACACACACACACACATACTCACTCACATCCAGTCAAACACATTCAATTAAATACCAAACTCACAGATATGCACACATACATAGACCAACACAAAAGGACTTTGTCTCCCACAAACGTCCCACAGATCTGAAACTCTCATTTCTTGATTATGCCATGTGGGACCCTGGCCACCCTTCACCTCAGCCATGACATTCTCAGAGTTATCTCGGAAAGACTTCACAGGATTATTGTTCCCTTCCACAACTGCTTCAAACTGGAAACCCTTCTGCTCATTCAGAGACAAGAGAGTGTTGCATAATGCTTCAACTTTCATGTTTATATCATGTAAGGCCTTTTACAGCTTTGCTGTACTCACATATCCTTAACCACTGCTTAGCTACAGTTAAAAATGGGTTGTTAAAGTTTGATAGGGCCTTCATGGTCGTTAATTGCTTTGTTTTGTGGCTTTAATGATGAAGGTGGTGGCCAAAGTTCAAGTAAGCTGGGGCAGGTCGCTCTTGTTCCCTTCTTGCACATTTTACCAGCCGTAAATGCTGATATAGCTGCATGTTGATTTTCTGCTTGACGCAGCAAAGCCTCGGCACAACCTTTGTAGTCAAGTGATCAAGGACTGGGGTCATTGCACTCATATATTCAGCCTATATGGCACAGCCCTGTTGCTGACATTCACTCATGAAGAAGTTAATATGGGTCAATGCCAACGCACATTGAGGAAGCTTTGCGCAGACCGCAAGCGCGTGTCTTGAATTGTGCTGAATATATGAATTGCAAACTAAGCATTCTCTGTTTCTGCATCACTTCTCTTTTTGGAATCTACTGTTGTGGATGTTTGTTAAAAGAGACACTGATGGTTGGTTGCTAGCTGGTGTTTCCTTGCTTGCTTTCAGTAAATCACGCGTTGTGATGGAGAATCTGATTCAGTAATTCAGTGACAGTTTTGCAACTCTTAACAAGAAAACCCGAGGCCTACTAGAACTCCTACAAGTGCTCATGAATGAAACATTGTAAAAGTGGACAAAAAGAGAATGAGCGATCAGAGTTGTGGCCTAGTAGTTGGTGCACATGCAGACAGATGTGGTGCAGACGCAGGTTTGAATCTGCTTATGTTGCAATCTGATTACCTCTCTCATCTTGATCATTTCATGTCCCTTCCCTGCTGTCTCTGCCAAAAAAGTTACCAAAACTGCATAAATCAAGGCATAGTGACAAAGATGGTTTACTGGTGCTGCTTAATCATTTGACATAATTTGCATGCATTTTAAGCTTCCAAAATCATTTGGTTTAATGTTATTTATTCTTCATGGCAAAATCTAAAATATATTTTAAATATATGTTTTCAGCAGCAAACATATCTACATTAAATGTTACACACTAAATATATTACAAAAAATTATATATGTATTTTAATATATTTAAAAATTTAGTTTTCATCTGTTATTTTAATATAGTTTTATATCTTTAAATATATTTCAAGATGTAATTTGTAATGGCAAATCAGAATTTTCATCAACAGTTACTCCAGTCTTCAGTGTCACATGATCCTTCAGAAATCATTCTAATATGTTGATTTGATGTTCAAGACACATTTGTATTATCAAGGTTGAAATCAGATGTGCTGATTAATATTTTGTCAAAACCATGATACATTTTTCAGCATTCTTTGATTAATACAAAGTTCAAAAGAATATTTACGTGATGAATAATTTTTTTTTGTTTATTATTCTTTGTTATAAATAGGCCTATATGAAAAAAACGTACTGACCCCAATTTTTTGAACAGTTGCATAAATAAATGTTGAATAGAGCTTTTCCTAATATTCATACTCAAGTAGCATTATAAATGGATAGCATTCTCCATAGATACGTCAGTCTGCATGACTGCACTGTTGAACTTCCAGGGTGGAGTTTGGTTCAATGAGTGTATGATAATGGAACAAGTTATTAAAGCTGCTTTAATAACAGCAGCCTGACAATATGACGCCTCAGGCTGAAGTCCAAAGATGGCAAATCACTCAACTGGGGCAGAAAATACCCCTCATGTATAGAGCAAGGGGTTATAAAGGGTAGACCAGTGAAAATGAATGTGTGCATCTGGCATAATGGAGAAAACAAGTGTGCGAGCTATGGTGTGTGTGTGAGTGTGTGTTTGTGTGTTAGAGGTAATGTAAAGAGATTGGTTTGAGTGTGTGTGCTGGTAAACTCTCGTTCTGGGAGGTCTGTGAATCATCTTGGCTGTGGTAGATGACAGGTGTGGCGGTACTCGGGTCACTGCAGCAGTTACACAAACACACACACACAGTCCTCCACACACACAGCCTCACACAGCAAAAAAACAAACAGCTCCCTCCTCCCACCCACAGCCCATCCATTCATTCCCTCTTTCTTCCCCTGTGGCTGGACTGATCCCTGTCATGTGGCTTGGCTTACTGCCCCCTCTGTCAGAGCGGTAGAAGAGGTAAAAAGAAGGGACGGAGGGGTTGAAACGCAAGCAGACAGGATCAGGCGCAGTGTTGAAGTTATTTAATTTGTCTGAAGTTACTTATCTGATCAGCAAACACTCCTAGCAGACTGAATCAGCAGAATCACAGTCAGACAGAGTGCGATTTATCTATCCATCCATCCATCCATCCATCTGTTTATGATAATGGTGGCAGATGGTTTTGCTAACGTGGGGGTCCAAACCAGACTAACCACACTAGCTAATTAAAGCTTATTAGCTCTAGGTCATAGGGGAAGATTAATGACGACTGACTTGCCACAAACAACTGGCCACCATATTCATAATCAAAGGATGCCGTCCAGGATTTTCTGTTTTTGACCAATCACTGAGCGTATTAAACCCATACTTGAATGAATATAATAATCTTAATACTGACTGTATAATCAGTCTGCATCAGTTCCTGTCAGGTTCTGTTATTATGATACTCTAAACACAGGATATAACAGATTTAGCTTTTTCATTTGAGGGGTCTTTCATTTCCAATTGAGTATGGTTAAGTATGTACAATATGTTGTATTGTATTTTGTATTGGTGTATGGCTACTAATTAATAACCAGATGACCCAGAGATGTTTCACATAAATCTAGGAAAATACGTGGTCAATTTAAGGTCGATAGAAACACTGCTGGTAAGAAGAAGATTGCATACTGAGTAACTAACAAAAGAGAGAGTGACGTTTCTTGGATTCAGTGTAAAACACTCAAATTGCCGTTTTGAGCAGATCATAACTCTTAACAATAAAACTCTTAGCCATAAAATTATTATTCATTCTGTTCTGTGCTGAAGTTGCAAACTTGTTGCAGTATCATGTCACACTGACCTCTACTGGGCATGTTAACAGGTATTGAGGTACATAAACACTCACACTTCTCTCCTTCTTTCCTTCATTCCTTCTCTCAAGATTCTGGGAAATGAGTTTCTGTGAGAGTCTTTCGCAGTTCCAGCTATTCGATGCTAACAGATGTTTTGACCACACATTTCACAATGACAGAGTTTCCACTGTGGCATATCTAGCCTGTGTTTCTGATGGTGCTCAATGAGGAAGATGCTGCTCTCTTTTGTTTTGTTTTAATTTCCTTTCATCTGAAACCCCAGGAGCTACTCAAGGACTTTCAGTTCTTTATTCATGTCTCTTGGTTGATTATAAGGTGGGAAAGAAAACAGCTCACTCAGAAAAGGGAAATTAATGAAAATAGAGAAAATACAAAAAATGGTTTGTTCAGAATGGAATACTAGCATACTGCACTGAACACGCATTTCACAACATTCAGTTTTATATGAAAACAAATAGTTATCTAGCCTTTTTAAAAACTAATTGAGAGTTTTCCACTTAGATAATTGAGAACATTTCAACTTTTGGCAAGAAAAAATATAGATTTTTAATTCATCACAGTGAAAATGGAAGGTATTTACATTATGGGATAAATTTTTTCATGCCAAATGTACACTTTTGTGTGTACACACTGCGTGTTTTGGTACATTTTACAGGCCATTTGCGTATTTGATGCATGTGAGGAAATTTGCATACTTCGATAAGTGTACATAATGCAGAAAGTGTAGTGAGCAAAGAAGTGTAGTATAGCTGTACAAAACCTTTGGGGTTAGAAATCTTTTTTTTTTTTGAAGAAAATGAATACATTTTTTCCCAACACATTAAATTGATCAAAAATGGCAGTAAATACATGTATGATGTTACAAAAGATTTCAAGTAAAAGCTGTTCTATTGAACTTTATATTCTTTATAGAACCGTGAAAGAATATGATATCAATGTTTTAACAGATATTTCTTGAGCACCAAATCAGCATATTCAGCACTGATTTATTCAGCAAATCAGCACTTTTTCAGCATACAACTGCTGAAACAGTTCTACTCTGCCATCATTGGTTCAGCTCAGCTACCAAATCTGACCTCAGAAGACTACGGAGGGTAGTCCGGACTGCTGAGTGAATCATTGGTACAACCCTCCCCACTCTTCAAGAACCGTACTCATCCAGATTGAGCAAAATCACTCTGGACCCATCACATCCAGCACACTCCCTCTTTGAACTATTACCGTCTGGTCGACGCTACAGAGCTCAGAGCACCAGAACGACCAGACACAGAAACAGTTTGTTCCCCAAGCAATCCATCTCATGAACACTTGACATTAAACGTGGAACACACAACACTATTATACAATTATTTATTCACCACACATACTTATTTTCTTCATTTCAAATTTGCACATGTCAGAAGTCACACATAATTGTCTGTATTGTATATTGTGTTTTTGCTATTTTGTACACTGCCTATTTGTATATTGTTCTTTTGTTGTCTGTGTCCTGTCCTGTCACCGTCCTGCACTGTGGAGCTTCTGTCACTATAACAAATTCATCGCATGTGTAAACATACCTGGCCAATAAAGCTCATTCTGATTCTGATTCTGATATTAAAATGATTTCTGAAGAATCATGTGACACTGAAGACTGGAATAATGTAGAAAATTCAGCTTTGTGTCATCACAGGAATAAATTAGTATTCAAAATATGTTAAAATAGAAAACAGATATGTTTAAGTTTTAATAATATTTTATATTTATTACAATTTCTTTCTTCATTTTTGATCAAATAAATGCATAAAAAATTACTTTGTCGGCTCCAAACATTTGACACAAACTTTTCGCTTGTATTAGATTTAGATTTCTTGTGAAGTTGATTTAAAAAGAAAGCATTTTGAAAATGATCTCACAGTGTCGTGGCGACAAGGGATCATCGATTCTTGAGAATTCACAAGACTCTGTGACTCACAGATTAAAGTGTGAATAATGTTGAGCTTTGTAGCAGACAGAGCTTCTGCTAATAGCAACCTCCAGGAAGGACTTGTGTTGCCTGGCACGTCACAACACAGAGAGATACGCCACCACTGAAGGTTCCTTCCCAGCGCCCTCTAGCTCCAGCTCTCTCTGTCTGCGTCAGCTCAGTTTATAACTCTTCTAGTGACGCTGGTGCAACACAGCAGTCTCAAATCTGACTGTAAATCTTCCCATGCATACACAGAATGGACTAGACTCACATTTTCTTTATCCCTCAGGTTTTTGCGGGCGCCTTTGGCAGTGTAGACATGATAGCTGGCTAGTCGGTCAGGTACAATGACGACAGGCACAGAGTTGGGAGGCTGCAGGCAGGAAGTGGGAGATTTCCTGGAATGTGTGTTTTCCCCCCACAGTGGTGCAATAACAGCAGTCTCGTTACTCATGTTGATGTGCTCCACAGCTTCACAGGCCCTGTACATTTGTGTGTTTACTTGTGTGTGTTGACGTGTATGTGTGTGTGAGTCCACCGCAGGAGGAGAGACTGACTGGAGACTAAGATTGTACTCTAGGGAGGTTTAGATTCAGCATGTCTCTATTGGTGTCGACAGAACAGATATCCTCAGCCTCCCTGGGGGTCTAAACACGCTCCCTAAAATTCCCTCTAAGCCTGTTTCCTAAGCTGACCCCCCATGCCTCCCCACCTGAAAATAAACACCAAATAATCCCTCAACAAATTAAATATTTTGCTCTGTATATGTCTATAGGGTAGTTCACCCAAAAATGAAAATTCTATCATCATTTATTAACTTTCATTTTCCTAAACTTGTTTGATTTTCTGTTTTTCTCAGAGCACAAAAGGAGATGTTTGGCTGAATGTTCACGGCACGCTGCTCTTTTGCGTACAGTGAAAGTGAATGGTGTGCAGAAGTAGAAGTCTTTACTGTCACTTTTGACCAATCTAATGCATTTAAAAAAAAAAGTAAAAAAAAAACCTTACCAACCCTGAACATTGCATCAGAAGAATGAAAATTCCCAACACAGCATCAAATGTTTGATCGCATTCTATGGCAGAAATGGCCAATAGAAATTATATTTTGAACCTTTTTTTAATAAATGGTGCATGTGAAATGCATCATGCAAATTAAATTTAGGGCATGAGAAAAAAATCATATGAGTTTGGAACTAAATGAAGGGGAATAATTATTTTTTACGGGACAATGTTCTTAAATGAAGACAAAAGTTTGGCGAACTATTGCTTAAATGGGTTGCATTTTCACAAATAAGTGGTCAGTCAATATACATTTTGTTCCCACATCTTGAATGTAATCAAATGATACAGTGTGTTTCCTTTAGAGATTGGCATCAGTACTGCTGCGGTGGTTGTGCATATAGATACTCACTATCTCTATCTATTTCCTAGGGCTATAGCACTGTATGAGATCAGATGTGTGTGTGTGCACGTCAGCCGGATCGAGCCCAAGCGTCTGTCATTTGTCAGACCTTGTTGTCGTGCACTGCAATGACATCACTCCCATTTGAAAGCAAACAGCTGTCCCTTGAGGGGGACAGAGAGGTCATGACCTCTCCCACTGCTTTTCCACGCTTCCCAGAGCCCCCGAGGAGCAGCCGAGTAGAGGACACCCAGTCAGACCGGCCTGGGAACTGGAGCGGATCCCAGAGATTGAGGGTTTCCCCTCTGGAGCCCCACTACCCTCGCTGACCGGCCGTCTCTGTATGTCAAACACACTTATTGAATTTGTTGTGACTGTAGGCATGACGTTGAGGGTGATGTAGTTTAGTTTGAGGGAGTCATGTGATAGGTTGTCAGGGTTCTCCTGTGGTCATTCGTATGCACTTTTACTAATACAATATTAGTCCTGGTTTCTAGAATATTAACCACAGTCTAGAATATTAACCTCAGGGATTAACCATAGCGCTTGACTAAATTCCATGAAATTCTAGATTGAAAATAATTTGTTCACGAACTAGACTCAACAATGTTTTGGTTTTATTTTGAAAAGTGCCTTCAGAAGCAACTATATAAAAACAATTTAGTATATGATTTATTATTATTGACATTTTTTGACCTTCCCACATAGAAAAAAGTTCTGATGTTCCCCAGAACAGCTTTTTGTAAGAGATACATTTGGTCTAATTTTTTATAAATCTAGTCCATTAACATTGATATAAAATATGTAAAATGTTATCAAATGGATTAGTCTAGTAAATTTCTGTCAATGTTTTACTAGTTGCACTAGGTTAGTCTACTCTAGAGGAGTATACAGTACACTAATTGGATTGGGAAAGTCCTCCATGGTGAATCCAATTTTAACCCCCCATTCAAAAGCACTATAAGGTTCCATTTGTTAACATGAGTTAAATAGAGTTGAACATGAACTAACAAGGAAAAATACTTAAAGCAATTATTAACCAATAAATGTTAATTTTGGCATTAAAATCAAAAGTTGCATTTATTTTGGTTGTATCTAATAATATTAATTTAGCAAAAATGTATAAATACTGTAGCAAATGTATTGCTCATTGCTAGTTCATTTTAGTTGATGAACTAACTAGTGTAAAGTATTTACAATAGCACTTTCTCATGTGCTGTTCTTTAAGTTCAAATATTCTCTGCTGAATAACTAATTTAGAGAATAAAATCTATATATATACTAAACGTTTGTTACTGAGAAACATTGCCTGTAAAATATGTTTAGTTTGAGAGTGTACTCTTTGAATCTGTCTTCATAAAACTAGCCCTTGAGGTTTATGATCTCACCGCTGGCCTTGTTAAGATGGAAGTGAAGTGCAGAAAGCATTGAAATGCTTTCTTTTGTGCTCCCCAGTGTGAGATGATCCTCACTGCAGAACACAAGATCCAGGGGGCAAGGTTGGATCCAGATCCAACTCCTCCCACCTCACATATACCTAAACATAGCCGTCTCCACCCCCTGATCCCTAAACCCACCCATTTCCACCCCTAAACCTACCCATCTCCACCCCCTAGATGTGGATCCAACCTCGCCCCCTGGATCTTTGTTTTGCAGTGAGACAATCACACTGATTCTCTATGGCGTCTTAATTGTCCTCTAGGAAGCGTACGTGTAGCTGGACGTGTGAGAGCCTGAGTGTGTGTGTGAGAATGAATGGCCACATGACACCCGATTTCAACCTGGTCTCCACAGGGTTCAAAAAAATGAAAAGCCAGACGTCCTGCACATAATGGATATAATGGAAAATCCCTTCATCCAGACAATCAGATACAGCGTCATTCTTCCTCATATTGTCTCTTTGAGTTCAGTCATCCAGTCATATCAGAATCTTTCCATCTTAAGGCACTTAAAGTTGGGATGTAATGGAAGTAGCAACAGGTCGTTTCTTCTTTACTGTGATGTAGATCCAAGTGAAACATGAAAAATGTGAAATATGAAAACAAAATGCAGATTAGGTACTTGGTTGAGTCCATTGATTGTTGATTGGATGGAGGCAGATCTTCAACCTTGCTTCACCAGAAGATCAAGTTACGGAATTTTAATAAAAAATGATAAAGTATAAAAAGGAAGGAAGAAAAAAAACATTAATTGGAACACAATAAGATCTATGCATGCATTCAGAAATAAATTAATTGCATGATTAACTACAGCCATGATAATCAATGTTTAAATTCATTGTTTAATTTTACCTTATACGAGGCCTATAGTCTATTTTAGAGCTATTATCACCGTCTTCTTACACTGTATGGAAAATGAAACAGCTTGAACATTTTGCTAAACAACAACTACTTTTCACAATACAATTCTGGAGTTATGATAAATAGGGTCATGATATGGTGGTAATGAATTATATACTTTTCATTTTGGTGTTCAGTGTACGCTCTCTTGCGTTTTAAAACTTTCTTCAGTGTTAATGTTCAGTTCCATGGTGGTGTATAAAAGTTACATTTACATTTACATTTAGTCATTTAGCAGACGCTTTTATCCAAAGCGACTTACAATTGGGAGTACATAAAGCGATTAATCTTGAAGAGGCAAACATACAGAGGAAGTGCCAATAACACCAAGTCTCAGGCAGAAAAGTTATTTTAAAAATGTACGCAGCATTCCAAAATAAAAAAGGAATAGAAAGCGAACTACTAAAAGCGGGAGGGAGAGAGAGAAAGAGAGTGCAGTGGGCGGAGTTGTGTCATTCACTAAGCGGGGGTGGACTGCAGCAGAGCCAGAGCGAGCGAGCGAGAGATCTGTGACGGACCGTGTATGTGTGGGCGCTGCGCTGGAGGAGGAGGACGACAATTCACACAGGATAGCTCTGCGCAACGTTACTATACTTGAAAACATTTTACCCTTTCTCGCTGGACTTGGGCTGTGTTCTAATGCCACTACCGGAAGATGAGAGAGGCCCTCACCATGAAATTCGCTTGGAAAGCTAAAATGGTAAGAAGTTGCGGTTCGTTTGCCCCCTGCACACTGTTGATTTTGCGGCTTTGAGCTTCTAGAGAGAAAGACAGGAGCGGGAGGGGGAAAAGAGAGCTTGGAGGAGGATAAAGAAGAGTTTGGGAGGGGAGGGGGTCGTGGGGAATATAAATAATGTTGTTAAATTACATTTCACTGCAGTAATACTCCGCACTCGTCTGTTATGATCCACACGCTGATTTGGATCTGAAAGTCTCCACGTAGGCGGCGGTTCCCGTTAGTTTCTCACTCTAGAAATACTTATACTTTTATGATGAACAGCCTCCAGGCTGCAGACGAAAACAAAGCGACCAGATGGGTTTAACCCCACTTGTTATTGTTGTTATCGGTGAGGGATTGTTTCTCATGGACTTGGGGTTGTGTTGTTTTTGTGTGCAGGCTGTAGGGGGGTAGAAGACGTCTCTGTTTGGGATGATAACATGGTCAGCATCCTTTCATTGTTTGTTTATAGGATTTTAGGGACCTAAACAGAGTACTCAACTGTCCCACAGCTTTTAAAGTCCATTCGTTGTAATGCTTTTTCAGAGCTTTCATTATTGTTAAAAATATAATGTTTAAATTATCTGACCATATAAAGTATCATCAATTTCAATCGATTAAGCAATATACTTGCAAAGTACTTTATTTGCATGTTTGTTTATCAGATATTTATTATATTTACTTATCATATAGATGCTTTATATTTTTGCAATCTCTAGGAGGAATTGGAATTGGCATTGCTCGTTATTATTATTATTAATGTAACACATTATTATTATTAATAATAATAGTTTTGCATCAGCAAAAATGAAAATAAAACAAATAAATATGAATTAATTAATAATAGAAGGCCAGCAATAACAATTACAATGTATAATACAATAGAATTAAGCTAAATAAATTAAAGCTAATATAATTAAAACTAATAAACCTAACCTCAAAGAGCTCCCATCTAATCTGATCGCATGTGGCCACTGTACTAGTACTCAATTTTTATTTGAGAAAAATAACGATTTTGTTTCATTGTGTAGCCCCACCCTCTCTAATATATGCATACTGCTACTGAGCAGGCTTTTAAAGCCGCTTTGGAAAACATTTCTTCCAGTACAAAGGGGCAGCAGAGTGCATAGAATGTGGACTCGGAGGGTCTGGGCAGTGGGTGAGCAGACCTCCTACTATTGTTTTTGAGTGCAGACTGCATGACTCATCCAGCTGAGTATTTATCTGAACGCACTGTACAGGAAACGGCCCGGGAAATACAGACAGACTGATCCACTTCATTGCAGGGACAGTAACTCTTTCAGGCGCATAAAACTGCAGACGTAGTCTGGATCTGGATGTACTGCAATATTGAAAAAGTTCAGTAGGGAGATGTTTGTAATGTCAGGGTTAATGACTTGAAAGTAATGTATATAGGCTATATGTTATTTTAAAACCATTACACATTGTAGAAATACATTTCACACACACCAATAAAACTAAACAATTAAATTTTTACGTTTTCTGAGGTTCAGAAATAAATGTTGGTACCCAAGAGAGCTGGATACACTTTTTGGACCTATTTAGCATGGCTTTGGATAAATTCACATATTAATCCAAGGACAGGTCCATGATACTACAGTGCAGCCTGACTTTTTCCAGACTTCTGGAATCTTTTTGGAAAAAGTCTGGTGACATCGTTAGTAAAACAGCAATATTTCACGGATGCCTCACGGTGAATTTCTTTAGCGTGAATGAAGGCAACATTTAGTAAACATCTAAACATCTTTTTTTTTTTATTAAGATTAGTCATTTTCTTGTTTATTTGCACTCTAAGAAGGAGGCTTGTCTTTAAATGGGTCCTATTATGCCCCTTTTTAGATGTAAAATAATTTGAAATGTGTGTATGTGTAATTTTAGCTCAAAATACCCCACAGTTAATTTTTTATAGCTTGTTAAAATTGCCACTTTTAGGTTATGAGCCTAAACGCACCATTTTTGTGTGTCCCTTTAAAGGCAAATGAGCTGGTGGTCCCGGCCCCCTTTCAGGAGAGGGCGGAGCTTCAAGAGCTTAAGCTTCGGCATACATATACACTTTTCACTATTAGTAAAATAATGTTATCTTTACAGAAAACATATTCTGTTTAAAAGTCTGTCATGATTTTACTGTGCATAATAAATGATTGCTAATGAATTACACAGACGAGGAGCATGATAAAAATAACGACAGCTGGCCTCATTGTGCATTAGCTGCTATCACAAACATTAAAGTCCCACATGCGATGAGCTCGACAAATTCAAGCGGTCGACTTCACATTGCTTTCATATGCAATTTTTAACTACCACATTCCTATTTATGATGGCACGTGAAGGCAGCACCAATGAAAACAGCCATAGCTTTAGCATCATTAGCCTTACAGAGTGCCAAGAAGCTCTTTCAGAAAAGCAATTTGGAAAACAAATGCGTGATAGGCTACTTTGTCTGGAGTCTTGGGATTATAAAAAAATGAGTGAGTGCATTTATACCATAATAGACTGGTTGTTTTCACACACTACGGCCACACAACTGTGTTCAAACAACTTATAAACGTGATTTTTGCATAATAGGTCTCCTTTAAAGCTGGCATTTTCTAAATGCTATTTCTTTTTATTGAACCTCATAATTTTTTTATTTAAATATTTTCAATCGAATGCAAGTTTGCATTTAGATCTGCTGTCTTCCAAATCCCTGACCTCCTTTTTTTCTTTTCTATAAACCATTTCAATCATGTACGTCACAATGCTGAAGAAAAGATCTTCCACTACTTCCATTTCATCGTGATTTAATGGAGGTTATAGACCAATTCGATTAAATTCAAGATTATTTGCATAGCGCTTTTACGATACAATCGTTGCAAAGTAGCTTTACAGAAATTAAGTTTCTACAATAGATGTATATATTATAGAAACACTATATATTTAACTTATGGCAAAATTTGGTTAATTTTGTATATTGTCTGAGGGTTGGCTTCCTCTGAGGTCCTCTGATATGTATTTTTCCTCAAATATATTTTGGATATGAGAGACTGTGCAGAATTTCATATACCACAGCTCTACCTTAGTATTATTGACTAAATGTATCAGATATACTCTGTCTGACAGTTTAATATGAAATATCATCCCATTATACTGTTTGCATTTGTGTGTGTCTGACTCAGAAAGCCTATGTGTGTGTATGTATATGTTTACAGACTAAGTTTGGTTCTTGAACTCCAAGCCTGGATGGAGAAATCCTTCACTGTTAAGAATCTGTAAAAGCTCTTAGGCTGATTTTTAGAACTCCATTCCAGCTCTGATCTCATTTCTCTTCTCTCCCCCTCTTTCTGTCTCCTTCCTCCAAATGAGTTATCATTTTCTCTCCTCCACTAACCCCTGTCAGTCTTTTGATACTAAAATTTAAAGCCAGAGTTCCTGTTTATGCCGAACTGAGACATGTTGTTCCCCAGTTTTACGCCATGACATTCCAAATGGAGTAACATTGATTGTTTTCTCCCTCTGCAGAGCTCTGTGCAAGACTGGGGAGAGGAGGTCGAGGAAGGAGCCATATACAACGTGACGCTGAAGAGGGTCCAAATCCAGCAGGCGGCTAACAAAGGCGCAAGATGGCTGGGGGTGAGAGGAGGCCTTTGATCTGAATGCACTTCCACTCTTATTTAAAGAAACACTTCGGCTGCCCATGCTGGGCCGGCCAGACAGCAGGCCATATTAAGGGTGACCTTGTAAAGCTTTTTATGGTTTACGGATGTATGTAGTTATGGGGTTCCTATAGTTTTTTGGTCATTAGTCTTCATGAATGGTCACCAGAAAATGCATAAAACTTGATATGGAGTTGTTTGTTTGGTAAAAGTAAAAGCCAAAAGGTTCTGTCACGATTTATTCACATTAATGTAATTCCAAACCTGTATGATTTACTTTCTCATACACAAAAGATTACTTTTTTTTAATGTCTCAATCGTGTTGTTTTGAACCCCATTGGCTTTTATTGTATGGACAAAAACACTCTTCAAATGACCTTGTTTATGTTTTGCTAAATGTTATCACTACTTATGTGTTTTAGTGATAGGAAAACTTTAAACTCTGTTCTCTGTGGCACATTTTCTTGCTGCATGAATTTCAAGGTTTATACAACATTGTTATTTTATGAAGGCATGCTGTTATGGCTCCGTTCTGAATTACAATGGTAAATATGGTATAATCTGTTGCTTTAACCTTGAATAACTTTTTCCATATTGTCAACACCCTTCTGAATCAACATAAAAAAACAAAGCACTTATGAGCTGATTTGATTTCCACAGGGCTTTAGTTTGTAGTAACACAGCTGTTTATACACTAAATGGGTGGCGAGTGAAAACAATTACATTTAATGTAGAATAATTTAATAAATGTGGCATTCATGATTTCAAAAGCAAGTTCGCTTTACAGTAATCATGCTACAACAATGTAAACAGAAATTAGTTTGACATTGCAATTAAAAGAAAGCATGTCTTACTTTTCGACACCAGTTAGAGCCCTGTTTTAGAGAGGTCATGGTGCTTAATGTTTGACCTAGTTTTAGGGACTACAACTCAATCATTTTATTTTGTTCGTCTAGAAGATTTAGTATCCTTGCTGTTTCAGTGACATTCACGTTTTTGTGGCATACTTTTAAATCACTTTTTTGTGTGAATCATATTTTTTTCAACTAATGAAGCATTTTTAAGAAGTCTGCCGACTTTCCAGCACGTCTCAGAGAGGGAGGAGGAGGGTTGCTCTGATTAAAAGCAGATTGTAGAGTTTCCTGTTGTAGCGTGCTTGCACTACCAAGGTCTAGTTATTTTACTTCCCCTGTTTATTTCTGCTTTACTCTCTGTTTTTCTGCAGACTACTTGAGTGAATGCTTTAGAATTGACCTCAAAGTATTTTCCACTCCTTCTCCTTTGCTCTCTCAGGCGGAGGGTGACCGCTTGCCCCCAGGTCACACAGTCAGCCAGTTGGACACGTGTAAGATCAGGAGTATCCGGGCGGGGACTCTGGAACGTTTGGTAGAGACACTCCTCACAGCGTTTGGGGATAATGACCTGACCTACACCAGCATCTTCCTCTCCACGTACAGGGCCTTTGCTACTACACAGAATGTTCTGGAGTTGCTGCTGGACAGGTGTGTACTCTTGTGTGCATGTTTTTGATTGCACACTTCATAAATGCCAGGTGAAACCTGCGTGCGTTCTGATGTGCGGTTTTGAATATTCATGTTTGCATATATGCTTCGAGAAGAGAGGTCGAATTTTGTGGTCAAGCAGCTAAGCAAGTACAAATGCCCATCTGGTATTTGAGGTATTAATGTAAACACAGTTGATAAGGTTGCGTTAATATAAACAGGTTAAACAAAAAATTGGATGTGTCAAAATATTACATCTACAGGGATCACACACTACCAGGGGATTTTAGAAGTCTGATTTCCAGGCCTGGAAAATTCATGCAAATTAATAAAATGGTCAATATCATTGGTCAATATCATTTTTTCACTTCTGAAGTATTTCTTTAGAAACTGCTTTTAAAAATACATATCTAGAGATCACAAAAGAAAAATCATGGATCTATGCATTACACCTTGCAGTTTAAATACATCTATATACATTGTTTTAATTTCATACCTGATATATTATATTTTTAATGGAAAAATCATAATTGAATTATCTGAAAATGCGGGAACCCTGGAACTGTGCAATATACTTCCCCGTTTAAATGCATCAAAGTATTATTTTATTACTAAATATTATGATGTTTTATATTATTATTATTATTGTTTTTGTTTTTTTATAAAACATAGATTACGTGTTTTGGATTGGTTTTAAATCTGTACAAATTAAAAGTGGACTACATAGGAAAGATTAAGTAATAAAAATAGTAATTAAAAATAATATGACCACTTTATAACTTTTTTTGTGTCCTTGTTTAGTGGTTACTGCATTTACCATTTGTCAGAATGCTCACAAGTTGGTTTCTCTCTTTGTTCTCAGGTATGGTAGTTTTGAGGATTGTGAGGGGAGAGTAACCAGTGTCGGACTGGAGACAGCAAAGTTGCTGTGAGAACGTGAGTTCCCTTATCATCGGTAATCTGTGCCGCTGTATCTGCAGTGACTTCCGAGCAGCTCTCGTGTTTGTGGTTTCATTTCCATGGAAGCTTAAAAATAGAGGTCAAACACTGAATATTGTGTGTGCGTGTGTGAGTTTAGAAGCAATTAGAAATTAAAGGGATCTGATGAATGACGGTGTTTGGTTGCTGCATGAATCACAGCATTGCAGCTGAATTGTACTATAAGAGATTCCCTCATCCCCATCTGGTTTTCTCTGGTTTATGTGTTATTGTTATTTTTTTCAGTGCTTTGGCCTCTATTCTAAGAGCCTGGTTGGATCAGTGTCCAGAGGACTTCCAGGAACCTCCGTCATATCCGAGCTTGCATCGTGTGCTGGGTTTCCTGCAGAAGGCCATGCCAGGCTCAGAGCCAATGCGCCGGGCTCAGAGTCTGCTAGAACAATTGCGTGTCCAGGCCAGCCTAGAAAATGAGACTGAAGGTAAGTCCTATCCGGTTACTGTTTACAATTGTATCTAACTTCTTGTCTATTCATGTTTGTTCTGTCTTCCTGTGCTTACATAAACACCTGCTTTCCGTTTGTTGCAGGAGGCTTTCAGTACACCAACCCTTTCTGCATTGGGGAAGACGAGGAAGTGGAAATCGATTTGCAGGAGGACTTCTTCTCCTTCGAACTTGATCTTGTAGCAGAGCAGCTGACTTATATGGATGCGGTGAGAGAGAGAAATCTAGATTAAATCAGTACTAAGGGAACATGATTATTATTATTTCGTACATTCTTTGGCTCAAGCTATGAAATATCTCCTTTTCCACAGCTGTTGTTTAAGAAGGTGGTTCCTCATCACTGTTTGGGTGCTATCTGGTCTCAGCGTGATAAAAAGGACGGCAAACAGAGCGCGCCCACCATCCGTGCCACCATCACCCAGTTTAATGCAGTTACGGCGTGCGTGGTCAGCACCATCCTCCGTCAGCGGCAGATACGCCCGCAATTGCGTGCTCGCATCATCCAGCGCTGGATCGACATTGCACAGGTGCATAACCCAACACACACACACATTTGCACATCACACCTCCCAGTATGACTTATGTTTTGCTCACGTTTAAACCTGTCCACTTCTGGCTCATTAGAGCTAAATCAATCTGCAGCACTTTAGTGTTGTCTGATTTTCTAGCAATACTTTAGATAAAGATAAAGCTTGATGTTGATCTGGAATATAATTTTTTCAAAAGGCATTGACTGTTCTTGGTGCATTTGGGTAAAGACTGACACCTAATCTATTTCTTTGTAAGACATAACTGTTTTAGATTAGATCTAGATAAACCAAAGTAGACATAATAATGCCTTTGAACCTCCCAACGGATTTCTGATAAATTCTCAATAGGACATTTGTAAATGAAAATGTATAAACATGGATTAACATGTTCTCAGGAGTGTCGCATTCGAAAGAACTTCTCATCTCTGAGAGCCATAGTATCAGCGCTGCAGTCCAATCCCCTCTACAGACTGAAGAGAGTGTGGGCCTCTGTTTCCAAGTAAGTTCTGTCAATAAACAAGCCTGTCAGTCATTTCTGGAGTTCTAAAAATATATAGATTGGTGAAATGATTTCAATAACATTGGTTATGTTTACCTGTTATGTTATGATTCCTAGTGAAGTCTCTAAATCAGTGCTTTCCAAACTTGTCCTGGAGGCCCTCTGCCCTGCACATTTTGTATGTCTCCCTAATCAGACATACCCAATTTAGTTCTTGCAGTCTCTACTAACGAGTTGATGAGTGGAATCAGGTGTGTTAGATAAGGGAGACATGCAAAAGATGCAGGGCAGGGGGTCCTCCAGGACAGGTTTGGGAAGCACTGCTCTAAATGAATGCCATTCAAACGTTTTTTTTTTTTTTATGTACACTTTTATTCAGCAAGGATTTATTCCATTGATCAAAAATGACAGTATAACATTTAAAATGTTACAAAATATTTTTATTTTAAATAAATGTTGTTCATCAAGTTCAACACGCATTCTAAAACAGATGTTTTATCAGTTTCCACTCCTCATTAAGCTGCACAATCATTTTCAAGTGATAATAAGAAATGTTATTGAATACCAAATCAGCATATTAGAATGATTTCTGAAGGATCATGTGACACTGGAGTAATAGCTGCAAAAAAATTCAGCTTTGCCATCACAGGAATAAATTACTTTTGAAAATATATTAAAATAGTCACAATTCACAATATTACAGTTGTTACTGTGCTTTTATCAAAGAAACGTTACCTTTGACAAAAATAAGTCACATTTGTGAATGGTTGTGTATTGTGTAGTGATTTTTTATATATGATATCAAGAATGACATGCTCTGAGATTGTTTTCGTTTCACTCTGCAATTTTAGAGATAGCATGCAGATGTTTGAAGAGCTTTCCGATATTTTCTCTGACCAGAACAATTACCTTACAAGCAGGGAACTGCTAATGAGGGTGAGCTCACGCACACGTCTCTCTTTTTCACTTCTGTTGTGTTTTCTTTGCACAGAGGCAATTAAATTAGCTTTGACTAATAATTGGCCCAAGTAAAATAAAAATTATAATAAATAAATTCAATATTTTGCCTTTTGTGTTTGTATTTTGAAAATGTGTTTATTACATTAAACACATTAATTTAATGATGCTTTCAGGTATAATAAGAGTGAGTAGTTTCAACTCTATTTAACACAAAAAAGTACAGAAAATGGAGACAATTCTGCCAATTCCTGTGTCTGCGAAAAACTAATGATATCTCTCTGATCTTCACAGGAGGGCACCTCAAAATTTGCCAGTCTGGACAGCTGTGCCAAAGATCACCAGAAAAGATCCCACAAGAGACTGCAGTTGCAGAAAGAGACGGTGAGTTAGTAAAAAACTAAATAAAACAACACAAAAAATAGTGTTAGTTCTGCTGATAAGAGAACAAGAGTTAAATATTGTTTAAAACGTGTCATGTTACTTTAAAGCTAACACAAATATTTCTGACTTATTGTCCCCAGGGTGCCATGCAGGGGACGATTCCATACCTGGGTACATTTCTCACAGATTTGACCATGCTTGATACAGCACTGCCTGACCAAGTGGAGGTGAGTCAGCTGCACATCCAGCCACACATTTCCTGATGAAAATAAGACCTCATAAAGAATTATCTCTGATGTTATTACTGACCTAACATTCCCAGACAGTTGAGGTTTTCTTTACCAAGGTTTATTTGACCTTCTTTTGGATTCACAAGAACTTTAATCAAAACTTTTCACGAGTAAAATGATGAGGAGATTCTGGGCTAAAGTCTGTTTCTGTGCTTCACAGGGAGGACTGATTAATTTTGAAAAGCGGCGCAGAGTAAGTACGACCTTTCTTATTATTTGGTCTTTGTTATAGTCAAAACATCTGTTGAATCTCTTATTCATTGCTATAGGCGTTCAGAACTGTGGGAATGTTGAATAAAATCTCTCTTTGCAGGAGTTTGAAATGATCGCTCAGATTAAGCTCCTGCAGTCTGCGTGTAATAGTTACTGTCTGACCCCTGATCCTGCATTTCTGCGCTGGTTTAAAAGTCAGCCTCAGTACTCAGAGGAGAAGAGGTACATACATTTTTCTCTTGACATGCCTTTTTTATCATCTGAATATCGTGTCTCCAAAATAATATTTCTCTCATATTTTCCTGTAGCTATGCGCTGTCATGTGAAGTTGAAGGATTGGGAGACAACAGCCCAACATCACCGAAACCCCGCAAGAGTATGGTGAAGAGATTAAGCCTGTGAGTGACCTAAGACCAAAATCTTAACGTCTAAATCGATCAGATTTTATTCTTGGGACCCCATTAAATCAAAATGACAGATCTGTTACTCAATAGTCCATGTCTGTTAACTTTGAGGTCATTTATGCTAATAAAAGTTCAATTAAAATGAAGTGCATACGTGCGTTTAATATAGTTATAAAAAAATTAATGAAAATAGATAATATAATAATATTTAAAAAATTTACAGTTTTTACTGCATTTTTAATTGAAAGAAAGGAAGCTTTTGTAAGCATTAGAGCACAATCGTACAGACCCAAAACGTTTGATTCATATTGCATATTCAAAGAGGATGGCAAATTATAATAATTTATTTAATGTCTGTTTTTGCCCTTCCAACCTCACTAGACTCTTCTTAGGAATCGACTCGACAAACACAAACACAAGCTCTCCTGTGAGAGAGAGTCCTCGATCGCCTCCTACTGGCAGCTCTGGGGAGAGCATGGACTCTGTCAGTGTGTCTTCCAGTGACTCCAGTCCCTCAGAGAGTGAAGGCATGACACCCACACACTCTATAGACACTCATCTGAAGAAGGTACAAACATCTAATTCATGATCAAATTATTGATGTACTATAAATAATATAAAGCGATCATTTCTCATTTAAATTTAGTCTAACTTGATGTACTAAATACATAAATATAGGTAAAAAAAATTAAATAAGAAGAACAAATAAAGAGTAACATGTGCAATACAGTATACTGTGGAATTAATAAATAATAATATAATCAGGGATGTGCAAGAGGAATGAATATCTTACTGATTATTAAATGGAGTCATGTTGATGTTATTAGACTGAGTTTGAGTTTAGGAGCCTGATGGCCTGAGGGAAGAAGCTCCTCCTAAGTCTCTCAGTTTTGGCCATCAAGCTCAGGATGTGTGCTTGCCAGATGGCAGCATGAAAAAGACAGTTACGGGGTGATTTTGTTCTTGATGATTTTAGCAGCTCTGCTTTTGCAGGGTTTGAGGTAGATGTCCTGCAGAGAGGGAGAGCAGACCCTGAGATGCGCTCAGCTAAGCGCACAACTCTCTGTAGAGCTTTGCAGTCTGATTTGTGCTTACCATACCACACTGAGATGCACTTAGTGTATTAGTCTCAGTGTTGTATGGTGTGGTATACACTGAGTCACTGAGAACTACAAAAAAAAAAAACACAACATTACTAAACCTTTAAATAAAATTTAAATGGACAACAAAATAATACATTCTGATTCAAAATAAAAACTATAAGAGAATATCGATGATACCCAAATAATACATCCAAACCCACTCTGCAGTTTAAAAGATGTCTTATATTAAATGTTATTTAAAAATGCAAACTATTATTGTTATTTAGTGTAACTAGTATGTGTTTCAATTCAGGCTGACATGCCTGTCCAAATAATGAATACTTTTGATTTAAAACTGTGGTGTGGGCCCTGGTCAAATATCATGAGATAAAGTGTGATTTATTTTATTCTATTGACAGCCACAGATTTTACCAGAAAGAAATAAAAGCAAATCTGCTTATAATTTTGTCATATAGTGTTCATCTAATTAATAAGGTGTTCATCTCTCCTTGCTTGAAATGTACATATGTTCAGAGTGCTGTAGAATTAGAATTTAAATGTTTCTCATCAGGTTAATACAGCCATCATATTATTATTATATGTTATATAATATATTCAATAAATAGAAATGTTATATAAATATTTTAGTGATTTTAATTAGGCTTTAGTACAATAACAATATAACAGACAGTTATTTAAATATTTATTTTTATAATAAAAGGCCTATTGTTCCCAAACAGTATAAACTGCTTTTTTAAATGAGAAAATGTGCTGTTTTTCATAGCATCATCATATTTAGAGGTTTTTGAAAGAAGCTTCACAATCCCTGTTCTAATAGCATTAAATTAAAAGAAAGAAGACTTTCTGATGTAAAATGCATCATTGTTTCTCCATGCAGCTGACCAGTCAGGACAAAACTCCAGCTGTGATCTCTCGAGCCATGGCCAAACACAACCTGGAGGGTGAGCAGGCCGCCGACTACGAGCTGGTGCAGGTCATCTCTGAGGAGAGAGGTGCGACATTCAAACTTGTGTATCTGGCACATTTGGAAATCTTGTTTAGGTTTGTTATGGTGGAATGCAACATCACATTCACAATCTTTTTTCCCTCTTTCTCCAGAATTGGTCATCCCCGACAACGCCAACGTGTTTTACGCCATGAGCACATCTGCGAACTTTGACTTCCTCTTGCGTCAGCGTGGTTCTGAGGGGAGGCCGGTTCAGCTGCGCAGTCGTTGCAGCTCCACACTACCGCGCACACAGCAACGCTCCAGTCTGTCCCTCAGGATCAGCAAGGTCACACTGTGACCTCTGACCTTTTTTTGGACCAGAACAGGCTTTGTAAAAAGACTACAGCAGGTGGGGTCCTAGAAAATAGCCTTTATAGACTATTTCAAGGAGAGTTTATTGACTTCAGAAACATTTCAGAACTAATTTAGACATCTCAAGTTCTTCTATGCTGCCTTTTGAAATGAAAGGCTTATGTTAATAGTAGCATGTGCCTCCACCTCCCCACCTGGTCCATAAAAGACACATCCCATCCTCCCTATTGCTGGATATTTTGCACATGTGCAGGAAAGTCTCCTGCTCCTCATCAGTATTTGCATAACAGCACATCTATTCCCAGCCTAAAGGCCTACACATCACGACTTTCTCGCAGAGAAAGAGGAGGATGAAAGAAGCTGTGGGAAGAGAAGTTAAACGACAACCATGTTGCCTTTATCAATGGTAATGATGGAACTCTTGCGTCAGTATTGAAGATGAACTGCAGTAGCTGTGATGTCGTCATCAACGTGTCCTTCTCCTGTCCACTTGTGCACTGTGTGGACAATGTGAATTGTATCCCTAGACTTAAAGTGCTTAGACTGGCTCACTATGAATCCATAGAATTACATTTACTTTCCATCTTTAAGTGCAAAATTGAGAAAAGAACAACTTTAGATATCACATACAGTAGTTATCTATGATGAAACACGATGTATGAAGCATTTTCTGCCTATTCTAAGCATTTTATCTCTATTGCTGTGTTTCTCATACTGTGAGCTGTGTGATGAATGCAGAAAATATGCATTCTGATTGGTTCCTGCTTGGTTTTATCAAGTCTGTGGTGTTTCCTTTTACGATTGGATCCATGTTGTGTCTTTAAGGTGTGGTCACACAGCACCAATAGGATGGGTTTCTATTAGGAAACCTGGATTGAGCTGCCTTCCTCTATGAAAGTGCACTTGCTAGAGAGTGGGCGGAGTCAATAGGTGTGTACTAAAAAGAGCACTTGGTCCACTTTTTGTAGCTTTCCTCTCTTCTGTCTTCAAGCATCACTAAATTAATGATATACTTTTCTTGTTTCTTGTATATTGTTTCTTTTTATACGTATGTTTTTGTAAGAGATGAAGTATCCACGCAATCTATGAAAAAAGGATTTTGAAAGTTTTAAAAAGATTTTATGTAAACTAAATGAGAAAAAAAAAAAAAAGCTGTGAAATATGAGTGTGTGATTGATTGTAAATTGAGCATTAAAACAAGTCAGTCATTTCCATCAACCAGCACAATAATCCCTCTGATTGCACCGCCGTCACCCCAGAAGATGTTTTCCAGTGCATTATAGACATGTTACTTCTACCGGTGAATATCACAAAAACTTGCTTTACACTAAAACAAATAGTTTTATCCGGAGGCATTTTAACACCAAATGGTTTCAATAGTTTCTAAAGGCTTGTGGAAGTTTTGCCTTAATCCTGTTCTTCTCTACATAATTCCCATAAATGTGTTCATCTGGTATGTAATAATCATTAGTTGGCCCTGACTCCTGGTAATGTCTACAGATGTACTACAGAATGTGCCAAACATGCCTTTTCTTTTCTTTTGTTCTCTCGCACTAATTAAGAAACTTATGTTTGTTAGATTAAACACGTAACACTTTGATGACACTAACAGTTTTTAACAAGGTAAACATGTTAATTTGTCTTAATTCAAATTTATTCAGCACTTGTGAATTTTGCTATTCTTTATTTTGAATATTTCTTCACTACCAAAGAATTGTACAGAGAGTCAGTGAATAAATTATTATCATTATGATGTTTTGTAATTTGAATGACTTTTCATGAATTAAATGGAGACTCTCTGAAAGTACTGTGGACGTTGATTGAAACTGACTTTGCTTGGATCATCACACCAATACCATAATAAGAAAATTAGGTATTGTTTCATTCAATTCAAATGGTTTTGTTTTATCATTCTTCTCTTGTCTGTTTTCTCTTTCAGTGTTATTAACTAAAACCAAAACTATTACCAATTGAATAACCGTAAATATTGAAATTAACATTGATTAATAAATGCATTATAATTATTTTTCATTGTTAGTTACATCAACTAATACAGTTAACTAATGTTAACAAATGGACACTTAATGTGTTTCCAAAATAGTTTTTGGTATTTTAAATAAAGTAAATATAAATATTATATGAGAACTTTTAAAATTAGACATGTTGTCTAGACACACAGTTGAAGTATTACAATTAAAACTAAAATGAAATTAAAGCTATACGGAAATAAATACAAAAAATAAATAAAAATAAAAATTATAAATTATTACAATTACAAAAGTTAATATATTATTATTATTATTAAAATGTAATAATATAAACAAATTAATTTCAAAAAACTAATAAAATCTACAATATTACATAACTCAAGGTTCAAGGTTCTTTTATTAAAGAACTTTAGCATTAACTAAGTTAATGCTAAAATAACATTGTGCTTTAGCACAGATTACTCAAGTCAGTAGTACTCAAGGTGGATGCTTTGATAAATGTACACGTCACCACTTTATTACTCATCACCATTATCTCATGATTAGCAGAAGTGAGAGGCAGCTTTTTTACCACTGGTTTCAAATCTTCATGAGATTCCATATCTTATCTTGTTTGGTTGTCATCAGAGTTGTAAACACCATTTACATGGAGGGACAGGCCTGGATTATGGACCAAGTGCCTCAGAGGTCTGCCAGAACCTCAAAAAAACTCATTCTGTGCTGCTCGATATCTCCATAGATGCCTGGTCACATCCAATATCATACTGCTTCTTTCCCCTCAGATGAACTCAAAAGGTTCATGATAATGATAACTGGTAAACTGCCAGAATCTTTATCAGCACCCTAATAAATCTGGTATAAAGGTCCAAAATACTGTGAGAATAAGTAGCTCATTAACAGGATACATATAAATGAATGAATTTCTCAGACCACATTACCAAAACTGCCCGGTCCTGTAGATTTGCATTATATAATATTAAGAAGATCAGGCCCTTTCTCCCGGAACATGCAACACAACTCCTTGTTCAGGCTCTTGTTCTGTCCAGACCAGACAATGCTCTCTTGGCAGGTCTTCCAGCCAGTTCCATCCAACCTCTACAATTAATCCAAAATGCTGCTGCAAGATTAATCTTTAATGAGCCGAAAAGAATGCACGTCAAACCTCTGTTCATCAATTTGCACTGGCTACCAACAGCTACTCGCATTAAATTCAAGGCATTAATGTTTGCCTACAGAACCACCTCTTGCTCTGCACCCCTTTACCTAAATTATTTACTTCAGACTTATATGCCCTCTAGAAGCTTGCGTTCTGCAAGTGAATGATGCATTATTATACCATCCCAAAGAGGCACAAAATCACTTTCACAGACTTTTTCATTAACTGTTCCCATCTGGTGGAATGACCTGCCTAACTCAATCCGAGCAGCTGAATCCTTACCCATCTTCAAGAAACGGCTAAAAACACATCTCTTCCATCTTTATTTGACCCTCTAACTCTAGCACTCTCTATTCTAATTTTATTTTATCTAATCAGTCTTCTTTTATTTAAAACACACACACACACACACACACACACACACACACACACACACACACACACACACACACACACACACACACACACACACACACACACACACACACACACACATTTGACCCTCTATCAATTGGATATTTATTCTCTAACTGCTAGCTTTTCTTGTAAAACTAACACTTTTCTTTGTTCTATATTCTATATACTCATTTTCTTAACAAAAAAAACCTTCCTACGTTAGGCTAACCAGGACTTGTAATAGCACTTGCATGTTGTTGCTCTTTTGTTGGTTTTGATTGCTTCTATAATGTCCTCATTTGTAAGTCGCTTTGGATAAAAGTGTCTGCTAAATGACTAAATAAATAAAATGATGTTATAGTAAGCTATATTAGATTAAATTGTGTTCTATTTAAGACAATTATATACTAAAGGCATTTTACAGTAATATTTAAGGGCATTTAATAAAAAGAAGAAATGAAAAGAAAACATTATACTTTTGTATCAGCAAACATGTGATAATAATTAAGATGAGAAAACTTCCTAAGGCTTTAAGGAAATAATTATATAAACTATACTAAAAAGGAAAAGATTTAAAAGTAGTTACCAATAATTGAGGGTAGTTTCATAATAAGAGGTTTCAGAAAGGCTGATTGGTTTGTTTCAAAGAACTCCGCCTAACTTTGCTCTTTTATTGCATCAAGTTGACACAAGCTCTTGACAGCATTAGATTCACACTTCTACTGAACGCGGGTCAGCGAAGGACAGCGGATCAATAACAGGTCAGTTCATGTGACATCTGTCTGAGAGAATGGGACAATGACTATAGTGTGCGTGGTGGCAATAACAATCACTTTTTCATCGGTGAATTAATGTGATGTCAGTCAGACTTTTATTATTCTCAAAGAGCGCGAGCCTAACAGTGCGTTTTGTATTCAGTTGGAAGAAAGTTTTTTTCAAGCGCACTCCAAAAAGACGCGCCTAAGAAATAAAAAAATATTTCAATATTGTAAACGACAGTATAAGAGTAAGTCCATTGTAAGATTATAGGTTACTGTTAAAGTAGGTTGTCTATCGTTTCGGTCTCGTCTAATCTGGTAGCGGTCAGATTCCACACGGAATGGCGCAACAATAAAATTCTTCAGGAAGTGGGTGAAAGTTTACGCCCTTTCCTCCATTCGACGCTCTTGATTTGTCATTGCGAGAAATAACGATGACGAGCACACTATACTAACGCCCACTTCTTTGAAGTGGAGCAAAGATATGATTCATTTGTTACCGAAAGTTGATTCCTAAGTTATACGAACATTATAAAAGTGTCACAAAATATATTTGTATAGGCTATGCTATTAATGCTCATTGTTTGCCCATCTAAAGGAAGTTGAGAGGACACGCCTTTACTGTTCCTTCATTTCTCATTACTATATTACAATATTTGTTACTCACATAACGTGGACAAGTTATCTTCCTTGGCTTAAAGATTTTATTATTGCAAATATACTTATTATGACATCACATTAGTTATATTTATATCATATGTTAGTTATTTCACAATATGAATGTATTATATTATATGATATTATTATACTTAATACACTGTTGTTCATTTTTATGACATGTTCATTCTTGGTCCTGAGTATAATTTCATCATTTTCTCATTTGAATTTATTTATGACCATGATATGTACGTTTTAAAGGAGTTCACCCAAAAATGAAAAGTCTGCCATCATTTGCTTGCCCTCACATTGTATTAAACCTGTATGAGTTTCTTTCTTCTTTTGAGCACAACAAACGATATTTTCAAGAATGTTGGTAACCAAACATTGACGGTAGCCATTGATTTCTATAATATGGATAAAAATATGGAAGTCTATGGCTACCATCAACTGTTTCGTTATCACTATAATAAATAAATTCATACAGGTTTGGGACTACTTGAGGGTGAGTAAATTATTACAGAATTACATTTTTTTGGTGTACTATGTGTTTGTGTTTTTGAGATGGATCTAGGCTGGCTGTGATTTACCTGAAAAGTAAATGGTTCAGTTTTTCTGATTAATACAGCAACATCTTCCACAGAATGGCAGATAACAGGAAGACAGCAGAGAAGGACACAGAGGCATCACAGGCCACTCAGGAACAACAGGTTAGTCACATGCTTCATGACTCACCTACAGACAGTTTCACAACAGAAGTCACTATGAAACACTGAATTTTTAAGTCATAATGAAACCATTCTTGCATAAAGCGGCATTTAAATCTGTGTTAAAATGGTTTTACAAACACTTCAAGAATTCAATCTGCTCTTTTTCATAAATAAAGTTAATTCTACATTAAAACTGAGAGTAAACAGCAACAAACTTTACATTTGTGTTTCAGAGTGTGGTATCCCGAGTGAGCAACCTGCCGCTGGTGAGTTCAGCTTGTGGTGCGATGTATAATGCCTACAGCTGTACTAAAGACAGCGTGCCGCTCCTGAAAGGAGTAATGGAGGTTGCAGAGAGCGGGGTGCACATGCTTGGTGCTGCTGCTTCAACGGGTTCCAAACCCATTCTAGACCGACTGGAACCTCAAAGTAAGGATCTCAGTCTCAGATGTAGTTTGTGTCTTTTATGCCTTGTCTTTTATATGTGCAGTTGTTCCTACTGGTTTTCAAATAAGGACAGTTGTTTTGGGGTTCTTTCTCTTGTGTAGTTGCAGTGGTAAATGAATATGCCATGAAAGGGCTGGAGAAGGTAGAAGAAAACCTTCCAATTTTACAACAACCAGCAGATAAGGTAAAGTCTAGACTGACTTGTTCTGCATGCAACTTGTAGCACTTGAATTGCTTTATGATTCAGCATTGTATCTCCATTGCAGCTGGTATCCAACACAGTGGGCATGATGTACCAGTCAGTAACAGGAGCAAAGGATGCTGTGGTGGGAGCTGTGCTAGGTGGTGTGGAAAAGACACGTATGGCTGTGGCCGGTGGCATAAACACTGTCATGGGGACCCGTGTAGGCCAGATGGTCAGTAATGGTGTAGATAAGGCCCTCACACAATCTGAAGACTGGGTGGATCAGAACCTTCCAATCAGTGAAAAGGAGCTCGGTGAGTGTAGTTGCACTTTAGACCTGGTAATTTAATTATTTAACATAATTATTACAAAATTTGAAAAATCATTCAAGTTAGATGTAAAATTGGCTAAAACTATCCAAAATGCTTCTGAAATTAGCCTTGGGTTTGAATACACATTATCACAATGAAAGGGCAAAGAGCACATTCCTGTTCGAAATACTTTTTTGTTTCAGTTCTGGCAACAGCTAATGAGCCGAAATGAAGCAACAGGGAATGCAGTGTTAGGAAAACATTTCACTTTCAAGTACCACTATTGCTTTGTTTCCCAGAAATAAAAATACAATTAATAACACACTTAACTTTATCTCAAAATCTTTCATAAAATGAAATACTTTATTTCATGTATAATTATCCATTTTATTATATTTATATACAATTCTGTTCAACAGTTTGGAGTCAATAATTAAAATGTTATATGTGTATACACCCAGAAAGCATGCATTAAATTGTTCAAAGGTGACAGTAAATACATTTACATTGAAAAGACTATACTATTTTAAATAAATGGTGTTCTTTTGAACTTGAATAATGGTTTCCATAAAAATATTAAGCAGCATAAATGTTTTCAAAATGTAGAATTTTGACAGTGTGATGATATTAACACTTAATCACTCCTTGGGGTCTATCTGACACCAATGGAGTTTTCTATGGACCTCTGCTGGGTATATGTGGTTATTGCACTTTCTTTCTTTAACTGTAATTCCTAAAGTTAGTCCTCTAACCTGCAGATGGCAGTATTCTATCTCTAACACATGGGCCAATTTCTAGAAACATTTTATATTTAATTTAGGTCATTGTTTAAGTGATTTTTTCATAAAAAAATGTATTTTTCATTTATGGCGTAGAGTAATTGTGCAGTAAATAGGTAAAAAAAAATACCAGATATCCACAAAAACAGCATAAATGCATAGTTGATAAGTAAATAAAAATTATATATTTGTATCATATAAAACATTTATATTTCCTTATGCAATTGCTCTGTAAAAGTTTGGGGTCTATATGACCCAGAAGAACTTAAGTGTAAAGTCCACTTGAGGAGAGTAATGTATTTTGAGCATCAAATCAGCATATTGAAATGATTTCTGAAGGATCATGTGACACTGTAGACTAGAGTAATGGCTGCTGCTTTGCAATCACATAAATAAATTACATTTTAAAATATGTTCACATAGGTATTTTAAATTTTATTATTATTTCACAATATTACTGTTTTTGTTGTATTTATGATCAAAAGAATGTAGCCTTGATGATCATAAGATACTTTTGAAAAACATTAAATCATTTTGAATGACAACACATTTTTGATATATATGAATGTAAGGTGTTGACATCAGTGTTGTGTGTTCTGCCTGCAGCTGCACTGGCTGAACCAAGACCAGGTGAGGAAGAAGGATTCATAGTAACTACTAGACCCAGCTATTTTGTCCGTCTCGGTAAACTGTCTGCCAAAGTTCGGGAGAGGGCGCTTGAGCAGTCTCTCATTAGGGCCCACAAAGCCAGAGACACTACGCATGCAGCTGTGACTCAAATGACCAGCACTATGGACCTGCTGGAAAGTGCCCGGTTTACCTTGGCCAGTGCCAACCAGCAGCTAGGAGGCGCTCCGGAGCAGTTAATGCAGAGATGGAAAGAATGGAAGGAAGGGCAGCCCAAAGAGCTGCAGGAGAAAGGAACAGCTGAGACCGAGGTGGATACAGCAAAAGACAAGGAACAGGTACAGTTTGTATATTACATGGAATGCAGTACAATATATGTCTATGGATATTCATATATCTTACTGCAGACTGTCTATCAGACACATTCTCAGTGTGTATATGTGGATGCCTCCTCACAGGAGCTGGAGTCGAGAGCCCTGTCGATGGTACAGGGTTTGAGTGATCAGCTGAAGGCGGCATGTTCAGGGGTTGTGTCCAGTGTACAGGGTCTCCCAGGCACTGTGCAGGAACAGCTTCTGAATGCTCGACATACAGCTGGAGAACTACAGGCATCACTGAGCCGCACCAAAACACTCACACCCGCTCTCTTAGAGCAGACACGGCACCAGATCAACCAGGTATAGTCAATCTGAGTGTATGCAGTTTTGTACATAGCAGTTGTTGAGATCTATTCTATTCTAAAAATGTATGTAGAATTTAGAAAGTTTAATGTATATTTTCATCCTTTAACAGGTACGTCAATCACTGGATGGAGTCGTGGAGTACCTTCTCAATAACACTCCTCTCAATTGGCTGGTTGGGCCTTTTCCTCAGTCAACAGAGAAAGGCGATTGAAAATGCTGTACAGTTTAAAACTGATTTTGTTTTTGATGCATTAATTTTAAATATGGTCCAAAATGATGCATGTTGTAACTATTCCCATTTAACAAAATTTAACTAGTGTTAACTGGAGTCTTTAGGCTCAGACTAAATTGTTTATATTACAGTATAAAATTGCAAATGATCATTTCATCAATGTCAGTATTCTAAACCAAGCATTGAAACCACTACTAGGTAGAGTATGAAAGTTTCTGCGGGTGATATGTGTAGACCACAAACATTCAGAAGTTTGTGGTACTTAAATACTGAAAACATGTACTTTCTGAATAAAAGCAAACCATGCATACTTCACTGGTTTTGTAATACATGATTTTGATATCATAACTCTTGCATAACAACCCTTTGTTTTGCTTCCTGGGCACAAATGAAGGATTCTAAAGAGAGGTCAAATTTTATAATGAACCATTTCAGCATAATTAAAAGGATATGTATGCAATATCACAGAAGCAAGTGCCCTGTTATAGTGAGTATCTCTGCTCTGCTCTTGGCTGTAAGGCAAGACACTGCAGACGAATCATTGTCTGTAATCGTTTTTCGTGTACTGGTCATTTTTGTGGTTTTTGGCTATTTCGGCTCTATAACATGTCTTCTTTAAGACTACTGGAAAGAAAACATTTAAAATACACATTTATGTGTTTATTTAATTTATTTACATTTGATCTATTTGCATCTGTACATTTCAATTATGATACATATATTCAAAGGCTGTTTTTATCTAAAACAAGTTTTTTTCTCATGCAATGACCCAGAAATCTCCACTTTACAACAAAACTTAGATTTATTCCTATTATATTATAGGTTTTTACTGAGGGATTTGTTTATATACCACTCACTGTGATTTATGTAACATTTTGTTCTTTAAAACATAAAAGGTATGTTCTTAAGAGAGAGAAAAGTGGAACAAGCAAATATAACACTTACATACATTGTGAATATAATACTACAGCAACATGTGGGTGCAGCTAAATTAATCATTTAGAGAATGGAGCTGAAATAGGAAGCTTTGACATTGAACTTTGAAATGAAAGCACAAACATTCCAATAAATTGCACATGACCATTTTGCCTTCCCTAATATATCTGCATTTTCACCAAAATAAACGTTTTAAACCAAATAAACAGCATGCTATATAAATACTTGGCAGCATTGCTGGGGTGGACTGGACTGGGGGAAGTGTGATGAGGTTTCGATGATGGCCAAAAAATGAATAGTTGAGCTACGGGTGACGTCACGCCCGTTGTTTCGGATGACGTTGAGAGAAGCAGGCCGCACGCGCATAGCAGGAACCTACTCTGTCAGATTTCTGTGGATCAAGGTCGTCGATTTCGCCTCAATCACACGGAAATACGGGTAAATATTCGAGCTAACGGGGGTTTTAAGCCACTACAAGCATCCGTGGGACGGTCTCGAGGGCCCAGCTGTCCGTTTTGTGTGCGTGCCATCACGTCAGCTAGCTGTTAGCAGAGCTAGCGCGTTAGACTGGCTAACGTTAGATGAGTATCACTAACAAATGACTTTCCTCTGGTCAGCGATTTCAACGCGGTCACCTGTGCGAAATTTTTACTAATTTCGAAGGAAACTATTCGCTTTTGATGTCGCTTTGACGCTGACACCAAGTTAATGTGGTGTTTGTCGCGGTCCTGGGGTCAAAGACAAAACAAATCTAATTGCGGAGCCGCTCTGTTGATTTTTCCTGGGCATGCTCCAAAGTAACCTTATTTATTCCCCGTTTGCTTGGTAATCTGCCTTTCAGGTAGTTAAGGTAAACTACTATTTCAACATTAAACACTTACTCGCTGTAATTTGTAACTTTAAATCCACATTTGATCAGCAGGCTGTTAAGGTTTCAGTAACCTGAATCATTCTTTGCTTGTTTGAGAAACAAAACGCGAACAAACAAAGGGACTTTTGTTTTCGTGCTGCATATTGTTAGCCTTTAGCAGGGTCACCAACAAATAAGTCAAAGAGTGTAAAGTTGGGTTTTGCTCACGGCATTGTGAATTCAACAACATTAAACAGTTTCACTAGTTTCATTGACAAACTTTGTTCTTAACTTCTCTTCCTAATTTTTATGTTGCCATGTCAAAAGTAAATAAACCACATAGAATGCATATCAGATTTGATGCATTTAGTTTCATTTTAACAATGTCTGTCATGTATTATGATCCAACAATTATACATGCATACTTTTTAATGTGTTTTAGTTGGGGACACTTAATTCTAAAGTGTCCTTGTTTCACATTACATGTGTTTATAGTACTAACTTTAAATCATACCTAATTATAAGCAGTAATAAACCAAACAAACCCTAACTCTATAGCAGTTACATATTGCTTAATAATATTGCTCTGTTTATTTTTGTAGGACAATTTACAGTGGAACCAAATAGTTTTGCTCAACAATGAAAATTGTGTCATTGCTTATTCACCCTCATGTCATTCCAAATCTGTATGCTATTTATTTCTTCCAAGGAACACAAAAATAGTTTTCACATTAATATTTTCCATACAGCAGTTCACATGTGACATGGTGAGGAAATATTGACAATTTAATTTTTTTAGATATAATTTCCCTTGTATATCAGGCGAGGCCCGTTCTGCCACTTAATGATAGATTATTCTTATGAAATGCTAATTCTTAATCCCGAATTCTAGGATCGCCCTCTCCCGTCCCCCTTACCCCCCCTTCTCAAACAGCATGGCTCAGGAGACAAATCAGACACAGGTGCCAATGCTTTGCGCTATGGGATGCGGTTTTTATGGTAACCCTCGCACCAATGGAATGTGCTCTGTGTGCTACAAGGAACATCTGCAGAGACAACAAGGAGGGGGGCGAAACAGTCCCCCAGGTGAGAAAGGTAGGATATTGATTTACATGTCACATGCACCTATTTCATTAGGAATTGAATGTGTTCACTCAGTTTTGAGCTTAAGCAGAGTTCATTGTTTCTTCCAGCTGTCACATCTCCTCTAGGTTCCCCAGGGGCATCTGCGGTAACGGTGGAGTCCATCCCTGTACCCACTATAGAAGCCGTTACCCCACCTGAAGAACGCACGTCTAGGTAAGAAGTCCTTTATAAATCTGAGACCATTCTTGCTTCAATTGGTACAAGTGCAAAACAGTCTGTAGCTCAGTGGCTATCTCTTAATGTGCACAAGCTGCTTATGATATAGGAAGGAATTATAACAAATAACCCCTGTTTTGGCTGGATTGTGTTTATGCAGTAGTTTGCCCAGCCCGGTAACCCAGCAGATGACGGCTATGAGCATATCCCAGGACACAGCAACCACTGATTCAGACAGAGCAGAAGTAGAGGAGGAAGAGGAGGAGGGCTCGTCTAAAAGCACAGGTCTGCTGAGTCTCATATATGTGCATTGTACAAAATTATTCTACTCCAAAAATGTACTAAAATACCATTTTAAAAAGGTCTCTCCTGGAATAATTTCATAATATTTATCACTCAATGCTTGTTTTACAAGATTCCCCTTTCTGTCAAACATATTTTTTGGACTGTCCAGTTTAATGTAGTAGAAAACTCTTTTGAAGTGAACTCACTTTTTTATCATATGTTAATGTAAAAAATATTGTGTGAAAATAACTTTTTTTGCTGTTTTTTATTGTATTGTATCTTGTATTTGTTGAATTGTTCTTGCCATGAAAATAGCCTAAGATGCTGACATGGCATTAAATAAAAATATACTACTCAGAATTTTATCACTGATTAATTTGATAGATTCTAGTTGATTTGTATCAGTACTATTGTTGTTACTTGTATGTTTTTGTATAGTGATTGCTTCTTGAAAAATGTAATTTTATTGTAAATGATGTATTGAAATTATTTTGTTAATGTTTCCATGAATACAGGCAGTGTTGCTGAAATGGCGTTTAAACAAACACATAAATAAATAAATATTCTCAGGGTTATTATAGTTAGCTAAAACCATGAAATGGCTTTTGTTCCTTGAAATTAATTAAGCTTTAACTAAAATTAATACAAACTATAATAGTAACTATAGTATACTACAACAGCACTGGTCACTCTTGGTCTCTTTTATATCAATTTAATAATCATTAGCAGTGTTTAATGTTTTGCAGCTTTCTCAATTTAAAAATAATTTTGTAAATGTAATTTTTTCAAAATATATGATCTTGTATGTTTTATTTAATTATATTATTTAAAATCACTTTATATTGAATTTCTTTTTTTTGCGCTGTTAGATTTTATTTAGCCAGACATGAAATGCTCAACAAATCAAATAAATAATTAGCAGATTATTCTAATATTAAACCAGTTGTTAGAAGTTTTAGGTAGTATTATAATTATTCTCTGGTTTTGATTTAATCTTGTGCATATGTTCAATTATGAAACATCATAATAATATAAAAACTTGAACAACCCTATCCAAGTTAAAGCCCTCCTTTTCAATTCATTTTATGGGAAGACATAAATACTGATCTTTCATTAAATCATTGATCTGAGTGTCGGAGTCTCGTGTGTCCTCAGATGCTTGGAAGTTCATTGTTTAAGAAATGCTGACCATGTCTTTAATCACAGGGCCTGTAGGGGAAGCTGCACAGGCTTCTTCAGACGGAGATCAGACTCCTGACAAGAACAAAAAGAAGAATCGATGCTTCAATTGTAGGAAAAAAGTTGGCCTCACGGGTAAGAACCTAGGGAGAAGCTTTTTGTTTTGTGAATAAGGGCTGGGCAGTTATCTTTGAGCAGTTTTAAAAACTTTACACACTATAGCTTTACTACTTAGCTATTCATTTTCCTGACTAGTTGAGTCCCCAGACTTCTAGTTTTAGTATTCCAGCTCAAATATTCACTTCTTTGTTTAGTCTTCCCATTTCTTTCACACATACAAAGATGTCCATGCATGCAAATGTATTTATATTAATAAGAAATGTTTCTTGAGTACAAGATCAGGATATTAGAACGATTTCTGAAGGATCCTGTGACATTGAAGACTGGAGTAATGGCTGCTGAAAATCCAGCTTGCCATCAAAGGAATAATTTATATTTTAAAATATTTAAACATAGAACATCTAAACTTATAATATTTCGCAATGTTTAAAAAAAAATGTAACCAACATTTTTAAAGGTAGTTTATTAATTGCTCATTTATTTGATAAAAATATAAATCTGTCAATTTTAGTTAATGTCTTAGTTTCTATCTGTAGTCAAACAGCATACTGCAAGTTAGTGCTGCATTTCACATGGTCTTGCTGGTATCCTGACTATTCTTTATAGACCTCAATGTTAAAACATGGCCGATTAAAAGACTGAATCAACTTTCCTTTGTATCTGTAGGCTTTGACTGTCGCTGCGGTAACCTGTTTTGTGCTATCCACCGTTATTCTGATAAACATGACTGTCCCTACGACTACCGAGGAGCCGCTGCCGCCCGCATCCGCAAGGAGAACCCCATCGTGGTAGCTGAGAAGATTCAGAAGTTATGAGGACTGACAGCTAAACGAGCAAAAATAGTTTGACCTGCAAGTTTTGGAACCATGGCGCTGAATAACACCGTTCTGAACTGAGTTCATGTCTTCATTGTAGGATAAGGTGGGTGGGGTTGTAGGGTACAGCCCCTCCCTAAACTATCATCTCCCTGTCTCTCCCAGAAGGCCGGTGTAGAGGTGTGTGTGTGAGTGAGTAAATGTGTGACAGGTTGAGATGTGTGTGTGTGTGTTTTTTCTAGAGAGCCAGGGAGAAGAGGGATTGGTTGTCAGGTGGGCATCCATGTGCACCGGGGTGGGTGGGGGACTCTTTAGTTTTCACCCTGGCATTGATTTTTGTGAGGATATTAACATAATTTTTTTATAGGAGCCCTGAAATGTGTGTTCAGGAGTCCGATTGGAAAGGGTGGGTGTGGTGGGACATCAAGTGGGAATTTCTCTGATATTGCAAAACATTGAAGAATATAGATTTTAATGACTACTCCCACATTTACCCATGTACAATTATCATTTTTTTCTTTATTCTGATGAATTATCCCGACATGTCATATCCCAGCCTGTGCATTTGAAAAATATTTCTCTTTTATATATTGACTTATCATGCTAATGTTGGGTGCATGAATTGTTATCGGATGGGGTTTGAAGGGGGGAGGGGTGGGGTGTAGCAAGAGCCTTGACATAAGCGAGTGACTGAGGTTTTTTCTTTCCTCTGTTTAATGAGTGTGTGGCATCAGAAGATCTATATTAATATATTATACGTAGCTTGAATTGTGTGATTGCATTCTATTTATTTTGTATTATCATTTGGTAGGTTGGTACTGGAGGATTGGAAGCATGTGTCCAAAAAAATGAAATCCAGTAGTTTATCCCTTAATGATATTTGTCTATTTACATATGCGTTTTTAAGAATTACAGGTCCTGATGGAGTAGTCAGACTGGATTGGGCTTTTCAGAATCAAAGCACAAGATCGTTCTTTAATTTCTTCACACAAACGCAACAAAAAGTGCAGTTAGTGTAGGATCCTCTGTGCTTTACGGAACCTAGCAAGCCCGTTATTGCTAATGCACGCCAGTGATGAACTATTTTGACCTAAGAGCCGCAGAGCTTAGAGAGCAAGGTATTCGTTAACCACCAGCAGACCAATGAATGATGCTAATGGAGCCGGCTTCTAATTTGTTTATTAGGCGATGCCTTTTCGTTCCAAAACCATGTATTTACAATTAATACCGCTCTTAGTGGAAGATGCGCACACACACTTCCCCAACAGACAAACGTTGCATGCTCGCACAACTATTAGGTCAAATGCTGGGTTTGCTACAGTCACATAGTAATATTGCAACACGAATGTAAAACAAGCGTCCCATTGCATGGACGAATGAAGCCTGCTTTCCAAATGAACAGGTTCTAATGTAAATACTATGTTGCTGCCATTCTAAAATAGAATGTTTAAGGTTTTAGAAAGAACAGAAAAGGTACATCAGGAAAAAAATGTCTGTTTAGTGTGTATGTAGTGTCTATTAACTACCCATACGTTAGGAGAAAGTGCGCTGTGGTGTTCTCTGTCATCCTTTGAGTGAATCTTGTGTCTTTGTGCTGGTTGTGTTTTTAATGAGTTTTTTGTGAAAGGGCTGAAACAACCATTTTGTATTTATACCTGATGTTGTCCAGCAATCTTCCCTCATAATGTCTCTTGATGTGAAAATGTTCCCATGATTTCTATACAGTCCCTTGAATTGTTGTAATCAACTTTGGTGGATGTATCCGATTTGAAGTCCTGGTAATGACCTTGTTGCTTTATTAAAGAAATAACCTGAGCTTTAATTAGCACCGTCTGTGATTGCAGCATTATCCTCGGTGGGGCTGCCAGCTCGAGGGCTTTTGTGAAAGGCAGGTGTAAGTGGCTCAGCGAGCTGGCCATGCTTGACTGAGCCGGCATCCTGACAGCCTTTTAATGAGGGTTTGGATCTCACGCTTTCTGTCTGTGCCGTTTGCTGGAGGATAATTCTACCTTTCTAGGGTTTGAGTGTAGGGAAACAGACTGTATAGGAATGCTAGACTCCAGTTCCTGGTGAGATTGTTGTAGTGTGGTGAGCACAAAACTGTGAATGTAGTCAGCTGTTTAACTATGAAGCTCCAGTGGGTTAAAATCCAGTTGGTCACCTCTATTGTTGCCTCAGTGTCTTATCAGACCGTTGGCACTGTATGCTAGTGCATTATCCCTTCAATGCTAGCAATGATTAACCGCCTTCATTGCATGTGTTTGAGCAAAATAGAGAAGTGACTTCTTCCTTGCGTGACACTGAAGAAGAATTGCCTTGATTTTATTGAAGGTGTCGTGATTCATTTTTCTCCCAGTAGTTCATCAGAGCACTCTGATGGGTGATGTGAGTTTCAGCTCAGGCGTGTTCGGCAGTACGTTAACCAGCATTCATCAATTCATTTACCAGCGTGCCCAGTCCCCCAGAGACACCACCTGATACCTTTTTGTTTTCTTTTTAAATTTAGGATTGTATGATGTGTATGAGTAAGTATAAAACCAATAAAATCACAAAGTTTATTTTAAATTTACACAATGTCTTGTGTGGTTATTTTATTGTGGGCATATATTTGCCCAGACTATCTAAAGCAGCGATTTGCATGTAAATCTTACAATTTTTTTAAATGATCTGAACATCATTTCCCACTATAAAGCACATTGGAAAAACTGTGGAAATGGTCCATACATAAAGAACAAATTAAATGTTTCATGAATGTTAAAAGAATACTGAAAATGTGCTCACTCTCGGGCCATCCAAGATGAGTTTGTTTCTTCATCTGAACATATTTGCTCACCAATTGATCTTCTGCAGTGAATGGGTGCCGTCAGTATGAGGATCAAAAACATCACAATAACCCACAAGTAATCCACACAATTTCAGTCCGTCAGTTAATGTCTTATGAAGTAAAAAAGCTGTGTATTGAGAAATCCACATTTTAGCTTTCAATTGTAGCTTCTGGACAAAATACTTTTATATTGTTATATAATAGTTATATTTAATAATATAATGGACTCCAATCCACAATAATGCTTTGATGCCAATAAAGAACCTTTATTTTTAAGTGTAGTGTGTCTTTTGCTGAAAATGTACTTGAAGTGTTCTGAGTCTAGTAAAGAAGATCTGTAAGCAGTGAACATGTCCTGTGTCTGTATATGAATCACCCTGTATTATTGCCACATCGGCAGCTGCCCATCTCAGCTTGTTTCACCACAGCAGCTGGCTACTGTCTGTGGGCACTTATGTGGATTTTAGTCTCTGGGTTTAAATGGCTTGACATTTATCTTACATTTAATGTGACCACATGATTCCGCTGCATTCATTTACACTTTGTAGGCTTGTTAATGAGTGAAAGAAATAAGGAAGGAGTTTTTTCCTTTTAAATTTAGTTCCATATAAAACAGTAGTTTTCTTACCATGGAATTGGCATTAAGATAATCTCTTCTCCAGAAAAGCATATCAGCAGCATCTCCACCCTTTCTTACTAGTGATCTCAATGATCAATTTCCTTGGTATTCTAAAGTCTTATATGAGTGACTTGATTGTCTTTCACTCTGGTTGAAATAACCATGAGAATAGGCAACACAAACCAGTAGTATTTTTTAAAATATAGACATTAATATTTTGTACACTTTTTTAAATATAGACATTAATATTTTGTACACTTTTTAAATATAGACATTAATATTTTGTACACTTTTTTTTAATTAAACACGCTTAAGGCTATTGATAACTTGCAGCGACCTTTTAATAAATTAACTGAGTATATGTTTTCATAAATATGTTTCAAAAGTTATGCAGTTCACATAAACACCTTTATTTGTATTTAGATGTCTCTTGCATGACTGTATTTATCAGCTGTCTGGCAGATTTGACTTCGCTATGCCAGCAGATCAGACAGAAGTTCCTGGGATGCTACTTCCTCGATGTCTCGTCAGCGTAATTTCCGGATGCGGTAGTGAAGAACAAAGACGTTTTAACAGGAGGACTGTCATCCACTTTGCACTATTTCCGCAAAGAGGACTCGTCGAGTCACGTGGGACTTTAGCAGACCCCCTGATTGGTTACATGCATCTCAATAGTGTGCTTTTCAGATATGTATTTTAGAATGATTTTATAGTAATAAACGATTGTAATTTATTTTTAAACGCAAAGATACTGACCTAATATTGATACTAATATGTCAAAAAGAAAGTTACTCCAAAGGAAAAATATTGCTGGAAGTCCCATCTGTGATATACACTGCTTACACAAATTTTGCATTTGAAACAGGGCGAGAAAAGTGAACACATTACGCAATATCTTCCTGTAAATATTTTGCTCACTGCGTTTGCAGATGCTTGACAAGAATGTTATTTTTGTAAAAATACTTTAGATTTTGTAAGGTTTTATGATTGTAAGTGTACACAAATTGTCGAAAGAGACAGCATGTTAAACGTTAAAGGTTATTTTTAAACATTATTTATATATAATAATTTATAAATACTTTTATTCTAATTGTATTCTTATATAGATTATTATTTTTTAAACAGTTAAAAGATTTGTATTTTAATTTTAATTGACGCATACTCCGTAATTATACATTATTGTTTTGAAAATATAATTTATTGATCAAATTATCATTCAAACCAACAGGTTTTTAATCCATGTTTACTTTCACACCTCTACAGCGCCTCCTACTTCTAGCCGAGACGCAGTGAAGAGTGGGAAGGCTAACAAACCTCTTTGACTGGAGTGGAAAAAAACACACAGCTCTATTAGCCTATACCAGCAGATTAACGTATACATGCCAGGACGGTAGCCGGGAGTCAACTCGGAACGACAAACCAGAAATCGAGTTTTATTCCTGGAGGGCTCCGCTCTTTATTTGCGGACCAGACATGTCCCCAGCGGCGTCCAGGCCTTTATTTGTTGTCTGAGAGGAGTCGTGGCTGACTGACTAACGTTAGCTGGCTAACTCCCCCATACCCCTCACTACGAGCTAGCTACTTAGCGACAGGGGTGTGAAAATATAAAGAAATCCGGCTTTGTCAGGCTCTGGTCAAGAGAACGACACGTATGTGGACATATATATATATATAATCATGTGTTTGTTAGCTGTATAATGTTCGTTTGCAGCTGAAATGAAGTGTAAATGTTGAGTTAGCGATGAACGGGTCTGTTGTTGGGACTGATGTGACCACTGGTGGATATTTTATTGGAGCCTATTAAACCGGCAATATCAGGCAATATATATATTATTTATATTTGTAGTCCATACAGTGTCAGATAGCAGATAGCTGGAGGTTAGGTTTACTGGATGCCTGAGTTAATTCTACCTGGGTATTACTTATTAACCATCTGTTTAACTTACTGTTGGAGCTTTTTACTTGTTTAAGCTTTCGTTGAAACGAAACGATATTTATATATATTAAGAGCTCTGTTATTTTTGTTTTTGAAAGGATCCTGAATGTAGTGTTGTTTTTAAAATGATTGCTCAGTAGATTAGATGTTAAATTGGTTATTTATTATATATAAGTATTTTGTTTAAAAAAAAGTTTCAACAGAAAAAAATATCAGACAAATATATTTAAAATTATGTACATTCACATGAGATCATATCAGTATTCTATAAATACTGTTTTATTGTACGTTGATAGGGTTGCACCCTCATGGGTGCTGCCATGTTGAGATCACATGACCAGCGGTGTCATTTAATAATATTTTATGCAATTTATTATTATTCCAAATATAATATACATACTACAGAGTCCTGTTGAAACTGAAGTAATGTGAGTAGAAAAATACATCAAAAATGTATAACCTGAATTCACTGTAAGTCGCTTTGGATAAAAGCGTCTGGTAAATGCATAAATGTAATGTAAAATGTTTAGTTAAATCTGTATTGACCACACTCTCCTGTCATCTCTTGCAGCTGACAATGAATGGCCTTTCAGTGAGGGAGTTGTGTTGCCTGTTCTGTTGCCCCCCCTGCCCAAGCCGTATTGCTGCCAAGCTTGCCTTCCTGCCCCCTGAACCTACCTATTCCCTCCTGCCCGATCTGGAGGCTGGGCCTGTACCAGCTGGACCCACAGGGACACCAGGCCTCCGTACCCGGGGTGGAGTTGGAGGTGTAGGTGGCGGGAGTTCGGTAGGGGGAGGGAATGCTCCAGTGGAGGGGCGCTGGAAGCTCCACCTCACAGAGCGGGCAGAATTCCAGTATTCCCAACGGGAACTGGATGCCACGGAAGTGTTCCTGACTCGATCTAGTAGGGGGAACAGAGTGGGCTGCATGTATATCCGCTGTGCCCCCTCTGCCAGGTAGGATGGATGCATTTTTGGATGAGTTATGATTGGAGGAGTTTCTCTTTTGTTTTACAATAATATATGTTGAACTCAAAATGTCACGTTTCCTCTGATGGACCCCCCTTTTCCTCCCATGGGTCATTTACATTCCTTCGTTATTTTTCTATTTTCCTTTGTCCCATTTCCTGCTTCCCTCTCGGAGTTTGTCTGCTATCTTTACCCAGAAGCCACTCCTTCCTGGACACATTCTTTCTTTATCACGCGCCACTTTATTCTCTCTGTTATTCTCACTTGCTCCTTTGTTGCTTTATTTCCTCTTTGATTTTCATAGGATGAGTACAGTTGTTTTTGTTGTGGTATATACTGTGGATGTCTTCATGACACCAATTACCTGTTAATATGTTTTTGGAAGTCTGGCATTTATATCATATTTTTATTGTTGTAAACTAAACTATTAAAAATGGGTTTCTTTAATTGAAATGAAGCTGAAATTATATCAAATATATATCTATAAAAAAAACTTCCTGGCAACTAACTGAAATAAAATAAGTTGAAGTACTAATTTTGCTAAAACCTAAATAAAATTACACACACACACACACACACACACCCGTGTTCGTTATGAAACTGTTCCCTGCGGCATATCGGGCTCAGGCTCACTGCAAATGCGCCTACATGCCCAGTGATTCAGCGAGTGAAATTATAGGTTATTAAGTCTCTTTGTGGATCCATCTTGACATAGCTGTTGAGTCAGACCTTGAAGTAGTGTAATGAGTGTACTAGAGAGTGACTTTGTACTACAAATCCCATCGTTCCTTTTGTCTGTCTCTCTCCTCAGGTTCACTGTCCTGTTCTCTCATGGTAACGCAGTGGATCTAGGCCAGATGAGCAGCTTCTATATCGGCTTGGGCACTCGCATCAACTGTAACATATTCTCTTATGATTACTCCGGCTACGGGGTCAGCACAGGGAAGCCCTCAGAGAAGAATTTGTATGCAGACATAGACGCAGCGTGGCAGGCTCTACGCTCACGGTGAGACATAAAATCAATACCAGGGCAAAACCAAAACAACTGCATGACTGTAGTAGAGTTCAAGGTTTACAGTGCTGCATCTTATTGTATGACCTAAACAATTGTAAAAAATTTAAGACAGTAAGATTTTTTGATGAAAATTCACATTGCACTCTGTGTGAATAGTTCTGGTACAATTTTTCCCAGCAATCTGCAATTCATACTGGTCTTAGTGTGAATTGGCTGTAAATCACATTATATGACATTTCATTGGCTTTTGATTCCTCTCTTTCAAACAGATATGGCATCAGCCCAGAGAATATTATCCTGTATGGACAGAGCATTGGCACGGTGCCCACAGTAGACCTGGCATCACGATACGAGTGTGCAGCTGTGATTCTACACTCCCCTCTCACCTCTGGCATGAGGGTGGCCTTCCCCGACACTAAGAAGACTTACTGCTTTGACGCATTTCCCAAGTGAGTACCAAAAATGTTGTGTTCCTATTTGTCCTCAGTTATTTGTGTGTTGCTTCCATTGTACTGGAGGATTGACAGGGCATCATCATTGCGGTTTGTTTATGAGCTGATGATTTGCCTGGTCATGGCCAGCACAGATTGCAGCTATTTATGAGCGATTCACTGATTTTGGCGAGAGCAAACAGAGTGTGTTGTGATGTGGATTGCTGCCGGAGATTATGTTGAGCTTCTTGTTTCGACACAAAATCCGTCTGACTATCACAAATTGAAATATATAGATGCAAAGCATTTTTCAATCTTAAAATTAGACCTTCAGCTCTTGATTAAAGGGAATTAGAGTTATTATTCTTCAAGTTTCATTACAATAATTTTCATTGTTGCATGTTGGCTGTGACAGCGGTATAGTGGAGCTCAGAGGGAGGTTGGCTACACTCGGTGGGCGGTGTCACTCAGTGCCAGTGTCGCAGAACACATGGTCACCATACGGCTTCAGTCAAAACCACCACTGTTCTCGCACAAGTGCTGTGTATTTGGCAGGCAGCTGTTTAGTTTGCTGGCATGCACACATGCAAACAACACATGCACCACAATTGAATGTAGTTAGCATTTTTTGGTGCTGAAACAGTAATATTGGGAAATATTATTACATTTTAAAATAAGTATTATTCATATAATGAAAAATGTCATTTAGTCCTGTGATGGCAAAGCTGAATTTTAATCAACCATTACTCCAGTCTTCAGTGTCACATGATCCTTCAGAAATCATTGTAATATGCTGATTTGCTGCTCAAAAAACACTTCTTTTAATGATCAATGTTGAAAACAGTTGTGCTGCTTATTTTTGTGGAAAACTGTGATAGCTGTTTTACCATTATTTCAATAGAACAGCATTTATCATTTTCTTTATCATTATAAATGTTTTTACTGTCACTTTTGAATAAAAGGGTTAATTTTTCATGTAAAAAAATGCTAAACCAAACATTTTAAAAGTAGTTTATATTCTTTTATTATTACAGATTATGTATTCAGCTATATTTGGCTATATTAAAATATTTGACATAAAGTGAACATCATAATTTGAGTGACAACTTCAAAAATAAAAACAACTGATAAATTGGAAAAGCCCATTACTGGAAATTTACATCACACACTACTGAAAAATTAGTTGGAGCTGAAATTAATTTATGGTGTTTCATTGATCATATATGTCAAATGTGAAATGAGCTTTTCAATCTATTAATGACGTTATTTTTTCTCTGTTTGTATTGGGAAAGTCGTGTTTCTTCTAAAACCCTGTGTTCATTTGTGTCCTTGTTTCAGCATTGAGAAAGTGTCTAAAATCACGTCTCCAGTGTTAATCATCCACGGGACAGAGGACGAGGTGATAGATTTTTCCCATGGCCTGGCCCTGTACGAGCGCTGCCCCAAAGCCGTGGAGCCACTGTGGGTGGAAGGAGCCGGACACAACGACATCGAACTGTACAGCCAGTACCTGGAACGCCTGCGTCGTTTCATTGGGCAGGAATTGGCCGCACAACACGCCTAAGCTCTCCTCCATCTCCCTCTTGTCATCCATCTATCTCCCAGTCCGAGCGAGAGTGAGATGGATGAGTCCGTATCTTATCGAAGGCTGCCATTTTGTATGGACAACGCTACTGTTGGAGCAGCTTGACACATGCTCTGCTACTCAGATTTGTTTTCTTATGCGTTTTCTTTTTTTCTCCCGTTGTTTGTCATCTCCTTGTGCATGTGTGTGCGCATGGGAACTCTGGGGGATAGAAGTGGAATTTATTTGGAGCAAGAAAGGATGGACGAATTCCTCTGTCAGTTTCAGTCCAAAGGAAAGAAGCCAGCCTGATGGTGTTTCTCAATATCTGAGCATTCATTTGTCAGTAGAGCGGTTCGCATCTCTGACCTGCTCCCATGATGCCTCAGCCTGAGAGATCTTCACTTCCCACTTCTCATCAGGCAGCCTAAAATAGCTCATTCTCAGATCCTGGCAAATTTCCTATACTTGCTGACCCTGCAGGATGGAATAAACCACTTGTTTGGTGGAGGATTTCAGGATTAAGTTTTGAAGCATCCTACACAGGTGCAATTATGCCCACCTCTGCATCTTCATTCATTTGTTTAACCATTTGGCTTCCTCTGGGTGGTGTGTGTGGGTCCGTATGATGCTGACCTCTATGCACTGACGTTCCCTTCAAATGTGTTTTTGCCTTTATGTAAAGGCTGAGCTTGTGATAAGATGACACCAGATGATCTACACCGCTCCAGGCAGGGAAAACTCCAATCCTGGGACGTTGGCTTTTGTTCCCAGCATTATCAGTCTATATATTTTTTCCTCTTTGCTTTTTCTTTCCTTTCTTCTTAGCATGTGAGGGTGTCCATAGCACCCTGAGGTGAAAGAAACTGGGAGGGCTGCTCGCTCATCATCATATTTCAGTGAAACCACCACACTTGGGATGATATGATACGGAGTCCATTCACCTCCAGATTCATACATCATGTTTCTGAACTGTTGGGCCAGTAGAAAGATCAAGGTTTCATGATGTTGTCGGGACTTTCCTAAAGCCAGATTTCCGGCGTAGCATTTCCACATTCATTCTCAAGTAGTTTAACCTTTTGAACGGGTTTTGGGATAATAAATGGTTTAAATGTGTAAGAACAAATAATGCACACAACGCAGGCAGAGGTAAAAACAGAAAGCACTTCTGAACCCTGTGGCAAAGACACACAACTCACAACCAGTTTGTCTCGTTTTCAGCCTGACGTCATGTATGTTTCTATCATGGAAATGTTACACCTCTCTCGTTGGTGTTTGAAACGGAGCTCAAGCTATAATCATGCATATTTATTCTGTCTCTTTGTTGATTATGTTTAAGAAAATCATTTCAAAGCAGAGCTCCTCCTTTAAAGACTCCTTTTAATGATAATAAAAGATTTCCCTTTTTCATTCAACGTCAAATTGCTAGTTAGTGGCACATGGTTTAATTAAGCTAGGTTCTGAGCTGTGGGTAGGTTTAAAGATTATATCCAGCAATAAAGGCACAAGAGTGATGTCATCTAAAACATATTTTTGTCGTCTCTAGTCAAGCTGCTCGTCTTCAAAGGGAATTCGTCTGATATGATCTGGACGCCACTATGACTCTTAAAGTTATCAAGTGTATTAGGAAGATTGTAAAAGCTTTGAAAAACACTAGCGGTGAATTCAAAATCATTCCGAGGTGTCTTTCTTTTAAACTAAGCTTTTCAACTGTGAATCATCAAGGGAACTTGCTGCTATACATCTTGATTGAATGTCTCAATGAAATTAAAGAGCTGAACCCTGCTACCGTTTGTTGTTTTCCGAGGCATCAAAGACTAACATGCCCTTTCAGTGAGATGAGATATCGCTTCCTCTTTCTGCCATGAATCATTCTCGCCCTTTTAACACCCTGGGCTACACAGTCATTCTAGATTCCACAACAATTAGTTTAATTTTGTTAATTCATTTTAACATCTTGTCTGGGTAGGTCTTTTCTAGATGAGTATTCTGACTTTATGGCGCCAGAGCTGATTACACATCTGAATTCATCTCTAGGTATTCTGTTTATTGTCTCTATTTTTCTGCTTAGCATTTATCCATCCACTCTACTTGATCTGTTGGTATTTGCTCTGGTTAAACTGACTCCCATTAATTCACAAAGCACAGTGACTCTGTGTACTGAAAACATTGGTTTGTACATAATATCTGAAACCTAATTCCAGCAAATCTGATTCCCTGTTTCATCATGTATTTAAGTATGTAATCTGTGGTTGGACACAAAGGGGCTTGTTCGTTCTCCATTCTAACCAAAGATGACAGGTGTTGGAGTTGCATTGGCCACCCACTGCCATTTGTCAGCGCTCAGATGTTGATTGAAGGAGCAGGCGGCAGACTTTGGCTGTTCAGAGCCAGGTCTCACATAATACAGGCTGCTGTTGATGCTGCAGAGGGGAAGTTTTTGTGTTGGCTGTTGGTGCGTGTTTACCTCCTGTAAGACACAAGTGATTGGAGGGCTGAAGCAATACCGACTTGTTGCCAGCAGACTGAATGTGAGGCTGCTCTGTGCATACAAGAGGGGAGGATGTTGGTTTGGGGTGGGGCTGGAGTTACCCAGAGGCTCCATCCCAACACATTCAGATTCAGATCTTTTTATTAAGAGTGTTATTTTCTCGTTTAAAGAAAGTAAGTTATAAAAAATCTTTGTAAAACTATCAGATTATGTACTGTATAACATTGTTTGAGAAGCTTAATCTTGAGGTTTGAGAATTTTTTTATCTTAATGGATCGGGAGCAAGTGTCTGTGGGGTTATTGTTCTATCCTTTTATGCATTATTCTAATGTTGTTTTTAGTTTTAAATGTCTTTTTCCTTTTCCAGAATTAATAATAAAAAAGAGAGATCTTAGAAAAATAAAATTATGAATTGATATTTATTTTAGTTGTCTTTTCTTGTAGTAGCACACAGGAACATCACATGTGGATCTGGACCACAAAACCAGTCTTGAGTGTCAAATTTTTTAATTGAGATTTATACATGATCTGAAAGCTGAATAAATAAGCTTTCCATTGGTGTATGGTTTGTTAGGATCGGGCAATATTTGGCTGAGCTACAACTATTTGAATATCGAATCTGAAGGTGCAAAAAAAAAAATCTAAATATTGAGAAAATCGCCTTTAAAGTTGTACAAATGAAGTTCTTAGCAATGCTGATTACTAATCATAAATTAAGATAAAAGATAGAGAATTTTTAACCATACAATGTATTTTTGGCTATTGCTACAAATATACTCCAGCGATTTAAGACTGGTTTTGTGGTCCAGGGTCACATATAGCAATTTATTATTGTTTAGTTATACATATGCATATACAGTGCTGCTTGAAAGTTTGTGAACCCTATAGAATTTTCTATATTTCTGCATAAATAAGACCCAAAACAACAACATTTCATCATTCAAGTCCTGAAAGTAGACAAAAAGAACCCAATCAAACAAGTGAGAGAAAAATATTTTATTTGTCAGTTATTTATAGAGAAATATTATCCAGTGTTACATATCTGTGCATTGCATAAGTATGTGATATATATATATATATATATATATATCACACACAGTAACTGAAGGTAAAGTTTCAGGATCAGCCCTGAACAATAACATGCAGGAGTTTTAGCCCATTCCTTAGTGCAGAACCACTTGGTGGGTTTCCTTCTATGAACTGTTTGCTTAGCTCCTTCCACAACATTTGAATTGGATTAAGGTCTGGACTTAGACTCAACCATTCCAAAACTTAACCTTGTATGTATATATATATACCATTCATACATACATATGCTGCTGTTAATACATTTACTTGAGACTCTGTTTAATAATATTCTAAATTATTCTAATCACTGTCAAATTGTAAATCTAACATCACACAGGAATATCACATTTATATAGCAATGCATTAACATTTAATAGTTTTGATGGATTTTTTTACATTTATTTACTTTTAATATATTTGAATAATTTGACAATTATTCATATTTTCTAATTAATATTTCATGTATTTAATCTTGAACGTTACATTATGAATGGATAATTCCTGTAAATATATTTTCTTGAACAGAAGAACTTGAAACAGGAAAACCATATTTGCATGCATTTTTATTTATATTTGTTTTAGAGAATGTAGTAATATGTACACAAATTAAATATAAATATTCCATGTATTATTTACTCAACCTTTAACTTAGCAATATGAATTGATAATTATTGCAAGTCTATTATCATATAACATGCTGGAACACATTTGTATGCTGAACATGTAATCCATTCAAAATATTTGAATACATTTATTTACATTCTCATTTAATACATCTATTTTGTATTTTAATATTTAATATATTTAATATGAACTTGAAATGATAAATGATTAGCTATTGTAAATCTCTTTTCTTGTAAATGCACTCAGGAACATCACATTTATATGGTGATATATTTTACAGGCTGAGTTTCCCAGAATCCTTGGGCTATAAAAATCCTCAAGAATCTTAAAATGATGGTAGCAGCTGACCTGCATATTAAATTGTGATCCTCAACTCCTGTGGCACAGACATTAAGTCCTAACAATCAATGATGAGGCATTTATAATTCAAGGCACAGAGAGAAACATTCTGATGTGTGAGCACGACGGATAACGCTCTGTTGCCATTGGCCGTGTTTTGTTTATTCATCATGTAGCTGAATTTCTCTTTTCATCTATGTAGTCTTCTCCTCAGATTCATCAGTTGATGCCAAACCAGTCTCAAGACTCTTGATTTGAATCTTCCTATGGAGAACAAACCAGTAGTATATGTGTGTAGGCGTACAGAGAGAAAAGAGTCGCAGAGGATTTCTGGAGCAACAGATGGGTTCTGTTATCTGTAACAAAAAAACTCCAATTATCTTCCTGTTTTAATTACTGCCCTGCAATCTTTGGCATGACCCAGACTATCGGCAACAGCTACAGTCAAGAGGCATTATACTGCCAGATGGGATTTAAGGCCTTCTGTTAAACGCACACACAATGCCTACATCTGAACATGTGTGTGGATATGCACACAAACCTTGTTTCTGCAGTCTGACATAATGCTGATAACCACCAAAAAAAAAGAAAGAAAAAGATTTGGACTTGTATTCGGTAACAGTCAGGCATTTGCAGTGGAAGTGAATGGGGTCAATCTGTTACCAAATACTGTATTACCACAACACGTAAACCCTCCCTGCTAAAAAAAATAAAAGAAACTATCACATAAGTTAGAATGGTTTTACTGGTTATTGGTTTTAATGGAAACTATAATGTGCTTGTAGGTTTCTACTGGTTATTGGTCACCTTCTATTAGTGGCGTGTAAGTTGTTAACACCATACACCCTAACTGAATAAGTCAAAAACACTACAGGAAACCATTTTTTACTCGTTTTAATGGTTCAAAGTTGAAGGTTTGTAATGGTATTTGTAGTGGAAACCATTATAATTCCTGTGATGGTTTCTGTTGTTTTTGTATTAGTTTTTTCTCAGCAGGGATGCGTTTAGCATCATTGTAATGCGGACAAATCGCTAAGTAGTCTTACCTTTGTTGCCATAAGAGTGTATCGCCAGAACGACCGTAAAACACACCAACAACTGTGTAGCTCAAATAAAAAAAATTTCTAGCAGAACAATTAAAGTGTAAAATGATATTTACATTACTGTTTCAAATCCTTCAAAACGCACGTGCCTCACTGTAAAAAAATGTATTGCGAAAACTAAAGTTATATGATTTTGTGCTAACCAACATCGTGCCATTTTAGTACACCATTGTACTTGAATCAATATTAGGCCAACATTTCTGTAGATTAGAACATTCAGATTTCCAGTTTTATGCACATTCTAAGTTAGCTCTTTGTTTAATGTCAGTGCAATTTTGTTATCGTAGGCTACGTATTTATTTCAGCACACTCCAAAGGTAGATGACTGGACGAAAATAAGACATGTATCACTGGCTGCTTCAGGAGACGTGATTGTTTTTACCATAACTATGTCATCCTTTGTCTCTTGAGTTTGTCTGACAGTTTGCCTGAGGCTTGCTAGGGGGAGATGCAGTGCAGATCTCACATCCGACCACTAGAGGGCACTCACTACATTCTCAATGCAACGAGACACTCATTCAAATGGCTGATGCAGCTGTTCTGTTAGACATAAATGTGAAAAAACTGTGATTTGTGAGTATCAAAATTAAATGATCTGCTAAAAAATGACGTACTGCTTTGAACTGCATTTCCATGATAAATCTCTCTGGGTATATATAATAATAGATAGATTTAATAGACTAGATCTGACAAATATAAATAATATAAAAAAGGTGTCATAAACTGAATCGTTTATTTTACATACCATATTTTGGTGTCATATGTATACATTTGTAAGATCTGCTCTATATAGATGAAGCTCTTTAATGACCCTTCCTGATAATAATAATAATAGATAATATTTGAGTTGCTATCTGTTAAAAATCTGGTTATTTTGACGTAATTTTTTAGCAGTGGGATATCCAGCACACTAACAAGGCAGCACGTTTGATATTTGATTCATGCGATGTTATGTTTGCATTTCTTTACTACATTCTGTAATTAGCATCACTGGTGAAACTCTTCCTTCCTCACCACAGCCACAAAATATGTGTTTGCACTTCATTACAGTGTTTCATATCTTCAATGTCATCTGAGGTCTGCATTAAATAAATCTGTGCTGCAGTCTCACTGTGGAGGGGGAAAAACATCAGAAGTATGTGTTCAGTCCTCACTGTGTTTGTGCTTGTGTCTACCACACTGCTTTACAAACAAACATAACCCAGAGTGCTCGTGAAAAGAGATAGATCTGTTCATGGAAACCAACTGAGCTGGAATATTGCACATTGCATTAGTCACGGTTATTGCTTTGTGTATTTTTCTTGAGTGGTCTTGAGCATTTTTTCCCAAGACCAGCTACGGCCCCCAGGCCAGCGGTGTCATGTGGTTCTGCTTTGCTCACATTTAGCTTTGTTGGGTCGATTTATTGTAGTCCAAACTGACCTGGATATTGGGTAACTGAAGATTTGGGGACAGCAGGCGAAATGGATGCAGTGCCTGAGGTTATTAGGGCTATTCCTGCCCTGTTGCCAATATTCGCAACTTCTTATACTGTATGATCGCAGATTATCTGATCAATCATGTGCTGTGGTGTACGTTTGCATACCGTACATCACCCCATAACACAATTAAAGGAATAGTTTACCCCAAAAAATAACATTTCTAAAAGATTTGTTTTTTTCATTGGAAAAGATTTAAAGAAATGCAACATTATATAACTTGCTCACAAATGGATCCTCTGCAGTGAATGGGTGCCATTAGAAAGAGAGACCAAACAGCTGATAAAAACATCACAATGTTCCTTCCACAAGTAATCCAGATGACTCAAGTCCATCGTGTGAAGTGAACATTTGCATGTTTGTAAAAAACGAGTCCATCATTAAGGCATTTTAATTTTAAACCACAGCTTCTGGTCAAATTACCAGTTCATAATAATACAATGCTATCTTTTGTATAAAACTCCATCCCCTGTTGTCATCTGATATCAAAATACACAACTGTATTTGTTTAGATCTCCTGTGGACTGTTTCTGCTTGTAAACAGTAAACTTAATCTGTGCATATTTTTCTCCTGATTCAGATGAGATGATTTTTCCCTAACATCATAAAGGACATATTCTAGCCAGAAGCAATGTGTGGATGACTTGTGGATTTCTGTGATGTTTTTATAAGATGTTTGAACTCTCATTCCGACGGCACCCATTCACTGCAGAGGACTCACTGGTGAGCAAGTAATGTAATGCTAATTGTTTTTCCAAATGTGTTCCGATGAAGAAACAAACTCGTCTACATCTCGGATAGCCTGAGGATGAGTGCATTTTCATTTTTGGGTGAACTATTCCTTTAAAATTATATTTTCTATTTAGATTAGTAACATTAATTTATTGTCATTGCCTGAATGCTATTTATTAGCATGCTTATTTGTTTTCTTATTTACGACTCCGGTTTGTGAAGAGAAAGCTGTAAGCTATGATTATATGCAATTTTAATTGACATTATCTTTGCACATAATTACATTTTGTTACAAATGCAGAGCATAGAAGCCCGCATACATTCCGGATTGATTCTTTATATGGATGAACAGATTATACTCTTTCCAGATATCAGCATCAAGGTCACGAGAGCTGTATTGTAAACACTCCTCAAACTCTCCGCCATCTGGTTCTGGCATGAGATGTCATCGCTCTATCTTTTTATCTCTCATGTCTGGAATCATGTATGTGCTGGCTACATTCGGTATCAGTAACATAGAGGTTAGAGAAACAAATCATGACCAAAGATGAAATATGATACATAAACTTCTGCCCTGAGACCATTTATCATTTAATAACATATTAGTGTGTGACCTTGGCCAGGCGGATACAGGAATTGGACTGAAACATATTTCATGTGGATGTAATATTACTTCGAAGACTTAGCCTTGCATCAGCAGTAAAAAATAATTCACCTGCCACATCTGCCCCGTTCAGTGATTTCCTCTATGTGTGTGTGATGTGATTGTGAGGCTTTTTACACCCTCACACATCTGCATAAATAATTAATCTTTTTAATCAGCCACACCAGATAAGGCAAAACACCCAAAACACAGTCCAGTACCCTTAGAACATTTACTATAGACTAGATGAAAATGATTTAAAAAGATTAAATATTTTTGTGTCTGTTTTCTTAGTATTTCTGACTGGATTGTTGAAGAATAAAGCTGCTGGTTATGATTATGATTAGCTTTAATCAACATTATCTTTGCAAATAATTCTGTTTTGTTGTAACTGCAGTGCATAGAATGCTAAAATACATTATTTATGGTTTGACTATTATATATTATGTATTTAATTTGTATATGTATTTTATTGCTATTTCTGGCTCTTGTGCAATTAAAAAAAATGTATCATTATACATAAAATTAACTATTATTTCATTATAATTTTAAAAAGGACAAACAAAAGGCTATATATTGCAATTTGTGGCTCTTATGTGAGATGTTTTAATATAATTCTGCTTAAATTAAATTGCTTTATATTAGTTTGTCATTTTTTTTATTTAATCGCTTTACACAGACTGACATTACTCATTAATCTAAAACATTCTGTCGCCAAATATTAAAATATACAAACTTTAAATAAACCTCAGATGACTTCTGCAACAAAAGCTGAATTTATCACTCTGACAAACCCGTGTAATTCATCAACACAGAATACATGTTGTGATTTTACTGTTTACATTTCATTGTCGTTCCGTGAAGTTCACTGGAATGCTTTCGCTGTGTTTTTTGGAATGAGTCCAGTGTTGCACAAATCTTTGATATGTCCTGTGCAGTTAACAGTCGGGTTCCGTTACACAATCACGGGTAACTCATTAAGTATTTTACCAAACTCATCTGAACATTTATAGAGAGGTGAAATGAAACCCGTTGTCTCCAGGGCAACACAATGAAAGCTAAACAGTTACAGGAACCCATCGTGTATTTTCAGATAGAGTAGGCTGTTAGGCCTATCATTCAGCAGGCTGTCAAAGACAAATAAATGAACCCACTTTTCTGTATGCTTTTTTCTTTCCAGAAGGCTTTTAATGTCCCTGACACTCACACTAGCCAGTGTTTATTTCTGTGGGATCATGTCAGGTGTGGGTTGCTGGCCGGTCAGTGGCCGCGGTGTGTTCAGCCCTCTGGGTGATGTGAGATCTCTAATCTGCTCGCAGTTAGACCGCCATGACGACCTCATCACAGACTACAGCTGCTTTACCAAACAAGGCCTTCAACTGTAGCACATAGACCACTAGAGAAAAGAGAAACAAGACTCTTTTCTATCGCTCTATTTTCTCTTTTCAAACAATGACAATAAGAAGAAGTCACCTACAATAATAACAAGACAAGGCAAGTTCTTAGGAATGTACTTTTTTCAAGGTAATTTCAAGAAAAAGAATAGACAAACGGAGGGAAATGACCTTGAAAGAGACATTTAAATCAGAAATAGTGATTAAGACAAGTAAAATATATATTAAACCAGCATGAACACAAAACAATTGCCACATGTTTTAAACTGGATTTTTAAAAGATTTTTACTTGTTATTATATATATTCATAAATATTAAGCTTATTGGGGTGTCACTCTGCATGAGACTTTTACAACCTGAATTAATCTTTGTCATAAACGGGTCAAATTATAAGATATTTTAATAGTCTATACTGACCTTGACGTATAGTTATGATGGTCTGCAGGAGTCCTCTGTGATGTCATTTCCTGTTTTATGATTTCCCCCCTGCATGTTTATTGAAGTTCATTAAACCACATGACTTTGATTTGGCAGACAAAAGTTTTTCCAATTTTAATAAGCGCAAAGCAGTTTTGTTATGCCAAACAACATAATAATGTTTTCTTTCAAAAATGTCATCCTTTTAATGAGGTCTTTCTCTTCATTATGATGTCAATGTTGCATTACTCTAACATTTTCGATTTTATGCCATCCATAAAAAAATCCAAATTAATTTTAATACAGAAATTAAAAGCATACTTATCACAGAAGAGGGGTGTTCTAGTCATTGTATGTATGAATGGCATTTTTAATGTATTAGAGCACTGGACATCTACCAAGTTCAAATGACCTGTAATTGCATTCGCATTCACGAGCGTTGAGTCAAGACTCCATGGAGAGTGTGTTTATTAAGATGCAAGTAATAATGGTTGTTGATTCAATTTGTACATGTGCTTGCGATTAAAGCAAAAACAGTAAAGAAAGAGGCTTGGATTTGGGTGGCTGACAAAAGTCACCTAGGGCTCAGTTTATTGTTGTGTTTGGCACTTGCTGCATGGATTTCTACTCATGTACAAATAAGGCTTTGGAGCTTTTAGACAGCTATATGATTGAGAATATGTAGACCATTAGGCTGTTTGGTTTCAAGCCAGCACAATGATCTATATGGTGCTTTACAATATGGAATTATGGAGTGAAATCTTGTTACTGCAAGAACAAAAGCAAAGCTACTGTAAAGCCACTGTGTATTTGAAGCAATGGTCCGAAACTGAAGTATCCCATCCCATTAACAAACCTAGACAGACATCTCTAATAATAATGGCTATGAACATGGAATAAACTGCTCGGCTATTCAACCTGCTATCAGGACCTGCAATCAAATCACAAGGAAATGGAGACATGATGGTTGGCTTGTGACTGCAAGTAATTCGATTGTGCTAGACTTGATCACATGCAATGTTGCCCCTGAGCTACGATATATGTCATTACCCAGAGATATCACATTGCACCTCATATTGTGGCGTAATGGTGACCTCACTGTTCTTATCTCGCCCAATCACCCATATATACACCTGGCAACCAGTGCTAGCCTGGAGCGGAAGACGGGAACGTTATTTTAGCATCTCGACTAAGAATGATGACTGTTTCAGAGTAAGCACTGCGCTGATTCAGGGTGATCTTTGGCTGCTTCTCTAGCAGGAGTAAGAGCTAAAAAATGTTGCTCTTCAAAGTTCTTTGTCTCTGATAAACTGCCTCGTTTCGTGTTCCCAACACGGTTTTGTGGCCCAGGTTTGAAGCAAATGCTCCATTTCAGAGCGGCAGTGTGGGATGAAAGCCAGGAAGAACAAAACTGCTTCTCTTTTGTTTATTTATTTGTTGTCAGTTCCGTATCGCTCTCTTGCGAGAGCTTTACTTCAGATCAAACGTGGAGAAGCGAACAAAGCGAGATGTTTCCCTCAAAGTTTCTTTGGCCTAATTTGATACTTTTTATGAAAAGATCACAATAAGGAAAATCGTACTGGGTGATTGTGAACCATTGGGGCTCAGCCAATTCAATTACCCCAACTGTGACAGCAGCAAATCATATTGACTTTGCTTGCAAGGGTCAGAATTGTCACAATGGTCCTCGTGCTGTTTAATTACTCTAAATCATGCATGATATACAGTACATATCCCACACACCTAGATTTTTTCTTTTTCTGTGCCTAAACATAATTAGTTTGAGTCATGTTGAGGAAATACTCATGGGTTCGTTAAGAGGGACTTTTCAGATGTGTTTATTATCTGTATGATTATGTCAGTCTATTTGTCATTCATGTACCTGCCTAAGGCATCCTTAGCTTATGAAGTCACCAACTCTTGAATAACACTGTGCTGTTTGCACTGAACCGACTTATCTATTGTTGTCTACTCCTTACGATAACTTGGAGGAGTATGATCATAGAAAGAGGAATGAGGAAAAGAAGAAGAGACAGGAGGAGAGGATTGTTTTATTACCCGTCCTAAATGTCTTATGAAAATCTTGCCTGTTTACACCTTTTTATCTTTAATTGAGATTGGACCCCAAAAGCCACAGAAAGGAACAGAATATTGGAGTGTTTTAATTGACTTGATAGAGGCTATTATTTATCATTCTGCCGCTGATATGCACATCGACAGAAAGCAAATTATCATCTTGAGAGTGTTAAGCCATCTTTAGGCATACTTGTTTCAAATTCAGTGGAAAGACAATGCAGCATAACACTGTACTAAAGGGTGAAAATATGGCTCTATTGCTGCTATGTATGAAACAACTTACTGTATTATCTTTTATGTTTTTTGTTATGTACTGTATCATGACTGTAATTATTATCAGATGCACTGTTGAGTGGATTCTGATTGGCTGTCAATGTTTTTATTGTTCATCAGCTGGAATTTGTTCTAAAAGTTCTGACGAAATTGTCCCTTTTTGTGTTTTCATTGTTGTTGGGGTGTAAACTGCCCCATTCTCAAATAATTAACGATTAATACAACTTCATAATAATAGTTAGGCTACTTAACGTCCTTTGGTGTGCTGCAAACGTCTATGCGTGAACAGGCCGTAACTCTATCGCCCTCTTGAGTAGGCCTACTAAGATGTTTAACCGCCAGCACAATGCAGAATGGTATTTAATGTCGGAATGGAACAGAAGTTGAGATCGTCTTTTCTTCCCTGTTGTGAAGTGAAACAGCTTCTTAAACGAGAAAAGAGTCAATGGAGAATTAATTGAACTGTTTGCTGGAAAGGTGGGATTATTGTCCCGCCCTCGCGACAGTGCATACGCGTCATCAGAGAAGAAATGTCATTCTGAGGAAAGGAGAAAGTGAATCTTTTGATTACCAGGAACATTTATACTTAAAAAATTATGTTGTGCATGCATAAATAATTATTAATAAACACTACAGTATTTCATTAAAATAAATACATATATATAAATGGTCAAGACTGATTTCATGGTGACTTTAAATAAATGGGATCGTACTTAGGTTTGCGTAAAATGCGTTTCTAGCCTTAAACCTTTATAACGTCAAAACAGAATATGTATTCTCCTTTTTCATTTATAATGTAGTCTATTTAATATTTATAATCATTTAATGTTTCTATATTCACTATTTCATATTTGTAGCTTATATTTTAAGTCTTTATTTTGATGCTTTTCCAGCTGGCTCTCTCGGTCTCCAAATTAAATTCACTTACGTTGCCACTTGCGCTTCTATGCCAAAACTAATCCCCTCATCCAAGTACCGCTGGTTTATTTCCTAACCCCAAATGATTAACAACAAATTCATTCCGCTCCAGTCCGCAGCTCTATTCTGCGTCAGGTTTTGCATTGACTTGCGTTTGAATAGCTGTGGGTGACAGACTTACAACAGCGCGGAGATAGCAAACGCGTGGTTTTCTCTTTCAGACCAAACGCTGCGGGCTACACGCCGGGGATTGCTGGAAATATTACATTTCTAACTGTAAGAGTTTCCTTTAACGGGTTCCAGAGGCTGGACTCCTCAAATCGGAGGCAGCGACGCGCGCACCAAACAAACGATCTTGCCTTCTTGTCCACGCGCTCAGGAGCGTGTTCATTCTACTGGCGCAGCACTGAATAACTAGTGAAGCTAGTGATTGATAAGACAAGTGTTTCCAGCCCAGACAGACACGTTTTCATAAGGCACAGCTGGTTGCGCTGGCGTGGACTGTTTTTGCCATAATTTGTTATACAAAAGGCAGTTTATCCCCGCTTATTGCAAACGACTTCTTGGATACCGGATGACTGTCCGAAGGGGGATACAACGGCTGCAGGACCAAGCCGGGAATGACATTTGTTCACGAGCTGAATAAACGAGCTTTGTTGCGCAGTGTTTTTACCCGGGGACAGGTGTCGTTGTGTACATTGGGGTGAGGGGGTTTGGACACAGTTGTCTTAAGGATGTCAGATCAGGGATCGGATCTGCACTGAGACAGGTGCGATAGAGAGGAGTAGATTTCACGCGGACCCCTCCTCTCTTCTCCTCTCAGTCATTCTGGATTATAGTCCCGAGGAGGCGAGTCATTCACAGAGGACCGGGCTCACCGCTTCCCTGGGCTGTTATCGGTAAGTGGGCTGGTTTTCCAAATGATAAGCTTCTGTTCTGGATTGTAGTGGCTAGTTGTTGCGGGTTTTCCTCTGCATCTCAGTGTTGCGATGATGGGTTTGGTTCTGCGCGCGCCCCTGAACTGTGCTGTTTCAACAGTTAATTAGTCTTCGAATATTGTTCAGACGTGTTATGATCATTCTTTAATGAGGTATTACACTTATGTAATTAAAGAAATGCGTTTTTGTATTTAGACATAATTTAGAGAGTTGTTGGACGTTGTTTTGACTTGATTTTGCTCATGAAATTCGGGTTGTGTTGACGCCTTACGGATAGTGGAACAGAATTAAATAATTAACAGTTTACATTTTACAGTAACTAAGCTTCATTTGTCTTGAAACTATTTGTTTTGGAAACAATATCACTTTACCTGCAGTATTTTTTAAATATATATATATATATATATATTTTTATTACAATTTTGCAATTAGATTAAGTTATACAATTATTTTATGAAATTCAAGTCTTAAAATATTTTTTTCATTTTAGGTCTCTCATATGCCTCAATTGATATTTTTTTATAGCTTTTCTGCTCTCAGGTTGACTGCGTTTGTGCAGTCTTTTACACGTGCTTAAGTGCAATTCTCAAAACTGTGTACTTCCTCCAAACTCTTCACACAGTTATCTTTTCCATCTTGACACGGAAATGAATCTCAGATGCACTTAAATCACCTAAACAAATGAACTCTTTCTGCCATAAGCTAACTAACAGTCACACCCATCAATTGACACTAAGCATTACACATTCTTTTTTTAAACAGAAACCAGGAGCCTTTTGTAAAACAAGAATGTCAGCTCCTTGTGTTGCATGCAGTTCAATAAAAAAATAAAAAATTCCCTTCCTTAATTCTTGCTTTCCTTCGCTCCCTCTTAATTTCATAGAGTGGGATATGAGTAAGAGCAGATTTAATGAATTTGGAAAGATGTGGTCATTGTATGCAGTAACAAAATGATCTATAGTTCAGTCTGCATGTTCTTCCGGTTCTCTGACTGTCTGAAGATGTTTGAAAACACACTAGGTATTTAGAAATGCAGTTCTAACCTAAACAAATTGTAAAAACTGTGAACGGTAGCTGTAAAATAAAACGAATAGGTGTCATTGTTCTTTCCCCATTCACCCTGTTTCTCGTGAACTGATATTTAGAGCTGCACTTTAAAAAAATAAAGGTTCCAATTACAACCAAAATTATTTTACAGACGGATTTCATAGCAGGACCTATCTAAGTTCCACAAAGAGCCATTTATTCTGTGGTTCTTTAGGAAGCCTATGTTCATGTGCTTTTAGAACCCACACAGTACACTGATCTGAAAACCCTAGAATGAAACATTAAGAGCTCTTTCAGTCTCCAAAGACCCACATAGCTTAAATACAGCCCAACACCGTTCTTGATATAGGCACCTTGAATCTAAGAGAGTGTGTGTTTGCTTTAGTATGGTTGGTGGGTGTTTGTGTGTTTGTTTTACTTGCCGTATCAACCAGGTGTTTGAACATACACATATTCAACAGCTGTTCGTATTCCACCAACTAAGTGGGTCGCGCTGTGTCAGAATAGTATTTTTCATCTTCCTTTCTCAACATGAGGGTGAACTTTCATGAATGGCTGGCTCTTCAGCACCGGTCCGTCTGCCGCCTCGCTGTGAGACACGGTTTTTGTCATAGTCCCCGTTTCAAATTCAAATAGCCATTGCGCTGTCTTTTGTTATCCTTCAAGGTTTGTGGACTGGAAAAAGAGAAAGAAGTGAGTGAAGTCCCTAAGGGTGAAAGCATTTTAAAAGAACCCGGGAGAGAGAGCAGATGAGGAAAGAGGATTTACCATATGTGAGCGATGTCCATTAGTAAAGGAAAGGTAAGACATGGATAGGATAGCAGCCTTCTTTCTCCACCAATAACTCTGGCTTATTGGACAAGAATTGTTCTTTGAAGCAAAAACTCAATTTTCGTACTGTATACATGACTAAAGGTCTCAAACTCGATAACAGTCATTAGAGCTGTTCAGTTTTTGCATTGTTTTGAATTGTAATAATGAATTGGGTTATTATCATCCATCTTCTTTGTTTGGTTTCAGTCCAGTTTAAGCGCTCACATTTTTTCATTTCGACAGTCCCTGAGGCCCATGATTCATGACTGAGGGTGCATTTGTGTGAGCTTGCCATTGACCTCTTCGAGCGCACATACAAAACCACTCATTACACACGGAATTATCATTAGCACCACAGTACACAATGTGTGAAGTGCACAGGAAGTGTACGACTCGGAAAAGATCGGTTTCAGTGTCGGTTTCCCTTTTAACTCCATTTGTTGCGCTGCACAGTTTTTATGAGCAAGAAATGAAGCAGTCACTTGCTCTGTAGTTGGGTCAATGATGTATAAGAGTGCCAACGATATTTAAAAAATCTAGTTTAAAACATTTCAGTTCAGCAAGTTCTTAGACATTTGCTCTTTGTATTCATTTAGAAAACACAATTTTTATGAAAAGCTTCAGTTTAATAACTCTAAAAATGTCAAGTGGTGTAACCATTAAGTGCAAAAAAGTTTCTGTACAATACATGTGAGAGCACACATTATCTATTATTTTCCAAAAAGTTTTAAAACATTCTTTTAAAGGTGGTTGGATTTTTAATAAATTAATTAGGGACTATGTGATATTTTAATAGACTTATTAGTGAAATAATTTCCTGTTAATTTTTTTTTTTTATGGACCACATGATTATTTTCCCTTTATTTTAATATCAGGACTTCAGAATTTCACTTTAACATTTTAGCCTGTATGTCCCCTCAAAAAGGAATCATAAATTCATCAAAATGTTTTTTTTTTCATTCAGAAATTAAAACATGCTTATTATAAAACAGGTGTATTCAAGTCATTGTATGTGTGAATAAAATGTTTAATGTATTTTTGAATAAACTGAGAGGACCAAAAGTTAGTCATGTCAATGACCCAGTTATGTTTCTTTTCTCTTTCTCAACAACTTCAATTCCGCTGCTTCCGTTGTCTTTAATGCACTTTACATCTTAACAGACTGTTCAGCGGAGCCGTTCTAATCCCCAGCAAACACAGAGCTGTTTTATTACCAGCCTTAGGGTGAGATGTGCTACTTTCCCAACATTCTCTGAGCTCGAGCAACCTTCCTGATGATTTTACTTGGATGTAATTTGAAGGATATTCTGAAATGTGATTGGGAGGGATTAGAAGAGGTGGATGAAGGGAAATAGAGAGAGTGTTCCAAGTTTTCTTGAATGGGTGCCCTGTTCAAGTGCGCACTTTCCCCCCCAACAGCCGCACTTCACCCCTCAGTGCAAGTGTTGAGGCCAGTGTGCCGAGGGAACAGGTGCTCCGGGCACAGGGGGCACACGCGCGGACAAACACACATGCACACTTACAGTTGCCCTTGGGGTTTTGCATCACCTGTGGTTGCCTAACTCCCAAACCCCTCTCCCACCACCACACCCCCCGTGGACACTTTTTGAGGCGGTCAGTGGCCGGATGGGAGCCGTTCACTCGCACTCCCCAATGCAGGGCCCCTTAACTCCCTCCATGCCATTTGCGTCCTCTTTATCGGTCTTTTACTGTCATCCGGTTTCCTTCCCTTTTCTTTTTTTCCTTTTGTCAGCCCTCGATTTCTCCATATCTCAAACCGTCCCTTTCGCCGTCCCTCCCTTTTTGGCACAGAGCTCTGTCTTTCTTTCTCTCTCTACGTCTTTCTGTCTCTCCCTCACTCTTGTCTTGATGTCAGGCCCTTCCAGACAGAGTACTTTCTCTCAGTGTGCTGTCAGGCTAAAGGACACTGCCCACTGGGGCTCTGAAAGGAACAAATTGACCGGAACAATGTTCTCACTTAGCATGTAGAGCTTGCAGAAAGAGAAGGTGAGAAGCATGCTGGGCCTGCACAGAAACCGCACGTTGAGATGCCCACCCGTTTTTTTCACTGGCCTCGTCTCACAATTCCCGTTTCCCATCACACCTTTATGTCTGTTGAAGGTTAGAATAGGAGTCGCAGAGAGGGAGCAATAAACGCATTAACCAGTGACCTCTAAAAACCTTATTTCCCATGATTCTTCTGCCCCTGGAGGGTTAACCCTTCTCCTGACCTGCCATAAGGTGGTGCTGGAGGTCATGGCTCCTCCCATTAAAATGTAATGGAGCTTCTCTTCCATTCCTCCCTAGCGAAGACCCCTTCTCCCTGCAGTTTTATCACACATTCATCTATCATATTTTTCTTTTTTCTACTTTGTTTCTGATTTTACACATCTTTCAAGTGGAGCCAAATAAGTGAGCTTAGAATGCAAAGAGTGTGAACATTGTTACTTGGTCTGATGTTACTGTACAGCATCTTTCCTTTTTGTTTCTTTTCTTTCCTGCTCTCCATTCTTTAATTTTCCTTTCCTTGAATTATCCTTGTACATTTATTTCCTTTTCTCCCTCTTCCTCTTCCTTAGACTTATTTTTCTTTTACTCTTTTTCCTTTTGTTTCTTTTGCTTACCATCCCTTCCTTTTAACTTCCTTTGGCTTATATTTCTACTTCCTTTCCTTTTTCCTTTTTAATTTCCTTCATGTTTTTCTTTTTCTTTGCTTTCTCATTTTCTTCACTTCCCATTCCCCTTTATTCTCATCCCACCCTTCTCTTTTCGTCCAAGCTGATAGTCTTTACAGTTGTTGCGTAAGCTACATAAATACACCTCTATGTGTAAACAGCAGGCAGGATATCAGAGATTGAAAGAGTTTTTTGTGTGGGGGGCTGTGTGTGACTGTTTCAGAACACAGAGAGAGCTGTGAAAGGAGATGCTGAATGCGATTCTAGGCCTTCGGCTGAGAGAACGAGGTGATGAGAAAAGATGGTGGGCGACAGGAGATTGTTAGCCTGCATGGGCGTGAATAAACAGAGCGTGTGTGTGTGTGTGAGAGAGAGAGACAGACAGACAGAGGATGTGTGAGAGGGTAAGAAAGAGTGAAATAGAAAAAACTAGATTGTATGTGTGTGAATGTGTTTCACTGCCGCCTTTGCTTATTCTCTGAGGCCCAGTCACATCTCTCTCACGCAGTGGCGGCAGAAAGATTTGTTAATGAGGGAAGATGCTAACAAGAGGCAACAATGAGGATCTGGAAAAACACTGCCAGTCAGAGAAGATAGAGGCTGGTTGGTACTGTAACACATACACTCACAAAAGACCTGTTTATACCTGATATTACCATTCATATCATTCTCAGGTGACCCAATCACAAGTGGGCAAATGAGACATAAGTGTTTACATCCGGTTGTTTATTTGCATACTTGGGTTTCAAGGGAGGGTCTCTAATCTTGTGATTTATTATGCTGGTGTATCGCTGCATGTTGATAAAGGGTATAACAAATTATTGCTTTCAGAAATGTAACACATTTTGGTCTGAATTTCAGATGAATGCTTTGCATGATCTGTGTTGCTGCATGTTGATATTTGTCAAGCCAGAGAAGTTCTGTGAATCCTTATGGATGTATGCAAATGAGCAGTCCCAGATTTTTTAGTTTTGCATGATTTCTTTTAAACCCGTATTTTAGACTAAATGTTCCCACATTTTTTTGTCATGAACCCCTTTGATGTAAAATATTTACTTGAATTACACCATGCAATTTTAAGTTAATATTGCAGTTATTTAACAACACATTTTCACACATTCTTCTGATTTTAAAATGTTGATTTATTATGAATATGGTTGCAATTTATTTCATTTGATATTTTTATGATTAATTAGCTTTTCAACAACTAATGAACCCCCTTGCAGTTCCATCACAATCCTTAGAGGATTGCAAAGCCCATTTTTAGAGCAAACTTTGATTGACAGATAAAAGAACAGTCCTTCACTATTGTCCAGGACTTATTAGCGGTTTGCACTACAGATATGATAGGGCCACATGTTTTCAACTACCTCCAAATGTGGTTTGAATCAGATAACAAACATTTTGTACTCTGTTTACACCCATATTTAGCACTGTTCCCCTCACCCAAGATTTATCTTAATACCAGGTGTCATATTAAACAGATTTACACGCACTACATCTGTTTTTTTTCTTTCTTCATCTCACCTCAGGCTACATCTGTCTATCACTCTTGATCTCACCTACACACACACACACACACACACAAATCTCACATTGTTGCTTGGTGCTTTTGGCTGGCACTGCTCTGCAGCTGGTGTGAGAACACAGTCTCGCAGGTAGACAGGAAGTGTGTGTGTTGATGAGGAGGATGAAGCCTGTAGATGACTCACTGAGCCTCTGAGGATACATTCCTGCTATTCTGTGGTTAAAAACACCTGAGGATGTTTGTTTTACAGCCTCTCTTTTTCCCCACAGATGTGCTTTTACCCAGAACACAATTCTGTCTTTCCTCTCAACTGGAAATCTGCTAGGAAGAGTTGTTTGCACAGTGCAGCGCCACTGTTAAATGTTTAACCATCTCTGTGTTTATGGACTTTCCTTTTCCTCTAATTCCTTCTGTCCTTTCTGTCTCTGTCCGAGCGGCTCGTTCTCAGCCTCAAGGTAATTAACAGCGTACCGCATTCTGTGACCCGCAGAACGCAATCATGCATGAGCGAGGGAGAGAGACTGAACAAAGTAGCCCTGAAATGAATGTGGGGCTCAAGATGGGAAAGAGAGAGAGAGGGCAAAGGACCGAGAGCAGGAGGAGAGATGCCAGGCAGTGAAGTAATCCTGAGAGCGGATGAGAAAAATTAGCAAGAGATGGGGCTCTGGAGAGGGATTGTGGGTGTTTAACGGACAGGCGGGATGCTGGCGGCTGAAAAACATTTAAATCAAGAACTCAGAGGAACCAATTAATGTATAGAAACCTTGGAGTTCCTGCACAAATCCGCTCACAGAGCCAAACAGAACTCATGCTGTGGAGTGCATCTGGTGACTACCTCTCTCTCTCTTTGGGTAAATCTCATGAAAATGTGTCCCAGTCATATTTCTCCCACATTAAGTAAATAAGAAATTATATTTTCCCTAAGAAAAATGAGGTGTATTTTGTACTGTCAAAATCTGTGACATAATTTTATTACATTGAAGCACATTTTCCCTCTAAATTCTCATTACTCTTAATGATAATTCTCATTACTGTAATACTGTTTTGCTTAAAACAATCCATATATTGTTTTAGAAATATATTCTATAAATAAAATCCACACATTTATAATGTGACCGTGGACCACAAAACCAGTCGGGTACATATTTTGAAATTGAGATTTAATTGAAAATTGAAATTAAAATTACATTGTTTTATATATTTACGGTAGTAAATTTACAAAATATCTTCATGGAACATGATCTTTACTTAATATCCTAATGATTTTTGGCATTAAAGAAAAATGACCAGTTTTGTGGTCCAGGGTCTCACATATTATATAATAAGTAGGCTGTAACAACAGGGATGTGATATCTATGAATACTATGACTGACTTTGTCAACTGGATTTCAAAGACATGAGCTATAAGATTGCATCATGAAGACTTGTTGGTGAACTGTGCTTTATTGTATCATCATATTGCAATTAGTTTTACATGATTTTTCGTTATAGCGTTGTTAATGTCTTGTATAGTAGATTCATCTCTCTCTGACTGTCTCTGAATATTCGATAAAGCTTTATTGGCAATAAAGTACATCGAAAAGCTATTCATGACCTACCAGCAGATCGTAGATTCATAGTGCTTGGAGCTTATGGAGGGTGAAAGAGAAAACTTAATATTGAACCATAGATGAAAAGATATCACGCTTGTGCTGAGGAGAACGTGGTGTGTGTGTGTGTGTGTGTGTATGTGTGTGTGTGGCCATCTGGAGGCAACAGGTCTAGTGTCAGCGGGCAGTTGCTGTAACACAGTCTGGTGCTCCCTTGGGATGATGTCAGACACACACACACACACATACACACGCGCACACACAGACACCATATGAATCAATCTGGCGTTCATCTGAAACGCCCTGAGAAAAGGCCAAAAATCTTTGATGTTGAGTGTCCTCGCTTGATAAGAGCACTTCTCCATGTGTGGAAAACACACAGCAATTTTGGGCTTGTGTGTGTAAACAGAAGAGAGGGAAAATGGAGAGATAGAGAGAGAGAGCGCGCTCTCATCTGTTTGATTAGGGATTACAATTCTTGGTTTCAAATCACAATTTGCTAATGTATTTCAAGTCAATTGCAGCACATTCACAGTGATGGATTTTGCTCTAGTGAAGAGGAATAATGCTAATCAGATTTTGTAGCCTTTGTATGTGTGTGTGTTTGTGTGTGTGGTGGCATATTTGTATTTGTATGTAAATGTTTCTCACCCCCGTGTGCTCATAAGGACCTGAATGGATTTGTGTTCGAATCGTTTAGTGAGACAGGAGCATGACTGCTCACCCTGCAGTCAAGCTTCAACGCTTCCTCTCCTCTCAAATCCCCCATGTGAATATTCATACCCCCTTTCAGGCCTTTTAATAACTTGTTTTTGTGGTCAGCATCAGAGGCGGCTGGCATTTCTGTGTCAGGCCGAATAGAAAAATAGTGACAGAGGGCGAGAGAGAGTGACAGATTTTCTGAGTTGAGCTGTGAAGCTTAGCTCAGACGTTAGCATCGCTGAAGTAGCATGCTAAATCCTGCAATCGTTTCTTTGGTTTTGTCCTTTTGCACTCACCATGCACAATGTCATGCTGCAAAACAAACTTTTTCCTATAGTGGTATTTTGTGCTGTTGAACAGTAAAAATGTCTAAACCTCTTTAATGGAGTAGTTCAGCTAAAATGAAAATTGATATTTACTCACCCTCGTGTCATTCCAAACCTGTCTGTCTGTCTTCTGAGGAACAGAAAATAATATATTCTAAAGAATGTTGGTAAGCTAACAATTTTGCTTACTTTTGACTTTACTAGTTTGTATGGGGAAAACATACAAACAAAAAGCTTTATTATATTTATGCTTAAAATAAGAAAATAAAAATATTTTTGATGATGTTAGATGTGTTTTCTGAAACGGGTCTTAAAGGGATAGTTCACCCCAAAATTTAAATTCTGTCATTGTTTTTTCACCCTTGTGCTGTTCCAAACATGCTGAACACAAAAGATGAGACAAACGTTGGTAACTGACAGTGTTGCTTACCATTAATCTCCATCATGTGGCCAAATAAGACTGAAGCATTTCTCAAAATATCTTAAAACAAGAAAAATATGAATTTCCAATTAAGTAAAATGCTATTTCTAAAATGAAGTCTTAATATCGCATGCAGTTATGGCTTAAATTGAATTCATTTTAATCACTGAATTAGTGAGTGGCACTTGCGGCACCGAATTAGTCCAATTTATGAATGAATCATTCTTTGGAGTCAGTTCTTCTCAGTTAATTGATTCAGTTCACAAATCTGAATTGATTCTTGAGTTAAACTTAATGACTGTTATTAACAGCTCAATGGTGGGCAAGATTATTAGTGAATATTACCTTGTTATACCGATTACTTCTATGGTGTTGTTTGTCATTTTTTCAGCCTGACACAATAAATACAACATCATAAAGTTTTGGAACAACATGAGAGTAAATGATGACAGAAATTTCATTTTTGTTTGGCTGAACTATCTCCTGTGAGCTTTTGAGAGATCTATAAATACTTGTAGCTCCTATTTTCTGTTCGTTATCTTAAAGAACAGAATTAGTCACTTCATCCCCTTTCTCAGTGCACACAGACTTTTGGCATAAGAGAGAGCCTTGTATCCCGGGCAAACCGCATGGCAATCATGTGACACACTCTTCCTCTTTGTGCCGCAGGGACCTTTCTCTCTCTCTCTCTCTCTCACACACACACACACACACACACACACACACACAAAATCACTGAATACTTGTTTATGCTTTGCTCTCAGCCTAACCTTTAAACAATTATCTACTTGCTCAGTATAAATAGCATAGCATGTCACCCCTGCTTTATTTCACCTCAGCCTGCCCAGCACCACCGCCGCCGCTGTCCTCAAGGAAACTTGACACCGCCAGTGTAAACTCTAGAAATGATCAGCCGGAGACTACCGTCCCTGAGAACGCTTTGCTCTGTCCTCCTGCCCCATGTCTGTCATGACTTCGGGATCTGCGAGGGATTACATGAAGCACAACACGCTGTGGCTTCGGGTCACCACATTAGCGCTGGTCGAAATGCGTCTCCTCTCTGCGCCGAGGGAGCCGCAAGAGCTGGTGTGGAAATACTGAGCAAATTGTATGGGATTTTTAAACCTTTCCAGATCACGCTAGGAATATGTTGTGGTAAACAATCTCAAGTGCTTATTTTAATGCTAGGTTTATTGATGAATCTCTGTATGGGGGAGTTTAATTGCATAGCTGTAGGGTCGACTGCACAATCTCTCCGACACGGGAGAGTGCTGGCTCTGCCAAATATTAAAGATGGCACTTGGGCTTTTAAGGCCGCTGCTTTTCTTTCTCTCATGCTGGATTGTTTATGGTGGGTTTCACCTGCCTTGTTTCTCACGACTGGTGTCGGTACCATAAGTGGTAACAACAAAGTTTCTTTGAAGCAGCGCAGCGGAGGAACAGTCTGGTGTTCATGCTAGTTATGGAAGAACAGCTTGGGGATCCTTGGGTCAGATTTCTTCACTTATTTATGAGATAAGATTCTCCGAGACAGCTGGGCCAGTTGTTCGTTTTCACAACCTCACTCTCACTCTTTCACTCACGTCCCCTTTTAATGTTTCACACGGGTCCACCGAAGGTAAACATTCTCTACGCTGCGATGTTTAGTTCTATAAACAGACTGTAAGCTAAACCTAACAAATTCTTGAAAGTCAGATTTGTCAATGGACGTCAAACATGCAACACACAGGCATAATAAACTCCTGCTACTGAAAGCAAGAAGCACACACATGAGAGATGACAGAGTAATTACCATGTGGCATCAAAAAAAAAACACTAGAATTCCCCAATGTGAAAATTAATCGAGCCTAAAATTGTGATGAAAGTGAGAGATTATGGCTCTGACAGTGTGGCCAGGGACCATTCGTGGACTATCTGATGCATATTGCTCATACTGGCAAGTACGTTCTCAATCACTGGCTCGAGTTAAGGCTGGGTATCAATTTGATTCAGTTTGATTCTAATTAACTAGCTCTCATTTCTAATTTGATTAATTTGGGTATACACTATTGTTCAAAAAGTTGTTGTTTTTGCAATGTTTCTTATGTTCACCGAAGCTGTATTTGGTCGATCAAAAATAGTAGAAACTTTTTGATGTATATTTAAAAATGTAATTTATTCCTGTGATGGCAAACTGAATTTTTAAGCAGTCATTAATCCAGTCTTAAGTGTCACATGATCCTTCAGAAATAGTTTAATATGATTTGGTGTAGCCTGGTAATACCAAACTCTGCTACTTCACTTTGCTTTGTAGACAGAGTCTGGAAGGGCATAATTGACAAGCGTTTACTTTCTCGTGGGGGCTTGTCTGAAGTTTAAAATCATTGGTGTACCGTAAGCCAATCACATAACATTTGGTTATGACGTATGTTATGCGCCGGCTCAGCCGCCTCGAACTGAGCTGATGTCGAAATAAATTAACTTGAAGTTAATAACCAAACCAGTGTATGCAAACTCACCATTTGTATGCGACGTGTGCCTCATCAACAACAATGGTGATGAGGTTGCCTTGGTATAGGGTTGATGCCAACATAGCTCGCCATTTTGGATTGAGAATCCAGGATTCGGGGCTACCAAAAATAAGGCTGAAATTCCCCTCCATGATCATTGTGCACGCCAAGCTGTGCAGCACACAGACCGAGATTTGCTGCCTCCTTAACCTGATTGTCCATGAGGGCAACCAAGGGGGACACAATCACAATTATCCCAGTTTCTAGCTGACGATCGGTAACGGTTGATAAATTAAACTTTTCCCAAAACCTGTAGGGCCACAACATCACATTCAAAATGTGAACCAAACACTCTTCTTGTTTGGCTTCAGTTGGAAAATGCCGGGAATATTCTCCACAACAGAGCGAATAGCATCCTGTTGTCTCCATGTCCACTAATGTTTTAGATTTCCCTAACCTAAACTACAATCTTAAATTCGGCGCTTAGCGTCTACGTCACGGCTCTCAGCCCGCCCTCTGTTCGTTGGTAGGACGGCTGGTGCGGTGCCGGAGATAATCTGGGAGCTGGTTGGCTATATACGTATTCAGGCTTGATTTGGTGCCCAGAAAACATGGATTATTAATGTTGAAAACAGCTGTGCTGCCTATATTTATTTTGAAACCGTGATGCACAGGATTCTTTGATGAATAGAAAGTTCAAAAGAATAACATTTATTTGAAATGGAAACATTTTGTAGCATTGCAAATGCTTGCTGAATAGAAGTATTAATTTATTTTCTTTAAAAAAATCTTTGTGGCCCTAAACATTTGAACAGCAGTGTACATCTTTTAAAGTTTACTTTTTGCTTGCATCTAAATGAAATTCTCTGTCAGCTACTGCTATATATTATACATGGAACCTTTAATATTACATTATGATTATATTAATATTAATTTAAAACATGAGCAACCAGGTAAAAAATTATGCAGTTCAGTTGCTATTTATTTAATCAGTACAACCAAACTCTAACATTTAAAGTAGACCGCATTTGTTGTGTAAACGTGTGGACGGACGTTGTGTAGTATATTCGAATATTCCATTACTAGAAGTTATGATATCTTCATTTTGATTTGATAACTATAATCAGTGAATTCAAATGATACAACTTTTTATGATTTAATAAAATAACTCTTATAGCAAACACTGGAGATGCCGATGTGGCATTTGTGTCTTTGTCATCCATGTCTGAAGAAAAACTGAAAGTCATTGTTTGCTTTCACCTGCATCTTTACCTAACTGCTCATCTAGTTATTGAGAGCGCAATAGATGAGAGAATGTGAAAGTGTGTGTTTGACTCTCTTTTGGAGACAGTCTTCTGCTGCAGCAGCGGGTGTTGTGGCATTGCCCCATTTGCCTGTCAGATTGAAACCGGTAGCTTCTGAAAAAGGGAAGGCTGAGCACGGCCTCAGCATCTCTGCAGGCACCTGCTGCTTGGAGCCGTTCATTAATATAATAACTCGGCTCTGTATTTCTCCTCAGCCTCTGTCTCTTTTCACCCCTCTGTGAGAGTTCACCGATGGTGGAGCTCTGTGAAGCTGAGGAGAGTTCAGACCTCAACCTGGAGGAGCTTCACTCAGTATGTCGCTTGTCTTTTATGTTTATACCCGAAGTCAACATCTAAGCATTTTTAGTTCTTTCATTCTCAATCTCTTCCTCTCCTTAGAATCATTCTTTCTCTCTGTGCTACTTGAAGATTTTTTTCATGTCGGAAAGATATGACCGTTTTTTCTTGTGTGCTTCAAATGAGATTCTGTCTTTCTCTTCCTATTTCTTTCTCTCTTTGTACCACAAGAACAAAGTGCCAGTTGCAAAGCGCAAAGCTGAAACACTTACAACCCTGTAGTTGTGAGTGCACATACACATGCTGCTCTCTGGAGCCACTGTGAGCCACATTTGCAGGCCGCTCTCATACTTAACAGGTTAATTAGAGGATTTGTGTTAATGATCCGAGATTCTGATTAGACAGGCCCCTATGCGTTTGTGCCCTGTAGGGCTGCATGATTATGACAGATTATAACTGTGAATTATTTCTGTTGATACTGTAATCATGATTATTAAATTTGATTAATAGAATTTGCTTTAAGAGAAGTCAGATGTAGTTAGACAGAAATCATCCAGGCAGATTAAGTGCTTGCTATTTAGTCAGAGATTATCTGCATTTGTTTCAATTCCAAAAATACCTAATCAGCTTTGTTCATTGTTTGGTAAACAATTACAGTTTCAGTTGTTTTAGTGAATGCTTTTTAGTAGGCTATATATTGCAAATTAATATGATAAAAAAATTATACTATAACACGGTAGCATAATAATATATGTGTGTGTATATGTGTATATATGTATGTGTGCACTGGTTTGGGTGGTTTATGGGGACACAAATTTGTATGATGACACTGCCTATGTCCCCGTAATTCAAAAGGATTAAAAAACATACTAAATTTAGTTTTTTCAGAAAATCTAAAAATGCACAAAGTTTTCTGTAAGGGGTAGGCGAGGTTTGGAGTAGGGCGATGGAAAATACAGTATAAAAAACATTGTCTATAGTCCCTGTAAACCCTGTAAGTATGTTGCACAGCATCATAGACACAAATACAAAATACCATCATGATAACACAAAACACAAAACATTATTTTAACAACAAAATCTAAGAAGAAATGGAGGCCTAATTATTTAAATGAAATGCCAGTTTATGGTTTTTGACTGAAAATTATAAGATTAATAAACAAAAAAATAAGTTTTTTTTATTACAGAAAGCTGTACATTTAACAGCATTTTACTGTAAACTTCTATGAAACGTCAATTTATTATACTGTAGTTTTCACACCATTCATTAAAGGAACTTAGTGGTAACCAATTAACATGTTTTTACCATAGCATTTCTAACCGCTAAAATTCAGTTTTCACAGTGTTAGTTTCCACTGTGTTATTTCAGTATTTTTTTGTACATTGTATTTTTTGAGAGTAATGCGTTCCTGAAATCATTTAATGCTATTTTGAACATCAGTAAATCAATGGTTGACTAAATAGTTGACTTCATGCTGGCCCACTTAGTAGCAGGAAAAACTAAACTGTTGTTCACATTTTTTATAAATTATACACACAAAGTAAACAACGTGACAATACCAGAGCACTCCCATCCCATTACAATCACTGAAGCTGTCACTGCAGGTTTGCACAGTTCCACCTGAAGTTTATAACAGACATTAAACAAAAAAAAGTCTACTGATGGCTAATAAACACCCTGATTTCCTAATGCATTTGTGCACAATTGTGATTTTGGTTGTGAGTTTTTTTATTTTTCTCTATGAATTGTGCTTTCCTAGTGCCCAGCGTGCAATGGTTGCCTTGGTGTGATTCTGGGAGCTCAGTGCTCATCCTGGCCTGGCTCAGTAATGAAGCAGCAGGGTTCTCGCCTGTCGCTGTGAGGGTCTTATCAGCCGTACCTAGCTGCTTCTTGACAGCCAGTGTGGCTTATGAGATCCCTGCGGAGACCCTCTTGACCCACTTAGACAACTTGCAGTAAGTACAAGTGAGTAGGGTGCTGATATCGTTTGAATCTGGAGTGCTTCTCCAGAAAAAAGTGGACAGTGTTGCTGGCGTCTGCAAGAGAAGGATGTTTTAGCTGAAGACCTAAGCACACTAGATTAGAGTTGAAATATTGCTGTGATTACAGGGAGGGGTCTTGTATGCCAGACTGACTGTGTAGACGTGGGAATGGAGATGTGAGTCTATTGTGTATTCAGGTCTGTTCCCCTGCTAAACCTTCCTGATTAATTATTTCCAAGCTGAATCCTGAGAGAGTCACCTTTTTCCTTAATCACTCTTTCTTTCTCTCTTAATGTGTGGAGGTTTATAAAAACAGTGTTTTTGCCTTTTGCCATCTTAGCTGAACAAAACTGGAAGTGCCACCATCAATGTTTGTCAAATTAAAACTGAACATACTCTATGAAAGTATGCATCAAAAATAAAACAAAAACCGTAATATTACATTTTAAAATAACTTTTCCATTTCAGTATATTCTGAAATGTAATTTATACATGTGATGGCAAAGCTAAATTTTTGGCAGCCATTCTTCCAGTTTTCAGTGTCACATGATCCTTCAGAAATCATTCTAATTCTGATTGAGTGCTTAGGAAACATTTCTTATCATTATCAATGTTAAAAACATATTTTTCAAGTTCCTTTTGATGAACAGAAAGTTCAAAAGAAGTTATTTTGTAACAATGTAAGTCTTTACTATATCTTTCACTCAATTTAGTGCATCTATATATTAAAAACAATCTTACCAACCCCAAATATTTGAATGGTAGTGGTCCCTCATTAAACTTAAGACTAAACAAGAAAAAACAATATTTTGTTGGTTAATTTGAGAAATGGTTTACGGTCTGTTCTTATTTGGATTAACTGCTGTCACAGTGGTGCAGTACAACCTACAGAAGAGGTTTGTTAGCAAAGATGATGTTTACGATTCATTTTTCCTAGCATTTGCATACTTGCATATAGTATGGTTCCGCTCTTTCTATTGGTAGTCAGATTTAGAAAAAAAAGACTTGGCTTCATGATGAGGACCCGGCTCTCCAGGGATCCCTTCGGCTCCAGCTGAGCTGGCCTGAAGCCATTTCTCTGCATTGCATTACCATGCTCATTAATGATAGTGATTAGGACCATGAACAGCGGCTAAATCTTGACACTAGCAATCAGAGACTGGAACAGGGCTGTAATTTCCTTAGTCACACTCTATCTGATATTAGTCGTGTTCGATAACCGTATCTGATATTAGGGATCTCTGGTTACCAGGCCCACACAGAATCTGCTTCAAAATCTCAATAGAATTGGACCACACTTCATTCAAAAGATGCTTGCTGCTCCTTTTATTAAATATTTTGGCTAATTTGATTATTTCAGCTCTAAATAATCAAATAAGAATTCAGGATTCTCAACATCCATTCTGGATAATTTTCCTCCCAAATCAGCTCTAAAAAATCCAGCCGATACCTTCTGGGTCTGCTGATAATTAGATATGTTACTGGCGTAGTCTTAAACTAGGTCATGAATACACTTCCAGCACATCTACGTGCTAACGTATTTAAGCATGTTTAAGAGTGGAGATCTGGTGGCACTGAAAATGGAGATTGATCCCAAAAATTAGCGACATTTGCTAGCAGAGTTATGCTGATGTATTGCACTTCGGAAAGTTAATAATGGCTGTCTTGTTTTATACATCCAATAAAAAGCAGCAGGTGTAACGCCTTAATATAGTTGACGGCAAAGTTGTCTCTCCAGACAAGCGGTTTGAATAATAACCCACCTGCTTTATTGCTGCTCAATATGCGACTTTAAAGAGGCTTGGAGATGTAGCGAATGCAAAAACATAAACGCCGTTTTAGGTTTTATGATAATTATCGCATCGAAAAGCATCCATGCTTAAAAATGCAGATATGAAAAGTGAGCCTAAGAACGCAGGAGGAAAAGAGAGATGCGCCATGTGCTGGCTGCAGGAAATGGGGTTGTGTATTTTGATACAACCGGAACACACACATATAGCAACGTTATTTCAGGAAGAGTTGTCCGTTTTTTTCTGCTTATAATAGCATGAGGGAAAATACTCCAGGCCAATCACGTGTTTAAAGAGTATTTTGACAGTAATGACACTGGTTTATGTAGAGGACAACATCATCCACTTGCCATTACAGAATTGGCTTAATATAGCCAGATGGAGTGACCCTGCTAAAATGGCCCAGAAAGGCGTAACGCTGTCAGGACATGATACAGTTAGGCTTTGTAACGGTAGGGCAGTGTGATTTTAAGACACTCTTATGGGGCAGGGCACTAGGGACTGGTGCCCAGGTTAACAGCGGTCTAGCTTCCAGAGTAGTCCCAGAGTAGCTCTGCATCTAACCAGTGACCTGATTACCGGCAATTAAGTACATTGCATCAGCGCAGCCATCCAGGGTGCCCAGAAAGGACCCCGGGTAGGATGTCTAAATGTGCTGCGTGTGCTGATTTAGAAAGACACTGGTTGGAGAACTCTGGAGCTCTCTTCTGGGGATGGAGGGCAAGGCCATGAGGCTGTTTAAGTCCCTTGATATGTGTTGGTGTGTGTCCTCTCCTTCAAGGGTTTTCAGTTTTGTTGAGTGACTCTATTAGACCTTGAGTTTTACATAGAGAACCATAACTCAATGCAGTTCCCCTGCAGCCCTGTAGTGCATGGTGCATTTGCATTTTAATGCTGTTTTCAGATTTATTTGACATGACACTCTAGTTGTCTAGTTGGTTAGTTTTTTTTACCTCATCTTTATATACTTATATTTTAGTAATTTAAGTTAGTTAAACAAGCCCTTGAGGTAAGAATCTACATCTCTGTTCACAATAGGGCTGCACAATATATTGTAGGGGTCGACCGATATGTGTTTTTCAGGGCCGATACCGATACCGATTATTACAGATCAAGTAGACCGATAACCGATATTTTGAACCGATATACGTGTCTGGTGTAAAAATGAAAATGAATGCCAAAATTAATAATAACAAGAGCTCTGACAAAAAAACGTTCTTTAAATGCTTTTAAACATGTCTTTAATTCTGAAAACTGTTAATAACAACAACATTAAATAAACAGTAATATTAATAATATTAATAATAACATAAGTACAGAGATCACCCAGAAGCATTCTGTAAACATTTTGTAAAACTTAAAGTAAATGTATTTAGCGTATTGTGTGATTATTCTCAACAAAAGTTGTAATAATTGTTTTAGTTGTATTACGTATACAGTAATATATTCGGCTAAACCGAACTTATATTTTGACAGGTTGCCATGAGGACCTTTTAAGTTTCTGTAGCCTATGTATATATGATATGACGATCGTTTTACTCAAATGAAACGGTCAAATGCTCATGAAGTGACTCTCCGAGCAGTTCTGGGGATGTTGTTCATGTATTTATGTCCTCATTTAGTGAGACGGCAGATGCTGAAAACACCGCGAGCATCACGCGCTCGAGTAAGTTATGTATGTGTGCAGTAAATGAAACGCACGTCTGTGTCATTCATTAACAAAGATGCAGAACATGCAGGATTCATATTTAAATAGTGTTTTTGCGGCTTAATATTTATAGATACTAGTCCATAGCGAGTCGATTTAAGTGTACTGACCTACTTTTGATTAATTCATCCAAACTTGACACATTCCGTGACATTCGCGTTATACGGTAAATTCCATTATATGACTGCATTCCGCGATTCCGCCCGCATTTTCCGCATTGCGGACATCATAGGTTATATTGAGGTGTTTTGCAACTTCAGCAACGTCTGCTGCTGCTTTACCTTTGAGAGACAACTGATGCGTGATCACTGAGGCAGCTCCAGTTAGCGTGCTTTCGGTGTGAGACTGTATGGAAAGCCAAATGGTTCAGAATTCGCCTGGTTTTCACCGCCGTATGATTATTAAAACGCCGTTTTCATAACGCCGCAAGGCGTTAAATAAGCGCCGTTAGGCGATAAGTTAACGGCAGACGCCACCACGCGTTAAAATAACGCCAGGCGCCGACCGACGTTAAGTTAACGCCACACGCCACTTAAGATGCAGATTTATTCGCTTATCTACATGGACACACCTCTCATGGCTACGAGGAATCTACGGCAAGTCTGAGCATCCAGTTTGCTACAGCGCGAAGATGGCAAAAATAGTTTTAAACACTGTATACTGTGAAGTGTAAATGCACATGAATTTTTGAACAGCACAAAATGTAATTGAAAGAAAACATATTTATTAACCCATGACATATGATAATAAACTAATAGTAAAGTGCTCAGAAAAATATCCCTTTTATAGCACCAGGCTCTGTTTTTTAAATTAGCACTTTATACGGTCTTTAAACTAATAAACTAATAGTGAAATGTTCAGAGAATTATGGCTCACAGACTGGCATAAAGTTGGCTTGACGTTGGACGTTCGATATTCGCATATTTAGGGACCGTCTCTAAAGTTACATGCAATATTGGTATACATTTTTCTAACTTCAATACCATATGAGAAGAATGACTTACAGTCATAAAAACAACTGTACAATGTACATCTAGGTGTCAACTATAATGCGCACCTTTTATATTTTTTTTATTTATTAAAATAAAATGTAAATCATTTGTTTTCAGTAACTTTAGAGATGGTCCGAATATCGAACGTCCAACGTCAAGCCAACTTTATGCCAGTCTGTGAGCCATAATTCTGTTTTTTTTCTGTTTTTCTTTTTTTGGATCCTCATATGTCTGTCTGTCTATTTATCTATATGTAAATACTTTAAAGAAAATATAGTGATTAGCCCTATAAATCAAGTTAATTACACAATTTAAACCATGACATTATAATAACAAACTAATAGTACAATGTTCAGAAAAAATATCCCTGTTATAGCACACAGCTGATTTTTGAATTGGGACATATGTCTTTAAACAATTTTAGAACTTTAAATGAATGCAATACTGAAAATGCATGCAATGTAAATCCATTAAACAAAGTTATAACACTGTTGACTTAAAGGTATCAAGCCACCTGTACATTACTCAGAATGTTTAATTCCTTATATTGCATATGGCTAAGCTTTCAGATTTTTTAAACAAATATTTAACCCATTTAAATCCATTAAACTACAACACTGTTTGGCCTAAAGGAATAAAACCAACATGTAAGTTACAAACTGTAAATAATACAGTTTTTTTTTGCTGTTACCTTTTTGATAATATTTTGTTTTATTTGTTTGAACAAAATTCATGTGCATTTACACTTCACAGTATACAGTGTTTAAAACAATTTTGCCATCGCTGTAGCAAACTGGATGCTCAGACTTGCCGTAGATTCCTCGTAGCCATGAGAGGTGTGTCCATGTAGATAAGCGAATAAATCTGCATCTTAAGTGGCGTGTGGCGTTAACTTAACGTCGGTCGGCGCCTGGCGTTATTTTAATGCGTGGTGGCGTCTGCCGTTAATTTATCGCCTAACTTGCTATTAACGCCTTGCGGCGTTATGAAAACGGCGTTTTAATAATCACACGGCGGTGAAAACCAGGCGAATTCTGAACCATTTGGCTTTCCATAAGACTGCCTTCGTTGATTGGTCGGACTCGTGACTCTCTACATATCAGATGAGCGGTGGGCGGAGATTGCTCTCAGAGATTGAGAGATCGCCTCACTCTCACAGAGTGTTGAGCTCAGACAGGCTGCATTGAGCCAAATAGTGCATTTAAAAATTAAATCGTTTCACCTGTATTATTTATTCACCAATAAATAATGTCACCTGTAAATAGTATGTTTGTTTGCATAAAAAAAAATATATATATATTATCGGCAAATCTGTTTTTAAAATGGCCGATATCGATAATCGGCAAAATGCTTAATATCGGCGCTGATAATCGGTCAACCCCTAATATATTGCACGCGATTGTCATGCGCATTTTGTCAGTAAAGCCGTTCCTGTGATTATTAATAAATCTCCAAATTTTCAAATGGAGTGGCATTTAATACACAGAACCGTAGTTCGCTGAAAAGCTATGCAATTCGCGTTCCGAATCGCAGATGATTTGCCTGCAATATTGAACGTGATAATGCGTAGCTTGCCCTGCAAATATGGAAAGCATATTTGAAGTCTCTACTGCACAGAAATTTCCCAAGATGGCCCACAACCCCTTAGCATTCCTAAGGTCTGTTTTTGAATGGGATTTGTGCCTCAGGAGGGACATTGAATGCTAATAGTTAACTCAAAAACGGGTTCTTTCACTCACCATCATGTTGTTCCCAACATTGTCATTTAGGAAAAAGAAGATATTTTGGAAAAATCTATTCCCTGACAATAATATTCAACATGGTCCAATATTGTTCTTGATATGGGCAAAAGCATTTTTGCAAAAAAATCTAGTTTTTAATTTGAAGAGTTTTATCACTGTCAAGGCATAAAAAGTATTGCATACTAGTATGAACTAAAAATAATACAGAATTACATTAATTAAATCTCATCTATGTTCCTGAAACAAAGCAATTTCTGTATCTGTAAACTATTCTAATCGTAGGTTTTGGATTCAAACCCACACAAACATAATTAAATGCATTTGTAATTATTTTTTTAGTTAAAACAAACTTTGGCTTTGCCGGTGCACTGACATATGACATGGTCTGAGATGTGAATCCTACAGATGACCAAATCATTGAATGAAAGTTGCTTGCATCAGAATGAAGAGTGATCTGCAATTTCCTGCCAGTCGTTATGATTTCATTTTTGTCCATTCTTGTTATCCGTATCGCCAGCATCTCAAGCCATATCGCCTGTGGGATGTCTTCACCCACTCAAGTCAGACTATTCTGCCATGCGTTGAGTGCTCTGACTATTAAAATTATACATTTGTATTGTTTTGTTTCTTTTTAGTTTTTGTATGCTTTGCACTCATTATTTTATTGCAGGCTATAGCATTGTTTTCAAATCAATAGTTTTCTGCTAACTTGTATATGGAGAGGTTTGTGTGAAAGTCGTTGGAGTCTCCAGAATGAGCTGCATAGTTTCCGCTACAGCATTCAGAGGTCTGTTTTAGAAGGACATAGTGTGCTTTTGGCCAGGAAACGTACATGGAGATGAAATGAATGAGCCTCTGGTGAGGGTTATGATGAAGGGTGAGGGAAAGTGAGGTTGGATGAGAATTGGAGTCTGGGACTAAGGGGGATACGCACTTATACAAGCACACATCCTGGAAGCCATGTTCCTGTGTGGGAGGGAAAGAGGCCGGTGGCCCTTAGTCAGATCATTACTGAGAATCATCATCATTTCCAATCAACTGTTGGAAGGAGTGTTTGAAAATGTGAGACAAAGCGTGGGGGTGTGACACTGTGTAACCGAATGACATGGCATGTGTGTATATTTATTGCAATAAGAAGACTCATTTGTGTGGAGTGAAACAAGAGCGCAGACACTTGGATGGGTTTGATAGATTTTTAGCTCAGACTCCGGAACCGAGGAAGCCCCTGAGACACTCGTTACTTAATTAACCACAAAATTAGATGAATGATAAACACAATGGAGAGAAGCTCTCTCCCTCTCTCTCCTTTTTTGTTTTCCACTAGAGACAAGATCTCTGACTGAGTTGCAGGCTATTTGCTGATTTGTCTGCAGAGGGAAATATGCTTTAGCCCAGGCACAATTACGCTGTTGGTGTTAAAACAATATTGCGGCTTTGAAGTCTAAAGTCTTTTTTGTATGTGAAGCCTCTGATGATCACAGTAAATAGCTCTGATTATAGTACGGCTTCATCAACAGAAATGACGGAGGGATGTGGGGCTATTTTAAGTGTCTAAACTGTATATATTAAAGATGAACTCAGGGTTTCCTGTTGCGGAGTAAGTACCAGTTTGAACTGCATAACCCATGTTGATAAGTTAGCTATAATAAAGCAAACTGCATAAAGTCAAATGCTGAATCTGAGAGGGAGAAGGATTCACTAAGTAATGCAGTTTATTCACACTTTCTGTGTTGTTTCAGCATCAGTTGCACTAAAGAAAGTATGCAAATTAAGTAACTGCAATAACACGACCACAAAATCGGATGGAACAGGAGTCGTCTTTTAATCGTTTCCGTCATGCCGTGATGTTAATATGGGTAGATGCCATATTGATTTTATGTGAATAAAAACGAGGCTGTGAGGGATAGACTTAATGGCTTTACAATGGCATGCACTGTATAAAGGTGCTAGATAATCATTTTCAAACATTTTATGGAGGTTTTTGTCTGCTGGAAATTTTTAGAAAGATGTTTTGTCAGCTGAACAATTGCTATATTGTTCAACAACAGTACGGTCCATTGAACTCCACGTACTTCTGTTGCAGCCTCATTTTCAACAATTAAATATGGCACTACCTTGACTAAGGTCTGTTAGAATAAATGTTAAATATTTGTTCCGTCTGATGCTTTCACATCAGTTAACATCAGTGAACTGGTGCAAAGGGATGCTAGAGGAAGTTAAACAACAGCCTAGTACTGTTGGCTCCACCACAGACTCATGTTTGTATTCAACATTATTTATATAGATTATTGCTATATTAATCCTCAAAGGGACAGTTAATGGCCTTCTCAGATCATTAAAGTCTCTGTTTATTAAAGTGTGGACATTACCGCTTAAAAAATAATGGCTGTTGTTCACATTCCTGCTGTAGTTTCAGGTCAAAACCATGTGTAGCTCTTAATCGCAATAGCTTTGTACAATTGCGTAGTTAAAGGAGGGACAGTCGCGTTTAAGTAAAGAAATTCCTTTTATCACTTTTATTGTTTGTTCGGAACAGAAATGACTTCCCAAAGTCCATTTGTAATTTGTAATAATTATGTGGCTGTGAATAAGAAACAAGGATGCCAATAGTTTAATCTATTGCTTTTGGCTAAGTGAAGAAATATTTGGCTACTGTTTGTCATGTAATGAGTTACATTTACATTTAGTCATTTTGCAGATGCTTTTATCCAAAGCGACTTACAATTGGGGAATACATAAAGCGATTAATCTTGAAGAGGCAAACAGACAGAGGAAGTGCCCCCAACACCAAGTCTCAGGCATTGTTCAAATAAATACAAGCTAGCAAGAGAAGGAGAGAACGATAAAGAGAAAGATGAAGATATAGAAAAAGGTAAAGTATTTTTTTGTTGTTGTAGTAAAAGAGTTGTAGTAAAATATATTGAAAGTGACAGTGGCTGTTTTTAAATTGTATGAATTCATTTGGGAAAGATGGTGAGATATATACACTCATATATACCACTATACCACTTTATATACCACTTTATTAGGTACACCTTGCTAGTACCGGGTTAGACCCTCTTTTGCCTTCAGAACTGCCTTAATTCTTCGTGGCATAGATTCAACAAGGTGTTGGAAACATTTCTCAGAGATATGTCCATATTGACATGATAGCGTCACGCAGTTGCTGCAGATTTGTCGGCTGCACATCAATGATGCGAATCTCCCGTTGCACCACATCCCAAAGGTGCTCTATTGGATTGAGATCTGGTGACTGTGGAGGCCATTTGAGTAAAGAAACCAGTCTGAGATGATTTGAGCTTTTGGTGCTTTCGGTGTTCCTGTGGCTCAGTGGTTAGAGCATTGCGTTAGCAGCGCAAAGATTGTGGGTTCAATTCCCAGGGAACACACATACTGACAAAAAATGTATAACCTGAATGCTCTGTAAGTCGCTTTGGATAAAAGCGTCTGCTAAATGCATAAATGTAAATGTAAATGGTGCATTATCCTGCTGGAAGTAGCTATCAAAAGATGGGTACACTGTAGTCATAAAGGAATGGACATGGCCAGCAACCATACTCAGGTAGGCTGTGGCGTTTAAATGATGCTCAATTGGTACTAAGGGGCCCAAAGTATGCCAAGAAAATATCCCCCACACCATTACACCACCACCACCAGCGTGAACCGTTGAGACAATGCAGGATGGATGCTTTCATGTTCTTTCGCCAAATTCTGACCCTACCATCTGAATGTCGCAGTAGAAATCGAGACTCATCAGATCAGGCAACGTTTTTCCAATCTTCTATTGTCCAATTTTGGTGAGCCTGTGTGAATTGTAGCCTCCGTTTCCTGTTCTGACGGGAGCGGCACCCGGTGTGGTTTTCTGCTGCTGTAGCCCATCTGCTTCAGGGTTCGACCTGTTGTGCGTACAGAGATGGTATTCTGCATACCTTGATTGTAACAAGTGGTTATTTAAGTTACTGTTGCCTTTCTATCATCTCTAACCAGTCTGCCCATTCTCTTCTGACCTCTGACATCAACAAGCCATTTTTGGCCACACAGCTGCCGCTCACTGGATATTTTCTCTTTTTCGGCCCATTCTCTGTAAACCCTAGAGATGGTTGTGCGTTAAAATCCCAGTAGATCAGCAGTTTTTGAAATACTCAGACCAGCCCGTCTGGCACCAACAACCATTCCACATTCAAAGTCACTTAAATCATCTTTCTTCCCCATTCTGATGCTCGGTTTGAACTTCAGCAAGTCGTCTTCTTCACCACATCTAGATGCGTAAATGCATTGAGTTGCTGCCATGTGATTGGATGATTAGCAATTTGTGTTACCAAGCAATTGAACAGGTGTACCTAATAAAGTGGCTGGTGAGTGTGTGTGTGTGTGTGTGTGTGTGTGTGTGTGTGTGTGTGTGTGTGTATATATATATATATATATATATATATATATATATATTAGTGGTGTTATCGGCGTTAACGTGCGTGCGTTAACGCGAGACTCTTATCGCGATAAAATATCGCCGTTAATCTATTCTCAAAGTTGGGTTGGGAGCTGGGTCTATACTATGCACTATGATGACTTTCACCCTGATATTTTAGCGGATGTATACCTAGCCCAATTGCACTGTAGGGGCGAGAACGAGTCTTGAACTAGAGGCTCGCAGTCCGTGATGGACAGATTGTTAACGGGCTGGTCTATGTGGTTATACAATCGGGCAGGACATCCAAACGCTCACCTATCATTCATCAACCTCAAATATGGCTTTTCCTCTGAAAGATGTATGTAGTAGCAACTTTACATGGCCGCTCAATATGATGTTAACCTAGAGAAATGTGCGCGCTATTGAAGTGTTTGTGTGGAAGCGTTTGCTGCAGGACAGGCTCCGTGCGATCACTTGCTCTTAAAATCTCCGTTATTTTTGGTCATACAGATAAAAGTAGCCTAATACATCTTTCGAATCTGTAAAGACTCACGTTTATTTGTGTGCACTCAGAATAACAACGAAACGTTGCTTTTAAGCAAACAGGATGCGCTTTAGGTCTCATGTGAACTTGAGTATTCACTCCGTGTCACCCTCTGCTTCGAACCTGTGTGATGCCTAACGTTACTGTGAAATTACCACATCAGACGTGACGTGCTAACATGGATGCAGCTATGAAGCCGCCGGGTTTGCTTCAGGAAAATTTATTTTTAAGAAGCTTCCCAATGGAAACTGTAAACAGTTCATCACGACCTCTTATGTAGGCCTACAGTTCAAAATTCATGTTTAACTGAATAAACAGTTAGTAAACACAAGTTCATCTTATTGAACATAGTTTATTTTCATCACCAATTATCATAGTAGAACAGCTTTCTCAAGCAGTTTGTGATGCATTTTGGAAACAGGAGATGAGCCCCTGGTCTAATCGCGCCACCTGGCTTGAGAAACCCGTTCTCAAAGACTTACTTTTAGTCATTATTTGGGTAGCACACATATTCTGAATGCCTTCGGCAGAATTCAAATGAGCCATTTTAATCTAGATTAATCTAGAATAATTCCAAAATTAATCTAGATTAATCTAGATTAAAAAAATTAATCTATGCCCACCCCTAATATATATATATATATATAACACACATCAGATATCATAACACAAACCTCAGTTCCTGTGTATTATTAAATTTGTTTTAGCAATGAACCAAAAGACAAGTAGATTTTCAATTTGTCAGTTCTGTTCTATACCAAACTGTTTTATTTAAATTTGCATTACATTTAAAAAGTTGTATAAGTTAGTGAATTACGGTTGTCACATTCATTAATAATGGGTGTAAGTATTCACAAGGGGAGGAGTGACACCATATTTGGTGAGTGTGAATTAGGGCTGCACGATATTTTGCATGCGATAGTCATGCGCATCTCGTCAGTAAAGACAGTTCTGTGATTAGCCATAAATAAATATAGTTCACTGACAAGCTACGTAATTCGTGCTCAGAATCGCAGATGAATCGCATGCGATAGTGAACGTGAGATTGCGTAGCTTGTCAAAATATCGTCCAGCCCTAGTGTGAATGTGCGCTTTGTTTGATCCGTTTGTGGAGACTGAATGCTTAATGAATTGGAGGAAACCGGCGTATAAGTCATTAAAAATCTTTTCTGTATTTGTTCTTTTAATAAACATGAGATTGATTAGTGTGCACATACACACCAAGGAGTAACCCAAATTCACTTTTTTCAAGAACTCCATATGCAAATATAGACTTTAGAAAGAGAAAGGAAGATAAATACTCCAAATGGCATTAGTCATGTGTGGTTTTGTATGTGTGTGATCGGACAAACTGAACTCTCGTTGATAATGTATCTAGGCTATGGGCCTCTTTCTGTTGCTGCATTGTTGCCATTGTTTTCCTCACACACTTTCCCAGCACGCATCAAGAGATTTCTCTCCCCCTGAGCCTTAATTAGTGTTCACACACGCTTCAATTAGTGGGAATAGACACAGTAAAACAGTGCCAAAATCTTTTATTCAAGAGAGAGATTGAAAAAATAGATTTTTGCATGCGAATAATACGCAGAATGGTTTTGGTGTGCATGCATATTGGTGAAGTTTAATCCGTTGTTGTGGAACAGCACCAGACTTCGACACCACAAGACCACTGGAATCCGAATAAACTTGTAACGAACTCAAAGGTCATGGTGTGGCCCCTGTGTGTTTGAGCGTAGTTTCATACCAATATCTCTGAGTCATAGATTTAAATAGCTTCATTTTTTTCAGAGCTGTGTGCACTAGACAAAGAGCAGTGGTGCTCATGCGGGAACTGTGAGTTGATTTCGGATGATCTGGTTTCCTCCTTTCATGCTATTATTTTGAGCGTTTTGGACCGTTTTTGTTATCGGCAAAAAAACATAAATTGCTTTATTATTTCACTGGAGATGTTTTTAAATGTGTGTGTCTGTGTGATGTGTCTTGTTTTTTTCAGCAGCCCCAAACTGAAGTGTATGGCCCACATAAGGACTCTGTCCAACCACACAAGAATCAGCACTCAAATCAGAGCGCAACCGAGAAATCTCTAACAAATCACACACAGACACTTAAGATCTGGCCTCATCCTCCGTGTGGCTCTCCTCCAGTGGGATCTTGTACTCTCGGAAGTGGAGAGTAGCATCTGTCTATACCCAGGCTGAAATGAGATGGGCGTTTGTAGAGTTCTTCAGACGGTTGTTGAGAGAAGGGTATGGTTAACAGTGTTTGATTCCGCTTTAAACGGACACGGCTGAGCAGTCTTCTCTTAAGTGAGCAGCACTGACCGCCACGGCCCTGGAGAGAGGCCATATTTCACCTGGAATCAGAGAGAAACACTCCTGAACTGAAGATTACTCAGCAGCAGGGCCCACAGCATCCATACAGAACCAGGGCTCAGTCGGCAAAATAGCTTGCCAGCTATGCAAACAGCATTATTGCTCATGATAAGTGTTGTCGTTATTTACCAAGAGCTGACACTGACATGGTGCAACCTCAATGAACTGATAAGAAAAATATAGAGACATGGAGGTAGCTCATAACAAACATATATATATACATACATACATATAAATACATATGCATATATATAATTTTTTTGTGTGTGTATGGTTTATTTGTTTTGGATTTTTTTTTTGTTTAGTGTTTTGGTTTGGTTTTGCGTTGCTTTTTTGTTTTGGTTGACTGTTTTGTTTGGTGTTTTGTTTTGTTTAGTGATTTGGATTAGTTTGTTGTTTTGCTTTTTTTGTCTGTGGTTATGGTCCTGATATATCATGCAATATGAAGTTTAGTGTCGTGTTTAATAATATTTTATATACTGTATGTTAGAAATTATTTAATCTGGTTGCATTTTCATATTTTCTCAGGTGTTTTTGAAGAAAAATTTGAGACAAAGGTATTACTGAGAACTCCTGCTATATAAAATAGCAACCAGGAAAACCGGGAGAAGTGTTGTCCCGGGCCCTGTGATGGGAGGGGCCCACTTAAGGTCCTGTATCGTGTAGCACTACTCACAGGGAGAGAGAAGTGAAGAGAAAAAGATGAGAGAGATATGAAGAAGACAAGAGAGAAAGACAGCAATTTAGAGGAGAGAGGAGGTAAAATGCGATAAGGAGCAGCGTAATGAATTCTAATGCATGAGAGAACATCGGCTTTTCACTGCCCTCCTCTCTGTTTCCCAGCGGCCTCATCCTTATCTCCTGATCTCCCCATTTTTCTCTTTCCTTATCCTCCTGTAGTCACTCCTGGAAACTCAATATGTTTCTCAGCCGACCAATATGACACAGATGTGACCAGGTGCAAATACAGAGACCATTTGTTACCATTGATTTAGCACACTGTTAGAGCAGACATCACCTTGTATATCTCTAAATATTGTCTGTCTCTTCTCTATCTCTCTCTTGATCCTTCTTAGGCTCTTGCACGTGACATCTTTCGCCTGCTCTAGTTGGGTCAGTATAAGCAGGAGGAAAAGCTTTGGTTCCACATGCATACACTAGCTGGGAGAAGTTTCTTTGATGGGGCATGAAGCCCAGGGGTCTGCGGCATTGGACCGCCCTGCTTTATGTGTATGTGTGTGGTTTGCAGTCCTCCATGACTTGGCTGGATTTCTTCTATTAATACTCTGTTGGTACTGGCACAGTGAGGTGGAATAATACTGTTTCCCTTCACTCTCCCTATCAGCACTGAAGGAACGCTGATTAAGGAAAGAGAACTGAGCCATAAAGTGGCTTAGCACAATGAAGGGTAGGGTTTTTAGGAAGCACCGCCGTTCCTGTGGCTCTACCTGGACTTTTTTACACTTTCTTTTTCCATTAATGAAGGGATGTGAGTCAAGGAGTGACTCAGCATAGTGTTAGGCTATTTTAGGGTAATATGTGACTTCAGCTTATGATGAGAGATTAGATTTTTAGATTATTGATAATTGGCATACCGTTTGGATTGGCGGTATGGTTCCGTTCTTGTTAAGAACTCCAGCAATAACCCCCAGGGTAAACAGAACAGAACCAATTAAAGTATTACAGATATTGTTAAAGTTCAGTAGTTTTATGTACACATTTTTTAATTAGGCTGATTTCAAAAGAGAATCAGAAGGCTGGATCCTGACTGACAGAGGAGGAGTTGGGGATTGAGGAGGGTAATTAGCTATTGAGCAATGCGAAAACTGCTAATAACACTGAGGAACCTTATATATGGATGCTTAGGTGTTGTATTCCTATAGGTAGATGGGGATCAGATGGAAAGTCTAAAGTGACCTTGTCAGAACTAATGCTACGCTTGATTTTTAGGCCTGTCATAGTTAACCATAAAACTTCTATAACAGTATTTATTGGGAAAAGAGCTAGAAGTACATTTCAAAATTATGCACCAAACTAATTGTGGGTTAAATGAAAAATGAACTTACAAAGTCAGCATTTTAATTCAATTCGCTTCAAGCCTACAAAAAAAGCAATTTTTTTGCTTACAACACCATGTCTTTTATAATATCACATATTTTCCCACAGAGTATAAATGGGTCTTTATACATGAAAATGTATAGCTGTCTTTATATTTTAGAAGAGGGGGCTCTCACAATCGGATCATTATATTCAGGGGTCCTGACATTAGAAAAAGTTGAAAATCCCTGATATAGACAACTAATATAAAGAATTAAAGAAAGAAGCATTTTCAAACTTTAATAATCATTTAAACAGTCATGTCTTTTGAAATGTGTTTTTCTAGACTGCAGTTTGGAGTGGCTCAATCACATGCCTGTTATCCCTGGTGGTCCTGAGTAGTCTCTGGAGTGGCCTGGTGGTCTCCTCGTTAGGCCTAGATAACATAAACAAGGTCGGAGGTCGTGTTTATAGTGCTGATTCACCTTTGAGCTCATAGCTCATCATCAGAGAGATGGACGGTTTCAGAGGGTGAAGAGCATAAGGTGTCAGCTTTCTTTTTTCCCTCTCTCTACAGATAAAAGACAGGGGTCATGGACCACCAACTGCAAATTTCCTACTCCTGCCACTTGATAACCGGCAACGTCTTTAAGGAAATTCAATGTAGACAGCCCTGAATGGGAGCATTAGCATTTAAATGGCCAAACAATTGAAAAATGGATTAGGATACATAAAAAATGCCTTGTTCCTGCTTTTGCCCACTTTAAGGATCAGAGAGGCGATGAGAGTGAGAAAGAGATTACTTTTAAAGCTGCTCCTCTGGAAAAGATAACTAGCTGTCCAGGTTCATTTTAACGTGAATGTGTGTGTGTGATGTTCAGACCAGACACACTTTGTCCTTTCCATTTGCTTTATTTCTAGTCACACCTTCGGCTCCTGCAGGCGGTGTAAAATCCCAGACAGGAACATTTTGGCACAGTGCAGATGTTAGGTCTGCATTTCCACATTGAATACATTCAGGATGTGTTTCGAATTGCCTCTCAGTTTTTAAAAATGTGAGTTTCACAATTTCAAGCAGATCAAAACACATCTTCACACATTTCTGCAAAAGTTTAATGTTGATATTATCTATAAGGGGATGAGGAATGTTGGTTTAGACTTTGAAAAATGATCTCACCTCTTCATGACAGACTCTGACTATTTATCATTTGTTAGCACTTTTGCACAGAAAAGCTGTCACATCTGCCAAAGAGTAAGAATGTGAAGTAGAGAGTGTGCAAAAGAATGAATAACAGTGAGTGATTGACATTTTGTGATACTGTCAACTTTTGGGATGTGCAAAAAATATATATTCTTAAAATTGACTTGTCAGGGGATGTCTGAATGACTATTTTACCAGCTGGTTTTAAGGAAGCCCTGTATGATTACACCGGTTTAGGGCCACCAATTAGAAACTATTTTGTATGTTACAAAATACCTTAAAGAGACAGTTCACCCAAAAGGAAAATTCTCACCCATGAACATGTATGGCTTTATTTCTTCTTTGGAACACAAGAAAAGAGAAAATATTTAGAAGGATATTTAAACTGTCTTTGCACTTGTAATGAAAATCAGTGGGGCTCAAAACAACATTGGATTCCATTGTATGATTTGTCCCTTTAAAAATATAACTCAAGTGCAACATACAGTAAAAAAGAAAAATGTCCTGTCGAAGGAGGTGATTTAGTTGCCAGAGATGAAGGGGATGAATTTAAGGATGCAGATTAATGTTAGTTGTCGATTGGTAACATGCTAAATTACGGCACACCAGAACACATCTAAAAACTCTAAAATCCTTAGTTTTTTTCAAAAATGATAAAAGAAATATCACTAATTGTCTTATCAGTTGTTGACCATCTAGCTGACTAGTTGACAATCCTGGCCATCCCTAGTCAATACTTAGAGAGATGAAAGGGAATGGGGTGATTCTTATGCCAGAGGCTCTTTTTTATTAAATCTTTAAGCTGACCTGAGAGAAGGAATGAGGGGGCGAGAGAAAGAGAACTCTGGTTAACTGGCTGGGCCCCAGGCAATTCAGAGTATTCAGAGAAAACTTTGATCTTCTGGATGATGATTCTGACCTCATGGTTTCTTCACCACACTCCATTACAGCAACGCACAGAGCCAAAGAGACAGACGGCTGTGGTAATTCTTTACTGTGGTCTGTGGTTTGAGTATTTTTTTTTTTTTGAGGAATGGCTACTGTGAAATTAATCAGTCTTTGATTGCCTTTTGCTTTTCTACTCTAGTTTCTGTAGCTTTTTTGCACTTTCATATGTTAGTTGCAGTGGTGTTTGTATCTAATGAATACATGATTTTCACAACTCTGAACTGATTACATCTGAACTTCTTGACAGATGACTGCATGTTTGAACTGACCATTGGAACTGACTGCATTTGGAAATCAGCTGGAACATTTTTTTCAACTGACATGTAAAGCAACCAGCCACAGTTAGTTTTTATTTTATGTACTGTTCAGGAATGTAGCAGCTTTTCAGTATTGGTCAGAATGATTTGAAGTTTTGTCAGTTGTGAATTCCATATTTCTTCCAATTTTAAATTAATATCAATAAACAGTATTGCAAAAATATAAAAATTCTTGCCTATACTGAATCTGATAGATGGTTGCTATCAGCTGACAAGAATGATGTGGTTTTCATAGACTGAACAGCATTGTATGGCCATCAGTGAATTTTTACACCTTTGATTGAAGAATAACAACTCTCGGACACATTGCTTTCCTGCTGTTTCCAAACCTTTAATGTTCCTTAATTAGAGTATTGACCCACTCTTGGTTTACGTAGATCTGAATCACAGACACCTTTGATATAGCCTTGTTTTGTGACATGAAAGCCACCAAAACGCGCTCAACAAGGCTGTTCCTTTATAAAGATGCTCCCAAGAACTTGCCAGTGACAAGTACAAATGTGTCTTCTGTAACAAACTGAGAACTAAAGTTTAGCCGTTCTTTTTAGTGAATGATTGGGAAAGGAAATGTTAGTATGTGCAGCTACCTGCGGTGATTCAATCTGAGCGACGCGCGGATAAAGAAAGAGACAGAGCAAGGGTGTTTACTGGACATAAACAGTCATTTGTATTCAGTTCATGCCCACTTCCATACTGCCCGTTTATCATCCTTACCTACAGGTGGATGTGCGTGCATTATTCTGGTAGAACTTGATACTCACTACTGAGACATTGTGGATTCCTGTGGAGTGTGTGATGATGGGGTTGTGTCTGTGTGAGTTTGTGTCCCCCTTTGGTGGTATAAGATTGCTTCAAATCTGTGACGGGCCCCAGAGGAGAGTCGATTCAGTCCAACTCCGTGTGAGGTTGAAACCTCCGTGTTTCTCCAGGGTGGTGGATGTGATCAACGGGGTGGGGAGAGACAGGCTGGTGGAGATGGTGAGAGCCAAGGCTGTGCCTGGGGAATCTGATGTGTCTGTGTATGTGTCAGTATCTAGGGTGCAGGAAGAGGGAGAAGCAGCACTGAAGATTTACTTACACTTACATCCAGAGATCAGATTTAGAGATCTGGTTCAAACGTACAGGAGCAGGAAGCCAGACTGCCAGCATGAATCTTTTCTGTTTATCTGCTCTCAGTCAGCACAGTCAGTTAACACTTGGAACATATGGTTTCTAGTGTGTTGTTCTGGTTCTGTGTGTGCCAAATCAGATATCAGCCATTTTTATTTATCATCAAATGATATTGGATTTAATTGCGGATGCTCATTTCCCCTAGTTTTAAATTTAGATTGCCTTTCTTGTCATCTAGTGTTCACTTTAATCTTTGGCAAATTTAAATTTTACATTTTAAAATCTAGTAAATATGTTAATGCTATACAAAATACATTTGTGATGATTTTTGAAAGTCACTTGTGACATTGAATTTTATTTAAAATGTTCAGTTTAAAAAAATATATATATTTGTTTTAAATGTTTTATTTGTTATTTTAAATGAAATACTTTTTTATTAATTTTTACTTTATCAGATTGAGCCAATAATGAACTGTTGTAGCCTTTATGTATCATTCAGTAGTAGTAATTAATATTAATATAGCCCCAAAATGTTTAATTCATTCATTCATTCAGAAATAAAATTGCCCATAACATGAATATAATTGTTGGCATATCGTATTGGCCAGAATTTTATAATGGTGTGTTCCTATTAGTGACATTGTAAAATTGTATTATTTGGAAATAAAGTAGCTTTATAGTCTACTGTCCTGCACATTTTATTCTTCTTTATTTTTATTATAAAAAAAAATGTAACCTATATTTATGTATATTCTCTTGTGTTGTGTTACATATAATAGCACTGTCCATTGAGCGGACCTGACTGATTATATTCTGTATAATGGAGTATGTGACGAATAAACATTGAATATCTTGAATCTTTAACTTAATTAAATATGGCATGAACGATTCCATTCCATTAATTTCCTCTTTGACATGGGCTTTATCCAGTTTCTGGATGGATTGAAAACAATCTGAGTGAAGCTAATGGAGATGTTGATAGAAGGACAGATCCTCCGGATGCAAAAGCGACCTGAGAGTCACCAATGCCCCGTCTCACTTCACATCTATTCTCTCAAATTAGGCTCATTGTGCTCTTTTTCTCGTTTCCTTTCTCTGTATATAATTTCGCACCTATGACCTCAGTGTGTGTTTAATCTTCTATTCTTTCCTCTTTTCTCACATCTTCCTTTCCTTTTCTTCTTGTCTTTCCTGTGCTCTAAATTCCCTTCCAAAACACACAAATATACTTAGGCTTTGTTTGCGCAGCAAATGAAATGAGTTATTTTCATATTTTCAATCTTTAGGATGGACATTCCTTACTTATTTTGCAAGTGATGAAACCAAATCTGTTTGTTCAGACAGTGTCATCAATATCCTGTATATCTACATTGATCGTCACAGTAATGACTTCAGCATCAGCTTGACGGCAGAACACATGAGAGTCGTTGTCATTAAGGAAAGCGAGGACAGAAAACTAAATACTGTAGTCTCTACTCGTATACATCATTTTCAGAATGAAAACCACAACATCATTTTTATAATTCACTTTATTTATTAATACTTTTTTGAAAAATAAGGCTATCCCAGGATGTCCCCAACGTGAGGCTTTGTCAGATTCAGCTAGCTTTGGGGACAAATTTGTCCCTAAACTATAGTTAAATAAACCCTCACCTACACGTTGTGGCAGCATTAGAGCAAATTTGCTGAAAACGCACTGCTTTATACAAGCTTTGAAAAACTGTCTAATTCAGACATCAGAGACCGCTTTATCTGTACTATTCTCTCAGTCTCCCATTACACACAAATGCATGAAACAAAACGGATTATCTGAATGTGGCGCCCGACACTTATGCAAAAGGGTGACACTAAAGAACCTTCAGAAAGCATGTGCTGCATATTGATTAACATTTGATCCTTTCTGCTTTCATCTTCACTGTTCCCAAGGCTCTTATCCAACCCTCCAGACCTGTCTGTCTGCCTGCTTGACCCGCTTACTTTCTTCTCCAGGGGTGAGGACACAGAAGGGCCCGGGTGGCACCAGTCCACCCTGATTTATTACTGGTCCACCCCGTGTCAGAATATATTAATGGTTTGGAAATAGTGAAACAAAAGCAAAAACAAAGGAATTGCCTTTTGGTATTTCAAATATCAGCCTTTTGATATATGATATACATTAATGGCTGAAGGTTTGTAATATTAAGATTACAGTTGTGCTGCCTGATATTTGTTGGAAAACCTGATGCTCATAGTTAGATAAAAATAAAATTATTATTTTATTTAGCAAGGACCCATTAAATTAATCAAAAGTGACAGTAAAGGCATTTATAATAGTGCAAAATTATTTATATTTCAAATAAATGCTGCTAGTTGAACGTTCTATTAATTATCAATTTATCAATGTCAAATTAACATTAAGAATTGTTTATAATAACAGAGCACCAAATCATGTTAGAACGATTTCTGAAGAATCATGATGTGACACTGAAGACTGGAGAAGTGGCTGCTGAAAAATCAGCTGTGCCATCACAGGAATAAACTACTACGCTTTAAAATATATTCAAATAGAACTATTGTTTTAAATTATAATAATATTTCGCAATTAATACTGTTTTTGCAGTTTTGTTGATCAAATAAATATAGCCTTGATGAGCATAAGAGACTTGCTTCAAAAACATTTAAAAACATAATCATTCCAAACTTTTGACCAGCCCAGTCATATGAAACTTTCTGGCTCTGTCCCAACTTTCCTCCATGGAAATCTTGGGATTGTATGTCATGAACACCTACTGTACATTGTGCCTTTTGGGAATAACAGAAAAGAGCACTGAGGAATGAAGGATGATAAGGGCAGATGGATGATCTTGGCGCGGGGATGAGAGGAGTGAGCTGATGAATCCAATACTGATGTCAGTGGGGGGATGGCTGTGAAAGATGGAGTGAAAGGAGGAGGAACAGGTGGAGGAGGGGAGAGAATTGTCTGTAAAAATGCTCCACCAGCGCTGGTGGAGGTGCCGGTCTCTCAGCCTCAGGCTGTAAGCAGGGGCTTGGTTGTGATCATCACTGTCATTACTGGCTACAGACTTACTGCTAACCAATGGCAAAGTCATTCTAACCAAGTCTGTGTTTCTTTCACCATGTGAACAGATTTTACTCTGTCTTCTATTCAAGCGAGACATGATAAAGTCTACTAATCACAACTCTAATTTTGTACACACTTCTGCATCTACATCATTGTGACGCACCATCCTCATTTGCAGCGTTATCGGACGTAACATGAGCTGCAGTACGTAAGCGACCTTACAGTGCACTTTCTCTGTCTTCCTGTCTCGCTATCTCTCCCTCTCTCTCTCTGCTAGGTCATGTTTTATTGGTTTGTCTGCTGAAGGAATATGCTAGGAATTGTCCCCCCTAACAGTAATAGAATAGTTCTCTCCTGCTCTGCTACAGTTTCCACGGCAACAGCTGGGAGGTGGGAGGTGGGGGGGGGGGGGCTGTATGAAAACTGCAGTGCCATAGAAAGTATTCATATTATGTTTTGTATCAGCATCGATAGTGCAGACACACACATGTGGTCACCTGTGAAATGAGGCAGCGCAGATGTGACGCAGCTCTGCATCTGTGAATTCATTGCATTCATGATGGATGTTTGTCATCACGATTCACCTGACCCAACACTCCGAGAGTGAAATGTCTGACACTGTCGGCCGAACTCATTATTATTTCCACCGGTAATAACTGATCATCCATCACTCTGCGAGACTTTGATCGCTGCCTCGTAACGAGAGGTGGAACTGGCAGAGAGGAATTCTGTGACATTTCCGTAATCACTATGGAATCTTTTATTATCCAGGAACGTCGTCTTGACTCAACCGCACGGTCTATTTCACCAACATATGCCATTTTCAATCTGTCAACTTCCCCTGTTATTGATCCTGTGCAGATTACTGCCAAAAGTCTCAATCAAACAACTAATTTCTAACTGTTCCACCTCTCCACGCTTGAACTGACTGTGAACGAGTTCATTTATAAACTACAAACTGCATGTACCACACCAACTATAACAGCACAGCAGACTGCTATTTCTTTCCAGTACATTGACATAGTATCTCGTAGTGTGTGTGTGTGTAATTCTATCCACCGCACTCTACCTACGGGAGATCAGGCTATACTTAGCTGACCTGGGTGCCCGTGAACACGGGGTGGTGGACAGGGAGACAGGTGCAGGCCTGCCATTATGGAAGAATAGAAATCCCCCATGGGCACAGAATAGAGCTCTAGATGACAAAAATTAAACCTCTTTCCTTCTGTGTGTGTGCATTTGTGTATATATATGTATGTGTATATATATATGTATGTATGTATGTATATATGTGTGTATATATGTGTATATATACACATATATACATATGTGTGTGTATATATGTATATATGTGTATATGTATATATTTATGTGTATATATATATATGTGTGTTTATATATTATACATAGTCATTGATGCCTGATTAGCAGATATCACAGCAGCTGGGTTATTAGGTTATTTTGCTTGCTATTACTTTAAGAGCTGCTGCTGCTGAACATGACAGATCTGACACGCATTCTCGTAGTTTCATTCACACTTTAATATGAAGTGGAGTGCATGTCAAAAGTCTCCTGTTTGATGTGGTTATAAAGACATTCTGCATCTAAATAAACTAGGGCTGTAACGATATGCGATATGAAACCGAAATCGCGACACTCAGATCCACGATCCTGTGTCGCGGTGTGATAAGGGAGAATCGCGACACTGACTACCTTTCCAATCATGTGACGCCTGCCTGCAAAAAGTTGAGCTAGTTGCACAAAGATTTTCCCTCAAGGACATCGCGTGCTCAATCATATTTCTGAATTAAATTAATAAAGAAACTAAACGAATTAATGACCACTTTGCTATTAAAAACCAAACGGAACTATTTTAATGGAAAAGCAGATTTATAATGTTGGGGAGAGATAGAGAAAGACACGGGCTCTGGTCGGACTTAATTCTGATAAACTGCAGGGATCTATATTCATTCCCTAGTTCAATTAAAAGTTCCCCGGACTAATTGTGAACAGATTGCACTCCGTCTTCTTCCCGAGCATGTGAACATGTTCATTTAATATATGAAATAAGTTATTGTTATAAAGACAGACGTTAAAATAATGTTCACATAATAAGCGCCGTCATTCAGGCTGTTCACAAGAGAGGTCTGCTTCCCTTCGGGTTTCGGGCACGTTAATATTTAATGGATAGCTTCGGCTCGAGTTTGTAGCTAAACCAAAACTATATGCAGGCTACGCTGCTTTCATAGACGCATCGCACACACATTATTGCACAGATATCAGAGATCGCGAGCGACAAACAGCACGGGAACTTTACTTAGTAAAATAGCTTCGATAGGCTACTGACTCGCAACATTATATTTCTCTGCAATGAGGAGGTAAAATCGTTTTTAAAGTAACTAAGCCTCATTGCTTGTAGAGAGAGACGCGCAGATGCAGGTGCACAATGTATGCGCAACTTTCATACCTCTCTCTCTAACTCTCGCTAATTCAAATAAATGATTTGCTCATCAATAACCTATATGAAATAGGTTATTGTTATGACAGACGATAAAATTAATGTTCACATAATAAGTGCCGTCATTCAGGTTGTTCAAAATATGTTTTAGCGCGTAATGCGTTAAGAATGATATTCTGTTTAGCGTAATATGTTTTAAGCCTAATATTCATTAATTAATTAATCAAACGGTTACGATGAATGTTCATGTTCATTTTAAAATATAAATGTCCTAACCTTATGAGCAGTTGATAATCAACGGACTGTTCTGTTAATAAATGCCTCATTCGGTTATGTTATATTAATATGTTTCAGCAATCATAAGTTATGACCATTAATTGTCTCAGGTTAAGATAGACTATTCTCTAATTAATAAAACTGTTATCTTACAGATTAAAAGCCTGAATAGTTTCTCTCCTTTTCTCTCTCTGTGTATGTGTGTGTGCGTGGGTGGGTGGGTACATGCACACGAGGGGTGCGATTTTCGAGTAATCGAATAATACCCAGCGATTATCGAATATTACTTTTGCTTAAAATGCACATCCCTACCATTTATATTGTTAATAATTTGCATAGTTAATCTTGTTCTTTGGTGTTCAGTTTATAAAGATTTTTCAAATGTTATTTAATAAAAAATATTGTTTTAAAAATCTTTTTTTTTCTCCCACCCCCACGAAAAATCGTGATCTGAACCGAATCGTTCAAAAATTGTGATATGAACCGAATCGTGGGTTTGGTGTATCGTTACAGCCATCTAAAATAAACATATTTCTTGTCAAGAAATAAAGGGACAGAAGCAGCATGGGATGTGAATGGGATGACAACCCTAATATTTCTAACGCCATCAAATAAAAAAATTATCATCTGCGTTAACGTATTAATTTAAACAGAACTAATATAAAGGTATTATTAATATGAATGTATGTGTGTACATACAGAGAGCAATACGGAGGAACTGACTGTTAAGTACAGCAGCTGTAAACCTTTCATTTTTAAAACAATACAACTGTACGGTTTCCCTCATTTCATATACATGAATGTGAAAGTGTGTGAGCCTTTGCTCATAGTTAGAATTTGTAGCCTACCAATTCAAACAATCTTTTCTATTTGTTTGTATTCTCCTGGGCCCACTGTGGCCTGGTTGTACAGTGTGCTTACAGAAAAGGGCCGATAAAAGAAAGAACGAGAGCGGAGCGTGAGAGAGAGAAAGCTATACATAAAGAACCTGTACCTCAATTATCAGAACCTCTAAACAAATCCCCATGCCTTTCCCTGGCTCTTTCTTACTCGCATACTCGGGCTTTCATCATTATGGACATTAGCTCGCCTGTGCTTTTGAAAGCTGTGAGTGACACTAACTATAGGCTGTGCCTTTCACTGCAGGTCTGGTTGTTTAAGAGTGGAACAGACAGCTTGTCACCAGGTCGTCATAGTGACAGCGACCTCACCGCCACTAACCGGCGGCCTGCCAGTGTGTATGTGTGTGTGACTGACCGCGCATGAGGCCCAGTCTCCGTGTGCCGAGAAAGCAGATATGTCCTGATTACTCTAACACGTTTGGCCTTGTAATAAAGCACATCAATAAAATCGGTTTTCAGATGCTTTTAAATGGCGTTTGGAAACGCTGTTTGGATCGCACACAAAAAAAGGCCACAGTTTTAGATTTGCAGCTTTCGGTTCATAATTCTTGCGTGCAACCCTGCTGTGCTGGCGAAGATCACCGGGTGACTAATGGCACAGTCAAAATACAACCTGCACAACTCTATTCGAGAGCAAATTCATCACGGGTTGTAGCAATAGAACATTTGTTTTTGCTGGGTGAAGACGGTAGGTGGGGAGTTAAAGGGTTAGTTCTCCCAAAAATCTAATTCACTCATTTAATAACAGTGCTGTTCCAAACCCATATGACATTTTTTATTTATTTATTTTCTGTGGATCACAAAAGAATGTTTGTGCAGCTTTTTTCCATACAGACAAACTAAAGTATCTGTCAGGTTTCATTCACTCAAACCAAAATTGTTGGGGTCTCTTTGCCATTTTAACTTGACTTTTAAATATTCAGCTGTTCTGACTGCACAAAGTAAAAAACCTGTTCATTTTCTCCATAAGCAAATTTATTTTAAAACTTACAACTTTTAAAGACAGATCTACTGTGAGCTCTGAGGTTTTCAAACAGCATTATTTGCTTCTGTTGAGGCCATCAGGCTGCGTTTCAACTTTATTTAAAAAAATTATGGAATTTTGGTCTTTGGTCTTTTCACTACATTTTCACTTACTCCATATATTTGTGAATTCTGCTGAATATATGAATATTTTATTTATATATCTTTTCCTTACTTGTTGTTCTATACTCTCTTAGAAAATCTTAAAAAATTTGGGCCCAATGTACTGTTATTATGAAGGAATTTCTGTATTTATTGTTCACAGGTGTTTTACCTGTAGCCTATTTAGTTTGTTTTTTTTGTCCTAAAGTGTTAAAATGTTTGTCCTAAAATGGTTTCAAAGTGTTTTGCAAAGTGCTGACATGAGTGATAAAATGAAGACTATCCCTTTAATGCAAAAACATATATTGTCATTCTAGTGGTTGATTTTATGGACCCCTCCCCTTCCTTACAAAAAATTGTCATGCGCACATTCAATCAAACCCAAACAGGTCCCTCTGGGAAGCCACCATATGAGTCATTAGTGTGTAATTTGAGATTATGAGGTGGACCGGAGGTTTAGCGATTTTATCGGAGACTCCATTTCAGCCATGGAGCCAAGGTCAGATTTGCAGCAAGGGACGGGGAAGAGGGGGGAGTGCTGGTGCATGATGGGAAGGGGCCCATTGGGGCCTGTGTGTGCATATGATAGGGGTGAAAAAGAGCTTGAAGCGGTGAAATGAGGAGATTGAAGGTGGAGATTGTGCATATCGTGGATGGAGAGAGTGCTGAGGGCTAAAGGAGAGAAAGAGGAGGTCACAGGCAGAGGAAAGCAGGGAGAGAGGGAAAGTTTGGAAGGGGTTATTATCTCAGGATGCGATGAAAGATGGGAGAAGTGAGCATTTGGCACGTAGGCCGGTTGGGCTGAAGCACAGGCCAATTTAATCTATGATAGATTCTCCTCTGCTCACCCGCAGCAAGATAGAAGAGAGCGATGTCGCACGAGTCAAGAATAGAAAAGATTCATAGTGAGAGGATGGAAATCACAGCTGATTCATTTAACTTTACACTGCATGATTATGATAAGTGGGTCTTATTTTACAGCCTAAACCTCTGTCAAGCATTACAAATCGCTCAGGATTTGTTTAAAACTCCAAGACTTTTAAGTGATTGGTATGAAAGCCCTTAAATTCCCCTCTGAGACATGAGTATGCATGTTCGGAAAGAAAATCTGAAGTGCACTCAAGTATCGGTACATAGCGTCCCGCTGTGTACAAACTACCTCGAGTGTTGACAAAGAGATATGCTGAGGTAATAGAGTTTCAAATCCTTCCGTCTGTATTAGAGCGAGAAAAGAATGAAAGCAGCAATGAATGCTTATCCTTGAACTTCTCTTTGTTTTCTTTCATACATTGTACATTTTTTCACAGATGTGAGTCTATCTGGTTGTTTCTGTAACCATACATGTCCAGTGACATAGAGTGAGTGGATGTTTTCTATTCGCTCTCTAAGGGAGGCAAGTTGTCGACTTGTGTGGTGGATTGTTGATTGACAGCAGAGCAGAGAGCATCACAAAGTTGAGAAAAACCTTATAAAAAAATCACATCTCCATGGTAAGGTAGCCTAGATGAGCCAGTATAGTTCAGAGTTTTACTTGACCTGCCAACATTTTACCTGCCTCTTCACAAAATCATTATCAATTGTATATAGTATATAGCAGGGTTCCTCAAATCTTTCCCTGGAGGTCCAATCTGCAGCAGAGTTTAGCTCCAACCCTGATCAAACTCACCTACATGTGATTTTCTAATGATATTGAAGACTCTGATTAGCATGCTCATGTGTGTTTGATTAGGGTTAGAGCTAAACTCTGCAGGAATGATCCAGATTTGAGTATCCCTGGTATATAGTATATTATATTATATATTTTTGTTATGTTATTATATTTATCAATGTTTTGTTCAGTGCAGTTAAAATTGGTACATTTTTATATTGTATTTTTTATATAATTGTGTAGCTATTTTATTATATTTTAAAGACTTTTTATTTTTGCATTAAATTATCTTAAAATTTTTCCTACTGATATTAATAATAATAATTAAGATTTTGTTTTGTTTGTGAATTTTACCATTTTTTTTTTTGTTCAATAAAATTATTATTGGTCAGTTATTATTTGTATATTTTCTAGAAATATTTGTATTTTTTATTGCATTTGAAAAGTTATCATTTTTTCAGTACATTTGTTATTGACAAATTTTGAATTTGAGTAATTATTTTGTATATTTTTGCATGCATTTTTTCAAACTTATTTTAGTATTTGTTATTTAAAAATATATATAAAACAAGACTTTTTTAAAACTTATGTTTTAGATATCAAATGCAATTTTCATGTTTTTTTTATTGTGGCTAGGTTGTGTGGATTGTTTTCTGTATCAGTGGACGCATAAAGTATTGTATTTTTGGTTAGAGACTGGTGTGAGTCTTGGTTTTGCCTACACACACATATTCACATCTTATCTGTGGCACGACTACAGCACTCACACTGCCACGCATCACATCTGAATCTGAGAGAGACTCATACCGGCACCTCACATTAACATATTCACTCGGATAAAGACTGAGAGAGAAAGAAACAGAACATCCCATTTATCTGCACATTCCACAGAGTCACCGTCCTCCTCTCCATCTGTCATTTAGAGGTGGAAGGGGTTGCCTTTGAGCATCTCACATGCCTGATACTCGTGGGTGTGTGATACAGAGCTGAACACCATCCTGATGTTTTATTCTCTTTAATTAGACTCGTGCTCTTCCAGTATTCCCTCATCGAATGAAAGTTTGAGCAGAGCTTTAGTGCTTTTCCGCCACAGATGCTTTCCAGATGGGTTGTATGGAATGTGGTGAAAGTTACTAGCCTTCATTATCATCATCGTCTTCACGCTCATCATTACTGTTACCATCCTCTTCATGAATTTCAACTCCTTATTGAGTCATCCTTATTGAGTAGGAACATTACTAGCATTATAATTAGCAGTCGACAGCTTATGAATATTTAATTAAAGCTGGTTCTCTGAGCCAGTGAGTGGGCCTTGCATTCAATGCCTCATTAATTAAACATCAGAGTTTCTGAAGCCTTTTGATTAAAGATAAATAGGAAATATAATGATCAATAGAAAACCCTCTCAAATGAGAGGAAGAGCAGTATGGAAGAATTTGTGGAGCCTTTCGTTGGTAAGAACGTGAGTTTCACAGCTGATTTTACTGGCACTATGGGAGTTGTTGGGGTCAGAGTTCAAGTGTCAATCGAAGAAGGTATAAAATACCTGCAGAAAGCTATCCCGTTGATCTCAATGGCAGTAACTTAGCATTTGAATGGCTGGCAGTGGAGAAAGACTAACTAGAACATGTAAATTTGCTTCCTATCGAGTGCCTTCCTCAGTGTCAATTTTTAAACCTGTCCCCCAAAGGTGATGTCAGTCACGCTAACCCTACTAACTAGCGTTAACTAACTCTGTCAGGCTGAAAAAGGGCCTTCAGATACCTACTAAATCCAAGCCACGGTCCTTGACGTCGGGCTTCGCCCTGAGCTATAAGCGCAGCTCTGTTTGATTCACAAATCCCTGCGACTCGCTGACAGACGGGAAAGTATTTACTCCTCTTTGCCTGTGTTTAAACATTCCGGGCACGGTAAGCGCAGAGCTCGTGTTAAACATTAATCAGATTTATTCAAATGCCATTTGTAATTATCATGATCTCTGATTAGACTTGTAAATTATGTCTCTGAGACCAGGATGGAGCTAGACTTCAGGCTTTGGAGTTTGGCTGTGGGTGGGATTATTCTTATGGATTATGGAAAAGACGAGGGGAGAAGAGTGAAAAGGAAGGGTAAGATAAGTATGCTGAGGAGAAGTGTGTGCGTGTAGGTGAAGGGATGAGATAACAGAGGGAAAAAAGCTTTTACCATAAGCCAAGCACAGCAGAATGTGTCCTAATGTACCTAAGATCCACAGAATAAACAAACCACATTTCCGTGTACTTTACAGTGGTTTGCATTGTTACAGAGAATATAAATCCTAGCACTTGGTGTGCATGTAACAAAAAAGGGCACAGTAAAGGTGGTATCAGATGTTAATGAAATGGTACTATGGGATATTTGGTTGCCATAGTGTTCCATAGTTTTTGCATGGTACCGTAAGCTATTTTATAGAAAATGGTATAATGCCATGAAGGCTTGGGAGCTTAGAACTATTTCCTTATTTTTTCATGTTAAATAATGTTAAATTCGGGATCACGTTTGGTTTTGTTAACTGCTGATGTGGATTGAACACCATAGTCAAATACTGTTTCCTGCACTATTAATGCATGCTTCTGAATCTATGGTCCAAAACTTCGTGATCAGTGCAGTAGTCTCTTATGAGTTTTCTGGTTCCTTTTTGTAAATCAAAACGGAGCACATAAAAAATTAAAACACTTAGCTCGATCAATGTAGTCTGATTCACCAAATTAATCGGAAATGCAACACAACCAGAGTTGTCTGATTCCAAGAATAAATGACTCTAATTAGTCTGTTCTTTTTAGTGGATAAAAACCATAGGTTATATGAAATTGTACTTGAGGAGTGTGCAATGTAATAAATAAGAAAGAAACAACGCAAGACATTTTCATGCTCTTTAAATGTATTATTGAAATTATGCCAACATTTTGGCAATGGCATTGTATTTTATTTATATTTATTCTTTGTAAGTACTGAGAGGAATCTATTTTAAGAAGTTCTCATCTATAATATCATGGTTCTTTTTCTAAGGCAGCCATGCTCTACAATCTGTGAATTCTTGGTTCCTTATCGAGCTGTTACGAGACATCACGGAGATTTCTCCGTTATGGGAACTTCTTCCTTCAACCTTTCCTGAAGTCCTATTGGCTCACGCCAGTCAAATGACTGGCCAATTGTCGCAGCATGCAAATACGGCGTAGCTCGAGATAGTATAAATGCGATGCTCGCGACAATTATATCAGAATCTTTACTTCACCTTGAACTCGTGATGGCTTCAATCTGCAAGATCTGCGGGACCCATTGAACCGCTGGATCAGCATCCCCACTGCGTCGCCTGCCTGGCCTGGCCCACGCCGAGGCGGCGCTGGACGAGTCCGACTGTGGACATTGCGCGACCTGCCGGTCCGCTGCAGCCCGCCCGCGATGTGGTTCGCGGCCTGTTCGGGGTAGGGCTCACTGCCGCCAGCGTGCCGCTGGTGAGCCCCCCCTCTCCTGGCGGCGGGAGCGTCGTCTTGCCGTGCCGCCGAACCCAACGGTCGCCGCATTCGCCGATCTCTTTCTCCGAGGACTGTTTCCGCCCCCCTTCCAACATCGAGGGATTCGTAGCTTTTGGCCACGAGGAGGGCGACGAGGCCATGTCCATCTCGGCCTCGGAGAAGGACGGTTGGGCTGGATCGGAGCCCGAGCAGCTAGGCAGCTCAGAGCCTTCAGGCCTCCAGGAGGAGCTCATGAGGGTTCTGTCGAAAGCTGTTCAGGAGTTGGAGCTCACCTGGAATCCTCCGGAGGAGCCTGTCAGGAGTAAGCTCGACTCGTGGTACTTCAGGTCCACACGCAAAGCTGACGCAAGGACATCGGTGCCTTTCTTCCCCGATGTTCATGAACAGCTCGTGAAGACGTGGTCTGCGCCCTAATCGCGCGCTGGCCCACCGAACACGCAGGCCATGTTCTCCCACGGATGGAGCGGAGGCCCACGGTTACGTGCGCTCTCCCCGTCCGAGGAGACCGTTGCTGCACACCTGTGCCCTGCAGCAGCGAAGTCCCTAGGCCCGGACATCAGCCTGCCGTCGGCCGTGCAGAACCACCGCCCATCTCGCTAATAAGGCGTATGCCTCTGATGGCGGCGGCATCAGCGTTACGCCATGGCAGTGTTGCAGGTGTTCCAGGCCAAACTCCTGCAAGCGGCGGGCGGAGTCCTCACTCCTGAGGCGGCGAAGGATCTGCCGCGCTGGCGGACTTGGCGTTGATGGCGGCGGCGGCCCAGTCTGTGGGTAAGGCCATGGGCTTTATGGTCGTCCTTCAGAGGCACCTCTGGCTAAACTTAGCTGACCTAAAGGATGCCGATCGAAGGTGCTCCTAAGCGCTCCTATATCTCCCTCCGGCCTCTTGGTGATGCCGTGGAGACCATAACCGGCGATTTGCTGAGACTCAAAAGCGGCGATGAGTCACGTGATGCCTAGGCGCCCCAGCAACAGACTGCCAGATCCAGATCTTCGTCAGCGCATGGCTCTGCCCAGCGGAGAGATTTTCCCAGGCCTGCCCAGGCTGGGGCTACTGCTACTGCTCCTCGACAGGAGCCAGGCGTCCGGAGGAAGGTGTGGGGCTCCGGCAGGAAGCGCCAAGGTCAGCGGAGAAGCCCAGCGACGCGATTCTCGCCCGCCCCGGCTGCTAAGCCGTCTTCCTGACGATCGGAGGGAGGGAGGAGGCGCGAGCAACCAGCGTAGCGCCCAAAGTTCACTGCCCAAATGTGTGTGTGTTGAGTGTCCATTCAATAAAAATGCATACTTTCTCACAAAAGAGCTTTCTCCTCCTCACTCAATAAATGCGGTTCCCCTTGCCCGCCTCAGTGCAGTGCAGGTCCGCATCCAACACAGGTTATAGCCCGCGCACCCAGCGACCGAGCAGCTAAAGCCGCTGCGTCAGTTCATAAGCGCGTGGAAGGTTATTCCGGGAATCTCGCGTTGGCTACTCAGCGTGATAGGCGGTATACTCTTCAATTCAGGCGCAGACCACCCCGTTTCAATGGCGTGGTGCAGTCTCTAACATCGCCTCGAAATGCCCAGGCTCTGAGGCAAGAGATTGGCTGTCTGCTCGAGAAAGGAGCAGTAGAGCGAGTCCCTCCACACGAGCTGGAGGCGGGTTTACAGCCGCTGCCGTGGTACCCAAGAGGGATGGGGGCTTGCCCAATTTTGGATCTCAGACCCATCAACAGGCGCTTTGCGAACGTCAGTTCAGGATGGTAACGCTGAAGCAGATCCTGGCGCAGATTCGCCCGGGGACTGGTTTGCATCCGTGGATTTGAAGGAGCGTGCTTTCACATTCAGATAGCGCCGCATCACAGGCGGTTTCTGAGGTTTGCTTTCGAGAACACAGCGTACCAATACTCTGTTCTCCCGTTCGGGCTGGCTTTGGCCCGCGCACATTTTCAAAGTGTGTGGATGCAGCACTTTCCCCCCTCAGAGCGGGCGGGATGCGCATCCTGAATTATCTGGACGATTGGCTGATTTTAGCTCAGTCCCGGGACACGCTACTCAGCCATATAGACTCGCTGCTTATTCACCTGGAGTCCCTAGGGCTATGTGTGAACAGGCGAAAGAGCATTCTCGCCCCGAGTCAGTCCATTCTGTATTTGGGAGTTTGCATAGACTCCTAGAATGAGAGCCCGCCTCGCGAGAGCGCGTGGCGGCCATTTTGTCTTACCTCGCCATTTCAGAGAAGGCAGCTCTGTTCATTTGAAAGAATTTCAGAGACTACTGGGACTCATGGCGTCAGCGTCGGCAGTGTGTCATCTGGGCTTATTACACATGCGACCACTGCAGCTGTGGCTGAAAACTCGAGTCCCTGGACGGCATGGACATCGGGACGTTTGAGTATCGCGGTCACCAGCGGCTGCATCGAAGCTCTGGCTCCGTGGCGCAACCCGATTTCTTCAGCCGGGAGTCCCCTGGGGTTGGTAACCTCACGCGTGGTGGTCTGGCAGACGACGCCGGCTGGGAGAGCGGTGTGCGAGGGGATGCCAGCTTCGGGCAGTGGTCAGAGCCTCAGATCCGATGGCATATAAACCGATTGGAATTGGAAGCAGTCTTTTAGCTCTGAAGGAGTTTCAAGCACAACTGGAGCAGCAGCATGTACTGATTCGCACCGACAACACGCGTCTGTGGTCGCGTACATAAATCGCCAGGGCGGCGTCCGTTCGAAGGCTTTGTGCAAGCAGGCAGCGATGTTACTGCTATGGCGGATTCTCGCCTTCTATCCATCAGAGCAACGCACATCCCGGTCTTTTGAATCGCGGGGCAGACATGCTTTCAGGAGGAGAATTCCTCAAGGGGAATGGAGGTTACACCCGAGTCAGTTCGGATGATTTGGAACCTCTACGGGAAGCAGAGGTGGATTTATTCGCTCTGACGAGAATGCACACTGCCCGTCGTTCTTCTCTCTGTCCCACTCCCCGTTGGAAGGGCGCGCTCAGCGCTGGCCGACAGCCAGGCTTTAGTCGTTTCCTCCGATCAAGATATTGCCTCTGGTGTTATGCAAGATCAGGGAGGAGGCGGCGTCCGTCATACTCATAGCTCGAACTGGCGAACCAGCCTTGGTTTCCGGACTTGACAGAGCTGCTGATAGCCCCCTGGCGATTCGGTCAGGAAGGACATGTTATCTCAGGTGGGACGGCTCGGTGTGGCACCGAACCCAGAACTATGGAACCTTCATGTGTGGTTGCTTCAGGGTTGTCAGGGGAGCTAGGCGCATTGCAGGCTCGTGTGGTCGGCACACTCACGGAAGCGAGCACCCTCTACAAGAGGCGATTATATGCCTTAAAATGGGGAGTGTTTGTGAAATGGTGCCATCAGGCTCACATCGACCGGTTGGTTGCACCGTGTTGGATGTTCTGAGTTTCCTGCAGTACAGGCTGGATAGTGGATCGTTACCCTCGGCTAAAAGTCTATGTGGCGGCCATTGCTTCGTTCCGTTCACCGCAGGGGTGGCCAGTCGATCGGCAGAGACCCCATGGTGGTGAGTTTTCTTAAGGGGCGAGAAGGCTACACCCTCCGAGGCCACCTTCGGTTCCGCCTTGGGACCTAGAGGTGGTGTTAAGAGCTCTCTCTCAGCCACCTTTTGAGCCGTTATCATCAGTGGGTTTGAAGGAGTTGTCTCTCAAAACTGCACTCCTTCTTGCACTCGCGTCAGCCAAGCGCATAGGAGATTTGCACGCCTTTTCTGTGGATAGTGACTGTATTCGCTTTGGACCCGGTGACTGCAGCGTCACTCTCCGGCCAAGAATGGGGTATGTACCTAAATCACTTTCTACACCCTTCAAGATACAGACTGTTTCTCTGTCTGCCTTGTCTTCCGAGTCAGCAGCCTCGCGTGAAGCAGATGCTCAGACTTCGGTGTGCCCTGTCAGGGCTTTGAGGATTTACATCGACCGTTCGGCCGGCTTTCGTCAATCTAACCAGCTATTTGTATGCTATGGTGGTTGTGCGAGAGGCCGTGCTGTGTCTAAACAGAGGCTCTCCCACTGGATCGTGGACGCTATTACGGCTGCGTATACGAACCAAGGTTTGGAATGTCCTTTACACATTAGGGGGCATTCAACGAGGGCCATGGCTTCCTCGTGGGCTTGGTCGAGGTATGTCTATTCAAGATATATGTGTTGCAGGCTGGTCTTCTGAGAATACTTTCGCCAGGTTTTACAGGCTGGACGTTCAGTCTTTGCCTCCCAGGTACTGTCGGTAAGTGGCTGATGCATGTTTACTACATTGTTTGCTCTGCATACCCTTTACTAATACGGTTGTTCTGCCCTGTGCTCAGTGCAGATTCCTGTATTGTGTTGTTTTATCTAGCGATACTTTTATCATGCTAGGTTGGGGTCATGCTATACAGTCTGTGCAGTTCCTTATGCTCGTTGTGCAAGTTGCCCTGTTTCAGCGCAGCCAACGTTATTTCTATCCAGATATGCAAATTTGTATACCTTTGGGTTAGACGCTCATTGGCTTACAGCCACCTATCAGCGGTGAGCTCGCCTACAGCGTCACTATTGTGGGAAGTGTCTACGTGCGTATTCTATCTGCTGTGTTTTGGGGTAGGGCTTCGTAGCCTCTCTCACGGCGGGATTTAATATCGTTCCCATAACGGAGAAATCTCCGTGATGTCTCGTAACAGCTCGATAAGGGAACGCTCCGGTTACTGTCGTAACCTCGGTTCCCTGAGAGCGGGAAACGAGACATCACGGTAGACGCCGTGTTCGCTACTCCTCAGCTTACGGTGTTCAGTATCCGATTCTGATATAATTGTCGCGAGCATCATTTATATCTCGAGCTCGCCGTATTTGCATGCTTTGCGACAATTGGCCAGTCATTTGACTGGCGTGAGCCAATAGGACTTCAGGAAAGGTTGAAGGGAAGAAGTTCCCATAACGGAGAAATCTCCGTGATGTCTCGTTCCCGCTCTCAGGGAACCGAGGTTACGACAGTAACCGGAGCGTTTTCTATTAACCAGTGTTCTATGATCTCTCTGCCCTCATCATTTCAGACGCTGACACAAGGCTTGATTATAATCATAAGGCCAAATCATCCCACACAGCCTTCATTAGCGTGAACCTCTTCTCCGAGCGAGGAATCTTCCTTACACTGCACCCCTCCCTCCGCTATGACTGGTCTTCATCTCTTATATCATCTCACAGTGTTGCTGAGGAGGACGGCGTGAGAAAGTGTTGAGTCAGGACAAATGATTTGTCATATTTAGCAGCAGAGATGGAGAGGCTGGCACTCTGTGAAGAATGTGGAGAGCCTTATGAATCTCTGGGGTTTCTAGCTGAGCTGATCAGGGGCTGACAGGATTTTCTATGACCGAGTCCCAGTTTTCCGAGCATCTGAGGAGCAATAAAAGGGGAGAAGCATTAAAGAAGTTACGGAGAGAGCTGGTTTCTTTCTGTAAGTAAGCACTTAAGAGGAATGACTACTGACAGCTTTCACATCTCACCACGGGCGTAGTTCCCTTATCGAGCTGTTACGAGACATCACGGAGATTTCTCCGTTATGGGAACTTCTTCCTTCAACCTTTCCTGAAGTCCTATTGGCTCACGCCAGTCAAATGACTGGCCAATTGTATAAAGCATGCAAATACGAGCTCGAGGACAGTATAAATGCGATTCGCGACAATTATATCAGAATCTTTTACCTTGAACTCGTGATGGCTTCAATCTGCAAGATCTGCGCGGGACCCATTGAACCGCTGGATCAGCATCCCCACTCGTCGCCTGCCTGGGCCTGGCCCACGCCGGCGGCTGGGCCGAAATCCGACTGTGGACATTGCGCGGACCTGCCGGGTCCGCGTGCTCCGCCCGCGATGTGGTTCGCGGCCTGTTCGTAGGGCTCACTGCCGCCAGCGTGCGCTGGTGAGCCCCTCTCCTGGCGGGGCGTCGTCTTGCCGTGCCGCCCGAACCCAACGGTCGCCGCATTCGCCGATCTCTTTCTCCGAGGACTGTTTCCGCCCCTTCCAACATCGAGATTGGTAGCTTTTGGCCACGAGGAGGCGGCGAGGCCATGTCCATCTCGGCCTCGGAGAAGGACGGTTGGGCTGGATCGGAGCCCGAGCAGCTAGGCAGCTCAGAGCCTTCAGGCCTCAGGAGGAGCTCATGAGGGTTCTGTCGAAAGCTGTTCAGGAGTTGGAGCTCACCTGGAATCCTCCGGAGGAGCCTGTCAGGAGTAAGCTCGACTCGTGGTACTTCAGGTCCACGCCAAAGCTGACGCAAGGACATGGTGCCTTTCTTCCCGATGTTCATGAACAGCTCGTGAAGGCGTGGTCTGCGCCCCAATCGGGCGTCCACTCGAACACGCAGGCCATGTTCTCCACGTGGATGGAGCGGAGGCCCACGGTTACGTGCGCTCTCCCCGTCGAGAAGACCGTTGCTGCACACCTGTGCCCTGCAGCAGCGAAGTCCCTAGGCCCGGACATCAGCCTGCCGTCGAAGCCGTGCAGAACCACCGCCCATCTCGCTAATAGGCGTATGCCTCTGATGGCGGCGGCATCAGCGTTACGCCATGGCAGTGTTGCAGGTGTTCCAGGCCAAACTCCTGCAAGCGGCGGAGGGCGGAGTCCTCACTCCTGAGGCGAAGGATCTGCTGGCCCGGACTTCGCGTTGATGGCGGCAAGCGGCGGCCCAGTCTGTGGGTAAGGCCATGGGCTTTATGGTGCGTCCTTCAGAGGCACCTCTGGCTGAACTTAGCTGACCCTAAGGATGCCGATCGGAAGGTGCTCCTCTCCTATATCTCCCTCCGGCCTCTTCGTGATGCCGTGGAGACCATAACGGCGATTTGCTGAGACTCAAAAGCGTGCGGCGATGAGTCACGTGATGCCCGCGCCCCAGCAACAGACTGCCAGATCCAGATCTTCGTCAGCGCATGGCTCTGCCCAGCGGAGAGATTTTCCCAGGCCTGCCCAGGCTACTGCTACTGCTCCTCGACAGGAGCCAGGCGTCCGGAGGAAGGTGTGGGGCTCCGGCAGGAAGCGCCAAGGTCAGCGGAGAAGCCCGTGGCGCGATTCTCGCCCGCCCTGCTCTAAGCCGTCTTCCTGTGATCGGAGGGAGGGAGGAGGCGCGCAACCGCCGTAGCGCCCAAAGTTCAACTGCCCAAATGTGTGTGTGTTGAGTGTCCATTCAATAAAATGCATACTTTCTCACAAAAGAGCTTTCTCCTCCTCACTCAATAAATGCGGTTCCCCTTGCCCGCCTCAGTGCAGTGCAGGTCCGCATCCAACACAGGTTATAGCCGCGACCGAGCAGCTAAAGCAGCTGCGTCAGTTCATAAGCGCGTGGAAGGTTATTCCGGGAATCTCGCGTTGGCTACTCAGCGTGATAGGCGGGGTATACTCTTCAATTCAGGCGCAGACCACCCCGTTTCAATGGCGTGGTGCAGTCTCTAACATCGCCTCGAAATGCCCAGGCTCTGAGGCAAGAGATTGGCTGTCTGCTCGAGAAAGGAGCAGTAGGCGGAGTCCTCCACACGAGCTGGAGGCGGGTTTACAGCCGCTACTTCGTGGTACCCAAGAGGGATGGGGGCTTGCCCAATTTTGGATCTCAGACCCATCAACAGAGCGCTTTGCGACGTCAGTTCAGGATAGTAACGCTGAAGCAGATCCTGGCGCAGATTCGCCCCGGGGACTGGTTTGCATCCGTGGATTTGAAGGACGCGTACTTTCACATTCAGATAGCGCCGCATCACAGGCGGTTTCTGAGGTTTGCTTCGAGAACACAGCGTACCAATACTCTGTTCTCCCGTTAAGGGCTGGCTTTGGCCCGCACATTTTCAAAGTGTGTGGATGCAGCACTTTCCCCTCAGAGCGGGCGGGATGCGCATCCTGAATTATCTAGACGATTGGCTGATTTTAGCTCAGTCCCGGGACACGCTACTCAGCCATATAGACTCGCTGCTTATTCACCTGGAGTCCCTAGGGCTATGTGTGAACAGGCGAAAGAGCATTCGCCCGAGTCAGTCCATTCTGTATTTGGGAGTTTGCATAGACTCCCTAGAAATGAGAGCCCTCGCGAGAGCGTGGCGGCCATTTTGTCTTACCTCGCGCCATTTCAGAGAAGGCAGCTCTGTTCATTTGAAAGAATTTCAGAGACTACTGGGACTCATGGCGTCAGCGCGGCAGTGTGTCATCTGGGCTTATTACACATGCGACCACTGCAGCTGTGGCTGAAAACTCGAGTCCCTGGACGGCATGGACATCGGGACGTTTGAGTATCGCGGTCACCCGCGGCTGCATCGAAGCTCTGGCCCGTGGCGCAACCCGAATTTCTTCAGCCGGGAGTCCCCTGGGGTTGGTAACCTCACGCGTGGTGGTCACAACGGACGACGACGCCGGGCTGGGGAGGCGGTGTGCGAGGATGCCAGCTTCGGGGCAGTGGTCAGAGCCACAGATCCGATGGCATATAAACCGATTGGAATTGGAAGCAGTCTTTTAGCTCTGAAGGAATTTCAAGCACAACTGGAACGGCAGCATGTACTGATTCGCACCGACAACACGCCTGTGGTCGTACATAAATCGCCAGGGCGGCGTCCGTTCAAGGGCTTTGTGCAAGCAGGCAGCGATGTTATTGCTATGGGCGGATTCTCGCCTTCTATCCATCAGAGCAACGCACATCCCCGGTCTTTGAATCGCGGGCAGACATGCTTTCAAGGAGGAGAATTCCTCAAGGGAATGGAGGTTACACCCCGAGTCAGTTCGATGATTTGGAACCTCTACGGGAAGCAGAGGTGGATTTATTCGCACGAGCGAGAATGCACACTGCCCGTCGTTCTTCTCTCTGTCCCACTCCCGTTGGAAGGGGACGCCACAGCGCTGGCCGACAGCCAGGCTTTATGCGTTTCCTCCGATCAAGATATTGCCTCTGGTGTTATGCAAGATCAGGGAGGAGCGGCGTCCGTCATACTCATAGCTCCGAACTGGCCGAACCAGCCTTGGTTTCCGGACTTGACAGAGCTGCTGATAGCCCCTGGCCGATTCCGGTCAGGAAGGACATGTTATCTCAGGTGGACGGCTCGGTGTGGCACCGAACCCAGAACTATGGAACCTTCATGTGTGGTTGCTTCAGGGTTGTCAGGGAGCTAGACGATTGCAGGCTCGTGTGGTCGGCACACTCACGGAAGCGCCGAGCACAAGACGATTATATGCCTTAAAATGGGAGTGTTTGTGAAATGGTGCCATCAGGCTCACATCGACCGGTTGGTTGCACCGTGTTGGATGTTCTGAGTTTCCTGCAGTACAGGCTGGATAGTGGATCGTTACCCTCGGCTAAAAGTCTATGTGGCGGCCATTGCTTCGTTCCGTTCACCGCAGGGTGGCCAGTCGATCGGCAGAGACCCCATGGTGGTGAGTTTTCTTAAGGGAGCGAAGGCTACACCCTCCGAGGCCACCTTCGGTTCCGCCTTGGGACCTAGAGGTGGTGTTAAGAGCTCTCTCTCAGCCACCTTTGAGCCGTTATCATCAGTGGGTTTGAAGGAGTTGTCTCTCAAAACTGCACTCCTTCTTGCACTCGCGTCAGCCAAGCGCATAGGAGATTTGCACGCCTTTTCTGTGGATAGTGACTGTATTCGCTTTGGACCCGGTGACTGTAGCGTCACTCTCCGGCCAAGAATGGGGTATGTACCTAAATCACTTTCTACACCCTTCAAGATACAGACTGTTTCTCTGTCTGCCTTGTCTTCCGAGTCAGCAGCCTCGCGTGAAGCAGATGCTCAGACTTCGGTGTGCCCTGTCAGGGCTTTGAGGATTTACATCGACCGTTCGGCCGGCTTTCGTCAATCTAACCAGCTATTTGTATGCTATGGTGGTTGTGCGAGAGGCCGTGCTGTGTCTAAACAGAGGCTCTCCCACTGGATCGTGGACGCTATTACGGCTGCGTATACGAACCAAGGTTTGGAATGTCCTTTACACATTAGGGGGCATTCAACGAGGGCCATGGCTTCCTCGTGGGCTTGGTCGAGAGGTATGTCTATTCAAGATATATGTGTTGCAGCCGGCTGGTCTTCTGAGAATACTTTCGCCAGGTTTTACAGGCTGGACGTTCAGTCTTTGCCTCCCAGGTACTGTCGGTAAGTGGCTGATGCATGTTTACTACATTGTTTGCTCTGCATACCCTTACTAATACGGTTGTTCTGCCCTGTGCTCAGTGCAGATTCCTGTATTGTGTTGTTTTATCTAGCGATACTTTTATCATGCTAGGTTGGGGTCATGCTATACAGTCTGTGCAGTTCCTTATGCTCGTTGTGCAAGTTGCCCTGTTTCAGCGCAGCCAACGTTATTTCTATCCAGATATGCAAATTTGTATACCTTTGGGTTAGACTCATTGGCTTACAGCCACCTATCAGCGGTGAGCTCGCCTACAGCGTCACTATTGTGGGAAGTGTCTACGTGCGTATTCTATCTGCTGTGTTTTGGGGTAGGGCTTCGTAGCCTCTCTCACGGCGGATTTAATATCGTTCCCATAACGGAGAATCTCCGTGATGTCTCGTGACAGCTCGATAAACGCTCCGGTTACTGTCGTAACCTCGGTTCCCTGAGAGCGGGAACGAGACATCACGGTAGACGCCGTGTTCGCTACTCCTCAGCTTACGGTGTTCAGTATCCGATTCTGATATAATTGTCGCGAGCATCGCATTTATACTGTCTCGAGCTCGCCGTATTTGCATGCTTTGCGACAATTGGCCAGTCATTTGACTGGCGTGAGCCAATAGGACTTCAGGAAAGGTTGAAGGAAGAAGTTCCCATAACGGAGAAATCTCCGTGATGTCTCGTTCCCGCTCTCAGGGAACCGAGGTTACGACAGTAACCGGAGCGTTTGTGTTTGAAACTTGATACAGATATATTGCAGAGATGCTCTTAGATTATACCAGGGTTGATTTATTTTAATTTCTTACTCCATTGGACTTTTTTTCTTTTAAGCATATTTATGATTGTATAATATTTATTTATGAATATTATTATGCTTAAAGGTCTTGACATTTGTTTGGAAAGGCTGCGTGTATATTTATATATAACAAACTCATAAGTTTATTTATAAATAAGTTTATTTTTATTTAAATTAAAGTTAATAAATTAAATTAAATTTAGCATTTTTGTTGTTTGAACCATAAATCGTAAGCCATAAAGTAAATTTAGTCAAATTTGTCAAATAAATTAAATATATATATATATATATATCATCCCTTATGGTATAATTACCACCCTATCCTGTCAAGAACAAACAGAGAAACAAACACTTGATGCTGGCTCATCCTAATTAGCATATTTAGAAGCTGTGTACTTGCGGCAGCTAACTTTATCAAACGCGTCTCCTGCCTCATTGATAGCTCTCATCCAGCCAGACTTATGTTTTCATCAATGAGCCAGCAGTAAATGACACAATTAACTGTAATGCATCTGAGGAAGCACAGCCTATTTGTCAGCATGAGCATCTTTTAGATTAGTCTAGACTAAAGTATATTTAGCCCCACGTGATAAAACCTCAGAGACCTCAAAGAACTGGATCATCTTGATGGGACCGTGGTATTTGCTTGCTTTGGCTCAGATGGTGGCAAATTGAGTCCGTGTGTTTTGGAACAGACTGGAGGGTTATTGTTCATTATCTTCTACAAGATTCAGCAAGAAAATCTTGTGTCGTAAATACACTGATAAGAATGGTGGGGGATCTCCTGTTGCCATAGCGCCCAGTAGCAGTGTGGATGCCTTAAGCTTGACGCAAAGACAGAGAGAAATGGGAAAAACTCAGTTTCACAGTTAGTTACGCAGTTAGCGCATATGCTGCCTTGGCTCTGTCAACAGAGGCTGTGAATCTGAGCGAGGGAGTCATTCACTGGTCATGACCTGTCTTCTGGAGTGTCAATCTTTGAAATGTTTCAAACAATGTGATTTTTCCAGGTAGAACATGTGCCTAGATCAACAACCTTGGTCCTGCAGCATTCAGAGTCAACCAATCAGATTTTAGGGTTTGAGAGCTGGATTTGTGGCTTGAGAAGCATTTTCATCAACATAGTGTTCCTTCTGATTTAAGGAATGGGTAATGGGTACAATTAGGGTTTGGCCAATCTTCCCAGGGGATGTTGATCCAGGAACATTTCCAACTATGCTAAATCACGTTGAAGACCTTGTGAAATCAAAATTCTTTGTTGATATTTTTTTTTTTTTTTAGTTCAATTGTGTTAGTAGAGAAGCCATCTAAATGCTAGTGTACCCCTACATGTTGACTACATTTACAATTGGGAGTTATTTGTAGAGATGCACCGATTGACCAGCCGGCTAGTGATCAGAATCGGCCCGATCGGCCCTGATTGATGACCGGCCGATCAGTCTCACGTCTTGCCGATTCCGAACCGATCCTTTTATCGCCAGTGGCTCAGGCATATGCGTCACAGCCATCATTTTTGTAGTCTTTTTACAGTCTATGGTGTAAACTAGGGATGTCCTCGACTAAGGATTTTCATAGTCGAATCTGAATTTTCGAATCTTGCCGATAGTCGACTGATAGTTGAATCATATGTTTTGGGGCGGGGGCAAAATACATTACCAAGAGTCAAGCCAGACATTCGACAGTAATTATTAGTGACTTTAACACAAAGGAAAACGTGTGCTTCATCAAACTGTCTGTGTAAAGGCATCTAATAACTCTTCAGAGGCAGCTTCTGTTTCCTCAGCAGTGGACAGATAGATTGTTAATACTAAGTTCATTTGAGTGGTAACAACTCTACAGTTTCTTATTATGCTAACTGAATTAATTGAAACAAAGTAAGAATTTGATGTGAAAGATGACACATTTAATAAGGTTAGGGGAAATAAATGACCATTTATAAACATAGTGGGAAAGGACATCTGTTTTGTTACATAAAGCAACTCATTTTAAGTTCAATATTTCTTCCTCTTTCCAGTCACAGAGCACTTTATTTTGAGAGTTGTTTAAGTGAGAGAAAATCTGTAAATGAGTCCAGATTTGGGGAATTGTAATGTTTAATAATTTATTTTATTATGTAAATATTTAATAATAAATTGGAAATCGAATTAGCCAAGAAAATTGCAGTCGGTGCATCTCTAAAACTGAGCAAAAATATCGACTACTTATCCTGCACAACTTTTTGTCCAGTTAGAAGCTTTAACGTGATTCGATTATTTTTGAACTGAAGGCCCTCTCTTGTCCAACACAATTTTCAAAGGACCCTCATAACAGATTTCCTCTGAAAACTAGCAACTTTGTCATAATTACAGCAGAAATACCAAACTTTTTATTAAAACTGGGAGTGTTAATTTATGAATCTACAAGATGCTAAAAACTTGAATTAATATCCTAATATTATAATGTTACATTAAATATAATATTTATAATATTTACTATTTATATATAAATTACATAAATGTTATACATTTATATTATAAATTAATGAATATAAATTACATTATATATATATATTAATAAAGCTAAATAATTTTAAGTGATCCTTGTCCCCTCAATTGATTAACTAGTAGCAAATCATGTTCATGGCTTTGATTAAAAACTAAAGTCTATTTGCTTTTTATAGGAAATATTTCAACACTAGAAAGATTTCATGGTGTCCTCAAGCTGTCAGTTTTACAACAGCAATACTAGTTTGAATTAATTCATTTTACAGACTGATAATTTTTAGTTCTTATAAACCGTTATTTTAATTACGTAACTGCAAATTTATATTTCCCATTATCCATAAAACAAAGGCCATTAAATTGCATTTGATGCCAAACCTCCTCTTTGCTCCTGCTTTTTGTGTTTGTACAGAGAGCGAGCGAGAGGGAAAGATATACTTGAGGCTAATGAAGGTTTGGAGAAGCCTGTCCTTATCTTGTCGTGAGCAAAATTGTTTCTGTGTGAGAGCGGGAGAGAGGCAGCATTACAACCCAGTGTCCAGTCCATCGAGCCCTCCATTTATCTTTCGTGTTCCCTTTTCTCTGCTTTTTTATCTCCCTGTCGTCTTATTCTACCTCCACAAAATCATTTATGACCTCCTCAACTCTTTCTCTCTCTAAAGGGTGCTGCGTCTTCTCATGTTAACGCTGTCTGGGTTTGAAAAGAGTCCATTATTTGCTCCCTGTAGTCCACGGCGGAGGCCTTCAGATTGCAGGCAATTGAGTAACAGCGCTCTTAAACCCCACACAAACACGGCCGGATCTGCACGGCCCTGGCTCTGCCAATTACCAGAGTACGTTTCAGAGAGGACGACGTGGAATATAAACAAACAGGAGAGATATTCACATCTTTTATTGGATTAGACCCCACACACACATTGATTCATTTTTGTGGCTATGGTTGGGTTTTCCTTTTAGCCCCTAGCCACAGGGATGAACCTCTCCAAAATGTCAATGTACAAGCATGTGAGCTTGTTTGATCGATTGTGCTTACTAGGCCTTGCACAAAGCTTCGGGTGTAATTTGCATGAATGCGAAACATGCCTTCCGTCGCCATTTAAACTGGTGTTACCGGGCTGTTTTTAAGGAAGACAACCGTAAAAAGCTTTCAGTTGCTCTGTACTTGTGTTTATCGAGCGACTTGAGTGTTTGTTGTTTCTGACACTTGGACAAGTGCAGTTCCAAACATAACAAACGGTTACAAAACAGTGCTGTGACAGTTTAGGGTGGGAATCATTAGGAATTTAAAGATTCTAGTTTTGATTCGGTGACTTTTAGTAATTTTGAAGAAGAAACATTTAGATGGCAAAAAAAAGCAATTCCATTGCCAAATCAAGATAAAAGTCAGTTCTTTAGTTTGACTAAACTGGTTTTCATTTACTAAAAAGAACAGGCTACTATGAATAATTTGTTCAAGAAACATTTTTAAAAACTAAAAACAACCAGTTCATAACGGTCCCTGGTCCAGTTCTAAAGAACCGTATCACGAGAACCGTTCATTTGGGAACCAGACTACCCTTGTGCTGTATGTATCCGCAAAAAAATCATTTGTCGTTTGTTCAAAAATTAGTTCAACTAAACTGATTTTGCTGAATGGTTTTGGTTCACTTGTTCATAAGAGCCATTTGTTCAGGAATCATATTACACTGGTCATGCTGTGTGGTTTTAATTCACCAAAAAGAGCAAGTTCATGAAATTCACTCATTTGAGAATCAGACTACACTTGTTGTACTGTAGTTTTTGATTAACTGAAAATAAAATTACTCATAAGAATATGTTTTTCAAATTCAAAATCAATTCAGAAACACTGCTCATACTGTGTGGTTCTGATACACTAAAAATAAATGGTTTATAAGAGTAATTTGTTCAGGAATCGTACTATAGTAATAATGTTACTAACTTAAAAGGCCTGGGTTATACGAGTCGGGAAAAGAACCACACTGGTTGTTATGGTTTTACTAAAAAAGGGTTTATTAGAATTATAAAATAAAATGTTTTGATTCGTTAAAACAAACTGACTCATCGCAGTAGCTTGTTCGTGAATCACACTGTACTGGTGGCTGTGTTTTGTGCTGTAGGTTTAGAAATGGATCCATCCATCCATTCATCAGTGATGAGAAAGTGAATCCAATGTGCCTTTTTGAACAGCGTGTAATTTAATACTATTCAATACCCCTGAGTGAGTTCCCACACACATTGATGACACATACTGTATCCTTTTACAGTAAAACACATGTCGACTTCATCATATACGGGTATGAAACAACCTAATGTGGCTTTACCAGCGCTTTCTCAGGAAGTCTGCTGATTCCAGCCCACCTCCCCTTCCCTTCCATACCTCTCTCCGAGCATATCATGTTGGACATGCTTGGCTTGACACATAAGGATGTTATGTTTCCCTTCAGTGACCTCACACTCTTCAAAGCTATTGACAACGTTTTTCCACAATGTTCTTGAGCAAGACCACAAAAGAGCCAGTCGGGGAATGCAAGCCGTGACACGCTTCGAGGTAAAAGGCTTTATTGATTGTAAACCATTTTCATACAAGTGGAGCACATGAAGTAAAGCAGGGCCCGCATTATGCAGGGTTCAACGTGGATGCTCAAGGCTGACGCATGAAATGAGGAACAAAACCGACTCACAATTTAAACAAAAAAATCTCACTTTTCTGCTTTGCTTTTATGGGTGTGTGGAACGATTCAGCTGGGAGCAAGTAAACACCAGATATTGTGAAGCAAAAGAAAAGGTCCGCAGGGTCAAGGCTACATCTCTCACCATCTCAGTCTGCATTCGATAGGGTATTTATTTGTGTGCCAATGCTGCATTTCAGTCCTCCAGACGCGCACACACATCCATGTCATGGCCTATATGGCTTTTAATGGGCTCTAGGCTTTCATTCTTTCAGCATAATGGTTTCACACTCTGTTAATCCCTCTCTTCTCTTTTTCTTTGCCCATTCTCTCTTTCTGTGTCCTTCTGTACTTTATATTTTCATAAATACAGGAAGCTTTCACCCCTATTTGATTGCCACCCCTTGTTGTTTTTGTCTTGCCATCATTTTTGTCATCTTCTGTCCCTTCCTCTCTCTTTCTGCTTCTTTTCGTCAGAGTGTGTTATTTGTCTCTCTCTGAATGGCTTTGGTTGCTCCTTCAGTCTCTGCCTCTGTTATGACTAAATATGTCCCTCGTTTCTCATCTCCTTAGCAACGGACTCAGTAAACATCAAACCTTATTCCATCCATCTTTCCGTCTTTTTATTTGCAGCCCCCACCCCTTGGATGGATCTGATTCAAAAGAAAGGCCGGTACGGATCAATCCAAAACAACACACAAACGTGCGCTCTCAAAGTGCTTATACACATGCACATACACCCTTCACATTTGATATGCTTTCAGGATGCTCCACGCACACACTCCGCAGAAATCCCTCTCTACAGTGTTTCCATAAACAGAGTGCTGCACAGACAGGCTGTCTGAGGTCTGATAAGGAGTCGTGAGAGAGGACACTGATAGGGAGTGAAAGAGAGGAGGAAGTTTTCCCATGTTCAGCTAAAACAACAATGTGCATCCTCCACCCTGTCATAAATAAGCCACGTTGAAATGGCACAGAGAAAACACGGAGATGTAGAGGTGTTTGCAATGAATGCACACCCTGCTGAAAGACCTGCATGATTTTTTTTTGTACTGGATAAGTGGTGTTCTTTGGGTGCTGATTAGGTTAGTTTACCTGAAAGTAATTCTACCATTTACTCACCCTTACGTCTTTCCAAAGATGATTCTGATGAATTATACTGTTCTGTATGGCTGCAATGAATGTGTGTCTGGAACTGAGCTTTGGTGCTTTGTAGCTTGTATTAGTCTAGAATTGTTTTCATTTGTTGATAATTATATTTAGTTATGCTTTTTCCACCTATTTTTAGATTGATTAGATTTATTTTGCTGTCATGTAATGTTCACTTAGTTCATCTGTAAAAACACTAATAATTTAATAAAACTAATCTTATATATTTAATAAATGTAAGCTTTAGCAAATCTCAGAATTTATAATTTAATTAGTAATGATCCCTAAATTCACGTCACTGGTTCTAGTCAGTTTTGTTATTGTTAATTCATTTTTTGGTAATTGAAATAGTGCTGAAATTATATAAAATATAAATATTAAATTAACAATGTAAATTACAAATGTCTTGGCAACTAACTGAAATAAGTTATAAGTTACTAACTTAAGTTATAATAAGTATCAAAATTACTAAAAACTGAAATGAAAATAAAGCTAAATAGAGATATTATTAAAAATTTACTAAATTCTAAACAAAATTAATAAAAAAGGGCAGGATTACTGCAACTAAAATTAAAAAGAAAACTGGAAAATTAACAATGAAAGCTGATTCAAAACATTAAACTATGCGTATTATGTTTAACACTATAATAGTATATAAGTAATGCCAAAATAACACTAATTAAAAAAATGGTACAAACTAAAATCAGACACATACAGTATATTCTAAAACAATATATACTGTTCAGAATCCGTAATTTTGACTTAAATTCCTGTTCCTAATAGAAATATTATCCTCAGAAGACTTGTTATATAGTGCACAAGTCCTGTGGACCACTTTTTTTTTTACATGGTTTTGAAACTAAAAAGCCTCAATCCCCATTTATTGCAAATGCACAGACCAATATATTCTTTGAAATTTCTCATTTTTGTGTTCCAGGTGAGTCATACAGGTTTGAAACCATACAAGGGTGAGTACAGGGTTGTACTCACAATGACAGGGTTTTCATTTGAAACTTTAAGTAGCCTGCCTGAAACAACAGCATACCTCGAGCATCCAGGCAAGGTTCAAGGTTTCTTTATTTGTCACATAATAAATTATACAGGGTATAATTAGAAGTGAAATGTAATCGAATCAGGTCCGCTCAGTGGACAGTGCAAAATAATAAAAATAAAAATTATATAAAGTAACACAACACAAGAGCATATATATGGTAAAAAAGAGAAATGTGCAATGAAATAAAAAGTGCAAAACAATAAGATGTGCAAAAAAAAAACAGTGTACTGGGACTTAATAAATAGTAAAGTGAATAAGAGGGATGTGCAGATGGGTTGTTCAGGGTATTGTACATAAAGCAGCGATATTGAGAATATTTACAGTTAACAATGAGTCTTGTAAATGTTTATGAAACTGAGTTTGAGTTTAGGAGCCATGACATATGCAAGTCTTTTCAGCAGGGTATGGATGCAAAATAGCAGCAGGGTATGGATGCAAAATAGCAGAGAAAACGAACCTGACATTTGAGGAAATTAGACAAGAGTAAGAAAATAGGAGAACGAGAGAGATGTATAGGTGGACTGGTTGGTAATGCTTCGTTCTGATTATTAGGCCTGTCAGCCAGCGTGAGGAATCAGACCCCTCTCTCTCTTTCATCTCAGCCCTGTGCTTGGAGCGCAGCCTGCAACATGCAGATATTCACAACATGTGCACCCGCATCTCTGTGTGTGTCGCCACCTTGTATACTCAATAATAAGCGGGCTCAGAATGGGTTTGATTGGCATGCGCTGTGAATGTTTTCCCTGCTATGCCATGTATCATTGTGCACTGATGGAGAACTGACATAAATTCATCCTGAAAACGAGAGATCAACATCCTCCCCCCACAAAACTATGCACATGCACACCTGTATGGTTCTTTGGATTAGGTGGGAAATGTATCTCTGTAAATTGGGTGAGCAGGTGGCTTATTTTGTGGAGCGAATTTGTGCAATAGGGGAGACTGGAGGGAGGTAGGAGGGGGTACAGACAAACAAGCCGTGAGGGAGAGAGAGAAAGAGAGAGAGGAAGAGCAGATGGACGAATGATGAACTGAATAAATATGTCCACAGATCGGTGTGTTGGCTGTAAAGATTGCCTGAAGCAGCGCTAGCACTGAGAAACGGAGAGATATGAGCGCTCCCATACACATCAATATGCTGCATCTGGAATTTAAACAAGCTCTTTGCACACTAACTCACGTCCTGACTGCTGCTTTATGAGTGAATCTGATGGAGAAACGTCCGTAATATATTTCACCCCCCAAATTAGAAGAAAAATGAAACAAGGTTTTGGATAATAAAAACGAAGACAGTTTTAGGACCATAACAATGTTTTGGATTGTGATGTTATTTTCATGACATATAAACACATTTTCCTCCAAGTTCATATTGCTGTAATGCTCATATAATGAAAATCAGGATGTCTAGACACAGTGGCTGTGTACAGAATACTTTCAGAGTATATACTAGATTTGATGGATAACTTTTTGATGGTTGATGAAGATCACTACTCGTTCCTGGACATGTAGGCATTGCCCTTTGGAACTAATTTCTTGATATTTAGCATTTGAAAATAGTAGCTCATCTCACAGGCAAGTATGCATAATCAGACATTATTTTCTTTCTTATCCAAATTAAATGAAATTCAATACAACAAAGCTTACTACTGTGTATACTTATAGTTGCAATTTTACTATTTAAATAATATATAATAATGATTTTGCATTATTGTAGCTATGGTGTATATGAAAGTTAAAATGTGAGTAATTGTCATCAAAATAGTAGAAACAGAATACAAATTCTGTTAATAAGACTTAATTTTCTTTATTTAAAATATTGTGATTTTAAGAGGAATTTAAACCAGATGTTTCCTATTTTTAGTGAGCTTACTTTACATCTAGAGCATGTAATGTATCAGTGTAGTAAAGTTAACGAGAGGCAACAAACTGAAACTTCATTCGCAGAGGAGTGGTATTTATAAGATGCTCTGCTGAACCATATGCTATGAGGGGAGGTGTTTTTTGTTTTCTATGTATTTCTATTCGTATGAGCTCAGTACTGCTGCCCTACTGCTGCATCATCCCCAAAGACGTTAATTTTGCATGACGAGCGTGACACACTTACACTCATGCACACGTCTGCCTATCTCTCCTCTGTTCTCATTCCTCCTAGTAATCTTCTCCCCTCTCTTTCATCCCCGTTTCTCCTCCTCTTCTGACTCCTTTAAAATAATAATAATAATAAATAAAAGAAACCTCTGACAGCTTGTGATGCACACGATTGAGATATTAGGATTCTGCGGGGTATTTTTGTTTGGTAATTCACAGCCTCATGGGAGTCTCAGGCAAGTAAAGCTTGTCAGCCCTGGAACTTTGTGATCCTTGCAAGTCTTCTTAGTCATTAGCCTGAACTTTTCGTTTTATTTACGACTGTGCAGTGGATTATCGCCTCCCTGTTTTTGCTTGGCTTGTTTTTACGGCAGTGGATATGATGGATGGGATAGCTTTAATCTTTCAGCGGTCTTTTTTCCTTCTTTTAACGAGGTAGAGTTGTTTCCATTTCGTCCGTTACGTACATGATTTACAGAGCATGAAGCCTTCAGCCGGGTGAGAGGTCGACCTTGCCACAGTCTGCTGTACTGCGTCTGATGTGTTTATGATGATGTTTGGCCATTAAAAGCTCTTTTATTACTGCCCTCGTGGTGAATTAAAACACAGGACTTTGCCCGTCGACTTTTGCCCGTCGACATGTTATGAATACAGTCACAATCCTTTGTAAGATATGTAAGAACCCACAAAACAGTAGAAGAGTTAGTACCAGGTTCTTGAATCGTTCCATTTTCAATTTATAAAGTGATTTTTATTTTTGAAGAAATTCGTACTTTTATTAAACAAGGATGCATTAAATTGTTCAAAAGTGACCGTCTGCTATTTAAAAAATATTTATAAGTGGTTTTATTTTTAACTTCTATTTGTTAAGGAATACTAAAAAAATAAGCACCATTTCCTCAAAAATATTAAGTAGCACAACTGTTTCCAACATTGATAATAATAAGAAATAGATTTTGAGCACCAAATCAGCATATTAGATTGAATATTAAAGGAACATGTGACCATCCTATTAATACATTGGAAAATAACATGTAGGCCTATAGAAAACAGTAATTGTAATATTTCTGATTTTACTGTATTTTTATCAAATAAATGCAGCCTCAGTGAGCATAAGAGACCTGTTCTCCGAAACTGGTGTAGTATGATTCCTTTGGGTAATCGAGAACTAACTCTGGGTCAACCGCAGCAGTATGCTCTATTTTGCATCAAATGTTAGTACTGATTAACCAACAGTCTGTATAAGTGAATAGAGCTCAGATGAACCCTGTGGTTTTAATGGTGAAAGGCGATTCCACCATCTTGGAATGGGGCCTGACCTAGAGAAAAGCCAATTTCCTCAGCTGTTAACTTAGGCACAGTTTGTTCATTTAGCTCTCGTATACTTTCGCCAAAGCTGTTAAGCAGCATCTGTCTACGGTTCTCCCTGTTTCCGATGTGTGTGTGTGTGCAGCACTAGCCTGATTCATCCATTTTTGTAGATTGCTGTATTTGTCTGGGTGTTTTTCATGTCTGCAGTGAGTGAAAAATAGCTCAGGGTGCATGAGAAGACGCTGTTCTGCTGGTTCGACCTGACGCCACACTCCATCAATTCAGAATCAGGATTACTGCTCCATGGGAAAAACGTGCGCATCTCTTTTCCCTGTCAGGAGTTATGGAATGAGGCTGTGTATCTTTATAATGCGACACAAGGTCTTTGACGTGAATAGACCATTAAGCAGATCTTTAATTTCATGTTTCATTCACCATGAAAAAATCTAGCAGGAGTCACCAGGCTGATTTAAACTGCCCTAATGAATGGCTTCGGGGCTTTGACTGTGTCTGGAAAACAACCTATTAAAACGGTTGTGGCAGAACAAGAGAGTGAATTGGACGTCATGCTATCCAGAAACAGAGGGCAGTAAATACTGAATGACAGTCCAGATCGTGGCTGCTGGTCTCTGATATGGTTTTTGGCTGGCTTGGCCCATTCCCCCTGGGGTCAGAGACGGAGGTTAACCGTCTCGGGTCACCGGAGCAGTATTTTAGGTTATGTTCAGGAAAGAAATCGGTCTCCTCTTGGCTCCAGGTTCTGCCAGTTTCACTACTTTGAAAGCATTCCAGGAATTTTTGGCCTCTTCCTACATATTCAACTTCCGTCTTCCGATACTACATACAAATAGCCTTTTCCCCACCTTTCTGCTGTTTTTCTTTTCCTGTTTGTTCACTTCTGTGCTTTGCCGCCTTCTTTTTATTGGGATTGCTCACCCAAAATAAACATTTATTTATAAAAAGAGAAGTCTTAAAAGATGTAGTTCACGCAAGTAAAAATTCTGTCATCTACTCAGTCATGTCATTCCAGACCTGCATGACTTTTCTGTAAACGCAAAAATACGATATTTTTGTAAAAATTTTAACTCTTTTTGTCCATGTTTTTGGACAAAAACAGTTGAAAAACTGTTTGAAATGTCTTGTTTTGTATTCCACAAAATAAAGTCAGTCATACAAGTTGGGAAAGACATGAGGGTGAGTAGACTAAATTAGTACATTTTCACTTTTGTATGAAATATATCTTTAAGGTTTTTATTATTTTTTATAAAGAAATTGGCCTATTGTTTTTATATATTTTATTTTTGCTTTTCACTCTTATGTTTATTTCTATGCATTTATGATTGTTTTTTAAATCCATTGTAGCACTTTGAATTACCATTGTGAAATGTGCTATATTAACAAGCCTGCTTTGCTTTGGAAAAACAAAATGTCATCCAGGAGTTAATTTCACGTAATAATTTGTGAAAAACTGCTTTCAAAATGATAAAAAAATGGCTGATTATTATTGAAAACTATATACTGAGATGCCCCCAAAAAATGTATGTTGCCTTAGTAGTGGATCAACATGGTTTGCATCCAGGAGCCTTTAAGGCAAATTTGATAATATGAGGTCACAGTGTGGGTTTCATGAGAGGTCAAGGCCAGGCTGTGAAGCAATTTCACATGGATCTGCTCTCTGTAGGGGCCTAATGTAAGTGAATTGATCCATTATAGACTATGATATGCTGTAGCTGTTCAGCTGTGCCAAGATATTCCTTACCTTCAGATTCACAAATTAGAAGAGAATGTCGGATAGCGGTTTAATTTCTGTTCTCTTTGATCTTTCGGGGCTGATAATACATGCGTTAATTCATGCCTTTATTACTGATCACTTCTCTCATTAATGCCTTTCTCTACTCTCATTATCAGTTTTTTTTTTTATCTGGGACACATAAATGAAGTTTGCTCTCAAATCCTTAGATGATTTATCGTGTTCAAATCCCTCAGGGGTCCGTAATGAAATCAGTGATTTTCTTCCTTTACCCACAATACATATCATCTGAACATTTGTGCTTTTTGAAGGCAGAGAATATGTCTCATAATAACCTTATTCATACACAAAGCATTTGAATTTCAACCAGGTTTAACGTCCTTAAAATTCTGAGTATGCAGCTTGACATCAGCATGGGGGCGGCTCTCCAGATACTCATTCTGCTCATGATCTGCAGCTTGGAGTTGCCACCTCCCTTGTTTTTGTTCTCTGGTCTCAATTGACCAATCATTCCTGAGACTTGGCAGTAGATCAGAGTTCATTAAGCAGCCTACGCTACCAAGCTATTATTGATTAGCTAAGTGATTTGTTATCTGAAGTAACAGCTTCTCAATGGTTGGTCAGAGATACTACCGTCCCGTCCATACTCCTCTTACGGTATCTTAATGACCTCAATCAGACAATTACCTTCTCAAACATTTGTAATTGCATTGACAGGGGAAACTCTATAGAGGCATGGGAATCCTATTATTGTTGGCTTTGGCTAAGCCAAATATTAATTAAAATGTTAAAATCTTTAGTTACTAGACGTTTTTGTATGTTGATTTTCTAAAAGAGTAAACACTGTATTGCTGTGGGGTTTTTGAACATTTTGAACATGATTGAGCTCTCTAATATGTCAACTGATAACGGATTGTGTGTGTGTGTGTGTGTGTGTGTGTGCGCGCGTGTGCGTGCAGGTCTACTTGTTGGCTGAACAATGCCAGGCCATTCATTTACCATAATGATTAAAGAGGAACAGGTTACTAAAATATATAAAAAATTCTTCCACTACTCTTCAGCATCACTGCAACACCATTACTAAATCTACAGCATGATAATGTCATATGAGCCAGTTCTTTAGCAAATCAAATGCATGCTGTGCATCCAATGCATCTCATCTCTAAGCAAATAATGACTCGTATGAATCGATTCTTTTTAGTAAATAAAACTCATACAACACTCATAAATTACATATATCTTATCTCTGAAGAAATTACTCCTATGCCTTAGTTATTTTTAGTGAATCAGACACGGCACAACCAGTGTGGCATAAATCCTAGAACAAGTAACTTGGTGTGGTTACATTATGATGTATAATATCTGCAAAAAGGTCCATTGTCTGCTATAGTGTAGGGATGTATAAAGCTCACACAGAATTCACCTTCAAACCAAGCAGAATGCTGTTGGTCAATGCAGTGAATTTATGTGACCAATTTGAACCCTTTGCGATGTCTACCTGGGAAATCTTTCACCCTCTTGTGAAATTCCCAATTGCACGGTTTCCTATTGAAATGACTGGATTTCGTCCATAAATATTCACCATTTAAGGAGCTAGATTCCCAGAAATTTCACATCTCTGATGGTAAAGAATTAGCTTTATTTATTAAGACAGCATTGAATATGTGTATGGTTGCAGTGGATATATCATGCTACCTGCATTGACATTTGCCATAATTAAAAGTGGAATGGTGTATGTTATATCCAAGCTTGTATTTACTTCACCCCCTCTGCATCTGTTTAGCTTGCTGTCCCCTGAAACTCTATAGCTCAGAGTTTCTAATTATGCTAATTGAATGTGTGAGGCCTGGCGCATACTCGTAAATGATTAATTGTAGCAAGACAATAGAATCACTGATACCAACTTATGGCAGCGTCTTCTAATTTAAGCTATCCTGGTCCGTCTGCCTTCATTCCCCATTTGGCCTCTTTTCATTTTCTCTCTTTTTCTTCTTCATGTAAGCCTATTGTTGGGCATAATTTGCTGCATTGGGTATTGAACTATTAGTGTGTGGGGCGGCCTTGTTCAGACTTCAATAGCAGGAATTCTAGAAATGTCCTGGAAAGATAGTTAGCCCTGATAAAACGTCACAAGCCATTTCACTATAGAAATAGACCCACAATGGATGTAGTTGTGTGTGTAAATGTACATGTGTGCGATTTGGACAGCAAGGCCACGCTCTGACAAATGAGAGCTGGCTGCTTTGCATTGTGTAACTCAATTGGCGCTTAGCCACAGGAAAATGAGAAGGGTTTTTTTGAATAAAGAAATCTAGGCTGTTGGATTTCAATACATGTACGTGTCGCCTTACCGCTTAACGTGGCGCTGAAAAGCTCAACTGACGCTGATTTGTGTGTTTGCACTGTGATTGTAACTAACAGCATTTCCACTAAAGTTTCAAAGCAAATGTTCTCAGCTTGTTAACACTCAAGCAGAGAGCTGAGTACTATTCATTCATATATTGAGTTTCATGCTGTTGAAATCACTGACCACTGTGGAAAATATATCAGAAACGCATGACAACTGACCTTATAATTTCCCAGGTTTTTCCGTTGGTCTTTTGTACAAATACAACAGTTCATTGTACAGTTCATTTAAAAGGTATGAAAAGCATGCTGTGCCTTTTCATAAATTCTGGTTTTCCATTATTGACCCTTATGTTCTGTTGAGAATGGCTTTTTGTTTTGTTGTTCAATTTTCTTGATCTGTTCCTCTGGCTTAATCAAAACCCAGTGTTAGTATTATTGAACTTTTAAAAGGTTTACCCAAAAATAAAAATACTCTCATTATTTAGTTAACCTCATGTTGTTTCAATCCTATATGCATATCTTCTACTGCAGAACACAAAACCAGATTTATTTTTGAAAGATGATGGGTTCTTTTGTTGTATTGGACACCACTGACTTTCCTTGTATAGACAAATCAGTGTAAACATTTGTAAAATATATTCCCTGAAGTGTTCACTGAAGAATGAAAGTAAGTTTGGAACAACACAAGGATTTGATACAATTTTTCATGGAAGAAAACATAAGTGCGTATCAACTTGATGCAGCAATTTTCTGAATGTTTTTTTCAAACTATTAAAATGGTGTTGGTGTATCTCAAACCAGTAAAAGATACACGCAGTCAAACATGTATCATCTGTCTATTGAAATCTCTTTTTCAGACAGTACCATTACGTTAGACTATTACAGGCAATGCTATTGTGACAGTTCTCCAGAGCTTCTCTGTGCCTCTCTGAAGTGCAGAGGTAATTTTCCTCATAGATTGCATTGCACTTTAATTTGAGTGACATTTGTGTTTCCATCACATCTTCTCTCTTTCTGCCGTCTTTTTTTTTCAAGAGGGCAAGAGTTCTGAAAAATACAATACCTGTCTATTTCAGGCATTCAATTTTAAAGGCCATCTCTACTTGCAGTAACTTTCTCAAGTACACACATATGCAGCCACACTCAAAAGTTATATGCAAAAATATAAAAGTCACAATAACTACAGTAGGCAGTACTTTAAAGGGATAGTTCACCCATAAATGAATATTCTGTCAACTAATTACTCCTACCCTCACGTAGTACCAAACTCATAAGACCTTTGTTCATCTTTGGAACACAAATCAAGATATATTCAAGATATGACCCTCCATAGACAGCAACACAACTACCACGTTCAAGGCCCAGAAAGGTAGTTAGTACATCGTTAAAATAGTCCATGTATCATCAGTGATTTAACCAGAATTTTATGAAAGTATGAGAATACTTTTTGTGCACAAAGAAAACAAAATAACTACTTTATTCAAAAATGATTCTCTAAACCTACAGTGAGCTACAAGCTTGTTAATCAATGCTATATACATATTATTTCAACTTTTTTTTAAATAACAAAATAATTTTAACTGTAGAATTCCTGGTGAAAAAACTAATTACTCATGATTCTCCAAAAATGTCTACAATCAGAGAATTGCAACAAGCAAATCATTCCCAGCCACTCCCATGAAGCACTTTTAATGGCATATATATATATATATATATATATCCTTAATACATCCTTAAATAGTTTGTGTATGTCATTTTTAATTCAGATTGTCATAATGCTTCATGGTGTTGTAGTTCTGCTCTTTAATAAAGCTATCAAGTACGCAGTCCTGTATCTTGTTTACCCCAAATAATTTTGTTGCTATATATCAGAGTGTGTGATGTTTTGATTCACTGAAGCTGCTTGATTTAGTTCATAGCTTATAATTTTTCATGAAGACTTTTACAAATTCCTATGGTATATGCTTGGTGCGTAGTGCATTTCAGATCAGTAATTTCAATGTTTATTTTGGTTAGGATGCTGTCTGTAGCAGTAGACAGCAGGACAGCTCTCTAGGTTCTTTAACAGAGCTTCCCACTCACATGTGCTCCGGCCCCCTCCCCATTCCTGCCTCTGTGTGAAGCCCTTTTGTTAGACGTCTGGGCAGTTCAATCCTAGATCCTGTGTCTTTGATGACAGTTCTGTGACACACCACACCGACTGGACGATTAGGGCTGACTGGCACAAATTCTATTGGTGGATGTCTTAATTACTGATCTTAATCTCTGGGGTGATGTTAGAGATGCTTTAGACATCGGAGTGCTAGTTTAGTTCACAGAAATGTGCATCCTGCTAAATCTTCTGCCACCTCACCTGACTCTTTTCTCCATGTTCCTGTTATAGTGCCGGAGCTCCTCTACCATGACTACTGTGGGCAGATCTTTCATCGGGATCTTCTGGCTCCTGCGGTTGGTGTGTGCGGTCTTCCCTGAGGAACTGGGACCTCTGAACTTTATCCCCACTGAAGGTAACGTTGTCTCCATTTCACATGCAGTCATCAACGATCAGGGTTGGGCCCGTCTGCACTCTCAGGCTCTCAGCTTTCACTTTCTAATGCAGAGCAGGCATGTGATTGATCACTCATCAATAATATTGATTCCATGCATCCCAGCCTAACTCATGCTGGTCTATCTAAGCTGAAAGATGAGAAAAGCGAGGGGGTTTATAACGCTCAGGGTAGGAGAATAAAGAGATGAGGAGCTATGGGAAGCTCTAGGGAGAGTTTTATCATATATTAAAAGATAGGAACAGAAAGAGAAGGAGAGTAAAAAACAGGGGTGTAAAGTACTTGATTATTTGTACTTCATTATTATGGTTAAGTAAGTATTATTATGGGAAATTTTGGATCTTGTTCGCAAAATTACAAGCAATGGTAAAGGTGACCACAGGGCTTTTCCAGCTTGTTAGAACTCCCAAAAAGATTAATGTATCTATATATTCAATGTGAGGAAAGAATAATGAAACTGTATGCAAATGTAGGTAATTTTGTTTGTTAATGTATTTAAATATTATATTATTGATCTTCCCTTGATGCTTTTCTACTTACGGATAAAACTACATTGAAATATCAAACAACAAAATCAGATATAAAAGTATAGTTGTTTGATCATTTAATTAATTTGTTTAAAAATTTCCAGTAACAATTTATGGTAACAGGTTTCAAGATAATACTTTGCTGTACACAAATATAGGCAGCTATATATTTTCTAGTTATGAAAGCATGAAAATCATGTCAGTTTAATTTTTTATTAAATATAATTAAGTATTAATCATTTTTTCATTTCAGTGTACTTTTTGAAATTTTATTTGAAATGTAATTATTTTTTTATTTGTTCTACAATTACATTTTAAATATCAAACAACTAAAAAACAGATATTTGTTTGTTACTTGAAATGTTTAAACTTTAAATTTACCAACTTATTAATTTCATATAACAGGTTTGAGGATAAATGTTATTTCTTAGTGCGTTTTACACCTCTGTAACAACACAACTTGACTGAGCCGACAGATGATGAGAACAGACTTTATCTGTGAAAACCACTGAAGAGCAACTACAGGCAGCTGTCAACATTTGATCTCAAGTGTGACTCGCGAGTGATCGAACGCCTCTCGCCTTAACGGATCACCTCACCCACACCCATAAGTGCAATGAAGAGATGATCCAACCTGCTGTCAACCCTTTCCTTTTATCACTCACGGTCTCATCTACCTCTTTTCTCCTCAGTGGTGAGAAGGTATCCTGTGTTTCTCGGACGACCCCATCGCTCATCCCTCAGACAGGAGCCCTTACACATTCAGAGGATCCTGCAGGTCAATCGTACCCTTTACATCGGAGCCAGGTAGGGTGTGAAATAATGCTGATTAGTATGCGTGTACCCAGTAATTACTGTTATATGCTGATCTGTAATTACCTGCACAGAGATGTGTGTTTAAGTCAATTATGTAACATTCAAAAACAATCTCTTTAGAGATCAAGAGTCTGAATATCTGCTTCTTGTAAATAGTAATTAAACAGCTATTAAAGCCGCTTTAAGGGATAATTCACCCAAAATGAGGATTCTGCCATCATTTACTCAGCTTCATGTAGTTCCAAACTTGTATGCCTTGCTTTCTACTGTGGAACATAAAAGAAGATATTTAGATTTTTTTTTTTTTTTGGCTAATTTACTTTTACTGTTAAGAAAAAAAGTCAGTGGGTTTAAAAAAATCTTCAACATATATTTTGTGTGTGTAAATAGGAATAATGTCAATTTTTATATTTATTTTTATTTTTATTGTATCCCTGATCTTACATTGATGCTTTCCTATTTCTGGATACAACAATATCAGCAGATTTTATAGTGGTATTTGTAATATTAATTTGTTTAGAAGATAGTTATTTGATAATTTAATGGATTACATTTTTTGAGTACTTTATTGCAGATTTGAACTGAAAATCTTTTTTTCTCTCTCTCTCATTGTGAGAATTAAAACATTTCAAGTAACAATTTAAGGTAACATATCTTGTTCAAAATGTATTTTTTCCTTTTTTGTCGTCTGCAGAAGAAACCCATACAGGTCAATGACATGATCGTAAATTATATATTTCATTTTAGAGTGAACGGTCCCTTTAAGAAGCATGCTGAGTTATGTAAAACTGTTATAACTGTGAAGTATGGACACCTGTAATCTTTTCAGGATTTTAGGCCAGGGTGGGGCTTTGAAAAGATCACGGGGTCAATGATGTTTTTGCTATCCTGCATTTTTTGCCTACCTCACGGAAGCCGGGGTTAGGAATAGATAAACAAAAATAAAACTTCATTAGGTTTGGCGCTTTACAAAAATAAGCAGTTTTTTTTGTGAATTTATGCAACATACTTCCCAAAAATGGCTGGCATGTCCACTGGGAGAATTCCAACATATGGTGATAGTTACCAAAATTTGTAGGGGTCCGGAGGGGGAGGCGTCATACTCTAATAAAGACCCTCATACCGTGTCAGGAAATGACCTGCCTCCTCGACCATGTCAAAAATTAAACCTCAAAAATAAATATATCACAAAGTGCCATATGACTTAAGACACCCAGACTGGTGTCTCATAAAAAAGGGCAAAAGTCTTTGGCCTAAAGAAGCTCAACTGGAAGCAGAGCGACTGTTTTATGTACACTTTCCAACATGGTGCCACTGTGGCCGACGTAATTCGATGAAATTCAAGCCCCGCTGTGTGTAGTCAGTAAACCGTATGAACCTATCAGTGTCTGAAGTAAATGGAGGTGTTTGCTGTAGCCAACTGAAAATGACCTCTGTGGAAAAGGAGATTTATTTAGCCGATGACTCAAGAGGGAGCATTCAATAACAGCGGCAACACCGAGTGAAATAAGGAGGCAATGCTGCTTAGGTGTAAGGGAGAGAGAGAGTCAGTAAAGTTTCAAGTCAAGGATATAGACAGCCTGGATTGACTGAATAAATTCTGCAACGTCGTGCTCAAGTGTGATAAGGGGTGCAGGCGGGCTAAATCCTGTTAGCATTAGCATAACCACTCAAGACCATGCCCCAAGAAAGCGGCCAGCCTCTCAACCCCTTCACAGTATTACCTTGCCAACACCTGGTCAGGGATAAGAGGACTGAAGTATTTAATTTTCTTCCAGAAATTTCTGGACCTCCACGCGAGCGAATGCAAACTAGCCCCAGACTTGTTGGGGGAAAAAATCAGTCCAAGCCATAAATAAATACACCTATAAGACAAATGAGGTGTTTCTTTTGTGATCTGTGTAAATAATTAACGTTCCGAGTAACTAGAGGAGGGCGACTTAGATTGCCAGCGGCGACCTGGTTAAGTCACATTAAATCAAGCCTCAGCCACCTCGTAGTGTTTGACCTCGTTGAGAGGTCAAGTCTTTCAATTAGGCTCAGGAGTGAAACTCAACACATTCCACCCTCAAACCTGTCACTAACGGTGCGGGACAGGTTCCGGCTGACCTCTGAGGTCACTGAAACACCGCCTGACTGGCGCACGGCCTCCAACGGTGCAGAGAAATGAAGGACTCCGCTGCCGTCAGGGCTGCTGTGGGACGTGGGAAGAACGGTTTGAGACCTCCTGTAGTGCTACAGTTGACAAATACACTTTCTCTTTTAGCTGTCTCCTTCATAGCTGATGTTAAATATAGTCGGGTCCCCCACGAGAGATCCCGAGTCTCTCAGGTCCCTTTTCTGCTTGTCAGTATGGTCATAAATTTGTAGCACTGAATGAGGGCATAGTATTGTACCAAACACACAGTACTGCATAATACATCCCTCAGCATTCCTGCATGAGCTGATCAAATATACAATGAATGCAATGTAAGTCGCTTTGGATAAGTGTCTGCCAAATGCATAAATGTAACGTAATGTAATAATAGAGCAAAGGTGGCCAAAGGCACTCCATCATTCAGACATTCTACCAATCTTGAGTGACGAAAGATAGATAGAGTGAGATGAAATCAAATAGGGAAAGTTAGAAGTTGCAATCCATTACAATGTGGCATTGCCATGTGATTGCTTAGATGTACTGTATGGTTGCTTACTGGACAAAGTCAAAATAATCAATGCCAGGTTTCTGATATTTTGGTCTATAAATATGATTTGGGATTTAGATTTTATCTGCCAGGTGAAAATTGCAGTTCAAATAGGAAATTGGAATGTAAAAAAATAATAATAATTTATAAGTCGAAAAAAGTTGAATGTGTTGTTGTAGTTTATTGCTAGGGTTGTGCAAAATTCAGATTTGAAGAGTCCAATCCCATCCATCCATTCATCCATGGCTTTAGCCCTACATTGATTTTCTCGTTAAAAACGTTTAATTTGAATTCTGATGCCTTGAATTTGAATTGTAGTTCTGCATCCTGTTTGTTTCAAAAATTGAACTGGAATAAAATAAATGTTCAGTTCAAATCAGAAGGGAACTCAGCCTTTGGTTTATGCGCATATCATATCATCTTACTGAATAAAAAAAAGTATCCACCATAAGCAAGTGTGTTTTTATGCACATTTTGAAAATTATCTTGGTTTTTCCATTCAGCATTTTTATGCAATATTACTAAATTCACATAAGAATACATGGAAACTATGCAAGATGAGTTACAGTTTGTGTTCAAGATAGTGGAGGTATGGATAAAGAAAGAGTTTTTACTGTTCTATTCTTGCCAATGTTCTGCATGTCTTGTCCAAACCATCTGTGTTGTTTGGTAAACTTGTCCAACTATAAAGCCTGTTTTTATATTCATGTAAATGTGAAAGTACCTTTGAACTCCAAACAGACCCCTTGCTTTACTTTGCCGCTTTGGTGATTGTATCTGCTTACGGTTTGTGCTCTCTAAATAAGACAAGTACTGTGTAAGTGTATGATAATTTTAACCAGGGCACTTAGGGGCCGCCCTGCTCCAAGAGGGAATGGCCAAAGGGGATTCATTTTAACAAACCACACAGAGAGGGATTAAATAATTCATAGTCTTGCTCTCTTCAAGAACACACACACACACACAAAGTCTACGTTTTTGTTGATGTATCCACAGAGCAGTGATGCAGATGGAAGGCTGTAAAAGATAAGATCAATACTACTGCAATAACATGGGCTGGTCTGTGAGCTTGGCAAATTCACGGATTACAACATTTCAGACAGAAAAGGGAGAGAGAGACACACACACACACAAGATTTGAAATTCTCTCTCGCCGGGCCGCACAGCAGCTCTTAGACCTTGATCAATATTCAGGCATAAACCACGGTGCTCTATAACACCAAACACACTGATTAAAAGAGATCAGATTCATAGAGACTTTAATAGACACCACAAGGTTATAGAAAGATTATTAAAGTGGTTGCAGGAAGGGCTGTAGCACTGGATGCTGTGTTCAAGATAAGGAGCTGCATGCAGTGTGGGGGTGGGTTATGAATTATGGAGGGGAAATCGGGCATATCATAATGCACAGAATCGTGATTATGTAGGACGAGCTGTGGTGAATCGTTTAACTGAGTGTTTGCACTGAGACGGCGGATCAGGGGACAAGAATGTAATATCAATGCTTCGGTATGTGAGGCTGAGGACTTTGAGTCTTTGACACATTTCTTGTTTTAAGCATACACCTAGGTAATTGTTTTCACTTTTTCTTGTTTTAAGTGTGAAACTAATTGCGTTATTTATTTTATTTTAAAGAGGTTAAGATGATTACGACTTTCTGATAAAGATAGTAATTATTTTACAGTGTTGTGTTACTGTGCTGTGGTTGTTCACAATCTCTTGCTCTGTCTCTCTCCTTGTGCTTAGAGATGACCTTTTCCGAGTGGAGCTGGACAACGTGGTGGGAGAAGAGATGTTTTACAGCAAGGTGAGAACAGACAACACACACACACACTTAATGCTGGAAATGAACAGTCCCTCATTACTAAAGTTCCCTCTGTTACAGAAGAGGACATGGGAATCCAACAAAAATGACATCAGAATCTGTAGAATGAAGGGAAAACATGAGGTGAGTGGATATTGTCACAAACAGATGCACATATTTGGTTTGTATGTGAGAAATATAAATGCATATTATAGTACATATACATTAACATACATTTATTAATTTATTTATTGTAGAATGCCGTAGACTAGCCATAACAATTATATTAGAATTTATTTAGAGGACCGTTTTTTTCAGGGTTTGTTTTATTTTCAGATTAAGCAGATTATTTGGCAGTAATAGCTAGCTGTCACATTTATTTGCCAAATTTCTAATGTTTTTAAATGTATTAATTTGTTCGTCCAGTTACTCAACGTTATTTACACAGATCACAAAAGAAAAAAAATGTTTAAACAAATTTGTCTTATAGGTGTATTTATTTATGGGTTTGACAGATATTTTGTCCCACCCAACAAGTCTGGGGCTAGTTTGTAGTCTTCATTTAAAAATACATTTTAATTTTTATTTCACATTTACATTATTTAGACGTGTGACCCTGGACCACAAAACCAGTCTTAAGTCACTGGGGTATATTTGTAGCAATAGCCAAAAATACATTGTATGGGTCAAAATGATCCATACAATTTTTTTATTAGTAATATGCATTGCTAAGAACTTCATTTGGACCGTTTTAAAGGCAATATTTAGATTTTTTGGCACCCTCAGATTCAGATTTTCAAATAGTTGTATCTCGGCCAAATATTGTCCTATCTTAACAAACCCCACATCAATGGAAAGCTTATTCATTCAGCTTTCAGATGCTGTATATATCTCAATTTCGAAAGATTGACATTTATGACTGGTTTTGGGGTCCAGGGTTACATTTGTTAATATGCTTAGTGTGCTGTTTTCATAAGGGGAGCATGGTCTGGTCCTTGCAATCGAGGCAAATCCTGACCCATAGGAACACATATCAACAACACTGTTAAACGTTTCCATTTTTTCATGTTGAACACTTTTATATGTGCGTGTCATATTATTTGTGCCCCTGCTCACACTTTAAGGTGCCATCACAAAAGCTGCCTGGGGCAGATTTTCAGGAAATCAGTTTTTTCTGTGTAAAATAGAAAGGGGTGTCAAAAGCTGCCAGCAGTCCCCACAGCTGCCCACGCATGACCACTGCAGATATCTTCCTTTCACACACCCTTTCTGCTTCATCTTCTGGAATGCTGGGTATTTTGTCTGACTTCAATCAGAGTGTAAGGGAGTTTTTATTGAAAGGTGTCTGTGTGGGAAGAGTGAAGGATGACTTAATCCCCTTCAGGCAAGAAAAGAGTGAAAAAGAGAGAAAACGACTTATTTAACACTGAAAGTGACACCTGACATTGAATCTGGCTGAAAGAACGAAAGACAAAAGCACAGCTGAGAGCAAGTGAGATGAGACATACAAAGAAACGGAGAGAAAGCGAGCTGCTGTACCACCTGTCTGCCCTAGGGATGGACAAAAAGACAGAGAGAAAGACCCGTATAAATGGGAGGAATGAAGGGGTCAGTGAAAGAGAGAGGGTGGACAGAATGTTAAAGGTACAGTTCTCCCAAAAATAATATTGTCATCATTTAGTATTCCAAACCTGCATGATTTACATTCCTCTGTGGAACAACTGTGACTGGATCATTGAATAATTGAGATTGTGATATTTTTATATATTTTTTGGTTGTGTGAACTGATCAGCACACTCCCATATATGTAGAATTGTGACAAAAGTCGGTCTAGAATGACATAAGATGCATGCATTCTGATATGACTTCGAACTGAGGTTGCATTGCAAAACATCAGACCTCTAGTATATCTGATTTCAGAATCAGACACAAAAAGATCAGTTTCAGTGTGCTTTGTGTGGTTTACACTTATTAAAAGTCTCTGAACATAGCTTTAGTGAACCAATCTGGATTCTCATTTTAAGTCGTTTCTGTATATTCTAAAGAAAATGGGCCACACTGAATATAAATATAGACATTTACTGTACATTCTGAATCCGTTAAGAAGTGAACCACCTGTAATCTGAACCTCAATATGAATAGTGAATTTAAAAAGCAGTCTAAATCAAAGTAGTACATCTGAAATAATTGCTCTAAATCTAGATTCTGAATGTAAGTGAACCACTCAGGAACTCACATCTTACATTTCTTCTTTGTTAGTATTTTGTTTGATTGTTAATGTTTTTTGTCTTGCTCTTTTGTAGTGTTAATTTGGGTTTGCGCTCTGACAGGTCCTTTTGAAGTGGTACAACACTCACTTTGTAAGCAATTCTGTTTGATTTGTGTATGAATCTTTCAGACAAATTTGTCAAATGGATCAGCTGGCACATTGAAAAGAAGTGTCACAAAACAACAATTTGTTCATTGATTTGGTTCTGAAGTGATTCAGTGATCTGATCACTGCAATTCTACAAATAATAGCTCACTGACAGGCTGACAGTGAATAATGTAATTTAGATTGACATTTTGGCTAACATATTGCTTTAGACTTGGAATATAGTATCCAAGTCATACAGAGCAATTTTTGTGTAATTGTTTTCTGCTTGAAGAAAACAACTGCCTGGCCATCAATTTATTTTTTCATTTTCCACTAAAACATGAACAGCATAGTGACAAGGATGATAATTGGAAGGAGCAAATCATGATATTTGAATTTTGGGGTGAGCTTTTCCTTCAAAATGGCTATAGAATTTAGGAGAGATTAAGGACAAGATAAACAGGGATTGTTGGGAGGGAACAGAGAGAGAGAGAGAATTGCCCTCTTAGAGTTAATAAGCCTGCAAACATGAGAGGTCATGCAGAGATGAACGAGAGACGAGACAAGCTCTTAAACAGAGCCCAAGATCTCACACTGAGTGGACACTGATACACGCACATACACACGTCTGCACAAACACGTGCTCTACACCCATACACATCGTCCTCTAGTCCTCCTGTGTAAGTCCTTGCGTTTGTCACTGTGATACATTTGCCACTAGGGTAATTGGTTTTGGTAATTAAATGTTTCTGCACGGCTGATCTAAGAGGCCACGCGGCTGTAATTGGGAGGGAAATTCAATCTCCACATCTCTGCTCCTTTCATCTGGATCTGCAGGAGGCCATTTTGAATCTCAAATGAATGCAGAAGCGGTCTCTTCTCTCTCTGCAAGTGTCAAAACAACTAGGTTCTCTCTCACACACACACACACACACACACACACACACACACACACACACACACACACACACACACACACACACACACAGGGACTGTGAGGCTGGTTTAATGCAAAGCAACTTGAGAGCAGCCAGTGCATACAGAAAATAAATGATGTGCCAATTCTAGACACATTATGATTGACAGCACTTAGACCGATTGTTTCACCGATAATGTGCTGATGCAGCTCACTGCACTTCCAATTACACACACGTGCATGGATGTACTTAATATTTAAGAAACCATCTGAATCGAGAAGCTACAAAGAAGCAAAGTGAAACACTTTAAATGTATACAGTATATTCTGTTTATGTGTATATGTAAAATAATCACTCTGAATCTGAATTCTAAATCCAAAATGTAATACAATTTTAAAAAGAATACAGACCATGCACTCTGTGTATGAGTAAAAAAAGCATTCAGAATTCTGTATCTTAAATAACCATTTACAATATACATTAGATTCTGATTTTGGATTTTCAGTTGAAATTTATTGTAAATTAACAGATCCAAACTGAATATGAATTCTGTATCTAAATATAGAAAAAATAGTATCCAGTTGGAGGATATCAAAACATTTGATATTTTGAGCCAATTTTAGAACACATTGTTTTCGTTTGTCATGCATCTCCTAGCAGCGTTTCTATGTTACTTATTTGTGTTGTGATCTTCAGTCAGCAATTGTATGATGCCTAGTTTTTCCGCTGTAACTATTTATAAAGTTGGCAAGTGTATGATGCCTACTTTGCCTAGAGTTTAAAAACTGCTTAGATTTTAACTCATGTAGTGTGTTCCATCCTCAAGTCAACCATTCTAAACCCAAATTTTGAATTTGAATTCTCAGACAGTTGAATTTGTTGCATTTGTATATTCTCAATATAAATGAACCACCGTGAATCTGAATTCTGAATCGAAAGGATCCAAGCTGCATATGAACTCTGAATCGACACCATACATAAACATGAATAAAAATGAATTCCGAAAATGAAAACTAATTTAAAGAACAGCTGGATCCAAGTGAGATTCACTAGCTAATAACATCTTTCTTGGCTTTGTCTGTTTGTTGCTGTTTGGTCTTATGTTTTTGTCATGTTAATTTGGGTTTGCGCCCTGACAGATCTATTTTGCATATTTAACACACTTTTAGGGCCCATTTCGTTCCCTAGTCCTGAGTACACTCAGTCTCTCACTCACACTTTTGAAGCCTTAAGCTCCATGATTGCTTTAGTTAGCCTGCTCTCAATGTTGATGTTAGCCCATGGTGTGTTCACCAGCCATCAGCGTCAAAGTGTGTGAGGGGGCGTAGATTAGCCCTAGAGCAAAAACACAAACGCACACAATCCCTCTCTCACACGTACACACAACTTCAATCGTATTCTCCCCACTTTTGTCTGTCTCTTTCGTCCTTTCCTAGTCTATCCCTTTGCTAGCTAAAGTACACAGACAACCACAAACACAACACCATACTCTGTTCTCTGGCAGATTTGCACTAATTTAGCCTCTGCTGTTAATGTGGTCCCTGCCTGACCGAGGCTGCTGTCACTGCAATTACAAAGAGAATTCTACAGATGACAATTTTGCCACGGGAAAGATAGAGACAGAGAGGGGAAAAAGAGGTCCCTGCCAACTTTCTTATGCTTTTTACTTGTCAAAGCGCTGCAGTATTCTCGCTCCTCTCATGGTTGGAGAAACAGACTCCGTTGAGCATGTAATGGAAACTTCTGAGAGTTAGCTTTGCTTATTGTAAATATGACCCTTTTATTATGAGGAACAGTGTCTGAAGTGTTTAAGTGGACACGCGGGAGATGAGTTACTCTTGCAGGTGATAAAGGGTCCAGTCAGTTGAACATGCTTTGTAAAACCTAATGTGTTGTTCATGTTAATAGCATTTCGGAGTGACAAATTCGCAGTGCTCTGTTATTCAGATGAGCAGTGATGACAAAAATAGAAACCAAGCAATCACTATTATGTTCTGTTCATTACTTGTTGAATTTGACAGTGTTTTGTTAACTAAATCTAGAAAAATAGTTGCCTTTGTAACTGAAATAAAGTTTGACTTGAATTACTAAACTAAAACTGCAGTAAATTTAATAAAAAGCACATTACAATGTTACTAAAACATAACTAAATGAAATCTGAACTTGTTCATTAATATTATAATAATATATAAATAATACTAAATAAACACTGGCAGCTGAACATGTTTTCAAGCTTTATCTCCGTTGATATGTGGTTTTGGACACGTTATGAGGAACTGTGGGTCTGTGGATGGTTTATGGTATTAATGTTGGACTGCATTTGGAAGGAATTCGTTTTGATATAAAGATATCAGTGATCCAGGAATGCAGGGAGTACTGTGTGCAGATGTGCAGTGTTGGTGTCGATGTCATGTCTAGAGATACACCAGAGAGAAAGAGAAAGGTCAGGAAGGAATTCACTTGTTCAGCTCAGCATCTGTTAGACAAAACATCTGCCAGAAGGTAACGCCCTTTGACTAAGGTTCTCTCGCACACAAGCCTGGGTGGTAAACTTATCTGGGACCCGGTATAAATAATTTAGTACTTGACACCAACAGTGAGAATTTGCAGTGATAGTCAAGGTCCTGCAAGCAGAATAAATATGGCGTACAGGGTAGAAAGACAAGGAAAAGAGAAGACATTTTTTCAGGGAATTGTACAAATAAAACTGGACTTCAAATGGAGACAAAGACCTTCACTTCCTTCACTGTGACAAGTTTGCATGATCACTAAAAACCTCTCAAACCTCATACTACTTCCAGCTTAGCAGAAAAGAACAAATACATGTTACTTGGGAACATGGTTATGCATTGTTGCAGAAAAATGTTTGAGCTGCACACACTTTTGTTATTATTTTATTGTAATTCATATTCTATATTATGCTTATTTTATTACAAACTTATATTAAAATATTATAAGTTTAATATAAATTAATATTAATTTCATTTCGGTCCAATTCTCACTATTAACTAACTATTAACTACAACTTTTGCTTCAATAAACTCCTAATGTTCTGCTTATTAATAGTAAGGTAGTTGTTATGGGGTATGATTAAGGGATCTAAAATATAGTCATGCAGAATAAGGCATACATATGTGCATTATAAGTATTAATAAACAGCCAATGTGGTACTAATATGCATGCTAATAAGCAACTAGTTTATAGTGACAGTAAAGTGTTACCATTTTATTTTATATTCCTTATAGTACGGAGTTCTTTTATTGACAGTGCTAGTATCTATCTTTTTTCCAGCAACTGTTTTTGTGTTTATGTGCATGTTGATGCTTTGGCAACAATCATGCCAATAAATTACTAAGAAATTGAAAAATCAGAGACAAGAACAGTCTGGAAGAGAAATGCTGCGGGAGTGGAACGGGTGGGTTAAAGGAGGACACAGAGGAAGGATAAGGGGATAATTGGACTGGTAGCAAGAGATGAAAAATAAAGGGATGAAGAAGGCCATTGTGAAACACCGCGCAGAGGGCAGTTGATGGGACAGGGGACATCCAACACTAGAGAACCCCTAATGGACTAATAAATAGTGTGTGAATGAATCAGGCCTCTTTTGAAAATATGAAATGAGGGGATGAAAATGGAAAGAGCAGGTGATGGTGATTGAAGGGCTGGAGGAGGATGAGAAGGCCGTTGTTGTTTATCTGGGGGATGTGCTTTATCGCTTAGCAGACCAGGAGCTGTGCCAAGTGTTTGGACTCTTGAAGGAATTGCCGAATCAGTTTTATGAGTAGAGTTATGGATTTATGTGCACCGGGCTCCTACTGAGACTCAAACACGTAAATACACACACACACAGGATACATCTGCGTCACAACACCCCACCACCTACACACAATCCTGTTATGATAAGAAAAGTATCTGTCCTACAGAGACGCACATAAACAGGCCAGGCACACTCATAGCAATGCATTGTTGGCTCACATATATATGTGATTTAATGTGCCATTATCAGCTGTTATTAGTTAGTTTCTGATCTATCGCCAGTCACAATTTTAGGAGATTTTATATTCTTTATCTCTCTCGCTCATTCTTGTTCTGTCCTGGCACTATAGTGACTGTGTATTAGTATTGCACAATTAATATAAATAAAAATAGCAAATAAAAAACAAGCCATTTAATTAAATGTTATATATATTTTAAACAACTAATAAGAGTAAAAACTTTAATTAATATAATTTAATTAAATAAATAAAAAACCTAATAAAAAAAACAAGTAATTAGTAATGATTTCTCTCGCAAACTTTTTCTGTGTCCTCACCTCTCCACTGAAAAACAAGAACCCTGTGAGGACCTGAGCATCTGGAATAACACTCACACCCACTTCTCCCTCTCCAGCTCCTTCCACACGTCCTCACTCGCTCTCTCTCTTCATCCGATAACAGATTGCTGTGATCATGTTGCTCCATTGCCCACAGGTTGCTGCCCATCAAATGGTGCCACACTGGCGGGCACACGCGTGGTGTGCTGGTGGGGGACGGGACACGTGGGGAGGCATGACATAAGCCGTCTCTATTTCACATCTCTTAAAGCTCTTCACAGGTGCAGGGCTTAAGCATGTGCGTTCAATTGAACCGAGGTTTAGTCGAATGACTCACTGTGGCGTGCCTCTGGTTTGCCAAGTGAATTGTTTGTACAGATGCAAACAATCCTTGGAATAAAATTGAAAGTGCTGAGAAATGTGATGTCATTCTAAGAGGGAATTCGTTCATGAGAGTTTGATGTAGGAGACAAATTACATTCTTCTTTTTCTCACAATGTTGTTTTTTAGGACGAGTGCCGTAACTACATGAAGGTTCTGCTCAGCCGGCAGGGTGGATTGTTTATCTGTGGAACCAACGCCTTCAATCCGTTATGTGCCAATTATACAGTGAGTACTGAATGCTTGAAACACGCTTGCATTTCACATGCACAGAAAACATATTTCGGAAAATCACCACACCCTCTAGTCTTTAATTTCCCCAATGATTTGGCAATGGTTTTGGGGTCTGTATTTTCTCATTACATTTTTTCATACTTTATTTATTCACTTCAGCCCATTACATTTCTCACACATATTTTATTTCATTCTCCCCAGCTTGTTTTTTTTTACTTCACATGGTACATTTCAGAGCAGTGCTTGCAGCATCGTTCTAAATGACTCTGGCTTCATTGGGTCACTATGCATTTCTGACCCGGATGGGAATCTGTTCAAAACCCCCAAGCAGAAAGAATCTCCCCTGCTGTTTGTTTATACTCTGTTTTTCCACCTGCCTGGCCGTCAATATGCCCAGAAGCACCAAGCTGTTTCTGATGACCTCAAGAGCAGAGAGCTGTCATTAATCAGTCTAGATGCAGTTGTCCATGCGTGGTTGTTTATTCAAAAAGAATTGTAATGCCACTCAATGGGAACTTTGTTCGATTCCAAGATTCTGAGTGTGTTTGTGTGTGTGTGTGTGGGTGTGTGTGTGTGTTGCCTTCCATCCATCTGGCCAGTGACTCTGTCGCCCCCAGCGTACGTGAGTCACATTAATGCAGGGTCTTAGTTGTTAGTCCACCTGCGGCATCAAATTGAATACCGCATCCATAAATGCCGCACCTGAGCTCTACTGCACTTGCCTCGCATATCAGATCTGCTCATTCTCAACCAATCAAGCTAATGACATACCTGCTGGATAGAGAAGAAAAACATATAATTATTAATCATCCGCTCTGCCGGATTGCAACCTGCCTCTTTCAGGTTCTTCACATATGAAGAAACACACATATAATATAAAATTATATTATAATATAATATCACATATCTTAATATAGTATAATAAAATATAATATAATACATATATTGTATATACTGTTCAAAAGTTTGGGGTCAGTGAGAATGTGGAAGATGTCCTTTTATTCAGCATTAAATTAGCATTAAATCAATTAAAAGTCACAGTAAAGACATTTTTAAATGTTACAAAAGATTTATATTTCAGATAAATGCCTTGTATCAAAAAATTAACAATTCTGGAAAAAAAGTTTTTGATATCACAGTTTCAATATAAATATTAAGTAGAAGAACTGTTTTTAACATTGATAATAATAAGAAATTTTACTTTACAATAAGGTGTCTTTTGTTAACATTAGTTAATGTATTAACTAACATGAATGAACAATGATCAATACATTTATTACACTTTATTCATCTTTGTTAACGTTAGTTAATCAAAATACAGTCATTCATTGTTAGTTCATAGTGCATTAACTAATGTTAACAAACACAACTTGAGATTTTTATAATGCATCAGTAAATGCTGAAATTAACATGAACTAAGATTAATAAATTCTGTGGAAGTATTGTTAATTCTTAGTTCATATTAACTAATGTTATTAACTATTGTTAACTAATGAACCGTATTATAAAGTGTTACTGAAAATTGAAGGTTCATGTGACACTGAAGACTAGATATATTTAAATAGAAAACAGCCATTTTAAATTGTAGCTGTTTTTACTTTATTTTTGATAAGATAAATGCAGCCTTCTTGAAGGTTTTCATAAGAAATTAGTTTACCAAGTAATTTCATTGTTCACCAAACGGTTTATACGAGCAAAATTACAGACATTAAAATCACACATTAGAATATAAATTTCCATAAGTGACATCTGCGCTTCCCCACACTTGACAAGCACCTGCTGCTTTGCATCAAGGGAATTAGAAAGAGAAAAGTATGTGTATGAAAAAGTCTTGAGGACACGAACAAACTCAACCTGTCAGGTCTGAAACACACTATTACAGATCTGAGCAAATGAAGGAATTATCGCACACCTGTAATGCAACATTACACCTGTCAAGAGTTTAAGAGGCTCTCTAGAGACAGAATAGTACGGTAGAGACAGAAAGAGGGAGAGTGCACTGGTTTATTTATAGTTCGTTTTAATGGCCTGAGAATAATTTTCAGCTTGAACTGTAATTGTGCTATAAATCGCCTGTAGATGTTTTTGAAATTAACTTTTGTGCATATGTTTTAGCTCTGCTTCTGTTATTCCTACGTGTCTCATATTTTTCTCTTTCTGATTTTATATTAGCAAACTGTACATTTGAGAGAAACGCATTTATTTAGCTAGAGTCAGTTTTTCACCTACTTTCAGTATTTTTGCTAATTGCATTTTTCTCTAATTATTGAACGTGTTATTTCTTTGTGTGTGTGTTTACAGGGAGACACTCTTGAGATGGTGGGGGAAACTGTCAGTGGGATGGCTAGATGCCCATATGACCCGAAACATGCCAACGTGGCCCTGTTTGCTGGTGAGACTCCACCATCTTCTTTTGTTTCTCTTTTCCATTGAACATTACTGCAAACTGTCCCTGCATATTACAGGACTAAATATAGATACACAGCAGCATGGAAAAGCTGATGTCCCTGTTGTTATTCTTTAACTTAATTACATGCCAGTCTGTGAACAATATTTATGTGTGTCTCTCACTCTAATCATGCACATATGCTGTCCAGCATGTTCCCTGGCTTTACTGCTTCCTGCCTGGACGAACCTAAAGGAAATGAAATATTTTTATAATATATGAAGATGCATTACACAACTAAAGTATATTGAGATCATATTTTTAGTTCGTAAGGCAGTGCCGATCCATCAGAGGAGGCAAATAAGCTAAACAGCTAAAAATAGCTGTTTTAACCAATTTACAAACTAATGTGCATAACTCAGATGTATGAAAGTGAAAACTTTACACACGGGAGTAAATGTTAGATGGAAAAGGGGTCTTCATTCCGTTATAAATGAAATTATATTTTGTGATTTATATATATTCGATTATATATCATATATTATCTCTACACATTATTATAGAGAGTTTGTGCTTGTTTGTTTTTTCAGAGGGGAATCTTTACACTGCCACAGTGACTGATTTTCTGGCCATCGATGCTGTGATCTACAGGAGTCTGGCGGAAAATCCTGCTCTGCGAACGGTGAAACACGACTCCAAATGGTTTCGAGGTAATAGACGTCAAACGTTAGTTGACAGGAAGGGGAAGCTGTGCAGAGTCAGCTTGTGGATGTGATATTAATGCTGTTTGTGTATGTAAATGCATGTTTGAGAGAGTTAAGTGTATAAATGTGTGCCATGGCCATTGTTAAAAAGCATTTGTTTACACTCACATGACTTTAGTGATCCTAAACCTAGTGAGCTGACTGATTACATACTGTCTAAATAGGCCTACTAAGACAACATCTTAACCAATATGGAATGTGTATTATGTGTGTGTTTATATAATTTATACCAATATAAATAGATTGTAAATGACAAACATTGACATTTTAAATGGTTATTATAAACAAAATATTTACACATTTCTCTCACCTCATTCTCCATCTTGGATTTTTTTTTTTCACCGAGGTTGTCACGATGCATTCTGGGGTAGGTTTTGGAATAGAACATCAGTGTCAGGGTCGATAAGGCTTTCTGAGGATTCACATCTGAGTCAGCAGCCAACCTGATGTCAAACTGCACCCCCTCTTCCCATCTTCCTTTGCTCCTGTGGGCTGTGCTCTGATGTGATCTCTCACTGATGCAGCAGAAAGCACATCTGTGTCCTGACTCAAACTTTTGTGCTTTCTCCCTCCTGCTGTCCTGGGTCACTTCCTGTCCCCAAACGCCCTCACTTTTTCTTTCTTTTGGTTTGAATGTCCATTGACTAGATAATGGCCTTATTGGAAAGCAGCCTGTAGTTCAGTCAGATTGGCCTTTCTGAAAGTCATGTGATTTGAAGAAGTAGTCATATGTCTTAACAGGAAGTACTAATGGTCCTGCTCTGTCTGTTTCAGAGCCGTACTTTGTGAGTTCTGTGGAATGGGGCCGCATGTCTACTTCTTTTTCAGAGAGATGGCCATGGAGTTCAACTACCTGGAGAAGGTGAGAGAATGGTGGAGTCTCCTGATTCTCAGGTTTTCATCATGAGGAAAAGACCCCAATATTTTCACATGTGTCTCCTTTGACATGAGTTTCAGAAGAGATCTAAACAATGTTAGTCGGCACTCATAAGGCAGCTTTATTCCTATTATGGGAACAGGGATTGTTTATGGGCATATATGACTCTATGAAGAAACTCTGACATCCATGCAATTTTTTTATGGCACAAAAGTTTCTAAGAAAAAAATGAAAGGTTCTTTGGGGAACCCAAAATTGGTGGTTCTATGGCATTGAAACCCTTCTGGAACCTTTATTTTTAAGAGTGTATGAACTCAAAATGTTGCATTTTGTAGCTCTATAACTCTTACTGTATGTTAAATATGGTCATTTGTGTCTATTGCTTTAAACTGTAGCATGACGCTAATAACATCAAGATCCTGGGTTTGATTCCCTGGGAAATGATAAAATGTATACTTTGGTACGTACGTTACTTTGGATGAAAACATCTGCCAAATGGATGAATATAAATATAGAATTCCTGAGCTACACCTGAGAAAATAGGAGTCAAATCTTCCTGTGGGAGATCAGCGGTGGATGGATCAGGAACAAACGGTGGGAGTAATCTGAAATTGTGTTACCGTATGTCCAGTCTGGTAATATTATTCAAATGTCAATACTAAATACTTTATTTCCAGTCAGACAGAGGTATGACCTTTTCCCTGATTTTGTGTTAAATGTTTTATTTAATAATCATTCCCTATAAAGCTGTTTTGAGTGTAATTTAGGTACACGCACAAGTTTTTTCTGGGCAATTGGAATACCATTCGTCATATAATTTACTGAAAACTGAGAAAAACACATCGACAGAATAACAAGGGTTCCTTTTATGTGAGAATTAGCAATGCAAGACTTCTGCAAGAACAGAATTGTGCTTGCGCAAGCATTTTATACTGCCGGACCTCGAGGAGAACAAAAAACTTATTATGCTTTGGAATCAGCTCCTCTGAAATCTCTAGGCAAACCCGTTTTAGGGAATGCTGACATTTTCATGAATGAATTTATATTAGCTTACCCATTTTACACAGACTAGCTACTCTCCAAAATCTTCTTAAAATCCACGAGGATTAAAAGATTTGGGGCTTTTTTGGAAAGGATTCAGTACTGTTTGATGTGTGCATTATCGAAATGCTTAAAATTCATAATTAATATCTGTTAAATTCATTTTCTCTGACCTTAGGTCGTTGTCTCTCGTGTGGCACGCGTGTGCAAAGCCGATCAAGGCGGTTCACAGCGTGTGCTGGAAAAGCAGTGGACGTCATTCCTGAAAGCTCGGTTAAACTGCTCAATCCCAGGAGACTCACACTTCTACTTCAATCTCCTGCATTCCACCAGTCCCATCATCCGCATGCACGGCAGGGATATCATCCTCGCCGTCTTCTCCACACCCTCCAACAGGTGGGTCACAGTCTTTAGAAGCAAGCGCTGACGAAAGAAACGAGAAAAGAACCACCCACGATGCATATTGCACACAAAAATGGCAGGGACTGGCTGAAATCACTAGCTTCTCTCTGATTGGCTGGCTTCCAGTTAGCAGGAGTCAGGGTGCACTGGTTTTTATCACTCTTCTACTGAGAAAAGTTGTGTTTTTGAGAAAAGCAGACTTCTACAGTGAGCTAGCCGCAGGATTTGCCAAAGTTGGCGAGAAATCAATCTTTATAAGATTTTGTTGGAAACATTTAATAAAACGAAAACAAGATAAACCTAAAGATACCTACACGGTTCAGAAGTTTGGGGTCAGTAAGATTTTTTTTTTAAGAAGTAAATACTTTTATTATGCATTAAACTGATCAAAAGTAACATTTGCAATGCTACAAAAACTGAAAAATCAATCAATCTATTCATCAAAGAATCCTGAAAAATATCATGGTTTCCACAAAAGTTTTAAGCATCATAACTGTTCTCAGCACTTAGAATAATAAGAAATGTTTCGCGTTAGCACCGAATCAGCTTATTAAAATGATTTCTGAAGGATCATGTGACACTGAAGACTGGAGTAATGACTGCTGAAAATTCAGCTTTAACATCACAGGAATACTTTGCATTTTAAAATACATTGAAATAGAAAACAGTAAATATATGATAATAAATGCAGCTTTAGTGAGCATAAGAGACTTTAAAACAAACAAATCCTACCGATCCCACATTTTTGAATGGTAGTGTACATAGTCCAACCTGTTCTTCTTCTTAAAAAAAAAAACACAACAACTCTTACATACAGTACTGTATAGATCAGGAGAGCTCTTTCTGGTGAAGTGGGCAACACTTGGCCAAAATAAGTTGCAATGCAGACCTTTACACAGCAAGTCTGGCTAAACAAGACTAAGAACCACCAGATTCCAAGCAAGACTTTGAATCTCTAAAGATAACCTCCCAAATATAGTGCATTAGCAGCCTCGTTGATAGACAGTTGAGCTGGAAATATCACAGCCTGGTGGCAACAGCGGAGCGCTGGGAAACGGGTACAATCGCTCTGGGTTTAGGTCCTCCTGTGGGATTATGGGTGAAAAACCACTGAATATAGAACACTAGTGCGACACTGCAGGGAATATCATTGCAGGTTTTAATGGCATGTCGAGAGGCACTGCGAGAGAACAGGAGGGGAAGATGGAGATTGATGTATGAATGAGGAATGGAATTGATGTGGGTAGATGTACACATGCTGACAGTCTGTCACCAAGATGTCACACTTAGAGAGGAAAGCAACAACAAAACATATATTTTTGGGATCAGGGAGCAAGTGCATGTTTTGACAGAGTTTGCAGGAAATAATTACAGGAAAGAATGCGTGAACACAAAAAGAGGGAGGGCTGTCAAGAGGATGGGAGTGAAGACGCTGAAAGAGTCATTACTATGAGAGGAAAATGGTTCCTGTATGCACGTTCCTAACTCTGTGTGTGATTGAGGTCTGAGAGTGAATGCTTAAAGGGACAGTTCACCCCAAAAATGAAAATTCTTTCATCATGCTGATATTAAAATTCTGACCTGATTAGCCAATGATAATTTATTTAAATTATAGCCAATAAGCGATAAATGCTATAATAAAGGTTGTGTGTGGATGTGTACAATACCATTCAAAAATATAAAAAAATTAAATAAATGTATACTTAATAATTAATACTTTCATTCAGCAATAATGAATTAAAGTGATCAAATTGATATTAAAGAGATTTATAATGTTAAACGTTTTTATTTCCAGTAAATGTTGTTTAATTAAACCTTCTATTCATTAAAGAATCCTAAAAAAAATATGTTGGGTTCAAATAAAAATATTAAGTAGCACAACTCTTTTCACCATTGATAATATGACATTATTATAATGCATATTATTATGCTCAAAATACGTGTATTAGAATGATTTTTTGAAGGATCATGTGACACTGAAAATGGAATAATGGCTGTTGAAAATTCAGAATTCAAAGCAAAGGAACTAACTGCATTTAAAAAAAATATATTAAATTGTACATTCACATTACTGTATTTTTATTAAATAAATGATCTTTATCATTTACAGTTTTAGTATATGTTGTGTTTAGTATATGTTGTTTAGTGTTGTTGAATATTAACATTTACTAATATTAAATGACTGCAAAAGTAATCTAAATGAAAAATGATTATACCATTTTTCTTTTAGTTAATAATGACTGAAATTTCTGATTCTTCCTCAGTTGAAATTTAATTTCATATCTGGGTGAGCTATGTCTAAATATGTGTGCAAGAGCGTGCATGATGGGTAATATTTTATGAGACGTGTGTGTGTGTGTGTGTGTGTGAGAGACAAATGAAGTGCAATAGAGCACCCTCTGAATGATGGAAGAAGGGCAGGACTCCCAGCATGCAAATGTGTATTTGTGTCAGAGCAGGGACCAAACCTCAGCAAATGCCAACTCTAATAACATCTCAGTCTGCTAATGGCCACTGTGGGTTGGGGGTGGGAGATGAATATATGAATGTGGAGGGGGGAGATATTCGCTCAAGGACGAAGGAATGAGGAGGTCAATAATAGCCCACATCTTCCCCCACCTCTCCTTCACAAGAGTTAAAAAACGGCCTCTTATCTGTAAGGGTTCAGGTCCTGCACTCTTATCCTGAGGGCACGGATCCACAGCAGGCTGAGTTAGAGATGGAGCACCGAGGTGCAGTGGCAGGGAGCGTCCAGCTGTACAAGCATTCCCGTCTGCAGCTGCAGTCCTCCATAAACAGCGCAGGGTGCTTCGCCAGCCTGCCGGGAGGATGTGTGGTCTGTTAAAGAGCTCTCAGACAAATTGCCGGGACCGGTTAGTGCGTGGCAGGCGCAGCAGCAGGGGAGGACTATGGGAATGAGAGGAGGGCACGTTGGAATGTGGTTGAGATGGGTCTAAGTATTATGGGAAGGAGAGTAATAAAGTGCAGACTGTCTTAAAAAGCAGTGACTCATGCTGAATAGAAAGTGGTTAACAGGGCTATTCTGTGGATTTGGAACATTTTGCCATTTTCTCACAAATTCTGATTATTTATACATTTAATTTCTAAATCTTATTTTAAATATTCATGCTCAGTTTTTCAGAACAAGGTAAGCTAGGTGTCATGGGTACAATTGCTTATATTTGGGGTTAGGCATTTTTGTAATATGATGTGTAGTTGTTCCTTTATATAAGAAATGATATGTACTGTAGTCTTATACTTTTCTTTTGACTTTTTCTGCATTTAATTGTTCAAAAATACAGTAAACCAGTAATATTGTGAAATATTACTACAATTTCAAAGAACTGTTTTGTATTTTAATATTTGTAATATGTAATTTATTCCTGCGATGGCAAAGATGTTACTCCAGTCTTTAGTGTCACGTGATCCTCCAGAAATCATTCTGACATACTGAAAACAGTTGTGATGCTTAATATTTCTGTGGAACTGTGATACTCTTTTCTGGATTTGGGTTAAAAAATATATATGTGTAAGTGTATTTACTGTGAGTTTTTATCAATTTAATACATCCTTGCTGAATAAAAGTATTAATTTATTTTTAAATTACTGACACCAATCTTTTGGGTGGTGTCCTTTTTTGCGTCAAATCAAAGTTTTTAATGCTGTGATTCATTTGAGATGGCTTGAAACTCTTTGATCAATGTTTTTACATCCATTTGCAGAAAATGAGTGGGAACAATACTTCCAGAAACCGAAACTGGAAAAATTTGTCATCATTGCACTCCATTGTACTTTGCTGTACTGTGTGTTTTTGGCCTTTTTCACTACTTATGCTCATGGACTGTAGTAGATGAAAGGAAATCACTGGGAAGAAAAGGGAGGAACTTGCATTGCCCACATAAGCCCCACAGCTCATTGAGTCAGAGCATGTGCTATGGTGTTGAGGATGTTTTCAGGGCTTGCTTTTCTAGGTGTTGTTGCTGTTTTTGCGGTTGTCTTTCATAAGGCTATATGCATTTCCATCCTTATTCATCTGTCAAGTAAAAAAAAGTCAGATGGTCGCAAAATTTGTGGTGTCAAGCTTGAACCCAGAAACCAATAAACTGATCTGAAGAACCTATATGTGACCCTGGACCTTAAGTGTCAATTTTTCAAAATTGAAATGTATGCATCATCTGAAAACGGAATAAATACGCTTTCCATTGATGTATGGTTTGTTAGGATATGACAATGTTTGCTGAGATACAACTGTTTGAAAATCTGGAATCTGGGGTCAATCAAAATCAAAATACTGAGAAAATCGCCTTTAAATTTGTCCAAATTAAGTTCTTAGCTATGCATATTATCAAAATTGAAGTTTTGATATATTTACGGTAAGCAATTTACTAAAATCTTCATGGAACATGATTTTTACTTAATGTCCTAATGATTTTTGGCATAAAAGAAAAATCAATAATTTTGACCCATACAATGTATTTTTGGCTATTGCCACAAATATACCCCAGCGACTTAAGACTGGTTTTGTGGTCCATGGTCACATATATATATATATATATATACACACAGCACACACAGACACATACATATAGGTTCTTCAGATCAGTTTATTGGTCAAGAACATCTGAATCACTTAATGACATATTTCAACTCAAGAAACAAATACAGTGGATAGTTCTCTCTTCAAAAGACAGGTTTCACTCTGACAAAAACAGAGCAAGCAGGAGAGAGGTGTTTGCTTCTCATTTGAGCTCCTGATGCTTCGAGGTGTGGGTCTGAGGCTCCAAGCAGGGCAGGAGAGATAGGGTGAGATTGTTGTAAATGAGAGGCTGCAGGTGAGATCAGTGGATCGTGGTGGATGCAGGTGGAGGATGCAGAGTTCAGCTTGAAGGGAAAATAAAAGAAGGCCCAAATCTGCTGGAGAGGCACACACCAGGTTTGAAGCAGCTGAGGGATGTGTAAAAAAGAGAGTGAAGACAGCGAGGGCTCGTAAAGGTGGCGAGGAAGTACAGGAATGAGCAGCGGAGAAGTGTTTTGACAGAGCTCCAAAATGAGATGCACAGAAAGAGACACAAAGGAACTTTTCTGTTTAGCTGTAGCAGACCACCGAGTAATTCAATCAGATTGTCTTCACTGAGCTTTGGATTTGACGTGTATATATATAGTACAAATTTGTTTCAAGTGGTGGTTCACTCAAAAATAATAATTGTCATCATTTTCTCAACCTCATGTTATTCCAAATTTTGAATATTATGTAAAACAGGATTTTCCCTCCTTCCCCAGCCAACGCTGCAAAATATAATCTTCTTAGTATTTCTGTTATATTTTCCAATTACTTATAAAAACTTTTTTTCAGAGAATTATCTTTAATATGAGTGTATTTTCTTACTGCACTGGCAGATTGTTTTCACTTTCCTAAAACATGAGTTAAAATTCTGCTGATGCAGTAAGACTAAATAAAACTAAATTCAAGATACAGTCTTAATATTTTATGAAATGTTGCTTCTCAAGTAAATTTAGTAATTAAAAAAAATATATTTTGAAATGCGTCATTCAGAAATCTTCATGATATTGAGGTCACAACCAGGAGCTACTCCGTATTCTGGTAAACAAGTTATAACAGTTAGTTTATTTCATTATTTATATTAATGTTTGGGGGTAGAAAATCTTCATGTAAAGCTGAATTACAACTGAAAGAAAGTTGACCATCACTGTAAGTTCCTAATAATAAAATGCAACATAAACAAATATAATATAGCACATTTAACAGATTAAGTAAGGCACAATAATAGTTTAGCAGAAACTTTGTTTTAGAAAATAATTTTTGTGTTGTGTATGAATTAAGTTAGATTTAGAGGGTAACATTTTAGAACTAGTTGCTTATTAGCATGCATATTACTAGCATAAAGGCTGTTTATTAGTATTTAGCACATATTAATGACTTTATTCTGCATTTTACATCCCATAACATACTTCTAGAACCTCTACCTTACTTACTATCCATAAGCCACTAATTAGCAGTATCCTAGGTTAAAACTGTGAATGTGTAACCTAAATTGGTTTATGAAAGAAATTTTACAAGAAACATACATAAGATGTATAAGTTACAAAATTCTGTTTTGAAAAGGGTTCGTGTTCTGTCACTGCTGCAAGATGTTCAACTGTCAGGCCTTTTGGTGGGGCTGCAGTGTGTCAGACTGATGACATTGATTATCAGGCTGAAATGAGCCTAATGAGGTCTTGTCAGAAAATTGCCTGACTTATGTTTAAGTCCCGTCACTGTGTCTGCTGAATCTGAACAGTTTCAGCACTGTCAATCAGAAGGTAATTCTCAGCTGCTATCTGGCCAACGGCTTCACACACGCACAAACAAACCCACTACAGGGTAAAACCGGTATACATGTGACAGATGTGTACCACAATGCTATTGGAGACAGCTGTTTATCCTTGCTTCTGCCCCTGAGCTTTACAGACTCTCACATTAATTCCCTGCCAAACCCAGCAAGCCACACTCAAGCACGCTTACATGGACCACAAAGCCCAAATCCACACGGGTGACTTTGTGTGGGTGTCACTCTTTCCGGACCTTAACCTGCCATCCAGTCTCTCAGAGTCATTTATTGGATCCCATAGAATCCTGGAACATAATGGTGCTGTGTGCAGTCTGTTTTCAAAGTAGGTGATGTTCTGCATCTGAGTTTTAGCACGAGAAGATTTTGAGAGATATAGATCTTAAGAGAGTAATGCAGAAGGAGTGAACGACTCACCTGTGTCAAGGATGCAACAGAACACAGCTGTAGCTTGTACTTACAAAGTATGTCAGTGCCAGGAAATCTGAGGAGGAAATAGAGAAAGAGAGAGTGGGTGTAAACGAGAACTGAACTGACTCACCCTGCATGACTCTGTTCTCGCTTAAGAAAGTCTTTACGTGCTGAAAGCTGTCACTTCTCCAGAGACAAATCACTTCAGGACAGTTCAGAGATTGAAGCTCTGTTTCGCAGGAGGAGGAAAGAGAAGTGCTCTCACTAACCAGGTTTCCATCCACACATTTTTATGCAAATTGTGAGATATTGCATCAAAAAATGCTGTGTAGAGAAACCGAGATATGTCTAAAACTCACAAAATATGCATAAAAAACTAAGTTCTGCACTTACATTTACCTCTAGGAGATTAAGCAAGATCTTAATAATTTTAACAAAATAAGAGATTGCATGTTTTTTTTGTTTAGTTTTTTTGCACTGGCCTGAATAAGCTGTATCACATGACATGTTTACATATAATCCTCCACACTCTTAAAACTAAAGGTTCTTTGTTGGTATCGGTGGTTCCATGAAGAACCTTGACCATCTATGGAAACGTTCCATTGTGCTAAAGGTTTTTTGTAAGTTATTTTAAATTATAAAAATTGTTATTCACACTAAGAAAAAGTGGTTATTTCTTTTCACTGAAAGGTTCTTTGGAGAACCCAAGATTTTTAATGAGATTCACAGTTTGCCCTGAGCAATTACACTACCCACTTCAGAAAAATCCTTCTGGTTCTGCACATTCTTTGGTTTTCTATCATTTTCTGCATATTTGAACCCTTTCCAACAGTGACTATATGATTGACATCTATCTTTCACACTGAGGATATTTGAGGAACTCTATTACAAAAGGTGGAAAAAAATGCTGTTACTCAAGAAGGAAAACGGTGCATTAAGAGCTGAGGCGGTTGGACATTTTGAACAAGATTTTGATTAAAGATAATATTTTTTCATTTAGAACTGCCCTTCAGGAACCACATACGATATTTAGGTTTCCCAGAAAACCAAACGAGTGCAATTTACACTGTTATTTCAATGGATAAACTTTAGACCCCCAGGCTCTTAATGCATCATGTTGCTTTCTTGAGCATCAGTTAATTTTTTAATTCCCTGAATGACACATCACAGACAACTATATTTTATATAGACAGTTTTATTTTGTTTAGTTAACAGTTATTGTGCCATTTTAGTGTTGTGTGTTACCCTGATGGTGTTTGTGTGTGTGACCTTGCACACTGTCTATAAATGAGTCTTGGCCATGGTTTATGGACAGGCACCTTATGAAGAACTCTGACTCATCATGTGGCTTTCTATTGTGCCACTTGTATTATTATTGGAGAAACCCAAGTACGTTTCTCACAGTTGCATTTGTGCACCGCTGCATTCTTGAAAAGATCCTCTGTGGGAGGAAAAGGTCAGTGAGTGGAAGAGCTTGCAGTCACCCAAGGTTTCTGTTGACAGCTCTGGACAATATTCTCTGCTCTGTTTGCCTTGCAATGTCTGTCCAAATACCCACTGTACAGATCTATTCAGGGCTGTCAACTGATGTGTTTTCAACATGTTTGTAATAAATGAAATAATTTTTATGTTGCAAGCTTCCTCCAGCTCAGAGCAGTATCATGGAAAAAGGACAGGTCTGAAGATATCACGTAATAAGGACATTTGTGCTGTATTTTTGCAGTATTCCGGGCTCTGCAGTGTGTGCTTTCGACATGGTACAGCTGGCCGGAGTGTTTGATGGAAGATTTAAAGAGCAGAAATCGCCCGAGTCGATATGGACACCTGTTCCAGATGAGGTTTTGCCCAAACCGAGGTACCGAATTAAATGAAATGTACAACTCTAGAGAGTGTTTTATGTCCTCAAATGCCAACCATGCAGTGAAAAAGCTTATAATAATGTGCTGTGTTTGTGAATTTCTCAGGCCGGGTGGATGTGCTGTACAAGGCTCCAAGTTCAATTCCTCCAATTCTTTCCCTGATGACATGTTAACTTTTGTCAAGACCCATCCACTGATGGATGAAGCCGTCCCATCACTCGGTCAGAGACCGTGGATTGTTAGGACCATGGTCAGGTGAGGACAACTTTCTCTCGGATAACCTAGACCAGATTCTCTACTGTTACAGGGGTCATGAATGGACTTTTCTTATTATTTTGTACTGTTTTCTGCGGTCCCTTATAATGTTATCAGGATTTGAACATAAAAAATATTATAATTTATGAGAATAGGCTATTTTCTGTCCTGTTTTTGATCCTGTTGTCTTCGGAGCCATCTTTATAGTTTGATTTAGCCGCACTATTGCATCATAGAGTGACACATTCCACAAGCTTATATTTTTGCAGATTGGCTTCAGTATAAGCTGTTTTTAGACTAACGAGAAAGTTCTGAGGTCTGAAACTTACAGGATGTTTTCATAGTACAATGACCTCTTATATGTCAAAAAATCTAGGGAATTTTGATTTCTCAGTTCATGACCCCTTTAAAACATGCCTTCAAGACATGATGGTTTCTGGTTTATCATTGGTCTAAAGTGGACTGGCGCTTCTAGATGAGCTATCAGGTCAACCTTCTAGACTACCAACAAATAACCAACTTCAACCAAGCTTCAGAAGTCAGATTCTTCACAAACTTGAAGCAAAGGAACACATAATGCACATTAAATTTAGCTGCTAACTTCTGCCCATCATTCTTTTCTTTATTAAGATCATTGCTAAACATTTGACCGACCGGCTGTGACGTCTGCTAGCATTAGTATCTGTCCAATCTCAGTCTTCAGACTATGGGGTTCCAGCAGCTGGGGTTTCTCAGCATCCCACAGGGCACAACAAGATTATAGTGACAAGTTGTTTGTGTCAGTTCAAACACTCTGGGAGATCGTCCTATTTTAGAGAGCTGAATCATTCTAGTAGAGCAGTTTTGGCTGTTTCCTCAAGATATGCCTGTTTGTCAATGCAAATTGCTTTTCGTATTTGTGCATTTTGTTATTTTGGCATGAGGTTTTGGTTTAAAAAAAATTCCTCTCAGCCTCATTTGAGAATGAATTAAGTTGTCTTCTGTCGCTTTCAGATACCAGCTCAACAAAATGGTGGTTGACACAAACGCTGGTCCTTATGGCAACCAGACAGTCCTCTTTCTGGGTTCCAGCCGAGGGACCATCCTTAAATTCCTCGTCACCCCCAACAGGGATAACACGTGACCAACTACAATGTGTTCCTCGAGGAACTGGAAGGCTACAACCCAGACAGGTAGAGGTTAATGCTGAAACACATGCTTTGGTGATTTGTTTTATGCAGAGAATCACAAGTCATGGCATGTAAACAGATGGAGCATTAGCTGGTTATTGTCTCTTGTGGAAAGCGGCAAGCAACACTCATTTTCCATGGATAAAGTGTTAATTGCATTTTCATCCTTTAGTGTGTTTCTTCTCACATACTGTACACACTCTCTATCTCAAAAATGATGAAACGTTTTACACACTAAACCAAAAGCATGATAAATCAGGTTAATTTCCATGTAATTTGTCAGAACAGGAGTGTGTATGTGAGAGCCTTTCTTAACCTCTGCCATCTCTCATCACGCGGTGGTGAAGTGGTAAATTGTTTGACACGCGCAGGGTCAGGGAGTCCGCAACCGACGGAAACCATTCAAAAATGTCTGTGTCATCATCTATATCGATCAAGACACTGTAGCGAAGACAACAATGACATAATTAGAATGGAGGCTAGAGTGTTAATTGATGTCAATCTCTTTTTATTCACTCTTTCCTTTTTATCTTGCCATCTTTGTAGCATCTGCGTAAGTTGTTTGTCTTTTTTTGTTCCTTAGTTTTTTTCTTTCTTATTTTCTGTGATCTAACTATAGCAGTGGTTCATTTTCATCTTACGTCTTCTGTTTCGCTCTCCTACTCATATGTGTCAAAAGAAGCTGCTTTTTTCTTCTTAAATCAGTTTAAACTTGCCAGTTGCACCTCTTTATCTCACCCTCTGTCTGTTCTCTTCCTATCTCTCTCTTTCGTCACTTGTTTTGGCTGCCTAAAAATGCAGCTGCACGACTGCAATGATTCATTCATTCATTTTTGTTTGTCTCTAACAACTCAATTTTCAACTAGGGCTGTTGAAATAAATGTGTTAATTTAGTGAGATTAATTCTCACACAATAAAAAAGGTAAATAAACAAATTAAATAATAAAAAACTTTGAATCTATTAATTTGAACTAAATGTATATAAATATATACAAATTTAGGGTGCAAGTAGGGTGATTGCAGGTAAAGTGGGTCGTTTAAGTTTGATTGTACAGCACTACAGGTTTCAAAGCATAACAATGATTCTTAATTAAAGGGACACTGTTTCTCTAAATAATAAAATAGTTTTGGTTGATGCAATATGAAAGGTAGAAAACCCTTTGACATAAGATTTTCATCTCTAAATGATAAGGTTGACAACTAAATGGAAACAAATATTATTGGGACAGTTCATGCTCTTTTTGTTTCCACAGTTAACAGGGAATAAAATGCAAAGATTTTATTATTTGTTAGTTTTCTTGTAAGGTGTTTAAATATTGCTGGCCCACTTTGGCCGAATGTGTTAGGGCTGACCTTTAACCTTCAGTTATTATATATAAATGAATTAAATAAATTGATTTAATGTCACTGGTTATTTTATAGTTGATGTGTATAATTTACTTTTTTAGAAAACAGATCTGCAGTCAGGAAATTCAAGTCAGAGATGGAAGAAAGGAAAGAGAGAATATGAGGATGTTGAGGCATTCAGTTCAATCTGTGGAATGAAGAAAGGATGAGAGGAGCAAAATGTAGATGCAGAATATAAAACTTTAAAATATGGACACAATTAAAGTTTAATTTAAAGTGTTTAGAGAACATTTTTAACATTTGGTTACCATTTTAAATGTTCTTATATTTTTTTGATTGTTTGTAGTTGCTTGTGCTATAGTCAAATGTTTTACATATTGTAGTTCATTTTGTCAATATTCTGATTTCTGAAAATTCTGATATTCAGACTTAATCAAATTTAATGTCAACACAACATCTTTCCGTTGTTTGGAATTTCACACATGAATTGAGATGAGGATTTACACATGATTCATTATTTTACTCATAACCTGTAGATTATATATTTTTGGATTTGTTAAATATGTTTGTCTGATCATAGGTTTTAATTAATCATGTGTTTTTAATTAAGATGCAGAATATGCTTTTATAAATAAGGAATGGGCCACTTTATCTGAAAATATTTTTGTGCATGATATACATTTTTTTTATTCTTATATAGGCTACCATGCAAATAACACTTTATATGAAACATATACAATTGAAATATTATAGCTGGACATTAAAGTTAAAAGTAATAAAGAAAATAAAAAATATACCGATACCAATATGCTGAGATATGGCATTTTCTCCACCGTGTCTGATACTAAAATCAGTGCAACACAATTTACAAAATATGTGGGCGTTGTTTACATGGCTCCGAGACAAGAAATTATATTCTTCCGTCCAGCTGTTGTTAAATTTACACAAATATTTGTTTTTTCTACGCTGGAGCACCACCTGAATCTTCTTCCATTTCTACCACTGATGCTAGATCCAACTTCCCAGCGCGTCTACTATCTGCGCAGAAATCAATTTAATCTGCGTTAAAATTTCAAAATTGAAGCCTCTACTACATCGATTCTAGCACCCAACATCACAACAAGATGATATTTTAAGCTCCTTGTGTAGCTGAATCTGTGCTGGTTTGAATTGGACGCCTTTTGTTTTGCCTCCAGCTAGCGCTGTGATGTAATCGTGACGTGTAGCATGACATGTTATGTAATTATTTTTATTCATTTTTAATTGGTTGAGTAATATTTTCAACATAGTTTTTCTAGTCTCTAAATCATTTTGCTTCTCAAGTTAATGATTAGGAAAATGACTTTTTGAAGCAAGCTTGATCTTGTTTCTGATGGCCTTTAGTAAGTGTGGCTCATTACTCAGCTCCGATGCATAAAGTACTAATGATTTCTCCGCTGCTATCAAGGCCATTATCGTAAGCATTTCTTTAACCATATTTATGTGCGCGTATGTATACAAACAAATGTGTTTTCTAACCAGCATGGCAGGTGCAAGAGAGATAATCTAAGTGGTAAGTGCCAATTAAGTGTAAAGCACAGAGTGGGTGGTTGCCAGAGTCCTAGATATCGATCAGATTAGTTACTGAGGCCAAGCACAAAGTGGCAACTCATTAATGTGAAATCACATTAATATGACACATGTTTTCTTTCTGAAACCCTTTACGCCTCATCCTGTTTTTCATTCAGAGGGTGAAAGTTAGTGTCAGTTCATTAGAGACATACTATATAACAAGCCGTTTTCATAATGGATAAATGGCCTTGGTTTGAAATGGCAAGAATTAAGATAGCAAACATACTTTTATAACTAAGCTCCAATGTTTAATCTGTTAAAAGAATTGTGCAAAAGAAATGCAATAGCTAGATTGAGGTTTTGCTTGTTTACCTTTGCGTCATTAGTTCCTGTTAAGCGCACAGCATTATATTGTGCTAAGATAAACATTATCAGACTGTGTTAGGCTTGACTGTTTAGACTTTATTAATTTAGGTTCGGGTCACGTCATTCTGTATCAAACTGTGTTTGAGTGTTCTCGGTGTAAATTGTGTTTGACTTTCTCCCTGCACTCTTTTAATTTGTTGCAAATTGATTTGGACTGTGTGTGTTCCAGGTGTGGGACGGACTCTCCTCAGGCCAGGCAGCTGCTCTCTCTCACGCTGGACCGCATCAGTCACAGCCTCCTACTGGTTTTCCCTTCTTGTATGATCAAAGTGCCTGTAGCACGCTGCCAACTCTATTCCCGCTGCATGAAGTGAGTGGCACAAACACACGTTTAGTTAGCACACTAAATGAGGACATATCACATAGTCTGTTGTTTTTACAGTATATAAGTCAAATTATAAATTCGATATTATTTTGTACTTGTAGAATAATATATTGTTTTATATTATATTATAAATATTATATATTATTTAATTTGTTATTAATTTTGATATTTGAAATGTTCAATATTTAATTTGTGTATTAATGTAATGTTAATTTTAATATTAAAGTTATATACAAATAATCTGTGTGTATTTTATTTATATTTAATTTATATTGTATTAAAAATATTATATATTATTTAGAAATCTATTTTATTTATTTTAATATTTATTTTACATTTTTAAATTACCAAGGAATATATTATAGAAATCACTGAATCTGGTCAATTTCATATTGCTTGTTTGCTGGGTTTGAACAGTCACAATGTCTGCAGAATTATTGCGATGCACTATGAGACAGATACCATGCAGAATACAAAGTGCTGGGATGGTCAAAGAAGACTAGCGAGCATTTTGACAGGAGGTTGAAAATCACCTCAGGGTGTGACCGCTTCAAAATAACTTCCAAAGTCTTGAACAAGACTTGCAATTGTGAGGAACCGCCAGTTTCTGGCGCTTACAAGGCAGATTTAGGATCTGTTTGGAGACTGACGTGTAATTTCGAACACAATAACAATCCACACATGTAGCGAAGGCGTTCCTTAATCCCATTGAAAACCTTTGGGACATTCTAAATCTGAATCGAAGCTGATGATTAAATCTCAGCTTTGGGATCAATTTAAAGAAGCCTGCCAAGAAATGATACACGACACATGCGCATAGCTTTTGAGTAATGCCCAAGAGAACGGCTTTTATAATCAAGAACAAGGGAGGACCAGAGAAATATGAATAAACGATTATATTGAGGTCAATGTATGCTTTATTTCTTGTAAGCTATGTGTTATTTTTATTTTATGTTTTTTTGCATTGTATAAACCCCATATTCTATGATAAGCTATGGTTTATACCTCCTATTGACTTATTAGTAATGTTTTAAATAAAACTGTTTAAAATAATTTAGAACTTAAACCTATGCCTAAAATATGACTTTTTAATGTGAACAGTGTAATCATTTAGTGTCTTTGTGAACCGTCTGTCCTTTTTAGTACAATCCCAACAATTGTTTATACTGTAGCTCTCAGCTTTAGGATCATTTTGTGGTCCTGTGATCGCTGGTCACCAGCCCGTGCTCTGTGTCTGTGCCTGTGGGCCATCGGTGCAGCCCAGTGAGGCGCACTAACACATGTCACACATCTAATGTGTGCACTGAACCAGCTGGATCATACTTGGATGAAATCCAGTGGAATTAAACTATATACTGTCTGGTGCCGTAGGGGTACCATTCATGCTTGTGTCTGTTCTTTCACAGGAACTGCATCGCCTCACGGGATCCCTACTGCGGCTGGACCAGAGGAAGCACCTGCTCTTTCCTCCGTGCGGGTACAAGGTGAGATTTGGCAGTGTACCTACTGACATAACCTACCTATTTTTTTACTTAAACAACAAGATTTCCATCTTCAGAAAAGCATATGTCCAAAACATACTAGTTTTTGTGTTCTGCCTCTTGTTTAAATACACTTGTGAAAATCTATCCCTCCTCAGAGAGATGGTTTTATTGAGTTCTGTGTGCAAATACAGGTTGTCTGCCGGTACTCTGAGATCAAAACGTGGAGACCGTTTGACCTCAGTGCCGTTATGCAATTACAGCTCTTTGGCTGGATCTGATTTGATTTACCAAGGACGTTCAACCTGTGGATCGATTCTGTCTCGCATAATACTGAAAAATTCTCACCAATTGAATTTCACAGCGGAAAAACAATATGGATATAGTTCTAATTACTGCCACTTGCTAATATACACAAACAGTGGATATGCAAAACGTCTGTCGGCTGTTTATCGGTCTGTATACGCTTCTCAATGCTACGATACAGCTAATGTTCATCCTCAGGAGAGCGGCGGGAGGAATCTGAGTGCTCATTTAAATTCTCGGGGTGGTTCACCGCTGTAGTATAAAAAACTCAGCCATCTTCTCAGAGGAGTTCTGGAGATTACAGCTCTGCGCCTGCAGTTTGTAGAAACATTATATTTTATAGACATTTCACAGAAAGCGTTTAACCACGCGGGTGTAAGCGTATCTTCTGAAAAACTAAGAACCTGGCAGTAAAAGACCCCTGGCTGCCTTGTTGTCCTGGGCTTTAACTAATTGCCAACGGTAGTGGAAAGAGGCTGGTCCCCCGGTGCACACTTCTGCTGTGCGTAGCCTTCGGCCTTTCCTCTGTTTGACTTATGCGGTTGGAAGAAAGCCATTCGTGAGCCGACTGCAGTCATTTTTCTTCATTAATGTGGCTTTAAGGTAACACAGAGCATCTCTATTAGAGCACTGTTATGCCTCTTTTTGCAAGACTTGATCAGGAGCACAGATTGAGTTTCTGCACACATCCTGTACAAGCTTTTAATGTGAAATATCACTTATTATTGAACCCAAGAGCACAAAACTAAGACATTTTAGAAGAACCTTCAAGACAACATTAAAAATGGTGTTTTCTTTAAAAGAGAGAGAGAGGCATTAATGTAATTGAGGCGGTGCAGTTTTATGGCCTGTTTATGTGGTTTGCTGATGAATGTTTCTACTACTGTTCTTTCTTCCATTTCACCACAGGCTTCCCTTCGAGCAAGACATTGAGCACGGAAACACTTCTCACTTGGGCGACTGTGACGGTAAGAGAACATTTTATTACAACAATAAAACCCTTCACACTGTGACCTCCCGTTCTCTCCCCTCGTCCCGTCAGACCTGCAGCCGCCATCGTTTTACGCCCCATTTTGAGCTTCTGCTCTGCTGCAAGAGCCTCGGTTTGGGTGTGTGGTGATCACAACTTGCGCTTTCTATTTATAGTTCCCCTTTCATCTCTGATTATGTTCGTGTTGGAACAGTGTCGAGTTCTGGGTGAGCCTCTCTTGGTGGGGTTCATCACAGCAAATCAATCGTTCAGTCTGAAATATTCACTTGCTGTAGAACCTCTTTGATCTCACCGCTGATTCTGCGCAGACATTGGTGCACGTTAATCCTGGGTCCACCACAGGAGACCTCGCTCATCTGCTGTGAGACACAAACACTCGGATGTATAAATATTGCATAATGATCATGTCTGCCTGGCTGGATTTTAATCTGCTCATCATGAGCTTTTGAAGTTCCCCAGCCCCTGTTTCAGTTGCGGTACAGAAGCCAGAAAGTAATGGGGTGGTGGGGCCAACTGCTGTATTTGCTAATGTGTTTCCTAATGGAGTAGATCAGTAAGTCGGGAAAAAAATAGTAACTTTGTCACAGCCACATGAATAATGTGACGTAAGATATTCTTATTTTCAATATTCTTGCAAAACTAATGTTCTTAAAATGAGCATATGTTAGTCTGGTTCCAAAACCTAATAAGCTGTCTACTTGGACAACATTTTAAAGAATGCTCCGGATGCAAAGATAGCTTATATCCTTTGCATTGAACACAATCTCAGAATGCCAAACGAGAGAGAATGTTATATTCATTAACTTTAATGCTTTGGGTATAATGAACTAAACTAATAAACAATAGTTTTTACAGCATTTATAAAGCTATATTAATGTTTAGTTAATTAGAATTACTTGTATGTGTAATTATATATTTTGAATTTAATTTATACTAATCTTCATCGTTAATTTTGAGTATACGTAATACATTTATGTTAGTTTATACAACAGGAAAAGTAAAAAAAAATGTTTATGTAAAAAGTATAATGTAATAAAGCATATAAAAGTATTTTTAATTGTTAGTTCATGATTTTAGTTGGATCATTCATGATATTGCATACACCTATACTTCTGTTTCATTCAGTATTGTATGTATCGTAATTTGTTCTTTCAAAAGCTTTGTGTTATTAGCTCACCGACCTGCTAACCTCAAACACTATTCAAATCAATTGTTAGTCGAGTCTGCTGTGAGGAATTGCTGCTTGCTAATTTTTGAGGTATATAATAAAAATAAAAAAAATGCTTGAAGCGAGATAAATTTACTTGAGAAGCAACACTGCATTAGATATTAAGGCATGTTTTCAGTTCTGGTGTTTTTGTCTCACTGTGCTGGTAGATGTTTTTTTCACTTATTGTAAATATAAACAAGTTAACATCAAGTGAATGATTTACCAGTGCTATAAGACAAACACTCTCATACCCAAAATAATATTTATGATAGTAATCTAAGAAAACATGTCTTAATATCTTATGCAGCATTGCTTCTTGAGTAAAAGTATCTTATTTAATTTAGATTTAGACAAGCACTAACTTACACAAACCAGTCTTGATCAGCATATAAATGCATGCTGGTTTAAGCTGGTCTGAAAGGCGGGGTGTCTCTCTAGTGACTCTTAGACTGGTGACTTGCATGGACAGCGTCTCATTCTTCATCCTTAATAAGTCTTGTGTAAATAAGTGTTTGCCTGCAAGGCTTTGATCAGCAGACCGTATGTCACATCCATCACGCTCCTCGAGTGCCGTTCTCCTGGGCCTGCAGTGCAGAGAGACACAGGCCAGGGGTTGAGAAGTGGGCAGTTTAGAGGATGTAGCACTGCATCCATCACGGTTTGTAGCTGGTGACTGGCTTTCATCTCCTGCTGGGAGGGGTTGCAGACTCTGATTCGAGGGCAGTCTCAGTGATGGAGATCCCCTGGATGAAACTGAACTTCATATGACCCCAGATGTCCACATGCATGTCCGAGAGGGCGTATAGATGGCTGATGTTAACAGCTTCTGCTTAGCGACAGAAAAGTGGTCAGTGGAAGTGGGGGCAGAGGAGAAGAATTGATTTTCATCTCGTCTCTCTGACTCTGTCTGAGCTGAATGATTACCAAGGGTGAGATCCATAAACCAGCGAGGGAGATGCAGAGGACGAAATGGTACATAGAGAGATGAAGTAAAGCAAGTATAGATGGAGGGCTGGAGGTGGTTGTCAGACAAGCTGGAGCCCGTGACTGAGGGCAGGTGTCTGGGGTGGGGTAGGGTGCAGAGACGGGGTCGTGAGTGATGTAGAGTGCAAGCGCTGATGTCTCCTGTGTCACAGAACTGTCACTGCTGCAATTCCCAAAGGCCTTACGCTGCTATAACTCTCTGACATGCTCCCGTTGCCTTCTGTACGGTAGAAGCAATTTCTCATTCCCTCACTCTTTCTACCTCTCCCGGTTTAAAAATAGTGCAATTTTTCTCACTCTATTTCTCATAATCCAGTACTTTGTAAAACTGCAGCAAAAACAGACTGGCTAGTTGACAGATAACATGGATATTAACTTTTGTTGTCAACTTAGAGATGTTTTGCATTTTAGTTTTTATTGTAATAAATCACTTTTTTGCTAGTTGGTCATATCTATTATTTAGTAATGTTTTAATAATGTTGGGGTTTAGCAAACAGATGTAATTTAGTTTTGAATGGGTTATTTTTGAAGCTTATTTCGAGTGATTTTAACGTGGCCAGTATGCTAATAGAACATCAAGCTTTTTTCTTTAAAATAATTTCCCTTTCAATTCAGAAAACAGTCTATTCACTGCAGTACAATAAAATGGCTAGTTCAGAAATAACAGACATTTTCATGTCTTAAAAAATTATCACCATTTTGCTTATCCAAGGCTTCCGATGTCAACTGCTGTGTTATTTTAGTTTTAGTATTATAACTGCTTGATGTTGCAAAGTGGTATTTATCATTTTAATTTAAGACAATTTCAGGAGGAGTCATTTTTTGACATTTTTGTTTCAATAAATGCTCTTGTTGGACTGTTTAGAAAGTTTTAAGTTAAAAAGTTACAGTATGTTAATGGTACAAAAAGCTCTTTTTATCTCAAAAGAGCAAGGAAACTTTGATTCGTCATTATATGACCGTTAAGTGGCCCTGCAGTGAGACAAATTCGTTTTTAAAAAGTTATTTTTGTCTCAATTAATATGAGATTGCATAAAAGCTGCATGCTAGGAATATTTCACTTGAAATGGTGCATAGCTTGTAACATTACAGGGCACTTGTGTAAGATGATACTGCCCAAATATATCTCTCTGTATCTTCCACCTTCACTTCACCTTGGTGTTTGAGTAACCGATCAGGCAGTTCCTGGCGTCTCTCTCGGTTTGCTCATCAGTGTGAGGACCATAATTAGAGATGCGCCTGCTCTTCCTGTGCCCTGACCAAGCACTTAGCAATCTGCTTCAGAATGTCAACTCTCCTTTTTCCTGATGCTCCAAGGGGAAGCTGATCAAAGTAGATGTAGACATCAGATGCTTTAATTTAACTGACCTGTGAGGCCTGCCCTCAGAGGCCCGAGACACGGCCGCCAACAGCCACTTGTCATTCTGCATTTTGAGGGCCTATCTCTTTGGCTTTATCTTTCTGTTTCTCGCTCTCAGTTAGGGGAGGCATGCCAGGTTGTGAATTCTTGTGTAATGATGGCCGATGACTAAACTAGCAGCAATAGCTGTGCTCAAAAATCAACAACAGTGCTTGAAACGATTAACTTGTTTGTTGTTGGAATGAGTATATGTTGTATAAAGAGAGAAATGCTGGCTTGAGAGAGAATAGCATGACATTTAACATTCCAGCCTTGGCGGACACTTTGCTCTCTCGCTTGATCTTACCTCAATGTGGTGTTAACCCTTTACAGGTCATGACCTTTAAGTCAGCCATATCGATTGCAGGATTAGCGGCTAATTTAATGCTCCTTAAACATCAACAGTATCCCTTTCATTGTAAAATTGCAGGTCATGTGAGGGGTCGAGCAGAAGTGAATTATGCCAAAGGAAGTAAAACCAAAATATACATAGAGTACATATGTACTACTGCTCAAATGTTTGGGCTCACTTTTTTTGCAAGGAAAATACATTTATTTTCTTTTAAGGACAATTAAAAATTGTGGTTTTCACAAAAATATTAAGCAACTCAACTGTTTTCTGTATTAATAATAATTAGAAATGTTTCTTTAGTACCATATTAGAACAATTTGTAAAGGATCATGTGACATTAAAGACTAGAGTAATGGCTGAGGAAAATTTTATTTTCCATCGCAGGAAAAAAAATATTTTAAAATATATAAAAATAGGAAACATTTATTTTAAATTGTAATAATATTTCACAGTGTTCAGTTTATACTTTATGTATATCTGTGCCAAAAGACAGTTTAGCTTGTGGTTCCTGAAAACTATTTACAGATTGCTTAAATAAGTGATTTAAAAAATATATAAAAAAACCTCACTGAATAATTTTCTCACTGGGGTAGAATCCAAATGTACCACTGGTAAACGTTAACTACGCTCACTTATGGGCGCAACTGAGTCATTGTTTGCACAGAAACTCATCAGCAAATGTCAGCACTGTTAAACCAGGCATCAAAAGCGAGGGAGACATCAGTGTAGGAGAGAACTGTCACGCTCCACCGTTGTTACGAGTGAGTGGACTGCAAAATGAGGCTTCTCCTCAAACTGGCAGTTCAACTACAGTACGTGTACAAAGAGCAGACAGTCATAAGCCTCATTATGCTTTCTGTGCATCTATATCCCACCCGCTTACCCTTTTCTCCCGTGTGTACGTTGCTGCAAAAGCATTTGAGTATAATCACAGAGTTGACACAGATGGAGGCAATTACGCCGCTGTTAAAATATTTCCTGGAGAAAGGTGGTGTTTTGACTCTGCAAACAGTGGGTTGTAATCACGATCTAATTGAAGTCCATGTTAAACGAAGAAGTGCACGGTGGCGTCATTCTTATAGAGTGGGATGACAGCCATGCAGAGAAAGGTAATGAGGCACACGCTGGCATATTTGCATCTCCGCTGTAATTGGTATCAGCAAGCAAACATAGATAAAATGATATGTCTCATGTACACTACTGTTCAAAGGTTTGGGGTTGGCAGGATTTTTTTTATGTTTTTGAATTTCTCTTATGCTCACCAAAGCTGCATTTATTTTATCAAGAATGCGGTAACAACAGTAATATTCTGAAATAATTAATATTTCTATTTTCATGTCATTTATTCCTGTGATTAGTCATTACTCCAGTCTTCAGTGTCACATGATCCTTCAGAAATCATATATGCTGATTTTATGCTCAAGAGATTTCTTATCGAAGTTGAAAATAGTTATGCTTCCCAATATTTTTGTGGAAACTGTGATACATTTTTGTGTTGATATGACATATTCAGTATCAAATAAGTTTTATGTCCCCAACAAAGGAAAGAATACTGTGCCAAAATCAGTCAAACTGAATATATTTGATGTGCAATGTACAACTTAAACTTGGAGTGAAGATGAAAAATGTTGTTTTGTAGTGTCACATTGGGTGTGAATCACATTTTGTATGAAACTCTGTGGAGTTTTTTGGGTGGGTTTAATAGGTTTTATGGAGGACTTAGATGTTACAGTGAGTGTTTGTAAGACTGATGTGGTTCTCTTGCCCTCCAGACCTTTCAAACACTCCCACTGGGGCAGTTCATGTTCTCCTGGAGTACATCTCATGACCTTCATGTCCAGGTCATTAATCTAGTCATGGACAAGCACACACACATGTACTGTATGTCTACACCGTGGCAGGCTATTCCATGTACCAGACTTGGGACGATTCAGAAGTGAAGAATGGGCTTTCTTTCAGTTCACAAGTTGAAATTTGAATCGAATTGGCCACACCCCACCGGAAGTTGAATTGGAATGACAGTCTGGGGTTTATTACAATGACAATTTGACATGTTCTTTATGGGTGATAAAATACAAAAATATTTCATTTATGCCTAATTTTTAAATGAAATATATATTTAATCTTGGTAACACTTTAGAATAGGGAACACTTATTCGCTATTTACTACAACTTTCCCCTCAATAAATTCATAATTTGCTGCTTATTAATAGTTAGTGAGGTAGTTGTTAAGTTTAGGTATTGGGTAGAATTAGGGATCTAGAATAAGGTCATGCAGAATAAGGCATTAATATGTGCTTAATTAGTACTAATAAATGGCAAATATTTGTGTTATAAATGCATGCTAATAAGCAACAAGTTAAGAGGCCCTAAAATAAACTTAACTTCATTTTAAATTATTTTGTACAAATATATTTAAAACTAATTTCTTGAGATGGAATTTGAATTATTGATTATAAGTTTCATGTGATTTTATTTTTTTTCTCTTCTGATTTATAGGTAATTACATAAGATACTGAAGATTAAATGTGTGCACACATATATGTATATACTTATTCATATATTATGGTGCTCATGCAATCAGTGATTTTGTAAAAATTTATAGTTGTTGTTTTTTGTTTTTTTTCTCCTATCATATCCTGTCCTTGCTTCACTATATTATCAATGGAAGTTGCAAAAAGATAAATAAAAAAACTACTACAATGTGTCATTTAATAAAAGATTGTTCAAGGAAGAGAAATTAGTGTATATATATGTGGCTGTGTGCCATTACACAGCATCTCTATGCAGAGTTCACTAGGATAGCTCTCTTAACTTGACAAAATTTGTTCTTTTGGAATGCAATCTGGCAATTGGAACGTAGTCTTATTGTGTGAGAAATCTTGGCTTGTTTGACTGCAGTGAGGGAGAGACTCAGGAGCATAAAGGGACAACAGCAGCTGCCACTGAAGCCTGCAGCACGACGAGCTGCCTGTTGTGGTGTTGAGGATGTTGCTGTGGCGGTTGCCAGGCATGTTGACAGGGCATGAAGAATCTCTCCGCCACAGATCACCATGACTGGGTGAAAGTGATAGTTCAGACAGGTGTGTGTGTGTGCGTGTGTGTGTGTCGAGTAAAACATCTCGGCCTTATAAATACCTTGCATGCACCCACCGGTGAGGTTACACCATTTTTCTCTCTCTCACACACACTTAATGCGAACAAGCTGTATCGATCATTCTAAAGAGGATTTTGTTCAGTTCATCAAGCCAAAGACCTGTGTCTCAATTGAGTCTCTGTCTGACAAGCATGAAAGAGACATTTTGAGCCACCACAGCAGATCGCGAATGACCCAGAAAAGTTTCTTAATTCAGTAAATGTGTGGAATAATAATTCCACCTCAGCCAGACAGAGCCTGAAAACTCAGCATCTCCGTTATAGAGGCAAACCATCAGTACAGCAGTGTTAATACAGTCTTAATACAAATAAGGAAGTGTTTTTAACAGCTGGTTAAATACAGTTGTATGCGGAGCACTGACAGGCAGAATTTATGTCTTCAGCGTGCTGGAAACATTAACTTGAAATTGCAGGTTTCGTGATTGTGGTGGATGCAGATGTCGTACTTCGCAATTGCAATTGGCTAGACTAATAGCGCCGGGTCACTTTCTGAATTTATAACCCATGCTGGAAATGTTGAATATTTTTTAATGATTTCATTTGAGAGTTCTCGCCATTCAGCCCTAAATTGAGGCTATCAATTTACCAGCAAACCTCATGTTACAGTAGAGCCCCCATCAGCCACATCTGTGGTATTGCAATGCTATGCACACTTCTGTACTTGTTTGATAAATTTAACACAGCTGAACAGACTCTCATCTGCATCCTCATTAGTGTTTGTCAGCAACGGTTGCTGTAAATGAGGAAAGCTATGTTGAAAAACTATGCGCTAATTGACTACAATTATTTGCGGCTGACTAGACGGCATCTGCAGAATGTGGAAAAGGTGAGCAAGCGACAATAGGCAACAGTGTTTTAGCAGCGGACCGTTTCTCTTAACTCCGGGATCCGGTGGGGCGGCTCATATCCTGAGCTGGTCCCCAGCTCGACACCGCTCGTTATTTCGCACAGTCCTTTCTATTTAGTCTCATGTTAATCATCGTCAGACATTGCAGACTGTAGCGTGCACAATTATGTTGGAATTAGAAACTCTGAACCGGTGCCAGGTAGCCTTTCACCGTATTGCTGTGCTATAGGCCATGAGCAGCTCTCTTATTGAAAATTATGGAAGAGTTAATTGAGAACATGTGCAGATGTACGGAAACCTGCTGGCTGTATATTGATCTGAGAGTTTGGCTTTTAAAGTGTAAGATAAGAAGCCTTAAATGTCTTCTACTATCTTTCTGTAAACACACTTCTTGGAGCCAGACGTGTTTAAAAAGTTAGCAAATTTTGTTGGGGAAGCTTTTATGCATGGCTTCCTTGCTGACAAGACCAGAGTAATTAGTTTAATGTTGTTTAGGTCTGATTTCGCTGGGCTTTCTCATGAAGCTCAGGATTGGCCAAGTTTAGTTGCATTATTTACTCAATCAAATGTTGTTCCAAACTTTTCTTCTGTAGAACACAAAAGAAGATCTTTTGAAAAATGTATTTGTGTTTTTGTTTCCATACAATGAATGTCTATGTGGACTACTGTTGTTTTGGACCCCAAGGACTTTCATTGAAAGTATCATCTTTTGTGTTCTGAAGAAGAAAAGAAAGTAATGTTTGAAACAACATGAGACAATTTTGACAGAATTTACATTTTTGGGTGATCTATGCCTTCAAGGTAATAGTTCAGCCAAAAATGAACTCTCATGTTGTTTTAAACCTTTATCATTTCTTTCTTCCATTGAGCAAAAAATATAAATTTTAGGTTGCAATTTTATTCCATAGATTGAATTAATTAATGAATGGTGCATTTATATAGTGCTTTATTGTGTATTGTTGTACACCCAAAGCGCTTTACAATCATGTGGGGGTGGTCTCTCCTCAACCACCACCAGTGTGCAGCATCCACTTGGACTTTTTGACAGTATAGTGTCCCTGTCACTGTACTGGTGAGCACCCCCTGCTGGTCTCACTAACACCTCTTCCTCTTAGATTGGAAGTGAAAGAAGACTAGTGTTCCAAAAATCTCCAAATTAAACAAAAATCATCATAAAACAGTTTGTATTACTATTTTGCTATTCTCCATGTCTTTTAAAGTCAGCTTTGTGTGAGAAAGAGACAAACATTTAAGTTGTTACTGACATAAAATGGGATTTAATGAAAGATGACTTTATTATTTTAAGTCAGGCCTTTTTAAATGAAATTATCCATTTCACATGAATTGGACTGATTCGATTCTCAAGTTCAACTTGGTTAAATGCTCACTGGAAAATAGTTTAAATATCAGTGTTTCTCTCTATAGGAACGCCACCATACCAGCATCTAAAGCTCAACATATGCTGATGACCAGAATTGCTGGTCTATTCAATATGAATAACACAAAGCAATGGCAATAGTGAGTCTTGAATACAGTAAAAGATGGCTGACATGTCGAGAACCAGAAAGGATTGGCAGACAGAGAAATAGCTTGGTGTGTGTGTGTGTGTGTGTGTGTGTAAGAGTCTTGAATACAGTAAAAGATGGCTGACATGTCGAGAACCAGAAAGGATTGGCAGACAGAGAAATAGCTTGTGTGTGTGTGTGTAAGAGAGATAGATAGCAAGAGCGAAGTCAAGAGAATGCAAGACAGAGATAGAAAGAGAAAAGATAATGAGTAAAGTCAGTGAACCATAAGCCACTGCTACACACACACAAATCACACATTCACATGTAAGACCTCGTGCTAACATGAAACACTACGCAAGCTCACACACAGCAGCATCTAACATAGAGCAGAAGCTACTGCATGAATAAGTGTTTGTTACATAAGCACAGCTGATAAGAGCCTGTTTTCAACACACTAAACTGTTTCACCCCTCGCTTGAAGGTTAGGTAATTAATAAACCTCAGGAAGGTTGCTTATTTGCTAAGAAAATCCATATTCCACCTGAGGTTTTTAATGACACTATCTCAAAACGAAACCGAACCCTGCTAGTATTTCATTAGCCACCTCTCTGCTTACAGGATGAAAAGAGAGACCGAGAGCAATAGAGTGATACAGGGAATAAAAGAATAAGGGTACGTCCCCAGAGACAGACAGCCAGCATAAGATAAAAGGACGTGGCACACAGAGAGAGACCGAGAGAGAGAGCGGGAGAAGATGTGCACAGAGATGGAGAGTGATAAGCAACAAACATCAAACTGCTAGTGAATAGACCCGGGGGGAAAAGAGGCAAAAGCAAGGCAGTTAGTCCCTGGGCTCTGAGTGTTTTAGCACTTGGCCTATTGCCTTCCGAAATACCAACTCTAACTAGACTGCTCCACCGCCATTGTTCGGCTGAAATTGGAGCTTTCAGCTCAAGACGTGCTTGCTGTGCCTCAGCCTAACAGTCCGGCTGCCTTCCATTAGGCTTTAATAAGTGAATGGGGAAAAAGGGGGTTTCTGTCACCCCGTCGGGAATGAGGAAAAGAAAGAAACCATGCCTGGGACTATCTCGCTCTCTGTCCACTCCCGTCTGTGTGTTTTGTTTTCCGTCACGACAAAGCTGAGTGACTACAAAGGCAACATCTATAATGGCCCTGATCTATTCATTGCATGCATGCACCATCTTCTTACTGTAAAAGGGGATGGACACATTGCAGGCGAGAGCAGAGAAAGAATGAGAGGTGGCCCTCCAGACAGGCGGGCGTTTTAATGCGTCTCTTTCATTAAGGAGAAAAGCCGGTGTGGTTTGAGTTATATCTATCTGAGGCACCATCAGGGCTGCGCCCAGGAAAAAGTGACTCGCTTATATACAAAGAGCGTTTGATGTGTGTTTTAGTGCTGCTTGCAAACAAAATTGTGTTTTAGAGAGGTAGGCTCTCAGGGAGTTCATTATGACCTCAGGTGCGCTTTCAAAAATATGTTTATTTATAGGTTAGAATTATAGGTTTAATTTGATGGTTTTACTTCTTGCAATATCATTTAGGCATTAAAATATGTTTCTGAAAATCATTTATGACTCAGATGACCATTTCAGGTTAAATACTAGTTAAGTTCTAGCAACTGTGTGTGTGGGTGTGTGTGTGTAAATTCGTAAATTCATGTATTACTATATATATAATATTATATAATATAATGCATTACTACATGTATATATGCCAACAATTCTGACCACGTATGTGTGTGTGTGTGTGTGTGTGTGTGTGTGTGTGTATATATATATATACACACACATATATATATATATACACACTCACCGAGTCACCGGCCACCTTATTAGGTACACCTGTTCAATTGCTTGGTAACACAAATTGCTAATCAGCCAATCACATGGCAGCAACTCAATGCATTTAGGCATCTAGATGTGGTGAAGACAACTTGCTGAAGTTCAAACCGAGCATCAGAATGGGGAAGAAAGGGGATTTAAATGACTTTGAATGTGGAATGGTCGTTGGTGCCAGACGGGCTGGTCTGAGTATTTAAAAAACTGCTGATCTACTGGGATTTTCACGCACAACCATCTCTAGGGTTTACAGAGAATGGTCCGAAAAAGAGAAAATATCCAGTGAGCGGCAGTTGTGTGGATGAAAATGCCTTGTTGATATCAGAGGTCAGAGGAGAATGGGCAGACTGGTTAGAGATGATAAAAAGGCCTTACTGCCTTTACATACCTTACTGCACGTTTCCGTTTTCCATTTTTATTTTCCACTCCAGAGTTTGTTTGAAAAGTGTATCACACAGAGAAGTGGAGTCTTCAAGCAATCAAATATCACTTCATCTTCCACCCCGTTACCTCATGCCACTGAAAGTAAATACCACAGTGCATGAACATAAACAACCTAGAAAATAGCATCATCTCGCATCCCACCCGTTTACCACATCCTTTCAGGACCCTGGTTCCTGATATGATGGGGCCCTTGCGAATGCCAAGTGGGTTGTGACAGCATAAAAAAGTCACTGTTTTAGTCAGTGGTCCGTGAAGTGAACCGTCCCATGCCAACAATGTTTATGCAACTTCTAACAGCAATGCAGCCACACGCTACTAGCAGCAGCCAAAAAGTTAATCAAAGATTACGAAAACAAAAAACAATAGATAACCACACTTTAAACAGCAGTTAGCATGCTGGAAAAAGATACACACACCTGGTATCTGTCTGCGATAGAATAAATATAATGCCCCCACACCGCAAACAAAATAGACAGAGAGGGGTAGCAGGGTAGAGACAGAGATAAACACACAATGAGGGAGACTTGTGCAAGAGAAAGAGAAAGAGAGAGAAAAGGACTGAGGAAAAACCAGACACTGACTCAGCATCCACATGAATGCATTGATTGATTTGAGGTGTCATTTTGTAATGTGGTCTGTCCCTTCAAAATGAATACTGAGAAGTAAGCATGTATATAACCAGAGAATGGTTTGCACTGTCATAAAATCTCCCAATGAAATGAATCACATTGTGCTGTACAGTTCCTTTCCCTGGTGCCCTACTGCAGCTGATATATCATTTAATTCAGTAGAGTCTTCCACACAAACACCCACATTGAAGCAGCTATTATGAGCTAATTATCGCAGGAAAATGTTTTATTGATTGTGCCTCCTCTCTTCTCATTTTATTTGAGTTCTTAAACAAACAGCTGTAAGTGCTAATTAAGGCTTTTTATTTTCACCAATGTTAAATGGTTACCATTTGTCTTTATTATGATCAATTTGCCAGTTAAATTCATTTGTTTCAAGAGCGTTTCATCTGCTATGCCATTGCATGATGTTGGTTTTTACTGTTGTGACTATAAGAACTTCCCTACTGTTTTATTGAGTTTCCTGTAATTAATAAGATATTGCCTCAAGATTTAGATTTTGGGTAGTTGAACAAAAAACATTTCCTGAACCCATTTTTTTTTTCAACAAAACGTTCTAGATAGATAAATATATAGATATTTAGATATCTATAGCAGTATTTTTTATGACCACCTGTTTTGTCATCATCAATAACTTATTGGTGCTCTTCTAAGAACGTAACTCTTCTGTCATTTCAAAGTTAATGGTATTGCTCTCATCCGTCTGTACTGTCTTTCAAATCTATCACACCCAGGGCACCTTTTAATCAGCAAATACGACTTAAAAGTTTCAGCATTTGTTAGAATTATTCAGTGCTAGATGTTTTTGTAAGTTGATGTTCCAAAACATGTAATTGATGATAGATCCTTTCAATCTGAAAGACCGTTAATACAGCTGTTAAAATCAACATCCACTTTAGGTAGTAATGAGTGCAATTAGTCTGCTATTTTCCTTCACTCATGCATTCTTCGACCTCATAGAAAAGAAAATGTTTTTTTTACTTAAAAAAAATACACAGCTAAATCTTTGTCAGTTATAAAAGTGTTCTTTATGCTCACTGTTATTCTTTCCATGTGTTTAGGTCTTCTGCAGGAGAGTTTCATCGAGGAACCAGATGGCTTGGTGTCCGTGAACTTGCTGGTGGTCTCAGCGGTTTCAGCGTTTGCCACCGGGCGGCATTGTCGGGTCTGATGGTGTGTTGGATAATGAGCCTCAAGCACCGCCAGCGCTCCAGAGCCAGTGGATCTAGCACGGGGAGTCGTCGCAAGAGTGACAAGGAGCAGAGCATGCTGGGACACAGCCGCAGCGGTTCTGTGATCAGTGTGACGCGTATCAGCGGCAGTGAACGACCCCGCTCGCAGGTTGAAAATATGTTCACCAACGGCTGGCCAAAATCTGGAGACATTGACCCAGGACTTCCCACTCCAGAACAGACACCTCTGCAGCAGAAACGTCCCACTCCTAACGTCCAACTCACAGACTGCGATTGGGACCAGAGCCATACTTTCCTAACCCAGACAGGGACACCCTGCCCAGCGAACTCAGCGGTCATTTATTTGAGCTCCAAATACCTGCAAGGTGGGCGGCAAGAGGGATCGGGTGATGTTCCTCCTCATTCGGAGCGTCAGCGGTATCTCATCCTCTCCCATCCTCAAATCAGCAGGAGCAGAGCGGGCGACCGTCTGCCCCACCTACTCGCAACTCTGCTGGTGAATACAACTATCCTGCAACGCCTCAGGACTCACCTGACCGCAGGAGGGTGGTCTCGGCTCCTACCACCCAGTCGGACTATGGAGAACATCTGCGATGGTCCCGTGACGGTCTCAACTTCAATAGCAACAACGCAACTCCTTCTGGTCACCACCCGTATCCCATACAGCCACGCACTAATGCTGCATTAATACGACCAGGTCACCACACTCAGCGGGGGCTCAATGAGATACAGGACTACAGCCACCTGCTGGTGAAAAGTGTAAGTGAGCGCAACCCAAACGGCCAATGAGTGGTCCAGGCCCGTTCACACCCTTCAGAGTCCTATCACCCCCAAGACTCAGACTCCTCCTGTAATCCTACCCTTCCTGTCCTCTCTCACTGCCATCCAGTGTCTTTCAAGTCCCCCACCAGTGGCTGAGCTCTTGGACTACCAAGAGTGAGAGAACGAGAGCGTTAATGGTGTTAAAGCTGCTGTCCTCCCCTGCCTGCGGGTTGACGCCACTTAGCACGTTAGCGGCTTCTATCATGCCCTGTCTAATGAAGCGGAAGGATCGCTTGGGAATAACTGATGCATTGGGTGATAGGAGGTGAAATACATAATCATAATCTCGCGAACGTCTACGTTGACTGTTTAGCACAGCGAAGCGGTTCCGGAATGTCTCTCTGTGTAATCTCAAGCCCTGTAAACCATTCAGTGGAAGTGATCCGTTTCGTTTTCACCTCTCTTGCTTTACATTTGCGCCTGCGGATGCTTCTTTTGTGCATACCAGGGCCTTTGCAGACAAGCTCAAACTTCCTTGTGTCTGTTTTTATGTGTATATGAGCCGCGCCAAAATGGGGATTAAAATGTGCTTGCCGGCTAGACTTGATTTGAAAGCAAAATGGCCGACCAACACTGGAGTTTTTTAAGTGTTCTGATGTCAAATTACTGACTACCCCTCCCTCCCCTAACCTATTATGTGTCAGGAAGCAATCAAGACAACTGCCATGTGACTTAAAAGACTTTTGTGCTGGAATATCAGATGTAAATGGGTTATGGAAAAGAGTATTTGCCAAAAATCATGGAGGAATCAACTCATGCTTTCTGGACGGAGCATGGAAGCACTGTGGAAATGTACCTTATATTTCGTACATATGGGGCATACATAGGGACATATGTTGTTGGGTGGACCCATTTATTTTGTGGAGTATCTTAAAAACCAAGAAATTTAGTGAATTTTTATCCCCTACACATGCTAGAATTAGAGCAGGGCATTTGCAACACTTTCTCTTTCTTTCGCTCGGCCTGGCTTCGTTCTCTCTGCAGTCTATTGAGTCGAATGTGAGCTCAGTTGTCTGGGCCGAGTCGGGCCGCTAGGGAGCTTCATTCAGAGTGTCTCACTGACACTGGGTGTCTTTGTGAGGCCCAGCCAGAGAAGACCATCCCAACAACAAATAACCGTTAAGAGTCATGGCCATCAGCCCAGCCCAGGAGAATGTCAATGAGGAGCCAGACAGATCGGACCCCTCTGGGTTCCCTCTCACTGCCAGCCTTCACAAACCCCACAGAATCAGATGAATACAATGTTACATTTAGATGGAGAGCAAAAAAATCAGACCTGCTAGGCTCCCGATGGTACTGTGCCCGTTTCAGCCATTGTTTAGTTTCCTCTGGCTCTCTTTAGATTGCTGTTTGTTTGTTTCGGGGTTGTAAACCCCACGGGAGGGAGGAAAGGAAATAGTGTACTATTCAATTCATTCACCTCTCAGTGAACGACGTTATCTGTGCTTTCTTGAGGCAACGGTAATTTACCAAGCATTACCCGAGTGTGTCCACTAGAGGGCGGTAATGCACGTTGTTGTTGTTTTTTAGCTTTTTTACTTGGTGCTCAATGGCCCCTTTTCACAGTGTGAGATTACACATTTCTGGAGTAATTTACATTGTAAAAAAAACAATAACATTGAATTAATTTGTTTTTTAAGAAAATTAATACTTTTATGATTTGAGAAGGATCATAAGACACTGAAGACTGGAGTAATTGGCTGCTGAAAATTTAGTTTTGCCATCACATGTTAAAATAGTAAACTTTTATGTTATTTAAATTTTTGTATCAAATAAATGCAGCCTTGGCCAGCATACAAGACTTTTTCAAAAACATAACTCTTTCTGACCCCAAAATTCTAAATATGAGTGTATAACACTATACTTTGTTATATTTCCCTGACATTGTGGAGTCATGGTAAATTTGACATCTTTCTCTCTTCTAATTGCCATCATCCATCCTTTTTCTTTGCCTTTTCTTCTTTTATAAAGTCATGGAAATACAATATTGATGTTTTTTTTTCTTGTACTGTTTAAACAAATGTTAATGCAAAATAACATTTGCTATGGTCTCATGTTTATTTCTGTAGAAGTCTACCCGGCTATTGTTTATATTCCAAACCCAAAAATGTGAAAATGGTCCATGAGAGGGTTTGACATCAAATGTTTGGTGGTCCTATAATCAACAATACTTCAACACTAAGTATATGTTGGTTTAAAAACAGGCCGTGTTCCAAATGAAAAGTCTGTTGTAGTGATAATAGAGAGAGGATTTAAGGGCAAGGGAAAGAGTGTGTTCTTTTGAATGTGGATGGATGAAAGCTCTGAGGCTGAACATTAAAGCAATTAATGAAGTGTATAATTTATAGGTTTTAAGTGCCAATGCATGACTGAGTTCATAACTCTGTGTGTAATTATTTTTACACAATCAACATTATTGACGCAGCTTTTTAATTGTCACCCAGCTCATCTATTCGTATTGGAACTGTTGTACCCTTACACAGACTGAGGCCCACCACTAAAAAGGTCTGCCCACCCATGCATGCGCTCACCCTCCTTCTCTCTCGCAGGCTTTTCACTCTGTTGCACCATTAGGTGAAACATGCGTGATTACGCTAAGTCTATCTTGGCCTGATAAAGCCTAGAGATGATCGTGAGAGACGTGCAGAAACACAGGCACCCACTTGCTGACTCATACAGCCAGATTTTACAAAGCATTGCCTGAGATGTGGGCAGCAAAACTCAAGCAGCAAGTCATCATTCAACATTTGCGGAATAAACCAAAAACAAGCAACAAACACAGGTGATGCTTATTGTGAAACCCTGTACACAAGCTCTAAACACTGCTTGGGTTAATTCGCACAAGATTTTGAGGCAGTGAAATGGATTTAATTTGCTACGGAGCTCTGTAAAATGTGTTTCCCCGGGAAAAGAAAATAAACGAGGGTTTTCCCATGTCGTAATTTTCTCAAGCAAGAAATCGAATCGGCCGTAAAAACTCTGCTAGGGTTTTGTTTGGACAGAAATATACCTTGCTAGGTTTTAGAGAGCTCCCTACTCTCAATTTTCCAATTAACATTCTGTCTATGAACAGTGAGGACAGTGTGCTCGAGGCTTTCTCGTTGTCTGGCCTGTTTTTCTTTCTCTGCTTTGTCTTTTAAAGCCCTGAGATTTTCTTTCTTGACGTCCCGCAGCCACAAACTTCCACAGCTAATGGGCCACCCGACGAAATGTGCAAACTCAAAGAAAGAAATGGTTTTAGAAATGACATGCTTTCAGTATGCAAAACCTGACATCTGACAAGCACAAACGGAGTTAGAATTTTTTTGTAAAGTTGTAGAGAATATATTAGCCAGTACTGATATCTTCATTTTTATATTTGTTTGTTTGTTTGTTTGTTTTGTGGTAATGTTTTAGGTTGGTTTGAGTTCATGCAAGTGATTTGTTTTGCTTTCTGGTGTGTGAATATTTTCAACAATGACGATGATTATTCTGCGACTGTGACCTGAATTTCAGTGTTTGATCCTGGTTTCTGAACTGTGCAAAGCCTTCGGATGGGAGTTGTTTCTCCTGAAAGAAAGAAAGGAAAAACACTTTTGCAAAAGAGCCAAGTCTTCTGTTAACTGTGATGGACTTCTGGTTTGTCTCGCACCATAGGCTGTTCATGTTACTGGGTCCATTGTCATTAAATGACAAGTCGTGTCCCCTTCAGTGTACATAATGATTTCAGTGCTTAAATGTAATTTAAGTAAACTATCTGCATGAACACAGCCTCGGTCTGGAGTCCACAGAAGTAGTGTGTATTTCAACATGACATGCTACTGTGTGCCCTAATATTGTCCACCAATCAGACAGTCACATGCATGCTTTCCAAATCAACATCACAAATGCACATAAAGACACACACACACAAACACATGGACAGTGGGGTCCAAAAGTCTTAAAATACTAAATTTTCTCATTTTTAAATTATGTAATTACCGTAACATTTTAAGTTTGTCCTCCTTTTGCTTTAACATCAGCACTTTTGTGTAAAGTTTGTGTAAAATCTGATGCTCGTGTTCTTCAGTCTATTTGAAATGATCCAAAGAACATCTTGTGCTTCAATGGAAGTAAGAACATCTGACCGTCTCTACACAGTTGCGTGATAAATGTCACATTTTCTTATTTGTTTAGTGACCGGAAATTGTGCTAAATTTATTAATAATTTTATGTATAAGTGTTCTTTGATGTAAATTGCTCAACAATCCTTAAACTTATATTGGTTTCAAGTGTAAATGCTATTTTAAATCCCAAATTTTAGAGTCTTCTCAGACTTTTGGAACACTGTGTACTTTAACACACACACATGCACACATTTTTTGCATTTGGAAACTCCTTGTCCTCAGTTCTGGCTGTCATTGAGCATGGAGACTGTGCTCTGTTATCATTTCCTGTTCTAATAAACCATCAAGAACCTAACTGGTGTTAGTATTTCTTTAAGTTTTTATGGTGCATCACGTTATATTTTTGTTGAGGTGTATTACAAAGGAGTATTATAAAGGGTACTTGGATCATATTGAAGGGACTCTAATACAAAGATCAATATCTCAGAAAAGCGAATAGTTGGGTTTGTTTGCAGCACAGTTTTATTTAAGCAATCACACATGGCATCTTTTAAGTGCAACGTTTCAGTTCCTCCTGTCTTTGTGCTATCCTGATGTATTTAGGCACCAAATATAGAACCATAAATACTGGTACAGATTGCTGTTATTCATTTTATATAAAAGCCAATGATCAATTATCTGAGATGAGTACTCATCACCTCAGTGTTTTTATTTGTATTTTTTCATCGCAGCATGCGCTCTGTTTGGCTATTACACCACAGGATAGTTTGTGGTCTACAGATAACAAGCATGATTGTAGACATGAGATAATGTTCCACGCCTGAAGGTCTCTGAATATTTGTTTCTACCCATTTATTGCCAGACGAATTAATGCATGCTTATTGAGATTTGACATGGAAGTGGAATTTTAACGAGCTCACCTGGAGCCACGAGTGAAAAATGAAGGTCGGTAGGCCCTATAATAATGTTGATGTTGCTTAGAGGCAATGTGTTTGGGATCAAACCACGCTCACGTATCAAACACACAAGCTTACCAGCTACAGATCATGGTCATCTGATTAATAGCAAAATATTGGGTCAAACTGATGTATTTGATCCACAAGCCTCATATTAAATATTATGATTTCATATAAAAAGTGCTCACATTACATGTATTATCTCCATAGAGGATTTACGTTTACTGATACAGTACGTCTTTCATCCGCTTTATCTACATGCGTCCTGTCCTTTTGGAAAGATCAAATAAAACAGTGCTGCAGATACAACAGCTGTCCACACGGTGGCAGTGGTATCCATCTCAGATAGAATAACCCAACAGTCTGAGAACACATTATCAATTTGGAAAATCTAACTGAAACAAAGTGAAAGATAAGAAACAAAGAAACATTCTGACTCAAATGTTTACGATTTGTAGCTCATTAATCAAATAGTAAATGTGTGAAACTGATCATGTATTCAGCTTTTCACTTAGATTTATTTTAATGAAGTAAAACATTTTCTTGTCATCGGCTGTTCAAGTAGCTGCTCTTAATGAATCTTACAAAGTGATCCACAGAATTGAGGGAATTAATGTCTAAATGTTGATCATAACTTTTGTGCCAGGAAAATAACTTGTAACAAAAGAATATTATCTATAATAATGTCTGTTTAATATACTATGCCAACAAGGTAACTTTATATTTACATTTATGCATTTAGCAGACGCTTTTATCCAAAGTGACTTACAGTGCATTCAGGCTATACATTTTTATCAGTATGTGTGTTCCCAGTATATGGCTAAGATATAGTGCAATTATATAGTGTATGTAATTAAATAAATAAGCTGAAATTGTTTATATGTTTGATGTATAAAACATAAAATGTATAAATATGGACATGTTCTGGATTTCCTGAGAGAAACCGTGTTGCTATAACAACGGTCTGCTGATAGTCTGTTCAGGCACATGTAAACAGAAGAACTCGTTACTTCATATAGATCATTGAGTTAGACAGTAGAGAAGAACATTGTTCATATTGTCAAGAAACACGGCCCCCAAGAGTAATTGATCTAATTCAGAGCCGTCCGAATGCAATAATCTGTGATCAAACAAAACCAAATGAGTGTCATGCACAAATTCACAGAGCTCCTAAAGCGGGACTCCCTCGGGTCAATGCATGATTTGATTTGTATCATCAAATATTTGGAAATTCAATCAATTTTTAGATGCAATCTGAAGTGTTTACTAAAAATTCCATATTTTCATAATAATATGCATGATATTTGACATTCATTTGACATTTTTATGTTTCAGACACAGAGGGCATATACAGTACTTATTGCACCCATATTCTCAAAACACTCAATGAAACATGATTGACACACAGACTTTGTCAAATAATCACATGTAAGCCTGCAGAATGCCCTTTTGTCTCTATTGAGCGTACTGGATAGTTGGAAGGTTGTGTGTTGTCATGCATACAGAGGTCATGGTTCAGTCTCTAACATAGAAGAGAGTGTGATCATATTTGCACATGCCCTCTTCACATAAAACATGGAGCTCATTTATTTGCCAAGAGATCGTTTTGTCCAAGACATACTTGAAATTCTCAAGCACACTCACACTTGTTTAAGCAAGCTTTCAGTGTGTCAGTAACCGGTGATCTGATTAGCAGCTAGTGTGGTACTTCAACGGAAGAGTATTGTGACTGGCTGATTTATGTTACTTCATCAGAAAGTAATACACAGGTGAAGACTTATATTTTAATATAGTAAATGATATGGTCAAGTCACCTTTGTTTATATAGCAATTTATACATTACAGATTTAAAGCAGCTTCATAGTAACAAACAAAAAAATAACAGTGATTCGATCAGTGTCATATATAATAGTGTCAGGTACAACACGGGCAAGACAAAGAGTAATCCTAGGACCTAGGGCAAGCGTGGGTCTACGAACAATATCCATCAGGGCAAGGCAGAGAGATGATCCAGGTACACAAGCAATAGTCCAGGCGAGGTCCAAACAGAGTCCGAACGGCAAGGCAAAGGGTTAATCCAGGAAACACGGGCAAGAATCAAAACACTAGAAAACAGGCAAGACTATGACAACTAAGTGAGCTCCATAGAGTATCTATCGCTAGGAGAGTGATATACGCTATACAACACTCGGCAATCTGACTGAGGAAATCCATGGCTTAAGTAAGGCGTGTAATCAGTGCAATCAGTTGTGTGTGTGATCAGTGCAATGGATAATGGGAATTGTAGTCCGAGGTGAAGTGCAACATTAGTGTAGTGCAAGAGTCCATGTGGTGAGCGGGTGACCTCTGGTGGTGAGTGAACGGAAGTGCATAGACCGGATTCGTGACAATATTGTTATATTATATTGTATTTTCTACATTTTTATTTAATATATAGTTTCATGTAAATCAAGCTTGTGTCAGTATTTTTATATAAGTTTTATATAAGAGTGATATCCATTACTCACTAGGCACTAAATAATAATCACTATTAAATGCTTATAAGACAAAGAGAGATGGACTTAATTTAATCAGTGAACCTCTGGTAAACTGTAATTGTCTCAATTTCACTCAATTTAACACTAATCAGTTAAATCTCTCACATCATGTCACCAGTTTAAAATATTTAAACACAGTACTACTAAAGACTTCAAAACATGTAAAACAAAAAGGAACTTTTTTTCTATATTTAATCTAAGGTATTATGCAATGGCATGGCTAATTAATTATTGAGACTCCCTCTGTGACACAGCAGAAACCAGAGCCAAAAGGTTCACTCTCAGTTGTTATTAAGGTGACATTTGGGGTCACTCTATCCTCCTGTTTTACTGGAGAGATGAGGTTCTGCCAGATCTAGGCCAGACAGGATTTGCTGTTCTGGTAGTAATTACATTAAAAGTCAGAGCACCAGAATCAGGTTCCACCTGAAGTGTGAATACATGACCACAATGTATCATCTGCAAATGGTGATTGACATGCAGTGTCAGAGTCTTTGTAGCTCATTAATTAGAGCATTGCACAACCAACAACACCAATTCCCAGTTCTTTTAAATAAATGTCTGATAAATTAATACAAATGTTCATTTATTGGCAGGGTAAAATGGACCTAGTAGCTAAATGAAAGTCATTATACAGTGTGCATAAAATATTCCAAAACATTAATCATTTCAGAAAACTTAATCTGCAGATTAGAAATGAAAACGAACCCAGTTCCCTCTGGCAAATCAATATTATGAAGAACATGAAGACAAAAGCTTTTGTTTAGGAATAAATTTAATAGTGAAAAAGAGTTACACTATTAGCCTATTGTTTGCATCGGTGATCTTGTTTACTGCATTATGTTACATGTAAAACAAGGTGTGTCGTACAACCTGAAGGAAGTTGAGAGGTTCATTGTCTGTTCTGCAACCCTCCCAATCTTCGCTGACCCAGAAACCTGAGTCACTCACTGCTGAAACTGATTTGATCAGCGGCACAAGTAGGTATCATGAGACCCGCTGGGCACAGAACAGAAGGCACATATCAACACACACACACACACACACACACACACAAAAACAAAAGGTGTAACAAAAGGATGGCAGGATTGGCCTGGGGCCAATATGTGCTATCAAGTCTTCTGAAGGTATAGAATAAATGAAAAGTCATGAGCCAAATAGGCAAGTAGTGTTGCTCGTATATGAATCATTATTTGATTCAGATTTTTTTAAAGACTCCAAATAGGCGGCACACAAAACAAGTCTAAATTATTTTATTTATGAATCGGTCTGATTCGGTTTTCGAGTTCAACTCAGCGGTTTAGCTCGCTGGAAGGAAAGATTACCACTGAAGAACGATTTAAAGTTTGGTGTGTACCTCACACAAATATATCTAAAGGTCTAGAGCAATATTATTAAATAATGAACTTTCATCTGTGTTTTAAGTATTTCTTTTATAAAAGCAAGGAATTTATGATAATCCTCACAGCGTCTGGCTGGAATACACTACACCCAGGTAGTTAAAACGGTTTGGCCCAACAATGGCCCAGATCCGCAGGCTGGAAGAAATAACTCGGCCCGGATGCGTTTGCCAGACTCGGCATGGACATGGGATGAATGACGCCCCAGAATCAGCCCAGATACACTGGCCCGAGTCCGGCTGCCAAAACTGCCAGCATTGGTCCACAATCACACCGATAGAAATGAAACACTTGGCCAGTACTGCCTTGAGCCTACTGAAACTGAGCCAACACCACCAGCATTGGGCCACAATCACACTGACAATACATTAAACACTTAGCCAGTACTGCCTTGAGCCTGGGTACTGAAACTGAGCCGACACTGGGTCACAATCATGCTGACACCTAACCAGTAATAGTCTTGTTCGCTAAATAAAAAAAGATATATATATATATATATACACGTACACTTATGTACACACAATTACAACTTCTACAATCTGTGTATTAAAGACTTCTTCCAGTTTTTACATAAAACCAGAGCTGTGAATAATTTGTTTTTCCACAAAATGACATTGTTACCTTCAAATCTTTAAGATGGCATCTACTTCAAAGTAACAGATGACTTTCATGATATTTTAACGCATGTCATACCTAAATTGTCACCTGTAGGGGCAGAACCATCTTCACTAAGGCTCCAACCTGATGGACAGATTGTTAACCTGGTCTATGTGTGTAATGTGACATCCAAACTCACCTATCATTCATCAACCTCAAATATATAGATTTCAGAAAAATGTATGTAGTAGAACTTATACATGGCAGACAACCTCAATATGATAACATGTTAACTCTGGAAATGTTGCGCCATTGAAGTGTTTGTGTAAAGCATTCGGCTGCTCACTTGTTCTTTCCCCATTCTTGGTCATACAGATAAAAGTAGCCTAATACATCTTTCGAATCTGTAAAGACTGCACTCAGAATAACAACAGGATGCGCTTTAGAACTTTTTCAACTCTCCAAAATTACCACATCAGAATGGATGCAGCTAAGCTTTAAACAGTTAAACTCATATAGCAAAAATAATATTAAAGTTCCCTTAACCACTGCTTGTTTCATTATATGAAGTAAATCATCCATTTCCAAATGTAGTTAAAGAAAAATAGAATGTTGGATAAAAGGAAAAAATATTAATAGGAATTAAAATAAAAAATACACTCAAAATAACATAACATGGGCAGGTACAATATATTATGTTTAAGTGTCACTGCTACAAACTATTTACCACGTTATAAATGAAGACCAACCCCCAGCACTCAACCTAAACTGGTCCGGGTCTGCATGGCCATATTCTCAACCAAAATCAGACCAGCCCTTATGGTTCGTATTCAGGCCGAATGTGGTTAAATGTGCCGTGTGTGTCTCAGTGCAAATCGGGCAGATCCTCACATCCAAAGCCTAGCCAAATCTGGCAACCATTACTGGGCCATAGCTGGCTCAGCCGCTGCCAGAACACAGCCGAGTGAGCCGACACTCAGCCGCAATTGGCCCGATTGCGCTGGCTACCTGGGACATGACTGCACCCAAATGTTTGCCTCGATTTATAGTTTGAAGAAGTCAGAAGAGGATATAAAAACATATGGTATTTTGAGGCGATTTTAGAACATTGTTTTATTTGTCATGCATCTCATAGCAATTCACATTTCCCACATGTATGTGAGTTTGTGTTAAATGTCACAAAAGTTGTTAACAGTCAGTGTATTTCTGATCACAAGACAGCCTGTAATCACATGGTTTCTCTAAGAAAACATACAGAGCCTGCTTTATCTCTGCTGCCCTCATTTTAAGAGTCTCCTGGTTTGACTTCGCTCTAACACACGCCTAAACGCCTCCTGTGGAAATGGAAAATTTATGTGAAAGCTTTTTCTTTCTTGAGACAAACACATTTTTCAAGTCAAAGATCATACATATGAGAGTATGAATATTGTGTCGTTTACCAGGGATCTTTTATGTAATTTTATAACAGTCCTAAAGAGCAATGCTTGTTTATCATTGCTCATCCTGTCCTTCTAAACCCATGATTTTCTTTAATCTTCTATAACACAAAAGGAAATGTTTAGCAGAATACTAACACGGCTCTTTTCCAGTGGAAGTGAACAGGGTTAGTGGTAATCCAGACTTTTTGTTCAAAGGAAGACAGTATATTATGGTTCGGAATGACATGAAGTTGAGTTGTAGACTCCCTTTGTAAAGAAAACTAGGTTATGCGGTTTGTTTACAACATGATTGATTACACATTTGCATAACATATTACAGCATCCATCTTTCTGGAGACAAACATTGCCTTGTCATCTCAATGTGCCTGATACTTCCCCCAATATGGCAGTGGATCTCTATAAAATCATGTTTATAAAGCCCATGGATGATGCTGCACCTAATTAAACCTCACTGTGCAGATTATATTTAGTCCTCTGAGGGAAATTACGGACGCACAGATGGGATTTGCTCCCAGGAAATTACATATTGCTCCACAATTAAATTTGTGGTTGCTTAAGCACACATGGCTGTGTTTCAGTTTGTTTTAACTGTTGTAATGCAGGTAAATGAACTATATGTTGTTATGCTTTGATGTGGCAAATGTGTTAATCGATCGGTCGTATTTGAAAACACAGCTGCCTCAAAGCAACCTGCTGCAGTGGAAAATAGAATTGATCCTACTGCTGTTGCCAACCCTTCATGGCCTTGAACCGCTCATGTAGATAATTGTCAGCAGTAAATAGGATTTTGTAACCCACTTCCAAGATGTGACACTTTAGTTTGTGGGACTGCGTCTGGCTGTGTGGATTTACATCTCAGAAATAGTTGCTGGAAAACATATGTGTGGTGTATCTACATCTCCGGGGTGTGTTTTCCTTTTTCTCCTCTAAGTAGGTCATGGCCACCTCTCATGTTTTTTGGACGTCCTTCTCTCGCTCTCTATGTTTCTGTCATGTCTGTAAAGTGCTCAGTCTGGCTAATCTTTCCAGCCACAAGGTACCAAAACTTTACTTTACAGACAACAAAGGGGAAAAACAACCAATACACTCTTTTGCAATACACTCTCATTTTCTGTCTGCTTTTGCTGTTCCTCTTCAATGGAAACTGAAATGGTGGCCAGGAATATTGAAGGAAATGAATAATGAATTTGATTTATAGCTTTTATAGTCTTTGTGTTAAGGTAACTGTCTACCACAGAATAAACCAGAGCATAATATTAAGCAATTATTACAAATGTAATAAATAATCCTTAAAGTAATCATTTAAAAAAGGTTTAACCTATACTTACTTAATAGACATTTTCTGCAGTCAACTGAAAAAATCTCGTCAAACTCGTCCTACTTTACATTGTTGAAATGCTTGAAAGTTTGCAATAATGTTTACTGTAACTGGTAGATGAATACTAATGTTTACACAGCTTAGTTTAACCGCTAAACTGACTATGCAGATAAGCGTCTGTTACATAATCCAAGATGTGAATAACCCAAAGTCACCACCAGAGGGCTCTAATTCCCCATCATTCTCTCAGACGTAAATACAACAACACAACAATGAAAGGAATGACGTTCCAAGGTTGGATTAATTACGACATTATCAGACGCTTTTTCTTTCTTTCTTCAGAGTATGTGCTAATATGTGTTATTTTAAGAATTGTTGTGTTTTCAATGCCAGTGCCTTTGATTTATATTTAATTATTTACCTTTCTTTCTCCCCTTTCTGGGAACAGGGATTATTTTCTTCCTCATTGTAATGTTTCCATTCACCCACGTAAATATTACATTGTAAATAATGTGGAAATGATTGGAACTGAGTGATTTAAAAGCCTGAGTGCAAATAATAGCAAACAGAATTACACGACTGAAGCCATTATCTATTCAATTTACCTAGGAAGATTATGATGTGCATTCATCTTTTCAGATAAATAATGACAGATGAGTGGGGTGAAAAATTATCACTGTGATAGAATGAGTGAACTGAAAAGGGTGCAATTTAATTAACAGTTTTCTCTGGATAGAGAGCCAAGCAAAGCATCCATTATAATGGATGAAAGAAGGGAGGGAGGGAGACATAAAGAAATAGAAATGGACAGACAGTGTGTCCCACACTTCTTTCAGGCAACAAGGGAAATAGAAAGATAGTGGAACTAGGACACGAAGGACTACAGAAGAGATGGATGAAAAAGATGGGACTTTGAAGGGATGGATAGTAGATGAAGTGATATAAAATTTAAAAACTTGAACTGTAACGCATCTGTGTGTTTGTCCAGCGTTGCAGCTGCAGTCAACAAATAGGTGGAAGAGGTGTGAGTCATTATAAGTGTGTGTATTTCTGGTGGCGTGGCATTTTTATGTGTGATTTTCAAAGGTAGGTGAGTCGGGTCATGGTGGACACTGGGTGCCATGCTGATCCATAATGGATAAACATTAATTGGTCGTCATGTTAATGAGTGCCATATGCCCACAGCCCATGGTTGTTAAAGCAGAACATTTTGGTATAGGATTTGATTATGAGGAGATACAGTCATGGCCAAAAATTTCTGCACCCTTGGTAAATATGATCAAAGAAGGCTGTGAAAATTAATCTGCATTTTTAATCCCTTTGAACTTTTATTTTAAAATCGCACAAAAATCAGGGGGAACGCAGATGATCGCAGATGATAATAATTGATGGACAACTATGCCCAACCTGTGAAAAGACATCAGAAATCCAGCGCCGATAAAAAAAGATGAAAACAAAGCCCACACGTCACTTTCAGGTAGGCTACATTCATAATCAAAAAGTATTAAGACAATATATATATATATATTTACACATACATATATAGTATAATTTATATATATATATATATATATATATTTTATGTAATTTATATATATATTTTTTGTGGTTATAAAAACAACAGCCTTTAAAATTACTTAAAATGCATTATATAAAACAATGAGTCAACTGCTGAAAAAACACTAGAACCATCACAGAAAATTAACACCATCACAAATGAATCGCAAATAAATTACAAATGCCATTACAATCCATCAACTTTTAACCATTAATATCATAAAAAAATAGTTTTCTGTAGTGTGTTTTTTGGTTTTGTTGGTTTTAACAAGCCACCAATAGAAGTTGACCGATTACCAGTAGAGACCAACAGGGTCCATTACAGTTTCCAGTAAAAATAATACAAGTCCCATTATAACCAGTAAAACCATCACACATTTTTTGATGGTGTCTATAGTTTTTTTTCAACTACATGTTACAAATGCCTGTAAAGGGCACCAAAGGCCTGGTAATTGCTGCTGTTACACTTACAGGACGATCATATCTTTGTTTAATGGGCTATTGACCAAACATTTAATTCCAATATCCACTGAATCTTTATTTTTTGGCCACTTTTTTGCTATAGATGACACAGCCTCCATAATTTCTTCAACAAAAAACATGTGGACATCACAACCCTTACAAAAATGAACCATGGTTTTCGTAGTAAAACTGCTTAATTTTCTTTTGCATGATTTCTGAATGTTTGAAACCATAAAATCAATCCGACAACTGTATTGCTGCCAGAGGTAACCGTCTAGAGCTACAATTTAGTAAATAATAAAATATAATTTATTTATATGTTTACTTATATTTTATTAAAGTTCTATGTTGACCCCTATGGTAAGTGTTTTTTTTTACTTCCATAATATTTGAGGGAGGGGCACAACAATAAAATCCTGCTTAGGGCACATTTGGCCAGCAGCGGCCCTGATAAAGATGTCTCCACGATCGGCTTTTGAAGAAATATTGTTGTATCGTGCTACAGCACACATTCTATCAGCTGCAGTTCTTGTGCCGCTGTATCAATATACTGTACAGCGCCACATACATTCACATCAGTAAGAAGATATTTTGAAGAATGTGGGTAACCAAACACTTGCTGGTCCACATTGACTTTGACAGTAAAGGGAACACTGTGGACCAGCAACTGTTTGGTTTTTCCTCCTTCTTCAAAATAGCGTTTATGTTTAGCAGAAGAAGGAAACTCATGTTTAAAATAACTTTTGAGTGAGTAAATGAAGGTATAAAAATAAAACACTAGCCTATTTTAATTATTGAGTGAATTATTCCTTTAATGTTAATAAATCACCAAACACAAAGAGAAAAATCACTCACTATTCTTGACTGAAAAACAGTTGCTTTAATAGGAATCAATCTATATTGTGTTTTATTTTTATATTTGTTAATTCAGTTTATTGAATGCTCCTGCTAAATACACCTAAATACACCTACACTGTTTGTTTTATTTGTATATTATGTGTATTTGTAATGTGTATCTTTGTTCTCATTTTTTTATAACAAAGATAAAATAATGACAAAGATTTTTACCTTCACCCACTTTGGCCTAAATATATGCCATACTTTTAAATATTTTGTTACCTTGAAGGGCTTTGTCTTTATAATAGGGAAATTAGATTGGCTGTAATACTCAAACAGCAACATGACAAAGAATCGTGATAAAATCATGAAACGTGATACCCCTAGCCGAGGGGGAACAACATCCCCCCAACCCCGGTCCATGATTGTGCCCTCGTAATGCCATTTCGCCCCTGCCCCTCCGGAGGCCTGTGAACGCCACTTGTCCTAATGCACGGTGAGTTTGAGTGGCTAAAGACTCTCCAAGGACCACAGCTGGAGTATTGTAGAAAATTGTTTTCTTGGGTCAGAAAACATTTAAAAAATTGTCAAACAGCACCTACATCACCACATGTTGTTTGGGAGGGTTTCAAGAAAAATTCTCCTCACTCATCCAAAAACAAACTCCAGCATATTATCAGACATGACTGAAACTTCAAATAGGACTGGCTTCTATGGTCGGATGAAACTTAAAAATGAGCTTTTTAGCAGCACAAACTCAAGATGGGTTTGGTGAACACAGGGATAAAAAGTACCCATGTGTACAATGAAATATACTGCTGTATTTTGATGTTGTGGGCCTATATTTCTGCTGGAGGTCCTGGACATCTTGTTTAGACACATGGCATCATGGATTCTATCAAATACCAACAGATAAAAAAATCATTAGAAATCTTATAATGGGCCATGTTTGGATCTTCCAACCAGACAACAATCCAAACACAAACCTGAAAAAAAAATACAAAGAAATCGGTCACTGAGCACAAAACCAAGCTTCTGCTATGGCCATTCCAGTCCTCTGACCTGGACCCTGTAGAGAATGAGTGGAGTGAACCGAAGAGAAGCACCAACATGGAGCGGGGAATCTAAAGGGTCTGGAGTGATTCTGGATGAAGGAATGAACTCTGACCTCTTGTCAGGTGTTATCTAACCTCATCAGGCATTATAGGAGAAAATGTAGAGCTGTTAAACTGGCAAATGGAGGTTTCAAAAAGTATTGAACAAAATGTTACCGTTAATTGTGGCCAATGTGTATTAGAGAAAAAATATTTCATAATTATATTTCCCCCCATTTTAAATTCTTATTATCCAATTAGATTTTTGTGAATTTTTTTAATAAAAGATCAAAACGATTAAAAATGCTGATTAATTTTCACAGCCTTCTTTGATCATATTTACCAAGGGTGCCTATATTTTTGCCCATTACTGCATAATATATTTTGATAACATCACATTTTACAAAAATATCAAATGCAAAATAAACCCATAATGTAATCTCTTCTGAAAGGTTGTTCATGTGAAATTTCACTGTATTTTCATGACAATATTTCTCTTCCACCCTGAGCTGGCATTCAGGGTGTGTTTGGGCATTCGTTGTGTGTACATGTGTTTGTCAGCATTATGTTCGCCCTTTGTTCGATAAGCATTGTTCATAAGAAAGCAAAGATAAACTTCATATTATGGGTGTGAGTCTCTGGGTAAACAGCCAGGCTTAGAAGCATCTGTGTGCCAATCTCTTGATAACACTGATGATTTCAAAGACCATTTGCAGGCAGCATTTACGGGAACTGCTATAACAACAGTATAATTTTTTTAAATATCAGATAGCAGGTAATAAAATATATCAGCTGTCACGAGCTATAGGCAACAGTTCCATTAACTTGGAGAGTGTTGTTGGAGGAAGTAACTTGCAAGTTATCCGTGATAGTTTTTGTTAGAAAAATAGGACATGTAAACCCACAGTAAAAGGACAGGAGAAGAGATGTGGTACCATTAGAAAGAAGAATAAGTGAGTAAGCGCCCTGACCTTCAGTAGTGGCCATTCATTACACTGAGGATAGTCATGTTATGCCAGTCGTTGTCATGACAGCAGGGCGACAAAAAAGAAAGATATACAGTCATCTTCCTTCACGTCCCCATCTAAGGAAGCAAAACTACTCCCCTGGCTGTATTTTTCTAAAATAATATATAATAGCATATATACACTTCCATTCAAGGATGGAATGAGTCTGGGTCAATAATATTTTAAAAGAAGGCTTTTAAATGAAGACTCTTATGTTGAACAAGTCTGCAATCGTTTAATCAAAAATACAATAAAAAGAGTAATATTTTGATACTTAATATTTTTAAATGATAGCTGATACATTAATGTATTAGCTTTTTTCTATTTGAGTGTTTTAAAATGTCATTTATTTGTTATTTGTGTCACAAAGCTGAATTTTCACTCTTCAGTGCCACATGATGCTTCAGAAATCTTTCTAAAATGCTGATTTGGTGCTCGAGAAATGTATTATTTTTATCAGTGTTGAAAACAGTTGTTAGAAAATGTTTTGCTGTCATTTTGACAAATTTGCTGCTTCTTGCTGAATAAAATTATCCTACACTGTATAGGCTATATGACCCTCTTAAGACATTTGTATACTCTTCCACCATCTTTAATCTGATGTTGTTTCGTGGTGACGTTATAGCTGTTGACGTGTTGTATATCCTCTGGCAAGCTTACCATCTGCGAGTGTCTGTCCCTTAAGAAATGAGTTGGGCAGCTTGTGTTTACTTGCATGAGTAATATATGTTTATTTGGTCCAGAACTGTAATCTGCACAACACTAGTAAGTCGCTAATTTATTTTCAGGTAGCGTCATCTGATGGTTTTAATGATACTGATGATGCCCTGTGGGAACAGCCTGAGATTAAGGTGATTATATGTTGCTGCTCATTAGTTTCATTTGAGACACTCAAGAAAATAATGAAAATGATCCATTGCATATGGCGGATGAGCAATGAGATAATCATCTCTTTGTAATATTCTCGATAATTAGAGATGGGTCAACAGAGACTCATGGCTTCATGTGTTTAGCTGCTAAACAAAATGTCCAAACCACGCAATTCCGACCATCTGGGACGAGGCAGACCACGGAAACCATGAGCAACGGTATGCGAAGGAAACTTTAACGGGCCCAAGACGACGGTTTGGAATAAACACTGAATACAATTCTGAAAGTCTCCTAGGACAGAAGGGTTCATTCAGGAACATTCTTTCCTATAGTATGATATAATGTAGTTTATATAATGTAATTTAAGTAATAGGGATTTTAAAGGGGTATTTTTAGCCTGGGTGAAGATTACTAGGGGATCTGCAGAAGGGAGGAAAGGAGAAAGGAACAGAAGATGAAAGGAGAAGAGAATGATGGAGGAGAGGATAGGCAGGGTAAAACTGGATTACACCCTCGCTCAGAGAAAGAGAGAGATTATCCAACCTCTGAAAGAGGAGAGGAGTCAGCGGATTAAAGAGATAACGAAGAGGAGTGGTGAGGGGATTACGCTGATGAGAGCTGGATTCACAATAATCCCTTCTGAAAAAAACAAAATGTTATCAACTGCCAAACACACTAACGCTGATTGTTTTATACACTCATAACCTCATCTACTCTGTTACGCCACCTGAAGTTCATTTGCCATTAGATCATAATGCACTTCTAATTTCACTTTACAGTAACTTTCTTATCATGTTTTCCAGCAGACATTCAATATAAACGGTGCTTCATTCACTGTCTCTCCGTGTGCCTCCACGTAATGTCGGCCTCTCTCCCGTCTCGCTCTATTCTCTGAGCGAGCAAACTCTAATTTAAGAGACTGGTTATATAAGACAGAAGGTCATGAGGTCAGTGATTGTGTGTGTGCACGTCACAAAGAGAAAAAAGACAGAAAAGGGGTCGCTTTTAAATGAAAATGTGCAATTCAACACTGCAGGAAGGTTAGGAAGAGACTCTGAAACAGGAAGAGACATCTAAACCGAAGAATAATAAAAAGGAAGCAATGCTTCTGGAGCGGAAACGTTCCTGTATTTACCCCAAGGAGGTCTGTTTTGACAACGCTGCACAAACATTGTGACAAAGGCTGATTTCCCCCAGTCTAAAATAGAAAACTCTGTTTAATGCGGTGGAAACGAGACAGAGACAAAGTCTGAGGGAATCAGAATGGTTCATAATGATAAAGACAACAGCATCATTCAAAACAAACAGTCGTAAATCTAAAAAAGGGAACAAATGAGAGATATTAGACTGAAAGAAAGTAGAGGATGAGAAGAAGGAGTGGCCACGCAGGAGGGAGTGGCAAAGCTTTCTGTCAGCTTCTGTGTGTTTCCGCTGTTCTACTAACCTACTATAATCTCTTCTCTCCTCGTTTCATAACGGAGACGCCCTGGTTACATCATCCTTTCTATCTTCCGCACACTTTCCCATGTCCTGTTATTTCATCCCACATTATTATTGTCATTGTTAGAGTAGCATCTTGAAATAAACTCCCTGCTTTGCCTCAAACTTTGCTTTAACTCTCAGTCACCCTCACCTGTATACACAAGATGTTCACAGAAATGTAGTAATGTTCTTTGAGGTGTGAGAAGTGTTTTTGTGCCATTCAGAAATACTTGCACATACAATACTCTCTGGTGTATCCAGTGGATAAGAGCTCATTATGCACATGTCAACATTATGTATTTATCCAGCATCAGAGTTTTTGATTCAAGATTTAAAAGAAGAAATTTGCATATTTATAAACTTGAAAATAAAGGTTCTTTATTAGGATCTATGGTTCAATGAAGAACCTTTAAGATCCATAGAACCCTTCCATTGCACAAAAGTTTCTATATAGTGGGAAAAAGTATGTAACACTAAGAGCAACTCTAAGAAAAAAATATTGTTTTATGAATTGTTCACAGAAACATTGTGGTGCTTCATAGCATTGCTGAAAATGTTTCCTTTTGGAACCTTAATTTCTACACTGTAAACAATGTCAAGAAGCTTCAGCTAATTATTATTTAGTAACTAGTTCCACATTAATTTTACATTCAGTCAATTTCTGACTTCAAAGTGTTGCCTTAATTGTTATTTTTTTAGTTGGCTCAACCTTTACTGACATTTTATAGTGCATGTGTTTTTATTAGTTTAGTCAACATAAGTATAGTTTATTGTTGACTGGGTTTGAAAATAACCATACATTCAATGTTTTTCAAATATATTAGACTTAATTTAATCCTCTCAACTATAAGGCCAAGCAATCAAATTAGCTCTACTTAAATTTTTAGATTTTTTTTTTACAGTGTAGAAAAAGTGTAGTATGTCCATGTTTCTTATTTCAAAACTGATGTTGTCTCCTTTGTCAACATTAAATACTGCATTTTGCAGTGATTCTGATTAAACGCTGTTTATAGAACAAGACCAGTTTTAATTAACATCACTTATCTAGACATTTTTGCTCAACATTTCTTCTTCTATTTGAGAATTTAATAAAACTTTAATATGGTGTAAGACTGGTGCCAATGTGTCTGTGCCAATGTGTCTGGGCCCCCCCTCTAGAGGACAAAAGGCCCCCCTGAGAATCCACAAAAGCTGTCTCTTGCATATGTCATCCAGGACGCAGCACACTGGGGGAATCCACAAAGCTGTCTCTTGCATATGTAACAGTAACATCCAGGGGTGCAGCACACTGGGGGATCCACACCCTGTACTGACGGTCCCATCATTTCCCCCTCCCCTCACCACTGAGAATTCACTGAAAAATCCATGCAATGTAATATGTACAAATAAGTAACCATACATGTTTGATATCTTTTGAAATGTCTCAGTGCGCCTGGTAAAATGGTCTCATCATCCCAATCATAATGAAAAGCTAAAAGAAGTTCTAAAACTGAGAAGAATAGGTACAGCAGGGGACGTGCCTTCCCCTGATTTCCTACTCAAAACACCTCCTGTATGTAAATAAGTAATCCTGGCCACAGGATCTCCAGAAGCCTTTGGTGGCCAATTCTAAAGACTTATTATAATGACAAGATACCACCTGGGTACCCACCTGGGTGGGTCTATTGAATTCTGGGTATATATGAAAAGGGACACAAACATCTGGGAGTCAGTAAACTGATTGCCCGCACATGTCACTTGTGTGTAGTCTTTCATTGCCAGGTAGTAATTTCTACAAGTTCTTCAATTCCTGAATTATTGTTATGTTATGGTTAACCGTTGATTCTATTCTTGTAACATTGGAGCTTTGAATTATTGTTTTGATTACCTGGTCAATAAATTGTAACGCTTGATTCTATTCTAAATGCCTCTGAAGATTGCTTTCTCTACTAGATTAGTGGATTCGATATTTCCGCAAGCCCGCGCCAGTTTTAGCGACGGCCAATATCCGCATCTTTTAAGTGTGCTTGGGTGTAGGGACGGGTTAATTCCGCTCAATGACGGTGAACGCCGCCTGATCAGATTGAATTCGGCACGCCCACACCTCTGACTTTTGTTTAATGTTACTTTAAACAAAGATTTGGCCAACCCAAAGCTATTACGAGTGTAGTATATTGATCTGCTAACATATCTGATAGTGGCCAAAACCCTTTACTGAAGTAAACGATTGAACTCGAGTTCTGAGGGTGCCCCATGAGGGTTATTCGATGTCTCTGATTGTGTACGTGTGAATTTACGGCAAATCTCAGATACGTAACCATAATTTACCTCTGACTGATGACCGGGCCTGACGAGATTGTGTCCGTGAGATCTGTGGAAAACAGGACCTCTGAGCGATATAGCTTCCTATGTCTGGACGGGTAAAGTATTGAAAAGAGCTGATAAGAATAATCAATCATTCGTTCCTGTTTTAATGATGCACAGACATCATTAAAACCCTTTTCATTTTATGGAGTCAGATGAAATAACGAGATAAAATATATAAGAAGAAGTGTTCCATTTTAATGTTCTTGTTGTGTCGTGAAAAGGAAAGATCGTAACACGCAAAGCCCTTCACCCGCGGAACGACTGCCGTCATTGGATCGTTCCAGCCGGGTCCTTTCTTACAGTGGTGACCCCGCCGACGTGATCTCGTAAAGACGAGAACGCGATTCTCGCAGAGACGAGTACGTCATTCCAGCCGCGACATTCAACTTGAACTCTCCTTGGACGTGAGGTTTGATATCCTTCTCATCAATATCCAGCTGCTGTGGTAAGCATATTCTTTGTTGCCTTTTAAAAGTTGAGGGAAATGTTGTTTACACCATATAGACACATTTTGTAGAACGGGTCGGTATACCCATTTTTGAAACCGGAACCGAAAAACCCGGTGGTATTAAGAATTAGACGAGAAACAACATGTCTTTTCAGGGAAACCACAGCAGCAGAGGAGATCAGGAGATAATGGAAGTTTTAGGAATACAATTACAAAAAATCCTTGTTCGGTTAAGCGACAAGGGATTCAATTTGAAGTGGAACAACAACGAAATAACATCCTGGTATTCTGCCGAGGGTGCGAGACTAAAATCGAAATCAAAATACAAGAAAATTCCCGCTGCAATTGTTTATTTGTTTCGTCAGAACGACCTCGCGACCATGACCGAGAACGAAAAACAATAACAAATATCAAAGAAATCGAACGAGTGCGATCTGACGAATTACAAAAGTTAAGAAAGCAAGTCGAAATGTTTGCATACGAGCAACGGGGGTGGGCTAGACAACGCGAAGAAATGGCTACAAAAATTGATCAAGTTCAAGGGAAACTAATTACATATAGTAATTACATATCTGCGTCAAGATTGTTGCGACAAAACAGGTTTTCCAGTTGCCGCAGTTAAACAAGCAGCACTGGATGAAACCGAGTTAGAGGCGCAAACTGAAAGCGAAGATGAGGACACTGCGTTAGCGTGTAACAATAGGCCACGCAGAGAAACTCGTAACCGAGCTCTCGTGAGTCTGTGGCCAGAAAAACAGAGCCTGCGAAGCCCAATAAAGACCCGAACCAAATCAAACGACTCGCCAAAAAAGGCAGTTAAAATCGCAGTGTTAAAAACCATGAAAAATGCGGATGATGATATCACAACAATCAGCCGCCCGTTAACATGCGGAGAATGCTCTAGGCACAAACAAGTCGTAGGAACTATGCCGAGAAAAGGGCCTTTTCAACCCTACTGGGAAGCATTGATGCTACAGGCTAATGTCTACAAACTAGAGGTTAGAGACGATGGCAAATAGCCCTCCTCACTATCCCTGAGGAGCTCAGACCGAAACTAAACACAGAAATGAAATCCGCAACATAATGAACAGAGTAAATGACGAAACCGACGAAGGGATTTATGAACGCCTAAAACAGGCATTATTAGACATGAGGGGACCGACACATGCAGACTGGAGCAAAATATTAGAAATCAAACAAGCAGGTAATGAGTCATTTGAAACGACGCTGAACGGTTATGGGTAACATACAGAGAGCACTCAGGCCTTGAAAATGCAGACCGCAACCATGACGACATTGCAGCTTGTTAAAAACAATGCCGCATCCCTGCTCAAAAGCGTTATCAAATGGCGCCGACCCAGCCGAAAACACGCTCAGAGCAATAGTAGATTGGGGTTCAAGAATAGAAAACAGATGGCGATTAAAACCCCGCAGCGCTACGTCCGCACAGTGGTTAACAGAAGGAACAGCACAGATAAATTTAGCCAAAGGTCTCCAAATAAAATGATATGCCATTATTGCAGAAAGACTAACCATGAAAAGTAGATTGTCAAAAAGAGAAAAGATTTAAAAACAAGCTAAGCATTACCAAAAACGCCCCTAGCGACAACTCTGAGCTGTTGAAACAATTCAGAAACTTCATGATAAAACATTTTAACATCATAACTTCGATTTGGCAGGAGGTTAGAACACGCGATCCCTCACTCTCCGTCGTTAAAGTGCCTGCGCACATCATCGAAAATCCAGATGAAAACGAGAAAACAACAACATCACAGATCAATTAGCCAAATTAGCAGCACAAAAGGGAGATGAATGGAAGCCTGACAGACTGGTTGTTCCTGCCGTGAGTGCGATTCAAACTATTCCTATTGACTTGAAACAGTACCAACAAGAACTGTGGAGTTCTGATGGAGAGCTGACACCGCACCTGCAGCAGGACCAACTAGTCAAGGTCACTGAAGGCATGATTTTAAGAGACGATAAATACATTGTTCCAGAAGCCCTCCAGAAACCAGTGATGAAGTTGTACCACACACGTATCAGCTCCAAAACACAACAGCTGATCCAAAAACTTGGTGGCCACAAATGGCATCAGACATTCAAAGATGGTGTGACACATGCATCGTATGTGCCTCCACTAACCAAGGCAAGCCTGGCCATACAAAACTGTGTAGACCAGAACCACCCAAGGACCTTGGGAGTTACTCCAATTGATTTCATAAGCCCACTACCTAGTGCCAAAGCGGGATATCGTTATTACCTTGTGATAACTGACAAATTTTCCAATTTAACAGTTCAAACACAGTGGCACGAGTAGTAGCGAATCAAATCCTCCCACTCTGGAGAGCACCACACACAACCTGAAATGTGGGAGGTGGGTGTTATGAACACTCAAGGGCCATCCACACAAAAATCACAGTTGCACCAAAAGAGACAGTTACATGGCCTCCCGGATTAGCACCGGATCCAAATTGCACACCACAAATTTGTTGTAGTTCAGGTAACACCCACCCACCTACAAAGAAACATTTCAGGACACACTCGAGCACCAAATTCATGTACAACCTCACTGCCTGGTATCGACTTAAAATAGATCCAGGTGACACAATTAGGTAACATGCATACACTACACGAAAAATCTAAAACAATGGCATAGACCCAAAATTGTACCACTATATTAAAAATTTGGAACCTGCAACATATAGGTGCACACATACAGAAACGCATAATAACACACATATGAGATTCACCGAGCTAATGTACTTGTCTGGACCAACCGAAAGGAAGGAATGTATTGTGTCGGGAATGTTTGCATTGCATAGACAATTTCACCAATCCACACAATTGTTACTTTATTACATGATGTAAATTTGGTAATGACACATGTAACTTATAACATTTCTGCTTATACAAAACATTGTATTACTAATGATGAGTCATATGCATGACTACAGTCACGAATCGATGATTTAATTTCTGATTACAAAGACAGACTTGTCAGTCCAAATTCCACCTGCTCGCTAAAAACGAGACCTGCTCAGCAGTATAGCCGCCTGTTCGGATCAATTAATTCAGCAGCCAACACTTATAAAATAACCAAACAATCTCAATTCTCTACATGGTTGACAGATCAGATGGCCACTGGTTTCCAACACATCAATCAGACCCATACCATCGAACGTGACTTAGCCTGCAGATCATATGCACAAGATTTATTCACTGCAACAAGACAGGAAATTTTAGATTCGCCTTCACAAGACCCCGAGACATGTTTTGAATGATTTAATTGAGGTTTTAGATTTACATAGATGGTTCTCTTCAGGAAAAATGTAAAGTATTCAGAATTAATATCCACAATTGTGATGTATACTGAAAACGAATGTATTGATTGTATTGGATTTTTTGCCACTTTTCCTTTAATCCACCCAGATCAAGTTTATCCAAATTCCACTAATATTCGATCCATTGGCACGGTAGTTAAAGATCAGGTAATTAAATGGGATCACCTACGTTGAAGGGTACTGAGACCTTATTTACCAGTCGCACTTGTCATGAAACTCACAATTATATTGTCTGTACATATAACACATTACAACCTTTCTCTCCCAATGATAGCAAACTCATAAGTGTTGAATCTTTGCATGGCCATTCAAATGCTATTCAGGTGTCTCATACACAGTGGTGTGTCATCAGTGAGATGAATTCGTTCACATATGGAGGACTGACCTGTCCTGCTGATCACTCATTTTGCTTGGAAGTGACAGAGGATTTTTCTATGGGCCAGATCGACATCCTCGGATGGATGCCAAAGGACGCAGAGGTCTCCCCATGGTGGGACGACACCTTTATGAACACGGAACACAAGCCTTGATCGACACGATGGACCTGGTACAGAACGCCATCCTCCAAACAGAGTACCACCTTACAACGACTGAAGTGACACTGCAGGAAGCCTGTGAGTGGCCCAAACAGTGCCAGAGGGAGGAAACTGTAAGACTGGTGCCAATGTGTCTGTGCCAATGTGTCTGGGCCCCCCCTCTAGAGGACAAAAGGCCCCCCTGAGAATCCACAAAAGCTGTCTCTTGCATATGTCATCCAGGACGCAGCACACTGGGGGAATCCACAAAGCTGTCTCTTGCATATGTAACAGTAACATCCAGGGGTGCAGCACACTGGGGGATCCACACCCTGTACTGACGGTCCCATCATTTCCCTCCCTCACCACTGAGAATTCACTGAAAATCCATGCAATGTAATATGTACAAATAAGTAACCATACATGTTTGATATCTTTTGAAATGTCTCAGTGCGCCTGGTAAAATGGTCTCATCATCCCAATCATAATGAAAAGCTAAAAGAAGTTCTAAAATCTGAGAAGAATAGGTACAGCAGGGGACGGCCTTCCCCTGATTTCCTACTCAAAACACCTCCTGTATGTAAATAAGTAATCCTGGCCACAGGATCTCCAGAAGCCTTTGGTGGCCAATTCTAAAGACTTATTATAATGACAAGATACCACCTGGGTACCCACCTGGGTGGGTCTATTGAATTCTGGGTATATAAGGAAAAGGGACACAAACATCTGGGAGTCAGTAAACTGATTGCCCGCACATGTCACTTGTGTGTAGTCTTTCATTGCCAGGTAGTAATTTCTACAAGTTCTTCAATTCCTGAATTATTGTTATGTTATGGTTAACCGTTGATTCTATTCTTGTAACATTGGAGCTTTGAATTATTGTTTTGATTACCTGGTCAATAAATTGTAACGCTTTGATTCTATTCTAAATGCCTCTGAAGATTGCTTTCTCTACTAGATTAGTGGATTCGTATATTTCCGCAAGCCTCGCGCCAGTTTTAGCGACGGCCAATATCCGCATCTTTTAAGTGTGCTTGGGTGTAGGGACGGGTTAATTCCGCTTCAATGACGGTGAACGCCGTCCTGATCAGATTGAATTGGCACGTCCACACCTCTGACTTTTGATTTAATGTTACTTTAAACAAAGATTTGGCCAACCAAAGCTATTACGAGTGTAGTATATTGATCTGCTAACATATCTGATAGTGGCCAAAACCCTTTACTGAAGTAAACGATTGAACTCGAGTTCTGAGGGTGCCCCATGAGGGTTATTCGATGTCTCTGATTGTGTACGTGTGAATTTACGGCAAATCTCAGATACGTAACCATAATTTACCTCTGACTGATGACCGGCCTGACGAGATTGTGTCCGTGAGATCTGTGGAAAACAGGACCTCTGAGCGATATAGCTTCCTATGTCTGGACGGGTAAAGTATTGAAAAAAGAGCTGATAAGAATAATCAATCATTCGTTCCTGTTTTAATGATGCACAGACATCATTAAAACCCTTTTCATTTTATGGAGTCAGATGAAATAACGAGATAAAATATATAAGAAGAAGTGTTCCATTTTAATGTTCTTGTTGTGTCGTGAAAAGGAAAGATCGTAACACGCAAAGCCCTTCACCCGCGGAACGACTGCCGTCATTGGATCGTTCCAGCCGGGTCCTTTCTTACAATGGCAAAGCTATGAGTTTTGTCTTTGATTAATTGCTGTGGGTTGCTTTATTCTTATTTGTATGTTTCTTTGAAAAAAATGGATGCTAAAATAATGAATGTAACTGATTAATAGCTTTGATTTCAGTGGGCTACCATTTGGCTAACCTGGTATAGCCTATTTCAGGGCTACGTTCAGCCCCCAAAAGCGGTGCAAACATTTATTAAACGGAAACGGTGGTGCGTTGAACACCCCCATTCTGATGACGCAAGTGTTGCAACTATGACAGCTGAGAAGGCCATTCTTTGTGTTCTTTTTGAAGAATTTTCGGAGCCTGATGAAATCTGTATAAATACGTGATTAATACAGCAAAATATGCTCAATGTTACAGTCACTACCCTTGCCGTCCAGAATAAAAGAGAACATCCCAATCGAGTGAAGGGATTTGTGGAAACTGTGGTTCCAATTATTGTGATTCAACATTTACCTCACATTTTAGGATGAAAATAAATTTCAGGTGAAGGATAATTAAATTCTTACCTCCGAGACTGTGTTATGATCTTTATGACCTTATTTGTATTGCTGATCACTATTGTTGTGCTATGATATTGCAATATTATATAATCAGAGGAGCATAGAAAAGTTTATGAAAGTGTCATTCCACAATACAATAGCAAAATATATAAATATGTAGTATTTTTATATTACATTAATCAGTGTCTAGCAAACCTTCAGGAAAGGAAATGGACCAGAAAACATTGTAATTACTACATGATATTTAGACAGACTTAAATAAGTTCCAGATCTATACTTGTGCTCTTATTATTTCAATTATTTTGCCATTAATGTAAATAAACATTTGCAAACAATATACGTGCTTGTGAATTTATTTTGATGTTAATTACCTTTACTTACAAATTCATCATCATCATGTTGATGTGCTATGTTACTATAAATACTTTTATATACATGTTGCTGCTGATTGGGCTGACATTTTTGACACACCCACTATCTCAAACCATGTTGCACACCGTTTCCAGGAAACATGTAGTTCAACCCGGAAACCGTAGCAAAACGTTTGGCACCGTTGTGAGCCTGAACGTGCCCTGGCCTAACTGAAACATTCCCCCTACAGTGTATAAATATGTGTGCAGATTTGCTAAAAATATTGTAAAGCTACGGTACATGCATGTAATGTCTCATTTTATCAAAACCACCTTAAAGTACACAATAATACTGTTAAGTAGTTATATCTGCCTTTGTAAATGGGCAGGGCTGGTCTGTTTTAAACCCATAAAACTTGAATCTACACTTTCTCTGACCTTTTCACCTTATTTTGAATTGACTATTTATCACTTGGTAATCTGTCAAGCACATTTAATGGTTTTAAGAACAAACAATCGCAGCCGCTGGAACCGCGAGCCCGCGAGAGATTCCCACGATACTGTTGTGGTAACACACTGCCACACTTTCCCACAAGCGCTCGAGCTCTGGCACACGAATCCTCCTTAATGCGCGTGGCCGAGTGCGAGTGCGCGCGCCGCCACCTGGGGGCACGAGGCGGGCCGGTGGAGCGAGATCATGTGAGAGTCCACGCGTCGAAAGAAGGTTAGACTACATAGAAGCACAGACGCAGAGAGAGAAGGGGCATCATTTTATTGCATCGCTGACAGTGCGCGCATTTACGCAGGAAAGAAAGCCTGCATGGAGCGGAATTTACAAGCGGATGAGAAGAACAAGTAGGCTGTGCAATAAATCACGAAGTTTAGTAGTTATTTTCCTGCAACCGCTCTATTTTGGAGTTTTCAAAATTTGACCAGTTTAACTTTTGGCGCTGATCAAATGTTCTGGAGTTATATTATCGTTCGCAGATAATATAGCATCAAAATGAGAGGTAAGTTAAAATAAAAAAAATATTTATATCAATAATAGTATTGTCTAATAATTGTAACAAAACTGTCTCATTGACAACGGTAATCGTGGTTCGGTTTGCTTTGATGTTGCAGGAACTGCGCAAAGACTTAAACAAAGTAAAGCACGCGCAAAAATATCGCTCAGATAATCTGCAACTGCTTGGTGGTTTGTTACATAACATTGCCTATGTTATGTTTCGTTCTGTTTGGTGGCTTTTCGCCACTCAAACACGTACAGAAAATAACCAGTACACAGAAACGATACACTTTGCATAGTTCTGTTTTGCTTCTTCGCTTGCAAGCGTGAAAGGGAAGCGATGAGTGTCATGTAGGAAACGTTTTATGAGTTGCCATGCCCGTTTTTATAAAAACGTTGGGATTGTTTTTTATGTCTCTACCACAAAGTCTCTTGTAAATATGATTGGTTTATGTTTTGGCGTTTTTGTCAGAATATATCGCGCATGTAAGTATGTAAATACACACTTTAGCCAAAAGGTGTGCCCATAAACTATTTATTTATTAAGATAGATAGCTACATGTGAAATATTTTAATTATTTAAAGGGATATGATTATTGAAATGACGTACTTTGCAGCAATTACATTTTTTACTTTTTGTATATTTAGCTTGAATGTATCAGTTATTCAACTTTTTTCTGCATTGTATACATATTTTGGAAAAAACAATCTTGCAATATTTGGCAACACTCCTCTCACTGTAGTTACTTTTAACTGCCACTAAGCCAACCCCATTATGTAAGAATCAAACAACATTTAAAAAAATACTTAACATTTAATAATCACTGGAGGCTGTCATTTGAACTTTGTTTACTTAATGGAAAGGTCAAATACTGCATTATGTTCTTGCGCAAAGTTTATATGCCTTTGGTCACGTTACGTATGTAAAAGCCCTTAACCACCACGTTGAACTTGAGCTCCGCTGAATGTTTGTCTTTATCGTGATACAGCTTATCAATAAGCTCAGGGGAGTCTCTCAGCTTGTCAGTAGGCTGTGTGAGCTGTTTGGGGCACAGGGAGTGGGGTGCATCTGCTGCGCTCTGCGTGTTGTTGTTTTTCAGTCTCAGCATGGCCGCCGGTGTGACCGAGTCTATCTGCTCCATTTACCTACTTTTGTCATTGAGGATTACACAGCATATTACAATACTAAGAGATCAGGAGGAGAATTGGTCCGTATTAAGTTCGGTTTAATGTTTTCCTCATTGGCATCGTATTTTAACCTTTACCCATTGCTGAATCTCAGCATAACAAACAGCGTGATGGCAAAGGGACGTTAAACCTAAAATGCCGTATGAAGGAAACAGCGCCTCTTTTGGTCAAAAGGCGTAACACGTGCTCAGTCAAGCTTAGTTACCATTCATTTCAGTTATATTAACTGTTTATATAATGTTATATATTTTTTCAGTTAGTTGCTATATTTGAGTATGCAAGAGGTTCATCACTGAAATTCATAGAATGTGCTAAACAGAGACAATAACAGTAGAAGTGACAAGTACAGCCATTGAAAAAAAATAGTTAAATGAGCATTGGGTATTCAGTATTTTTTTTTTCTGAGTTTGTCCATGATCCTGAGGAAAGGCACTCTTCTGTATGCTGAGAGCTGTAGACTGTAAGCCACCATGACTTTAAAGACTTAAGCAATGAGCACTGAGCAGTCTATAAATGAATGCTGAGCAGCTTAATGCAGTGGCACTTTGACACCTTCCCATGAAGTTTCCATTCATTTAAACCACAACTTAAGCCAAGGCAGTGGAAAAGTGTGACCAGCCGCTTGAACTTTAAGGGATTCAAATCTTCTTTTTTTCAGAGTAATTCATAATAAATGTATCATAATTGTTGCACACCTAAGGTGTGTTCTTATGGTTTTTAGTTAATGCATCTTGAAGCTTAACTCTCACTTTTTTCCATTTTTCCTTCATGACTCATTGTTAATGATAATGACCAAACAATTTGAATCTTTTAAGTATTTTCTACAACTTTATTCGCTTTTTCTTATACATTCAATATATAAAACCAAAAAGATGTGAAAAAATCTTTGTTTTTATAGACATTTATTATTTCCTAATCCCAGCAGGCATCAACATATTTAATGCCTATCAAGAGTCACCTTACACTCCCTATCAGCTCATGTTTTTCAACTTGTTACTTATACCAAAGAATTACTCAATCCCTCTGTACATATTTAAAGAGAGTCTTGCGGTGTCATTCCACCATCTCAGTTTACTTAGTATAGGTAGGTCTCTTTTAATTGATGTGAGAGAGGAAAAATCATTACAGCTGACCGCAAACTACTTTGAAATCTCAAGTACAAGTAAGCAGATGCAAATTAATCCTGTTTGCGTGAGTTCAAAGCAAACCTGTGTGAGGACACAAACTACAGAGCAGACTCAAAAATTGGCTCTAATCTGAATGTCACACACAAATCAAATCACACAAGTTAGGTTAATTATACACTCTGCAATGCAAATGCAAGGTGCAGGGAAAATAGACCTTTGGACGTTGCTGAACAAAGTTGTTTGATTATGTGAGGTAAAAGGTCAAAGTCTCTTAATATGTGTTGGGTTTTCCCAGCATCGCTCTATGAAACTGCTGACTGGTGTTTGATGGACTGACACACTGACTAACTGACATAGAGTTGCCAGGAGAGCGGAGATAAGAAGAGCTTGATTACTTACCCCAGCTTGCCTGATAAACATAGCACTCTAATAAATCTCCTCTTAATTAGTTTTCGGCTGTCTGACTGCGTTTGCCTCCGGCTTCTACAGCAGTGCTCGAATCGCTTAATCCAACAAGAGCTGTTTGCTATACTTTTGATTTGACTGAGTGTTTGTTGGAGATTGGCTTTATATGTTATGAATAACAGCTTTTAAAAGATGTATTAACTTATTAAACTTATAAAAGGGGATTTTGACTTTTATACATGAGCCTATATCAGAGGTTCTTATATTACCAAAACAACAGTCAGACATATTGTTGGTAGTTGTTGTCAGCCCTTTTGACCTCAAAGTTTTAGTCGGTGATATATTTATTAAATTTTTCATTGTTGTGAATATTTGTGTGTGTTTAACTACATATCTGATGCATAGCATGGTGAAACCAAGGCTTTATGAATTCCAACCTCCAACTACCATGCACCGCGACTTAAAAATAGATTTATGTGAGTGCTACGAGACAGCTGGGACTGTGCTCAAATTCTTGACAGGCTGCCACATGTTGAGGGCAAGTGTAAGTTACAGACCATACTGTAGATATTCCAAATGTGCAAAAGTCATATATCACACCCATGCCATTACATATAATGCATCTCTTGATCATATGTCTCTGATTAAAACAAGTTATTCAGAGTAGCTCACAGAGGCCTTGGATTTGTATGAAACTGAATGTTTTCCTGATAATATAATGGTCTTTGATTTTTGAGATTCATGCCAGGAAAGAAAAACTAAAAATGTAATCAGATTACAGCACTAGCGAGGCTACCGCTCAAGCATATCCCTCGGCTCAATAGGAAAGTGTGTCAGTAGAACAGTTCAGCCACATAGCCTGACTGTGCTACGCAGGTGAGTGGCATGTGAGTGGACGAGTCGGAATCAAAGCCACGCTGTCACGAGCCAATGGGAAAGTGGGAGGGGAGGGATGGAGGAATGCTCGTCATTGAGTTGCTAGGGTGATCTCCTCTGAATGAGTGTGTTCGTGGAATGTATCCAGACAGCAGTTATATAACACAGGGAGGGTGGGTGCCGGGGGCTCAGAATGGGGTAGAAGGAAAGACAGCGAGCGAAAAAGACAGAATATGTTCCATTTAGTAATTTCACTGATGTATTGCATTATGTAATACATTTTATTTTCTTTCTCAATGCTTTAAATGTGCTTTAGCAGATTGTGTTTATCAATGTAGCTTCTGGAAACATCAAGCAGACGTGTCTCTTGTACCCCCCCGCTCAAACTCTATTGATCAAATGTGACGCACATATCAACAAGCATTCGGGTCGAAGTGAAAGTCCTCATGTCATTATCTCTGGGTTGGTTCCCCGTCACCACACATTAGCCGTTATCTAAGATATTGCGTCATTGCTCAAAGCATATTAATGACATTTCCTACATCCATATCACCTGAGAGGACTGTGTTACCTGGTAATAACCTTTATTAGGATCCATCCTGCGCCATTTGAGTCAACTGCAATGGGGTAACTTTTTAACCATAGGCTTCTCAGAAAAAAAAGCGCAATTCAATGATAGCGCTTCTACTTGAATAAACAGTTTATTGAAAATAACAGCTTGTTTTATGGGTTTATAGAGGACTTGTGCAAATGTAAGTTTATTATACTGTTGTTTGGTTCTAAGGAACTCTTTGCACTCAAAGGTCTTCTATTCATGAACCTGCAACTGTTTATAATTCCCATATAGAGCATCACAATCCGCTTAATTCCAGCGCAACTGTGCCAAGCCGAGAGCGAGCTTTGTTTATAAAGCTGTTTTTGATTCTGTGGTCCAGGGACTTGTTATTATGTCACCCTGAGTGGGTCAAAACCTAAAGTTTTTTTTATAGGAGGCACTATAGCGCTTAACCCCTCTCTTTATGCATTAGCTGTGTATTGTTACGTTGAAGGAATATGATACTAGCCAAGTTTCCATGTCCCTGTGAGAGTCAGACCAGACCTTCGGGCTCTGTGCCGGCCTATATTTATTTTATGTCATTGAATGATTGCTCAAAGATCAATGGGTCAAACAAAGAATGCCGCTGTAGCTCGCATTAGAACTGTAATGTAGATAGCGGATGGCCTTAAGTGCTTTGTGCTTTGAGTCAGGACTTTTCTATTGGCTGTGTATGGGATAAGTGTGTCGAACTCTAGCTAATGTTTCAACCACTTCTCCCTCTCTTAGCACAAATCGAAGTAATCCCATGCAAGATCTGCGGGGACAAGTCATCGGGCATCCACTATGGGGTGATCACTTGTGAAGGCTGCAAGGTAAGTGAGCATCCTTTCACTCAATCAATTCATCATTTATGCTCAATGTTTAAAGGGATAGTACTAAAGGACCATTTAATAATCATTTACTCACCCTCATGTCACTCCAAACCTGTATGTTGATCTGTTTTCCTGTGTAGTGGAAAAGATACTTTGACGAATGTTTCACTGTTTGTCCATACAGTGAAAGTCAAAGGGATCCAAAACTTTGAACCCCTATTATTGTAGGGACAAAAACAATGAGACATTTTTTTAAACATTGTTTTCTGCAGATAAATGACTTGATACATATTTGTAACAACACGAGGGTGAGTAAATTATTATAGAATTGTCGTTTCTTTTCAAGACCCAAATTTCTTAGACTTTGTTTAAAGGTTTCTATCAAAATGTTTTCCCCAAAATGTTCCCTCTGCTTCAGATAAAAAACTAGAATAAACAGTATTAAAGTATACAAGACTTGCAAGTAAGTTAGAGTACCTTGTAGTTACACCCTGATGATGTCTTCAGACTCTTCCCTGAAACAGTAAACAATACAACCCCTTTATCTGATCGGCTTTCTGACGAGTCAGAAATCTCAGTTAGCTTGTGTTTGACCACAGGACACACAATGTGTGCCAGATATGATCTAACATTTCAGACTTTCTGCCAGAAAATCTTTACCAAATGACATGCTATTTGTATTGAGCCACATTACTCAACCATGGTTTTGAACCATCATGGATTGCACATGGCATTAATAAATGATCATATAATTGCACTGGTGGCCAAATCCATACAGCTAGAGATTTTGATACTGTGAGGTTTTAGAGGTAATTCAAGATATAACCTTGATTATGAACATAGATGAAATGCAAATGCAGCCTCTTCTTGACCTCTGTTTTCTTTTTCATTCATCAAGGGCTTCTTCCGCGAAGTCAGCAGAACAATGCAATGTACTCCTGCTCCAGGCAGAGGAACTGCCTTATTGACCGGACCAATCGCAACCGCTGCCAGCACTGCCGCCTGCAGAAGTGTCTGGCATTGGGCATGAGCCGTGATGGTGAGTCTAATCTTACGCAAGAGCGCATTTCCTACCGGAAATGGAAACTCCTTGAGTCCTATTAAACGCAGCTGTAATCTCAGTATGAATATAAGGACTTCAAAGAAACACAGCCAGACATGAAAGTAGTTTCAGTTTTGATCTCCCACATGTTGGATAATGTTGGCCCGCTTGTTTTTAGTTCTTAGCAACAATCAAATCTAATGTTTTTTTTTCTTTCCACACCCTCCTTTTCTCTGCAGCTGTGAAGTTTGGACGCATGTCAAAAAAGCAGCGTGACAGCCTCTATGCCGAGGTTCAGAAGCACCAGCAGTCTCAGGAGCGGGCAGGGGGTTTGGGCAAAGGTGTACCCGCTGGTGACGAGGTCGGAGAGAACGGCAGCCGTGGCCGGGCCTACAGTCAGAGCTCCAGCACCACACTCAGTGACCTGGATGATATAACCACGCTACCAGACGGTCTTCTCTTTGATCTGCCGCTCACTCCGGAGGAAGCTTCTGACTACTGCAGCCTAGAGCTGCTGGGAGGAAGTGGTGGGAGCAGTTCGTCCTCCCAGAGTTCTCCTGAATCCAACAGACAGGAGTTTAGTGACACGACACACATAAAACATGAGTACCAGACCCTGCATGAGACGGGACTTTACACCGCTCATTACTTAACCTACCTGAAGGCTGTTCCTTGATGGAAATCGGTTAGTATATGTGTGTGTGTGTGTGTGTGTGTGTGTGTGTGTAAAAAATTTGCACCAATATGCACTACCGTTCAAACAATTGGGGTCGATAAAGTATTTTTTTTTTATAGTTTTGAAAAAGTCTCTTATGCTCACAAAGAGTGCATTTATTTAATAAAAATACAGTAAATACAGGAATGCTGTTTATTTTTATGTATTTAAAAATGTTGTATGATACTATTTTCTCTAAATAAATAAAAAACAAAAATAAATTGTTTTAAATGCTAAAGATTACATTTAACAGTGTTTATTCAATTATTAGTGTTTTTAGCATGTATTTTGAGCATGTTTCATTAAATATCCACTATCGAATGGTACAGCTAAATTAAAAAAATAAAACTAATATCTGCCATGCATCTCTGTGACATGTTTTCATAGTCTATACAAACTTTGTGATGTTGTGGCTGATCATATTTTATAAATGTATGTGTCCTTTAGAACGGATTACACAGAATGTGGTAAAATCCCACATCGAGACAAGTCAGTACAGCACAGAAGAACTGAAAAGATTCGCTTGGACCCTCTACGCACCCGAGGAGATACGTGTCTACCAAAACAAGGTATCTGTAATAAAACTGCCAATGGGATGCATAATGCTTTTAATACCACAGGGTGTAACAGCATGATGTGACTCAAGCAATTGCCCAACCTTACATTCCATTTTAATGAATCTCATAGTATACAAATGTTCCTGTTCTAAATTTTAAGAGCCTAATTAAAAATACATTAAAAAGCACGTCAAATGCACATCATAATTGCAGATAATCAGAATATGGGTGGAAAAGTCTAACATCCATTTCTTTATCCTAGTCCACAGAGATGATGTGGCAGCAGTGTGCTGTGTACATCACGAATGCCATCCAGTATGTGGTGGAGTTTGCCAAGCGTATCTCTGGATTCATGGATTTGTGTCAAAATGACCAGATTATCCTTCTCAAAGCAGGTCAGCATCAACAAGAGAGGAAACCGTTATCTGTTGTCCACATTAGTAAATACAATCAAGTGCCCAGTTTATATGGTTAACCCTTCTAATACAGTGTATTTATTTATGGTATGATAGTGTAAATGTATTTGTTTTGCTTCTCAACTGTGTTCTGACAATGGCTCTTTTGTCATTTTCTCTCACCCTTTTCCCCGCTTGTGTCCTTCCTTTGTGCATTGTGTGATTTGTAATTTAAATGAAAACTAAAAACACTTCTGTCTTTTTCCTCTTTTTAAAACAACCATCATTGCTATTCAACTGAATGTTGACTATTCACTATTCATTTGTGAAAATGATGACTGTTTTAATGAATCCTGAATTTGAAAACATTTGTGCAATTAAATCCCAATTGTTTTTTTGTTTTCTTGTGTGTATGTGTGCATCCTGGAGCATTCGTTTGCCTATTTCCTCCCTCTTTCCTGCCTTTCCCTTGTCCATCTTCTATGTGGCGCTGCCCATCCAGGCTGCTTGGACGTGCTGTTGATCCGAATGTGTCGGGCATACAACCCCATCAACAACACGATGTTGTTCGATGGAAAGTTTGCAAGCCCTCAGCTATTTAAAGCTCTCGGTGAGTCTCTTCCCCGGACCTTTCACATGATTTAACACCCTGTGGCATTTCAAAGGACATGTTGGGTACTTGTATGCACCTGAGCAATGGTACAACAAGTGCTGTAACATCATATGATTAAGTTATGCTTACTCTTTATATATAACATGTATTTAAATGGAAAGCAGGTCAATTAAAATATTTCCAGGTCAATTGAATGATTGCTAAAGTTGGCTGGGTTACCATCTGTTTACGTTTTCTCGCTTTGTTGGGCACATGACAATGTTGTGAACTTTTCCAGCTCTTTCTGTTTTCTGTGTTTTTCCTGTACGTAGGTTGTGAGGATCTGTTGGGTGCTGTGTTTGAGATGGCTAAAACCCTGAGTCGTCTTCAGCTGTCTGAAGAGGAGATGGCTCTTTTTACTGCCACTGTGCTTCTGTCTCCAGGTAGTTTTACTATAACATTAGATTAAAGTAATCTTTAACTAACAGTGTTTCCAAAGTATACATAGCCAGACGTTAGAGCTTACTCTTCCACTTATTTATGTCACAGACCGTCCTTGGTTAACAGATGCTCAGAAGGTGCAGAAACTTCAGGAGAAGGTCTATGTTGCGTTGCAATACTGTCTTCATAAAAGTGGTGCCCCTGAGGAGAAACTTACAAAGGTACTGGGAAAAAATCTAAATAAAGAATGATAAACAAGTTCACACTCTCACAGCTGTTAAATGTGAGAAAATCAGAGCTGTCAAAATAAACATATGCGATTTAATAAATATATTTATGCCGTTCTTATTTTTATGCAGTTCACACACTTGCAAAACTTGACATTTTAACTGTTTTTATGTTCTGTGTGAATTCTAAAAACTTAGCAGCAATTACTATCAGTGAAACATCTGAGCTACAAGAGTTCACCCACAAAAGTCCTGTTTGTCAGTGAATAATGGAGACCGCTTCATTTTATTATGAATATTGTATATGTAATGTGTCAGAAATTATTTACTTTTAAAATCAAACCCAGATGTCATTTGCATTCTTTGTATGATGAAATTTAATTTGATTTAAATAAAATTTTGTGCAAATGACATTGTCATCCACTCAAATTAACCAATAGCTGCACGTATTATTTATTATAAATAATTGTTACACATTACTCTTCAATTTTTTGAGGTCAGTAAGTTTTTAAGAGAAATGAATACTTGTGTATAATGAATACTTGTGTGTGTATATTATATATAATTTTCCCTAAAATTCATTAAAATGTATTAACTTTTCACTACGAGGACAAGAAGACATTAGAACAGAGGTCTCTAACCCTGCTCCTGGGGACCCACTGTCCTGTAAACTTGATTTCCAACCTGCTTCAGCACACCTGCATGAGTATTGTCAAGCAATCCTAAAGAGCTTGATTTGCTGCTTCAGGTGTGTTTGATTAGGGTGGAAGTGAAACTCTCCAGGATAGTGGGTCCCCAGGAGAAGGGTTGAAGACATCTGCATCAGAATATTTAATAATTTGATCAATCATGCTAAAATATTATAAATAAAAAAAATTAGTCAAATTAATGTAAGGATGTTTTATAATTGTCTTTTCTTTTTCTATCGTCTCAATAGATGGTGTCCAAGTTGCCCATGATGAAGTCTATTTGCAACCTCCATATTGATAAGCTGGAGTTTTTCCATCTGCTTCACCCAGAAACGGCCTACAACTTCCCTGCTCTCTACAGAGAGGTTTTCTGCAGCGAGATCTCCTTCCCAGACTCCACTGAGGGCTAACATTCATTGACGTGTAATATTGGCTCTAATGAGAGACAGAGAGAGGAAGAGACAGTTACAGAAAGACAGGGAATGGAAATAGGAGGAGGTAGATGGATATGTGTTTGAGAAAAACAGCAACACACTGACAATCTTGCACATTACACTTTAGAACTCCATCTATAACCTCCCTCCTGATGGAGTGATTCACTCCTTTATTTAAACAGGACCCAGATTTCTTACAAGACGCTGTTAAATGTCAGCAGACATTTAAGGTGCTGGTTACTATTACTCATGCTACTTACATATAATGACTCAAACAGAGAAAATTATGTATATTTAATTAAAAAGAGTACTCGATTAAACCTGGAGCTCAGATCTCCCTAAAGAATGAAGTGCTTGAAAAGTGGATCCTTCCCATTTTGCACATACTCTTAGAAGAGAATTATGAATGTAACCCACCTGACATGTGGCAAATCCTCAGGATTAAGACAGAATGTATTATGTATTCCTGCCCCATATGTAAAGCAAGCTCTTAAGGCTTGGTTTCTGTAGACAGTTTTGAATCCATGCGAAACTGTTCAAAGGGACCAATGCATACACACCTGATTTTGTAAACGCCTCACTTTCATAGACTCAACACTAATGCACAGCGCACTGCACAGACCACATGTGAAGGTGTTGTCTTTTGAGCTCTTTATTTTTGCATATAAATTTAAAAGATGCAACTAAACTAACGAAAACCTCATCCTTAATACCCTTTCCCACGCAAATGCCACTTGGATAAAGATGTTTTGCTATCCTCATTTGATCGGAAACCACATGTATGTAGAATGATCGATGTAATTGAGAATATATTTATAAACAGAGCCTGTAGATAGTACATGTAGGCAGAGATATAAAGTTGCACCATAGAGTGGATGTTCTCAAGCCCTTTCAAAGACTCATTATGGGCTGGAGATGGAATCGGCGTGACAAGCTTTAGATTTTGAGGCAGGTGGACGGCACTTAAATTCTCCACCAAAAAAAAGGACTTTGCAGGAGCAGGACTTTGCTGTCGCCTCACATTAGATGGCGAAAAGACAATGCCACTATGAGACTTTCTGAAGTGTAGCAAACCACTACACTAAAATACAGCTGCTGGGAGAAATGCCTCAGGAGAATGCAAAGAACACTGAAGGAAGTGGATGGAAGGAACCTTATATTTTCTAAAGACAGAAGACAACCTGAGCTCGCTGTCAAGTCAGGAGAACACCACAGAAATGCAGACTTTTCTGATCCTACAGCTATGATGATAAGTGGATTCACAGGCCGTACCTGTTCTTTGCATTGTGTCTGATGTGGGGATCAGTGTTGTGTTGCTGTGTGATTGCCCCCCATCATCCATGTACCTTTTGTGTTCACTTATAGCACAACTATTGGTTGACAGAACCATCAGCTACCCCCCTGAGTTAGGGAATACTATGGTTAGTTTATGTTCTGAAACTTTGTGTTTCAAACCGGAAGGATAAAAATCTACTATCTGTCCGCAGTGTGAAAGCAGCCTTGTTCTTCAGAGGCAGGAAGTCCAGATTGGTCTCAGGGGAGTTTTAGAAGTGGCCCAGAAACCGGAAAACAAACTAAAGCCCAAATGAGGCCATTTCAAAACACTTTAGTGCCCCGCTTTGTAAGATTACAGGGTATGAAAGATGTTTCAAATAATTGCGAAGTATCAACGTCCAGTTTCCTGACCGCTAATGTTAACAAGCTCGCCTGACGTTTTATTTTTGCACTGCTGGAACAGTGCCTGTCTATATTTTCTTGGAAGATTTTATATGGTTGGTATAATACACATTTTCTGGTTGTTTAGCACCGTATCACAGTGTCTGCCTGTGCAATAGTCAGTCTTTCCATTTTTAGTATTGACAGCCCTCACAAGCCAAGGATCTCCTTGGATTTCAGAAGCACTCCAGCTCAGATCGTTTAACACCCCCTTGCTCTAAGTTCTGTCAATGCTGTTTTTTACGCTTGTCTATTGACTTCAATTGACATGTGAAGGTGGAGAAAGATTGTAACAAAGTCCATATACTTTGTAAAAAACATTTAGCTTTTTAGATGGAGTGTGGATGGATTTTACATTTTGTGGAGTGTAATTTGCCACCCTACAAACTGCCACAAGCGTCCGGCCTGTCCTTGAAGTTAGTTCTGGAAGTGTATGTTTACATCTACTCTCAGTCACTCAGGGAGATAGCTGGGTTCTCTGTCCTAAAATGTCTTCTTCAGTTAGCCTTGCAAGACACCTTGCAGCAAATAGAAGACCTTAAACCTTGATCACTGTGTACGGTAACTTTTCTTGTGAATGTTAATCGCAGAAGTATCAAAGAATTTTACCCCCGTCTTATATCAGTGCTGTTGGAGGACTTTTTCAGTTTGACTTGCTTAAGAAAAATAATAGGATCAAAACTATAAGGTATATAGATATATGTATGAGGATGAATTTAATCTTTAAATCTAGTGTTGTTGATTTTTTTGTGAAATTTTTTTCTTCTTTTCTGTCTTTTTCTGTAACATTTCTCACCCGTGTAGTGTCCTCCTTTGTCTGGAAGAATTAAAATCCTATTTTTATAAAGAGCATTTTTAAGCAGAAAATCCCCTACAAGAGTCCTAATTCTTTTCTGTGGTCCTTCTGTGGTTGTTTCAGTTGTAACTTTATTTTTAAGCAAATAAATAATATTATAGATTTTAACGAATGTATTTTATGGTGTATTATGGATACAGAGAATAAAACAAACACATTTAGAGATATTCTTGTACAAAAAGGATTACACACATGGATTCCTGAATGTAATAACGGTATTTTTACTTTACACTGATTGTTTTGTGGCTACTAAAAATTTATTTTTAATTTCAATAAATTTTTCATTAAGAATTATTTCAAAGTAAAATGCTATGCAAGACTGAAATCCCCAAACGTCCACATATCTTATTCCATCGCTATATACAGGGGAATAAATGTGTATAATAAATATTTATAGTCTAATGTTCAATGTATTGGGCTTAGTAGGATTCTTCTTATTATTTTAAAATAATTGTATTTAACAAAGAATCATTATATTGATTGAAAGTGACTTTAGACTTACATCATAATAAATAAATATATATATTAAACGTATGCGTTTTAAATATTTTATTGAATAATAATAATAAATGTTAAGCCAATCAACCGCGTAGCTGTAATAAGAACTGGAATAAGAAATCAGCTTTGCCATTAAAAATATTTAAAATATCTTTGCCATTTTGATATATATATATATATAATATAAAATATTTGTATACTGATTTTACTGTATTTGTGATCAAATAAATGCAGCCTTAGTCAGCATAAGAGACATGAAATATATGTATATGGGTAGTTGGCAAATAAAAATTGGACTGTCCTATGGTGTGACAGCAAAAATGACAAATAAAATGATCAAAAATATCTTCATTCTTAGAGTTACAAATAGCAAGAGAGAGGTTTATCTTCAATGTTTGAGTTTTTTTCCCTTTCATTTTTCTGTCGCACCATAGAACACATTGATACGTCAACTACCCATAAATAAAATGTATAGTTCAGTTATTGCTGTTAATCTAATATATTAAGTTCCAATGACAAAAAGCTGTGCCAAGATCATCTGTTTGGTATTTAATAACACTAATAAACTAGCAGTCTTTTTGTTGTTTTTTTCTCCTCTCCCCAATCCTTCCCCTTCTCAAATTTCAGACTCATCACCTATGTAAGTTTATTTGATATCCAGGTGGCGATAACGCTCCCAAAGAGTTAGTCGCCATTAAATAACAACAAGAAGAAGCAATCTTTTTTTGTAGAGCTCCACTAAATAGACATCTGGTTCCATCATCTGGTCAATAGAAGCACTTCAGCTGTGGGTGCAGTGTATTGTCTGAGCGGTAGCGTGCGCTGCTGTCCCGCTTCCAGCCCCTTCTCCGCTGGCGCAAGGAATGTGCTTGCGTTGCGCAGGAAACCGCTAGTTTCTCAAGATTACACATGCGGTGGATGCACTGTAAACCGTGTTGAAGTCACAGTTTAGTAGAAAGCCACCAGAAGAACATTTTATAACATAGCTTTATAAAAACATTTCCCAGCAGCCACCTGGAGTATTTCTTTGTGGAACGGGTGTCGTATATCTGAAGACTTGAGTTTTAGATTTCACTCAGCGACCGTTGACTTTTGTCACACTGTTGTGTCAGTATAAAAACTACTTTACAAGACCTTTTCGTCGGGAAAAGAGGATTACGCTTTGAAGATGTCCGTGGCGGGCTTAAAGAAGCAGTTTTACAAAGCCAGCCAGGTTTGCGAGTTACTTTTTCCCTGTTGTTTTCTTCCATTGAACCGCAATGCTGTGCCAATTAGCTTAGCCTGCTAACGCTGCGCTAAAATTCGCTATTCTGCACTTTAAAAATGTTTTGTGTGTGTTTCGTCTATGTGTATTTAACTCTTTCTGAATATTTACATTGAAAAACTGTGCTTTTGATTAAATGTCATATTCCTGTAGAGTTATAAACTGCTTGCTTTATGTATTTATTATCGGTCTTGTCCTATATTGCAGTCATTGCAATATTTTTTTTTGACAGCTTTCAATGGTCATAAATAGTCAGCGTCAGTTTATGGGTGCGTTCACTCCTAATTAGAGGCTATGTTACACCGTGTTAAAATATGCACAAGAGTGTTTTCTTTTAGCTTGATATTGCAATACAACGCCCCTGTCCTTACTATATCACTCCATTTGCCACGTTTACTGTAGTAAAATCAACGATTTGGCACGAAGCATATGCTCATGATCTAACGTTACTCGTGAATTAAAGTTGTTTTAAAATGTAAACATATATATGCAAATTCTGCATTGAAATACACAAAGGATATACTGCAGCATCAGGTTTAACAAGTATTACCGCAGTATCCTTCAATGCCATCTGTTGGACAATCACGTTTTATTTGTATCTCTTGTTTCTATGGTTCACGCTTTATGCTGGCAATATGTAGCTGGAAAAGATGCCTTACAGTACAGGCTTTCTTTTTAAAAACGAGCTAAAGTCAGTCATGTATCTTGTCAGTGGGTTAAAGAAACCTGAATGTGATTAAACAAGTAGAATTTGGGTCAGTCCTGCTGTGCAGTACCTTTTAAGTTCTTTTAGAAATAAATAAATATAAGTATAAATATTGCAGATCAATGTGTTGTATTTATATAGAAGAGTATTCCAATGTTTCAGAAATGTTTGGGTGAAGATACTTCAAATGCAGGGCTCTAGACTAACTTTTTACACTGGTTGCACTGGTGTGCCTTTTCTTAGGTTCACCAGCACAAAAGTTAGGTGCACCCAAATTTTCATATAGGCAATATTGACTAGTAAACCATTAACTAATGATCTGGTCAACATAAAGTTCTTTATTTGAAGCACAATAATGCAAGAAAGGTAACTTACTGAAAAAAGTGTTGGTGTTTAAAGTGCTTCACTGAGCTGATATTTAAACTTACAACATCTCAAGATAAATTAAATGAAATTAAAATCTAAATTAAGTGTTTAAATGAAATTAAAATCTAAATTAAGTGTTTTAAGGGCGTCAAACTGAACATCTCATGGCTCAATGTCTTATGGACTATCCTCCATTGCAGTCACATGCCCTCGGATGGCCAACTCCTGTAGTTTAGCCTTCTTGATCTATGGCCTTGGCTAAACCAGCTGGCCAAACTCTCTCTAGCATCAAATTGGTCGCACTCTAGAGCCCTGAAATGTATTAATTATATCTTATTAGTTCCACCATGGCCAGAACATGAAATACATAATATGTGAAAATTCTTATATTCAGGATAAAAATAACCAGCTTTTCTCGATGAGGAATTAAAAGTTCAAATAGCTACTGTTATACCAATCTCTGTAATTTTGTCCTAAGGATTGAGGCAAAGCAGCTAATAGTACAAAACATCACAGAATTGATCACTGGTTTTTCTGAAATAATGGGATCTTACAAAAGGTTAACAGGATGGAAAGTGAAAACTAAAAACTGTCAGAAAACAGACTAATGTTTACATCGGTTTCCAATTGTATGTTAACAAATACATTAATACACATGATGGGAGCATGAACGTACTGCATAACATCAATAACTTTTCTGGCCAGTTATATCTAAACAAATCTATATCCATTTAGTTAGCTGAATATTGGCTTATTATCATGGCAAAAGCAAAACTGAATGATGCATGTGCGTGGGCTCGCAGCAGGCAATGTGTTGGCTTAAAATGTGCCAAAAGTCTCACTTTGACCCTGTGAAGACAATCAAATGTGTTATCATGAAAACTCTCCCTGATTTTGGCTGCTCTTGTGTTGTTGTGAGAAGATTCTTTGTCTGTAGTTTATGGTGTAATTAACTCAAGACTTAATGTGTTTTCGTCAATTTGTTAGTTTCATGTTACCAGTGGTTGTTTTCCAAAGTGCACATGAGCACAGATGTAGGGAAAGCAGCGCATCTCTGTCCCTGTTTGCTGATCTCAGCAGGAAGAGACAATCGGTTGCCCAATTTCCTGTTAGGAACATGCTCAGATCCCAAGTGGGGGGTTTACATGAGTGGAGGAGTACAACTAGGCAAAGGAAAATGGCCAGCATTTGGGCCTGAGAGGTGGAGTATGAATCATGCAACACTAAGGGTTGCTGTGCTCTCTTCTGCTCTGCCTGGCTCTTTTTATTAGACCGCAGTGCTTCAGCGAACTCATGCCAGCATTCCACGGTAATCAATACTTGACACAGGCAGGACACCCTGCCAAAAACAAACTCTGACACCAGTCACACCCTCAGTCCAGCCTGCCTCCCGGGGTGCTCTTTGGAGAACTGTTTGAGCTACTTTCAGGTTGCTTTTTTAATGTACTCACCAGGGAATGTTATTCATTTAGCTTTTTGTCTAAACAGGAACAGTGTTTATATGCTCTGGCTTTCTGCAGCCTTGTTTCCAAATGGTAGTGGTTAGAAGAACTAAATTGCTGGCATGTGGTAGATAACACATCTTACTACAGCATAGACTTTGTGGTATAGAACCTGGTGTGCTTGCTGCAGTTATCGCTCTATAGTTATAAAATGCTTAACTTGGCTAATATAGGAAAAAAATGTGTAATTAATCTGCTGCCAAAAAAAAAGATGTATCCATGGATAAATGTTCTTGTTAAATCAACATTCACCCAAAAATGCAAAATTGCTGAAATTTGTTTTACCCTCAGGCCATGGGCCCAAAAATGTATATGAGTTTGTTTCTTCATTTTAACAGATTAGGAGAAATGTAGCATTACATCACTTGCCACCAATGGATCCTCTCCAGTGAATTGAAACCATCAGAATGAAAGTTCAAACAGCTGATAAAAACATCCCAATAATTCACTCCGGCCCATCAGTTAATGACCTGTGAAGTGAAAAGCTATATCATTAAGATGTTTTTAACTGCAAACTGTTGCTTCTGGCTAAAATGTGAGTCCTCTATTCATATATTGTTTTCTTCATTGCAAAGATCACCTCTTCTGAATCAGGAGTGAAATATGCACAATTCAAGTTCAATTTACTTGAAGAGGAGCGGACCAACATTCCTCAGGCCACAATCAACAACCTGATCAACTCCATGCGAAGGAGATGTGTTGCAGATTTAGACAGATTTGTGAACAATATTTGAGAGAAATAAGCCTTTTGTGTACTCAGAAATAGTCTTAGATCTTTGAGTTCAGCTCATGAAAAATGGGGGCAAAAACAAAAGTGTTGCGTTTATAATTCAGTGTATGAACTCGGAGCTCAGCTTTCTGTGTAGCAGTGGAATGCTGGAGTCTGACTTGGAACATTTGGAAGAAGAAGTGAGCAGGGAAGGGGCTGAGAAAGAGCTGGAAATCACTGATCATACACCGGTCAAGACATTTGCAGAGCTTTAAAAATGTATTTCAGTCCAGTTTAAAACTAAAAGGGAATATTAGGCTATGTATAAATAGTTATTTATTTAAACTTTCTTTTATTGCTCAGATAATTATTAATGTTTCTTTGCTCCTAACTTGTTTAGTTGTTTTCCTAATAAGCTGTATTTCATTGTTCAGTTTTAGTAATTATTATTTTCTCAAGAAATATATGGTCTGTCTGAATTCTTGATTATACATTATACATTAAAACTGATCAAAGCACGGATAGTTCCAAGTTAGTTTAATCAGAGTTCTATATTGATGCATTTCTTTCTTTGACACACACATCACATACAGACATCAGAGATTACTCAACGGCAATGCATATCCTAAAACATTCGTAAGCACAGAAAGCTGTTGTAAATGGTGACGCAACTTTTATTAACATAAAAGTTTATATACTGAATAGTACTACATTATAAACTGCATAACATTAATTCTTGAAATTAAACTATGTCAGTCCATACGATGCACACCCGGACATCATTACTTTCACACATCATGAGCAAATTGAACCACAAATAGACCGACAAATGAACCGCACTTAGGAGATCACTTGGTTTGTTCACATATTCAAGCTGAACCACTCTCAGAGCATTTGGAGGGCTCAAACAAGCTAAGTGTGAAGATTTTGAGATTGTTTTTCCACTGTAGAGTGTGTTATCAATATTTTAATAACAATTTTCTATTGACAAAAAAACTTGAAACTTAAAATATATTACTTGGGTAATGGTGTGATTGTTTAGAAAGTGGATACACTAAGTTTGGAAAGTGGACTGGCTTCTGTAAACTGAAGTTCATCCATCTAATTCTGACCGACTGCAGTCAGTGGGGTGGTGCCAGCCTAAAAGGTAATAATTTCTTCACCACTGCAGTACAGTGAACTGTTTTCGTGAATAGCCCCACTGTCCTCCACTGGCCAGACAAACAGATGCCATTAGTTTGTCCAGTGTTGCTGTGTTAGGATTTTTGGGATGCTTCAACAAACAGCAATATTTTAACTGTGCCACGTATTTTACACTCTTAGAAGTCAAGTATTTTAACTGAAAAAGCAGATCTATCACCTTTAGTCAGGTGTCTACCTAGTAACACATTTGCTTCACATTTGTTTTGTTGTGTGGGGATTGCATAAGACCTTACTGGATTTGTCTCTGTGGCAGTTGACTCGCAGTCATGCATTCGTCTCTTCATTAGATTCACAAGCATTGCATTATCTATGGAGTCTAATCTTCACTCTTCTCCTCCTGGGTCTGCTTTGACTACATGGCTGGCTGTTTGTTTGCATGCAATATTTGTGTCAAAGTTAGCTGTACTTTGCATACTCTATCAAAGTGTGTGTCAGAGCCAAGCCCCTGTATTATCTCTTTAGCTGCTGATAAGGCATCTTTCACTCATAAATATACATTATCATGTTGCCTGCTGTCTGAGCTGTTCAGATTCATTGCATGGGTGTCTGATAGAGATCATTACTCTTGGAGACAACAAATGGTCTTTTGGTGTCTCTGGATTTCTTTGGACATGTATTTTCTGGAATAAGTGTCAGATGAAGCTTGTTTTTTTTGTGAATTTTTTAAATGATAGTTCACCCAAAAATGAAAATTACCCCACAAAATGTTTAGGACTTTCCTTCTTTCAAGCAAATACAATTATATTAAAAATGGTCTGGCTCTTCCATTCGTTATAATAGCAGTGAATAGTGGTCAAGTGTAAGAATAATGTTCATATTTAGAAATGTATAAACTGTAATCGTTAGCTTGTGCTAATGGCCATATGCTCATTTACAAGAGTGTGGCGTTCCAGTGTATGGCATAGAGTAGGACGTAGACGTAGCTTAAGCTTCAGTGAGACATGATGAATGTGGAAGCACAGAGGAGAGAGCAAAACAAAACACTGGACACGAAGTTAGAAATAGAAATACAAAACAGATTTGTAAAATAATAAGTCAGAGGATTTTAATATAAGTCTGACTGGGGACTGGTTTTCCTTTTCTTCGAAACAAAACTTGGTTCTTGCGAGACTGACACATTCTAACCTTACCCGGAGCTTATGCTATGCCTGCATCCTACGTCATCTGCTGAAACACCACTCTCGTGAACACGAGTACAACAGCGTGTGAGAGCTGAGGATTATGGTATATAAAGTTGTAAATATAGATATTATTCTTACATAAATCCATTGATTCACTTCAGAAGGCCTTCATAAGGCCTCATCCCCAGGAGCCATGTGGATTATTTTTGATACACATAAATGCAGGCTTGTTGAGGCAAAGAGACGCTTTTAAAAACATTTGAAGTATCTGAAAAGTATCATGAGGAAATGTAGGTCTGACTCTATATAAATTATTTTACCACAAGATTGTTTACGAAATTGTATTTGAAATAGTTTGGGAAGGTGGCACTGAAAATATTGCCTTCGTTAGAATGTTAAATTTAAAGGAACTTGAACACGTCAGTCTTTATCTGTGGCCTTAATCTAAGCTGCCGGATCATGTTTTCCACCCAGTTTATAGCGTTGACTCTATCCAGTGTCTTTCCCCACCTCAACATATTGGAGATGTTTGGACGCACTGCTAGACTTGCCACAAAACACTGGTTTAATTATTAATTAGCTTAATTTGTGCCCTGCTCTGCCACACAAACTGAATTGCACAAATATGCAAACATGTTTGGAGGATATAGGAGTGAAAAGGTCACTGCAAGCAGACACCTCTGTGTCAAACACAGCTACGGTTGTAATGGAGCGTTCTTGTGCTGATGTGTTTCGCTTAAAATAACTGGTGTTCATCTTGATCTAATTGTAACAAGTTGTTTAAAGTTGCTTTTGTGCATGGTGGTGGTAACACATTCATTTATTGTGATCAGCATATGTCATTAATTCAATAGTCTTAGTTTAAACAATTTGAATTGCAATGCTATTTATTCTTCAAACCTATCAGCAAGAGATGTCTTTGTAATCTATACAGCAGAGCAGATGTTGCAAGAACCTCCCTTAATGGATTTTAAATAGTTTTGAGAAAAACTTAAAAGATCAGTTGGATTGTGTTGTTCACAAACTAGTCCTAGATGTTTACAGTTTGAGTAGACCGAAATAAGCGCTTGCAGTATAGAGTAGGAGAACATTTCACGGAAACCGGTGGTTATAGATGTATAATCTTCAACACAATCATAGAAACAGACTAAACTAAATGAACTTCTCAACATTGCAAGTTGCCACCATAAAATGACATGTGTTTGTGATTAATGCTCTTATGACGTGATATGACAAACATCCAGTGCTTTCCATGTTGAAATATATGCTTCCTCCAGTTAAAAAGGTCAAAAAACCAACGAAACGAATAACATATGTTGGTGAGGATTGAGACTTGTGACCTTGTTTCAGCAGTTGCTCAGTCACTGTCTTTGGTTCTCTGTTGCATGTTCAGGACAAGATGAGTGGAACGAGCATGTGTTTCCGAGTCCTGAGAGCAACAACTGTTGTGGCAGACAGGTTCACACAGAGCTCTTTTTGTTGTCACTTTAATAAATTAGGGCCATGTAATGCATTATGGTGTGCTGTATAATATTGAGAGATCGACCGATATTTTGACCGGTTGACCGATATTTTTCCCGATATTTAAGCATTTTACCATAATCGGTTATTGGTTTTGTAAAAAATATCGGTTTTGAATTATTATTTTTTTTTTTTACATACATAATTATACAGAGTATAACCAGCAGTGAAATGTGTTTTCTGCATTTGACCCATCCAAGTACACACACACCTGGAGCAGTGGACACACACACACACACACACACACACACACACACACTGTTCACTCATGAGAAGCTCCTGCACGACCACCGCATGTAACTTTATACAAGATTAACTTGTTTGAAACACGCTGAATTATATTAACATTTACTATAGAACCATTATTTCGCCAATAAACATCTAAATAAATACATCTCTATCGAAATTAATTATTTATTTTCTCCACAAGCGATCGCAGTTTGAGTATAGTTCTGTGTAAATAGATAAACCGCGCTGTCAGCAGTTTTCATAATTTAGAATGACAAAAACATTTTAATAATTCTGATAAAATGCCAGTTAAGAAATGCAATAAAATACGATGTTTTGTTTGTTATAGCTTATTTCAATATTTCAGAGAATATTATTCAGGGAAATAACATTATCCAGTGAATTATTATTATTCACTCTTTAGCCTATTAAACAGCTTATAAACCTAAAACTGTAGTTTAAAATGAAGTTGATATTTTGTTTGAGTTTTCCCTCTTTTCCTTATAGGTTTTAAATAGCCTTTAAGCGCCGTGCGCGTTTTACTTTGACTTTAATATCAGCAGCAAATCGGCGTCAAGCAGTGTTTAAAATAAAAAACAGCAAATACTGTGGAACCAAATAAATGAGAAACGAATGTTTGTTTTTTTAAACATTATCACTTAGATCAGGGGTAATAGATCGTATTCACCTCTCTACGTATTCTGTGTTTAGGAGGAGAAATACGGTTCTCATGGCGCTGTGAATACAGACTGAACGGCGGCTCAAAAACTCTGTATGAGAACATGATACACAAACTACAGCTCTCGCTCGATAACAGAAGCCAGTGTCACACTGGTACACACAAGTTTGGATGGGCAAGTTTTGTCATCAAGTTAAAGCTGATTACAGTGACATGATCGTGCATTAGGCGCGCGTTATGTCCGTTATAAATGATGCGCAAACAAACCGTGTATGTGCGCTCCCGATCACAATAACATCATATTTCTGCTTGAATACAGCTCAGTATATAGTTGAATACAGCGACGTGAATAATAATAAAATACAATTTTATTTATTATTATTAAATTAATGCAACATAAAGATACATCACAACAAGCCTTTTTAATTATTTATTTAATGTGTATTTTATCATTTATTTACTTTTCACTTGGTAGATCTCAGTGAGTTTTCTCCCAGACTAAGATTAATGTCAGACTCAGAAGTCAACAGGCTTTAAACGGGCACTTTTACATTTGGTTTCGAAACGCTTCCACATCGTCTTTTCTCTCACATCACTCTTCTTGTCTGTGTCGCCTCACTCTTCTTGTCTGTGTCACATCACTCTTCTTGTCTGTGTCACCTCACTTTTCTTGTTGTCACCTCACTCTCTTGTCTGTGTCACCTCACTCTTCTTGTCTGTGTCACTCTTCTTGTCTGTGTCACCTCACTCTTCTTGTCTGTGTCACCTCACTCTTCTTGTCTGTGTCACCTCACTCTTCTTGTCTGTGTCACCTCACTCTTCTTGTCTGAGTCACCTCACTCGTCACCTCACTCTTCTTGTCTGTGTCTCCTCACTCTTCTTGTCTGTGTCACCTCACTCGTCACCTCACTCTTCTTGTCTGTGTCTCCTCACTCTTCTTGTCAGTCATCTCTCTTCACGTGATAAATTAAATCTGATCTGTGATGTAGAGGTCTGCGCGGGACTATTTTAGGTTGTATTCCGCACACACCCGCTCCCGCGATATATTCTGTTTGTTCACATTTCTGCTGAAAGAAAGAGAGCTAGGCTAACAAATAAAAGTTTAGCCTATTGTCTGCACAAAAGTGTATTTATTTTATTTTTGTCTTGTCAAGAGTCTTGAATTTATTGACTGATAAATGTCAATAACATTTTGCTGCCAACACGGAATAAAGTTTCAGAGGAAAAAAGTTATACAAAAATTGTAATACCTATTATAATTTGTTTTGTCAGGATATAATTTGTTTATGCTAACATTCAGCCTACAACACAATAGGAAAAAAATGTAGGTTTAGCCTAATAGCTATTTTATTAGTCTTGTCAATACACTAAATTAATTTAACATCTTGCTGTTAACACAGTGAAAAGTGCAGCAGAGAAAAATAAATAAATTTGACACAGTCTGTCATTTAAAATGATAGGATAAGCATAGTACAAAAAAAAGGAAAGAGAATTGCACGTGCTTCAATGACAGCGGAGTAAGAAATCCCGCGGAGTAAGAAATCTGGTCGGGACAGCCGCGGCAATGCAGACCTAGACTGCTGTGATGCAAGACTCTCGTTCGTTCGGTGCGTTGCATTTAGCAGCCGCGTTCAGTTTTAATTTTAGTGTCCTCTATCTGAACGAATTTATTTTTATTACTATAAAAACAATCTAAATGACGGTGGGGGACGGTGCCACGGTGAGCAAGTGATGTAACAGTGTTGCGGCTTAACACCAGTATAACCGTCGTCACGTCTATCACGGCAAGCCTACTTCACTCTGTTATTTATTTACTTTATAACAGTAAATAAATATCGGTTCTGAATATCGGTTAATAAACGTATAAATAATCGGTATCGGTTTCGGTTATAAAAAAATCAATATCGGTCGATCACTATAATGATGAACTAAGAATAAATTGTCTTATGGAGTCAATCAAGAGTTTTAAGAACGAACACTGTGGACATACAGAGGGGAAAATGATCTTTCCCAATTTGGGATCCCTCCCAAGTGAGCGCAAGAGAAATGAGGTGAGGGGAGGGCTAATTTTATTTACATGTGTACAGGGCTAAAATGAGTGCCTTGTGAAAGTTAGCTATTTTCTACCCCGTTTATATGTTGTGTGGAATACAAAGGTGGAGGGAAGTGTAAATTGATAAACATCTGTCTCACAGAATCTGAGGCAAATTTAGGTGTGTCATGTTTGATCTAGCCATGGGCCCCTTGTGAATCAAAACTGCTGCTGTCCTTGCTTTTATGTGTGGTTTAGACTTGAACAATTAACGTTTGACACCACACAGTTTGTCTTTTACATAACATTATTAGTGTTTTCTCTGCCTGACATTCAGGGAGATTGTCAATGAATTACATAATCACAGTTCTAAAAATGAACCGAGTGAATCATTTCATATTTTTAGATGTTACAGAATCAGACTAGATTGTTTTCAGTCAGACTGCTACTGTATATGCAGCATGTGCGTGGGTTTTAATATTTATTTATTATTAAAATGTCATAACACTTTGTGTAGGCCTATATTGATATTTTTGAATACACAGTGATTCTGATGCAGGTTTCACAATCCTTAACACAAAACTTGTTTCATTTTGATATATCTGTAATTTGTTCATGAATTTGATTAAACTGGTCACACTGTGTGTGATTTGTGTTTTGGTTTGATTTTGATTTTCAGTACAACCTTAGGTGGTTTAGTTATATTTGTCATATTTTACTGTAATACAGTGATTATACTGGATTAAAGATGGCTTCTTTCTCTGTTTGTGTCAGATGGTGAGTGAGAAGGTTGGTGGTGCTGAGGGAACTAAACTGGACGAGGAGTTCAAGGACCTGGAGAGAGTAAGTGGATAGTATTTTCCCACACTGCAGCCAACAGTCGATATAAAAACATTGATTTAAACACATTAAGTGATTCAAAGACTTGATCTCTGTCCCAGCAGTAAGATTTTCTACACCACCTGTGTTTTTCGGGAAAGTTTCTTTTGCTTACCAAATGAAAGTGGCCTGGCTTTAGTGATCTAGAATTGTCTGTTTTTATAATTATCTGAAATGTTTAATCACTGCAGTGTAAAATCTCCTCCAATCCGTTTTAATCCTCTCCTCTATACCCGAGTGATATCATCTGTTTGTTCAACACAGAACATTAATGGATTCACAGATTTGATGTTGCCTCTTCATTCAGTTCTTCTGTAATTCTGTATTATAGTAATTGGTTTCTTAGAATACAAGCACATAAAGATGAATTAAAGAACAGTGTTCTGATAGATCTTACGTAGGGATATTCAATGCAGAAAATATAAAAATGTATAGTCTGCTGGCCATTATAGCAAAATAAACCTCATCTGGAAGGTGATATTTATGTCATTACAAATAAATGTTGTTCTTTTATTGTTGGTTAGTGTGTCTATCCTGGTTGTGTGTGTGTGTGTTTTCTCAGTGTGGTGACTTCCCCTCTGTGTTTCTATAGAAAGTAGATGTGACAAATAAAGCTGTAATAGATGTCATCTCTAAAACTTCAGAGTATCTGCAGCCCAATCCAGGTAAGACCAAAAATGCTCTTGGAGATTATATGTAATCTTTGTGTCTATTTAAGGTTGGTGTACATTAGAGTCCTTAAGCCCAAAGTTGACTTTGTTTTTTACGGGTATGCATATAGTGTGTGACACATGTTTACCATCAGCATAGTGCTACATCCGCCATGTTTTCACTGTCATGTGACCTATGGCGTCAGTTGAGTCACTTCACTTTTATTACAAACCCTCTCCTGTGGCCTCATGGGATGTTAAAGTGCCCATCAGATCAGCACTTCACAATCTCATCTGTAGTCTTAAGTTAAGTCAACCAGGAACTTTTTGCCTACTGTTTTATAAATGCTGTGAATTCTGACATTTTATTATTTAGTTCATGTATTGTTTTACAGCTATCGTATAGTATGAAAGTAGGTATATTCCAAAGCAAGTTTATTTCCAACTAGTTTAAACAAGTGCAGAGACATTTTATCGATGCTAACATTTGGAGAGATATAGCGCAAGCACTGAACAAGGATGAAACCTTTTAGCATGCATGTGTTGAGCGCCTGTGTTCACGCATGCTATAAAATGCTTTGAAAGGCTGTGTGTTCAGCTGTATACATGAGCTAAGCTTCTGCATCAAAATAGATGTTTACTTTTTTCTGGCAGAACAGATGCATGCAATAAACATTATGGATTATTACTGTAAAACATATTTTTCCTTCCGTTCCTTTCACACAGCATCACGTGCAAAGCTCTCTATGTTGAACACCATGTCTAAGATTAGAGGGCAGGTGAAGAGTCCAGGTTATCCACAGGCAGAAGGGCTGCTGGGAGAATGCATGGCAAAGTATGGCAGAGAACTCGGAGAGGACACAAACTTTGGTGGGTTTACAAAATGAGTGCAGCTTTTCAAACCTCAGAGATTTTGTTTGCAATTCTCTTTCTAACCAAATGTACAAAACGACCAAATAATATAATATAGGTGGTGCTCTAGTTGATGTTGGGGAAAGTATAAAGAGGCTAGCAGAGGTGAAGGATTCATTGGACATTGATGTCAAACAGAATTTCATCGACCCTTTACAAGGCCTGGCTGACAAGGACCTGAGAGAAATACAGGTTTGCTTACATTCTCTGTCTCACACATATATAATTTAAAGATACCCACCTAATTTTTAGATGATGCCCACATTCTTTGCAATTTGCAAAAATTGTGCCGTTAGGGATACAACAGCTTGTCATTGGGACAGTGCCTTTAGAGAAAGATTCATAGTAGTACCTTAAGGGTACATATTAATGATATAAGGTATTAATATGCACCTTTCAGTGGTAGATTAGGTAGATGTCCCTTCATGCGAGCTGCCCCAGTGACAAACTGTTATTACCCAATAGATGCAATTTATGCACATTTTTTCCAGAAGCAGAAGAATAATATCCTCTAACATGAAGTACTCCTTTTCCTTCTCAAGGAATAGATTTTACATTTAGAGTTCATTTCCTTTACTATGTTTCATGTGGTCAATTCCACACCGGTAGTATTGAAATGGAGAGTTTCCCTCTTTCTCAGCACCATTTGAAAAAGCTTGAAGGACGCAGGCTGGATTTTGACTATAAGAAGAAACGTCAGGGGAAAATTCCAGATGAAGAGGTCAGGCAGGCTCTGGAGAAGTTCCACGAATCTAAGGAAGTGGCTGAGATCAGCATGTACAACCTTCTGGAAACGGATGTAAGGATTTACCATCTGACAGCTTGATGCTTCATTTGGTCTTTTTTTGTGTGTTTTCTGGGGGGTTGTGTTAATCCTATTAGCAGCACTGAATAATTCAGTGTTTGTCTGGAACACCTTGCCTTACTGATGTTGCTGTCTCTATCTTAAGAACATTTGGCAAAGGCTGTCACTTTAGAATTAGCAGTATTGAAGATAAAAAAAAATTCTCAAACTCCCATCCATGGGGTCAAGACAGGTAATCCAATAAAGCTGTAGTGCTAGGATAAAATGCTCTTGCTTCGTGGCTGTAGCTTGTATCTGATGTTTTAGGGAGATGTCAGAGCACCATCTATTGGTTGTGAATGACCATAACTTGAGGGAATAAACATCGGGTGGTGGAGTCTATGGAAAAAGACTATATTAAAGTCATGAAGTGCTAGATGTAAATGAATACACTATGGTACAGTTTTAAACCATAGTAAGCCTTTAGTGTGAACAGCTAGCAGAACTCCCAGTCTAAATTTATCAGTCTAGTAAGACTCGTGAGAACTCAAGGCCTCAGACATGACTCATTAACTAGGCTATTTGCTTAGGAATGTTGTTGTGATTTCCCAATGTTACCATATGCGTAGATGTATATGAGTGCATCTTTATATATTTAAATGTTTGTGTGTTCTTGTGCAGATCGAGCAGGTGAGCCAGCTGTCATCACTGGTCGAGTCTCAACTGCAATACCACAGACAGGCTGTTCAGATCCTGGATGAGCTTTCTGACAAACTCAGAGACAGGTGTGTATGTGGGTACATGTGTAATTTAGACAGCATGTGTGTTTGTTCTTTGATCTGTCGAAAGAAGCAATATATGACTCTTGTTTAACCAACCAGGATGAAAGAAGCTCAGTCAAATCCTCGTAAAGAGTATGTGCCCAAGCCCAAGCCTGTAATGGACTTTGGAGACATCAACGAACAGTCAAATGGTGGCTTCACCCCGGTATCTGCTCCACCCATGCGCAATGCCGGTAAGACCAGATACTTTACCTGCTTAACACGGTCATAAAATGCCCATTTTAACAATTTAGCTGTTCCTGGATGAGGATAGATGATCTTCATTTCATTTGAGGAAATGCCTTGGACTTGAGACTAGTGAGAGAAAGGCACATTGTGCTTTGCGGCCCGGTGGCAGGGTGTGATGAGACCGCCTGTGCGTGTGGCGGGATAGGCAAGACAAATGGACAGCTGTCAGCTGCTCTCTTCGTCAGCCAGTGACCCTGTTCTGTGTTCTCTTCCCATTACGTCATCAGAGCCATACCGCCAGTTTGGCAGAATATCCACGTGGAAACCCAGATTGCGTGAGTCAGAGAGTGTGTGCCTCTGTATGTGTTTGTATGGGAAAGTTTGTGTGTTTATGTGTGTTGGGGGTGGAGGATAAGTTTGGGAAGGTGTAAGAATAAAATAGGAATGTGCAAAACGGCACTTTTTTTTTCAGGATATGTAATCATATTTGACAAGATATTGGATATTTAATTGTGCATTTTCATATCTAATATTTGTAGACTTAGATTGCCTCCATGTAATGCTCATTTAAAGATAATTTAATGACAATGTTGAATGTAATCATTAGCTAATCTCAAAATGAATATTGATTTTACATAACTACATTAAAATATAGTCACTTTTAACATTTCTTATTTAATAGCTAGTTATTTATTATTATTATTTTTTTTGTAGACAGTACATTTAGTAGGCCATTTATCAGTTATCAGGCATAAAATAATTATGGGCTTATCATATCAATTTCCATTGTCAAACTTCCATTGATTATTTACATCTACAGTAGATAAGTTTCTATAGCTGTGAAAATGTGATTTATAAAGTTCCTGAAAGGTTCAGTTCTTCATTAAATTTAGTTTATTGTACAGCAAACTACAGGTTGCATAGTGTCTTGTTGCAGATATGTGTGCTGGATGCATATGCATGTAAGAGAGGAAGACTGTGTGTGTGTGTGTGTGTGTGTGTGTGTGTGTATGCGTGTTTGTCCAGAGAATGTTTATTCATGTGCGTGTGTTTGTCATGTGCGTGTGTTTAGCATGTCGTGTGTTTGTGCGCAAAACTGTGTGTGGTGTGTGTGTGTGTGTGTAAATGTGCGTGTGTGTGTGTGCGTGCGTGCGTGCGTGTGTGTGTGTGTGTGTGTGTCTGTGTGTGTAATGTGCGCATGTGTGTTGGCCTCAAGCACAAAGTGCTGCTCCACCTAACAGTGGGATCCCCTGCTACAGACTGAAACTGGAGGTCTTCTGTCATATGACTACAGACCCAGGCTTTGGCACCCGACACCTCACCTGGCGCTTTTCCACTGCATGGTACGGCACGGTTCACTTTTGGGGGGTTTTCCACTGGGTACTGTACCTGGTACCTGATCAAAACATTCTGTGTTAATTAGTTAACATTCTGTGTTAACATTCTGATGTTTTGACTTTTTTAGTACCACTTCGGTCGAGGTTCCATGCGAACCGTACCATTACCAAAACGTGACGTGTAAACTCTGCTGATCACTGATTGGCCTGAGAAAATCGTCATTACTGCGTCACTGAACTTCACGAGACCCTCCTCTACAGTCCTACCCGCTAGATTTAAATCAGCACAGCCATGAAAGATCGGACGCAACTTCTGTTTAAACAAACGCACATTTTGCATCAACCACAAAATAGCAGTGTCGTTGTCTGTTGAGGAAGTACAGATGTTCTTCTCATTGATAGCCGAGGAGCGGATCCAGCGAGCTTGATGGTGCGACTTTTAAAATGCCTTATGTATATAGCTAGTTACTTTTGAACTTGCTATATTTACAGAGTATGTTTTCTGTTTATATTTTACCTCTGTATCTGTGTTTTGCTTCAATTAAAAACAATCTGATCGAATAAGTGTACCTCCAGACTATATTAAATATGTATCATTGTATGAGCACGTAATGAACCTCTTGAAAATGACAAATGATTAATGCCGCGATTATAAAACCATCACATAAATAAAAAAAAGGGATACATTGTACATTTGAAATATTCAAAAGTTTATTGATAATTCACTTTACAGAACACGCTGCATGAATAGTTAACTAATCAAGTAACGCAGCACACCTGCAGGAACATCCCTGCTCTCCTCCTCTACAGCCCGTGGCACTGCCACCACAGTCTCTGCTGCTGGGGTAAATCACAAGCATTCTCATAGACCTCTCCATTGCTGTTAAAACATCCACATGCCGAGAATGAAGAACACTATTCCGTCTCCTTTCTTTGTTGTGAGTTTGTTTGTGGCGTTCTATACCAGTACTAAACTGGTGGAAATGCAACCGGTTGTAGTGAGATTAAAACTGTTAAACACTAACACATTCTGCTCTGGGAAGGATTAACATTTTGATTTATTGCTATGAAACAGTATTATTTTTGTTGTTATTTATATACTATTTTAATTAGCTTTTATTTTTGTATTTTCAGTTTTAATTTAGTTTAGTGTTTCTATTGTGTACTTTTGTCTGTTATATATTCTTTAATTGTTTATCTGTAATTTCTATATGGCTTTATTTTAATTTGTTTTAGTAATTTTAGTCTTTCAACGTGAACATAGCTATTTCAGTCAGTTGCCATGTTGATGGTTCTCGTTTTCATTTAAGTTTTATCTGATATCTGATATTTATATTTTGATTTAAATGACCAAAAAAATAAAAATCATTTAATCATTTTAGTTAACAATAACAATACTGCTATTATGGATTAAAGTGTTTAGTAAAACATTGCATTGGTTCTTTAGTGCATTTCATTTAAAAATCTAATATTTATTTTTTAAATACAATAAATTTTACAAAAAATTCAATGTCAAATTTGTATTTTCTAAAATTAATTTTGGGTGTGTATACACAACCTGAATATGACATTTTAAAGTAAATAATTTATTTAGGACTCTAATCCTTGTCTTATATCAGATATTTGACCCATGAGGATGTAATAGTTAAATTATTGTTATAAGGGCCAACAATATATTTCCTTTTTAGCTTTTACTTCCTCCGCTGTATACTAACATCTCTTATTCCCAAAATCCCTCCTTAATATCCCATTCTCAGTGAATCTCTCCATCTCTCCTTCTAGCAGCGGAGCAGCCATGCTGTAAAGCTCTCTATGACTTCGATCCTGAGAACGAAGGTGAATTGGGCTTCCACGAGGGGGACATCATCAATCTGACCAATCAGATCGATGAAAACTGGTATGAAGGCGCGGTGGGTGGCCAATCTGGATTCTTCCCTCTCAACTACGTGGAGGTGATCGTTCCTCTGCCACACTAAGAGGTCTTCGTTGAGGAAAAGAGGGGGAGTGAGAGAAAGAGCAATAAAAAAGTGAAAGGGAGAAAGCTGGAGGGAAGTGAGGTAGGGAGAAAGGAGCCAGTTGAAGTCATCTTGGTCTTCATCCTCACCACATTGTTGCCGTTGATCCAAATGTACCTGTACTCTGGCACTTTTACACATTGATGTATTTCTTGAAGGAGGGAACTTTGGGAAATAATGACCTTTCACATTCCAGGACTGACTTACTGACCGGTCGACTGACATATGGACGTTATAACCTGGTCCTTAAGCTAACATTTCAGACACACTAACTCGCTTCATTGTCCAAGTCTTTTAACAATGTTTCATACTGTTTGTGCTGTATTAACTAAAAAGAAATGACTACAGATTATGATATCCCTGTAGTGAAATGATCATGTTTTTAAGGAGTAGACACTACAGGCTGTTCTTAATCAGTACAAATTCTCAATTGTTAGATTGTGAGAATTTTGACTGGACTGGTCCCCTTACTGCTCCTGCTGGTCAGGCTGCGACATTGACCTTCCTCAGATTAAGGAGAAACTGCCTTGTATCTGCGACGAACACGTGAGCACTGTGAGGCTGAGCATGCAATGTCCTAATGTGCAGCAATCCTGAGCCACAGACCTGTAGAAAGGAAATAGTCCTTTTGTACGCTCCATAATTTTAACATTTTTCTATAGCTGTTTGTCATCTAATATTTTTAATGTATATTTTTTACAAGAAAATAGAAATTAGATGCAGAATTGCACCTTGGATTATGTCGTTAAGGTGAGCTAAAACACCTAAGGGATGTGTTTAGTCCAGTAGAGAGGGTTTTACTGCACTACAACCGTTTTGAAATACTTTGAACCCCCCCCTTACAACTTCTAACTCACTAAGGGCGGCAGACAAACCATTTACACACTGTTTTCTGAAGGAAACACAGCCAAAAGTTCTTCTTCCGGCAGCCTGAATAATAGTCTTCCTCTCTCTTTCTCCTCTTTTGATGTCCGTTTACGGTAGTCTCTACATCTGATGCTGCTGGCAGTGTCCTGTTATTTCAGGTGTGTATATGTGGGCGTGTTAAGGGTGGATGTTGGCTCATAATCCCCATTTTAAAGTCTAATTAACACAGAATGTTTTGATATTAAAAACAATTCTTCCCATCTTCAGAAGTGAAGGGATGGTGCTACATCTCTTGCTCTCTCCCTTCACTTGCGATGTATTTTAGAGTGCTTGAAGATCTAGTTTCTTCATTACTCGGTGTTCTCTAGTTTTTAAGGATGTTTTTTCAGTACTGTTTTGTCACACTCCATAAAAGCATGGACCTGCACACCCTCCACCCCGACTCACAAGTCCTGTGTGCACCGGTGTCCTTTTCCTCTCAGCATCTGTTTACATGTTTTGTCCACGGTTTGTTTTGCTCATCGTTACAGACCGTTGTAGATGTGCTGAAGCAGACAGGATACGATCGCCGTTTCAATGTGAAAAAAGAGTTTTAATGCCTTTTCGATGGCAAGAATGGATCTAGAACACCAAACAAAATATTAATTATGATTTTCGAGTTAATATGTGGTTTCTGTCTTTCCTTTTTCTGTATTTACGAAGGGCTTGTTGGTTTCAGTATTTGGCATGAGCTGTGGCCAGAAGTACAAGCATGTGTACAGATGAGCCTTTGCAACACTACAAGTTTAAGGAAACAACAAATGGATTATTTCTTTCTTATCGAATGAGGGTACCAAAATTATTTTCATGAAAATAAATCATTTTGGTACTGCTCGTTTTAGTATTATATGATTTTTTTATATATATGCATACAAAACCATTCAACCTTTTTTATTAATGATTTTTGCATGTTAGCTTTAATAGCAGGCTGATGTATGTTGTAGTTTTAAAGTCTCTTGTATGTTTCAGATTTAACTGCATTATATTGTTATTCTTAAATATCCCAAACCCTAAATATGTGTATCTTATTGTGTCCACTTGTCTTTAAGTAAATAAATTCAAGAAAGTACTCCATTTCTTTTGCTTGTGTGAGTATGAACTGTTTCTTTAATTGTATGGTAAGAAAAACATTGCTACGAGGTTAGAAGCCAGAAGCAAAGGAATCTGTACATTTCATTTGTTCCAGTGTATATTTTAAGGTATTCAGCAGGTAAAAGGCATTGTTCCCATATGGCACATTTCTAACCACACAAACAGATAAATACTAGCCAAAAGCGAGAGAGAGAACATCAATTACCCGTCTTCTCTTTCCTAACTACCCACCAAATGTTTCTACCACAGAGGAAGACAAGTTTCACAGCACAGATATGGCAGAATCGTATAAACCACAGCCAGTGATACAGTCCTAAAGGCAACAGTTTGGACGGAAGCATATATGATATATCCTCCATGAAGGCATTTCATATACAGTATAACAGTGCACAGACGGTAATGCACAGGGCGGGAGGTCCCAAGTCAACAGTTCTACAGCGTAACACAAATGCACAGACGTAAACTGCTCCGGTCACTGAGTGTTGCGCAGCTGGTTGTACACGTGCTCCAGGATCTGTGCGTACGCCTGGTCTTTGGGTGCGTGGCCACTCAGAGAAGCCTGAGGATGACAGAAAATTAGCATTTCTTTAAATACTGCTAGTCAGACATAGTCATGCTTTACTGTAATATCATTAATGTTACTAACTGTATAATTGGTAAACAATTTTAAGACATTTGCATTTTTCTGAAAAGTGTACACTTTTAAGTATGAAAGCCCAATTCCACCACAAAATAACCACTTTTCTTACAAATCTGAGTTTATATTTCACAACTCAGACTTGTTTTCTTGCTATATTTTTTTTTTGTCTGCCATGTAATAAAAAAGATAACTGTGACTAGCTCAAAATTCAAACTTATTTTTTGCAATTGACCTTGATTTTGTCGAGTATTGAGGTATTAGGACTCCACATCTGACTGAACTGCACAAGGTCAGGAGCAGAACGATAAAATTCCACCAACAGCATCTATACACAGAGATAAAAACAATTAAATGTATATCAGTCTAAGCTTCTCACAAGACTTTACACATCATACGAATTAATTCTATAGGATGTCATTTAGACATTGATTAAATCTAATCTAGACTGAGGTGTTATCTATAGCTGCAGGAAACTGAAGAGGCAACCAGTGATATGCTTCAAAAGCTACTATTTCTGAAGCATGCTAAACCATTGAAGAAATTGAAATCCCTGTTTTCTCAAGATGGGCATTGTTGCATAAATTTAGCATGTTGGTTGATATCGCACCATCTCGTTGAGCACGTCTGTAGTGAGGAAGTTGTCTTGCACGTATGTGACCTCTACCGCCACTGGGATGCCGTAATCATTGGGTCGTTGCTAAGCGGAAGAAGAAAATAAGAGCAAGCTAATATTTTGGCATCAACAATAAAAAAATTCAGTAAATGTTTAAGAACTGTTACCTCAGGAGGAGGAACTACCCAGAATGGTGTGATGGTGGAGGCCACACCTTGGTTGCCATGGTAATAGGGTCCTATAATTGGTGGACAAAGAGAAGACATAACACGGATCATTCAATAAAAGACAGGCTGTGTTGTGTAATAATCATCTGTGAAATCCATCACACACCACAGATAATCCCCAGACAGGGCTGAAAGCCATTACTGCTGCCTTGTAGGCGGAGCTGGTGATCCATCTGTGAATCTATGTCCTGCAGAGACGGAAGGGCGGGGCCTCGTGGGTGACTGTGATACCATCCCACCAATGACAGCCCCCGCATGAAGAGATTTTGGCAGATCTGCAACACCGTTAATAAGGTAAACTGCTCAGACTATGTGACATTACTAACAAAATGTTTTTTGCAGACTGACCTCTTCTTCGACAGCTGGGGCGGCGTCTTTATCTGCCAGCCGCGTACGGCAAGGGAACGCCCTCAAGACTGTAAGCACTGAGAAACATGAAATATACATTTTGAGTGTTTCTAATCTTCAAACTTCAAAATGTGTACAGCAGTTACAAAAATGATCACGCTTACACTGGGTGTTCGTGTCCCACCGGCCCCCTAAATACCCCACCACCTCACTTGAGGTCAGGTGACAGTGAAAATCCTGAATAGAGGTGAGTAAAAAGGTTTATACTTGCTTCAACTGTTGACACTCTATCATCAGCATTGACTGTACTCATTAATGTAAAATCATAAATCCATGAGCCCTTCATACCATTAGCAGCAGAACATTGCTGGACACTGCTACATTAAAAGGCTGGAAGCGGTTGATCGCAGAAAAGGCAGACAGTTCTACGAGAGTGTGAGGATCCCTGCCAAGACGAACACAGCAATACTCAGGTACACTTTGTTTTGGAAGAAAGTGTATTTATTTTATTTAAAAAACTATAATATTGTGAAATGTTAATACAATTTAAAATATATTTTCGGTTTAATTTATTTTTAAAGTGTAATATTTTTGTGGTGGCACAGCTGAATTTGTTTTAGCATGCTGTAACACCAGTCTTCATTGTCAGATGATCCTCCAGAAATCATTTTAATATGCTGTTTTGGTGCTCAAAACCCATTTCATAATGTTAAAAACAGTGGTTTCTGTTTTCATCAGTGTTTTTCTGCCTCTAAACTCCGAACCGAACAATTAAGCTTAAGGGCCTCAGGCAGGTAAAAAGGTGCAATAAATGTCTTATAAAACTCTAAAACTGCCATATAAAAAAGAAACATTATATTTGTAATGTAATAATTACCTTGCAGCATCTCGAATGCCAAGAGTGCAATACCTGACTGGAATTTTTTCTCTGTCTCTCCTCTGCATCAGGCTAATGTCTGGAGAAAACAGGAAATAACACATAAACAGGCCAAGTCATGCCTTCTCGGGTGTCCTGTTTTGATATGAGTCTAGGTGATTGTGAAGAATGGAGATGTTTCCATGTAATGTTTATGTAGATGATGATAATCATACCGTGCAGTTCAGGCTTGGACTTTTTATTCTTGTCCTCTACTAGCATGGTCGTTTTCCCTTCCTCTTCGTCATCTTCTACCATCTCATCATCGTCTCCTTCACTTATCAGACTCTAAGGTCAACAAATCAAATCATACACAAACTGCTGGCTGCACTGTGATTGTTTATATTTATTGTAACTCATTTATAACCTTTCAAAATCTCGGTTACTATTATTTACATTTTGCAACATCTTTCTTTTCTTTTGACTAAATTATTTTCACACTGAGTCTGAAATTCTCGTCCCATATTTTCGTAAATAAATATGACTTCACATTGTGTCAATCATGTTTACACACTGTCTCTGAAAATGTCATCTGTCATTAAAAAAAAAATTGGATCAGGTTCAGGTAAGGATTTTGATAGGAAATTTTGACGATAACCAAAAATAATAATAATTAGTAATGAAAATTTCGGTCTCAGTGTGCAAGGACCTCGAGTCATTTTTCCTCCATTGCTCACCATGTCAGCACTGGGCTTGGTATTTGTGTAGCCAGGTGGTTTTGTACTGGACTAGTTTCTGTCCCCGGTAGCGCACCGAGGCCCAGCCACAGCCAGACTTCTTGGCCGGGTTCACCAGACGCTTGCAGTGTGTTGCCCAAGCGCTTGGAGAGTTAAAGATCTGCCCAGTCTCCACCCAACGAATCTTCCCATCATTCAAAAGATCTCCAACAAAATTTTTACCCTGTGGAGAGACAAGAGTCCTTACAACTGAGCAGAGAAGTATTAAAGGCATAGTTCACCCAAAAATAAAAATTGTCATTTATTTATTATTTACCCTAATGACAGTCATGCTCACCATTCAGTGTCATTTTATGAAGAAAAAGAAAGAATGAAAGGAGCTAGCTAGGACATTCTGTTAGATCAGGGGTTTTTTAATCCTAAAATGTAAAAGAAAGCTATATATTTTTATGCATAAAGACAATTTATATTGTGAAAATCAATATTATATGGAAAATATTATTTGGAAAATATTTTCATTGCATTCCATTATTGTTTTTTCTGCACACCACAGTACTGTACTATTTGTTCAAATATAATTTTTATGTAAATCTTTATTTTAAAAAAAAAAATGTTTTATCTTATTTTTACAGTATTTTTTCCATAAGAGCCCCATTCACTCTCTTGCCCCATTTTAAACTAGCTTTGGGTGAACAGATTTTCATTCATTGGTCAACTATTTCTTTAACAATAGAATATATAATTGGTAATAACTCTAATGGTGACATTTCTGGACAGTACCAGGTAATTTATGGACAGAACTCCGTCTCCGGGCTCCACAAGCCCGTCCTTTAAGAGAACTCTCAGTGTGATGCCTCTCCTGGTCAGGAGGAACCCTTCCCAGAGGAGGACCTAAGGTCTGCATCTTCAGCCCCGCTCAATTCCTCATCCTCTTCATCCGCTCCTTCCTCGACCACCTGAGGAGATGAGGGTGGCTCAGAGCCTGGAGACAATGAACAGACAGAAATACTGAATTAATTCAAGCAAGAATACATCATGCATATTTATTAAGCAATTTTAATATTAATGAGATGAAGTCATATCTAAACCCTTGCAAAGAGAATAGACATCTATTACTACAGTGGTTGAAATGGAAAATTGAATTTAGTAACATTTGGCAGTTTTAGATCCTTCGATCAAGTTTGCAGCTTTCAAATGCAATCTCACAAACTTGTACATATACAATTATAATGCCCTTAAACAAAGTCTTTACTCGGGGCTGTAGACTCGTATGTGGGAAAATGTCTTTTATTGTGGGTCATAAATGGTAAACAGCGAAGCGCACATCAGGGAATCAGCGAGCGTCTCCATCTGATACGCTTTTTTCGGAAATTAAAACAAAACGGTTCTGATAATGTGTCGAGAAATGATTCGTCCTTCGCGTGTTTTGTTCTCGCTGCTCTCCGCAACCCCGCGGCCTACTAATTATTAATTTCACACGCTTATTAAAATTACTATTTTTTTTTATTCTCACCCATTTCGCGATAATCGTCGGAAACGCTTTGCCCTGAGACTGCTCCACAGACTGATGTGATGTCTTTCTTTCCGCCACTTCAGTTCAGCGGTGTCAATGTAACACTTCTGCGGACCCTCGCCACCAGGCTGTTATTCAAAAACATAAAATGAAGGCGTGTGTGTGTCTGCAGTGTAGTTTCCTTGTGTAGTGTTTCTTTAATGTCAATTCCCCTCCCCTTTCTCCCTCCTACCCGTCCTTGTCATTTACTCCCCGTTATAAATTAGTGGTGTTTGTGGCGGTAGTCTCTCGCGCGGTCGGACGGATGTGTTTTGCATTGCTGTTACAACGGAAGCATGCATTAGCCTACTTGCGGAAATATTACATGCAAATTGGCTGCCATTGTTTGCCATTTTTCTGTTTATACCGGTTTAGATACAGTTCTAATGGCCCTGGACCACGGTCAAATGAGCAGTCGACTGGGACCCAGTCACCCAGCAGTGGCAGATGGTTTGTTTGCGGAACCAGCGTAAATAATAAAGGATTTACGGTAATGAACGGAACGCAGTGTTTGATTCTGACCGCTAGAGATCGTCAAAGAACAAACTATTATTCCAGCGTATGTGGAAAAACTGAACTGTCAACAATGTGACCCTGGGCCACTAAAGTGTCAATTTTTAAAATGTATATTTATACATCATCTGAAAGCTGAAGAAATAAGCTTTACTAAAGCTTTACTAAATAAGGTTTGTTCAGAAAGGACAATATTTGGCTGAGATACAAATTTGAATATCCCATCTGGAATCTGATCGGTGCAAAAAAATCGAAATATTGAGAAAATCGCCTTTAAAGTTGTCCAAATGAAGTTCTTAGCAATGCATATTAGGCTACTAATAAAAAAATAAGTTTCTGGTATATTTACGGTTGGAAATTTACAAAATATCTTCATGGAACACAATTTTGACCCATATGTTTTGTTCCAGATATACAGATATACCCGTGTAACTTATGACTGGTTTTGTGGTCCAGGGTCACATATTTAAAAATGATCAACACAAAAATAACCATGTCATCACCCCAAAGCTGAAATGTTTAAGATTAAAGAAAAAAAATCTGTATAAAATATGCTATCTTAAATCAAACTCAGACACTCTAAACACATACTATATTTATTTCAGACAATATCATAACCCCTTAATGACATGAATCAGGTTTTTCAGAACAACCTCTTTACGAACCTAATGGTAATTTACCATACTGTACAGTGACTTATTTTTTACCCACTTTGTCATTTTTGTAGTTTCTTTAAGGAAAAACGTTTAGCATAGTGTTTCAGATGTCATCATTGTTGCATTAAATTATGTATATAATGGACAAGACAGTCTAAAGAAAGTGAAAAGCAGCCACGAGCGTGCGTGCGTACGTGTGTGTGTGTGCGTGCGTGCGTGCGTGCGTGTGTTAGAGAGAGAGACAGAAACCGAAACAAACAAATTAAGTGTAAATATATCAAACATTGCCTATATGTTACTCTTTTAAACACAATACTATTATATAAACCTGTATGTGTGGGTGTTTTGTGGAATTACTATTTAATAAATTAAGGGAAAATATATATATATTATATATAATATATATATATATATATATATATATATATATACATACACGCATACAATTTTTTTGTAAATCTAGTAAAGATGTGCATTAGTAAGTACAAAAATGTATATCTACAACACTGATTTAAAGCATTTAAGCATAACATTTTCAGATACAGGGAGAGAGTTGTAAATATGTAGGTTGTGAGAAATCTTGGGATAGCCCCAAATTGCTTGTTACCACTCTTCTGCTTACGAAACCCCTTGAGTTTCTGTTACAGTTACAATTAAGAGAACTTACATTTGTCATCAAAGCGTCCATTTGCCAGAAGCGTTTTGGAAATTGTCGTTACTTTAAACCGGGTATTTCCCCATTTGCTTACATGTACATGCCTAAGGGTGGTTATTTGTGTGTCAGCTTCACGGTTCCTCTAGTTAGGCGGGACTTGCGTGCTTTCCGGCAACCCTCGAGCGCTCCTGTCTCACCTGCGTACAGGTAGGGGTGGGGTGTACAGGTAAGGGGTGGGAAGTAGGATGATAGACCTCTTCAAATTGGCATTTGACTACAGTCGTGTTACCTAGTCCACAAGCTCCCTCTTCGTCACTAACTTTTTATAAAGCTTTAGCACGTAGACTAGTATGTAGGCAATTTGTAGGTTTATTAACGCATTAAACGCGCAGGTGGACATTAAAGCGTCGTCTTTCAAACACTTGAACGGTTTTATAAGAAGTGTAATTTATGGCAGCAGCAAATCGCTTTAGACGCGTGAGAAATCAGCTGCCATCATGCTATTACGAAGGATTTCTGGAAAAGAAATCAATCAAAGACAAGGTGAGTCAGTGTGTTTATGTAGCCTACACGCACGACGACGTTTGTGTTCACTACTGAGGGAAAAAGACCTGGCTCCAGTTTAGGGTTTAAGATGATGTCAGCAGGGTTATTGTCTTCTACTGTTACTGTATCTTCATCATGTGCGTGGTTTAGATGGTTTGGGTTATTATACAAGTGCAAAAAGTAAAACGCCTTTAACTTACAAACAGTTTAATCAATTTGTGTAAACCATTTAGTTAAAATTCATTCAGTCGTATTATTTAGTTTTAATCAGTTTATTAGATGTTACCACTTAATTTAACATAAAAAGTCTCTGGTTTGCATAAAAAGAATGAGCTCGGCTTGTTATGCAATTTACTGTGCTTCAGTTAGATTTACTGTAAACCATCTTCTTATCATAACCATGGGTTGTAATCTTCTACTATATCACACATTACTTGTGTTACTGTACATTTTTAATCAGCATTTATCACTGTATTTCTGTTGGATCCCTCTCTAAATGGCACATTTGAATTATTTAATGGTTAATCTTCAACATATATTTGGTGCCTTTTAACTTCTTAAATATTTAAAATTATTTTAAGTATATTAATTTAATATGTTAAATATATCTATAGTTTTCTGTTGAAATGTGCATCCTAATTTGCACATATAAATAATGGCACATATTGTTTGATTTTGTTTTGAACCCATAATGCTGCTAACCCTGCCATTTGTAGGAAATGTGCATTTTGAGCAGTAACACAGCATGTTCTGTGAAATACTTTACATTCAATGTAAGTAAATACACCAAATATGTGACCCTAGACTACAAAACCAGTCATAAGGGTCAATTTTTCAAAATTGAGATTTATACATCATCTGAAAGCTGAATAAATATGCATTCCATTGATGTATGGTTTGTTATGATATAGGACAATATTTGGCCGAGATACAACTATTTGAACATCAGGGTGCAAAAAAATCGGTATATTGAGAAAATCACCTTTCAAATTGTCCAGATGAAGTTATAGCAATACATATCTAATACCAATCAAACATTAAGTTTTGATAAATGTGACCCTGGATCACAAAACCAGTCTTAAGTCGCTGGGGTATATTTGTAGCAATAGCCAAAAATACATTGTATGGGTTAAAATGATTGATTTTTCTTTTATGCCAAAAATCATTAGGATATTAAGTAAAGATCATGTTCCATGAAGATATTTTGTAAATATATCAAAACTTAATTTTTGCTTAGTAATATGCATTGCTACGAACTTCATTTGAAGAACTTTAAAGGTGATTTTCTCAATATTTAGATTGTTTTGCACCCTCAGATTCCAGATATTCAAATAGTTTTATCTCTGCCAAATATTGTCAGATTTTAACAAACCACACATAAATGGATAGCTTATTATTCTGTTTTCCGATGATGTATAAATCTCAATTTCGAAAAATTTACACTTAAGTCTGGTTTTGTGGTCCAGGGTCACATGTTTACGGTAGGAAATTTACAAAATATATTCATGGAACATGATCTTTACTTAATGTCATAATAATTTTTAGCATAAAAGAAAAATCTATCATTTTGACCCATACAATGTATTTTTGGCTATTGCTACAAATATACCCCAGCGACTTAAGACTGGTTTTGTGCTCCAGGGTCACATATAAAGATATGACCAGACACTATGTTCTATGAAATGCTTTACGTTTCAATGTAAGTAAACAGCAAAGACAATAAAGATGTGACCAGCGATCCTGAAGAAAACAGGATAAGTTTCCTGTGGCCGTCAAAGCAGTGTTACGCAAATGTCTGTCGCAACATGGAAACTCTTTTCCTGCAAATGTGAAAACAAAAAAAAACTGGTCTGGTGGCATATTTGCATGCAGATCCAACACTACAGATAATAGATTTGCATTTATTTATGTTTAGTAAAGATTTTCTTTCATTTTACATGTCAGGTCTTAGCTTACATCCGGCTATTAGAGGTTGAAAATGTGCTCATTGTTTGTTCAGAATTGATTGCTGGTCAGCACAGGGTAAATATTTAGCATCGTGACTTGTGCTTTCATTTGACGATAAACATTTCTAATAGTCTAGGATCATAACTAACATAAGATCATTTGATTTCATGTCAACTAGTTAAAATTACTATAAAATAACCAAGCCTCTGGGTCATGTCTTGTTTTTGAAGTGTTTATTATGAATTCAGGCTTTTCGTTCTTAAAATATAAACCTATATGAAAACACCATATATCTACATAATATGGGATTCAAAATCAAATTCAAACCTGAAAATAGAAATGTGATCATGTAAAATGAATAGTGCTGTTAAACAATTAATCATGATTAATCGCATACAAAATAAACTTTTGTTTACATAATATATGTGAGTGCTGTGTATATTTATGTATTTACACACACATGCAAGTAAATATTTCAGAAAAAAATATTTTGTTTATATATTAAATAGATGTATAAATAATATAATTTCAAAATATATACCGTGTGTGTGTGTATATTTATAAATACATAATACACACAGTACACACATGTATTATGCACGGATGTGATTAATCATGATTAATTGTTTGACAGCACTATAAATGAATAATATTTTTTTTAGTAGATATTTATTTTTAGTATCATTATTATTGTTGTTGTTATTATTTTCCTGAAAATGTATTCTTTGCACAGATGGGTCGTAAACTCTGGACCAGTTTATGTGGCAATTCACTCTTTTTCTACAATAACACCAAAGACACTGTTGTAAGTGATTTTTACAAGATGCCTTTGCTATTTAGTTTTACTATGTAGCTGAGAAAATAATTTCAATGTGTGTGCATTTTCTAACATGTACATTTGCATAAATGTATTCAAAGGCAAGCTTGCAGGCCTGAAAGCTGTTCGGTTCTGCATGTGTTTGTCTGTATACAGATTAGTAATACATCAACTTTGCTTGTGCTTGTGAATACAGTATATAGAGAAGCTGGAGCTTTCTGATCTCCTCTCCGTATCAGATGACTGCTGTCGGGAACGAAACCTGGACGCTGCTAGATTCACTCTGCACATGAAAAATGAAGACATCAAAATGATTGTAAGGACTTCTCCCATCTCTGATCCTTTTATGTAAAACTAATGTGTAAGAAATCATCTTGACTTTGATTTCACTGCAGTACACTTACAGCTGCTTAACCTGTGATAATACACAGAGTTACCCATGATGCATTGTCCTCTGTTTTCTCAGGCCCCCAGTCTTGAGGCTCGAGAACTGTGGAAAGGCTTCATGCTCTCAGTTTCAAAGGTTAGTTGTGTTTCTGAAAAACACTTTTAATGTATAACGAGGTCTAAAATCTGTTTTAAAAATCTGATTGATATATATATATATATAATTTTATGGAAGTGTCCCTATGAGAAACATTTCTATATCATGAGAAACAGTCCTATGTCATATCCTAATTATATAAATAAAAAATAATAATTTAGCTGTTTCTGTCCTTCAGCTATCTGTGCCATGTTCTCTGAACCTGCTGCCTGGCCAGATTCACATGATGAAGGAAACAATAGAGAAAGAGAAAATAAGACAGCGGCTGCTTTCAAATCCTCCACCATCCTCGTGTTCTGACAATTATATTACTGTACAGTCAGACATGCCTTCGTAAGTTAAAACCACTTGCTTTATGAATGATAACATGACATCAAAAGTTGTGTGTAATATTTTTGATGTTTGATGTTTAAATACATTGTCCCGGCTTAATAAGAAGGGACAGCATGCTAAACTCATGCCATTGGCTGGGATGAAAGTATCAGTTTGGCAGAGCAGTGGCAGATGGGGGAACTATTGACTGTGATACACACTTGACCTTTAATAATGTATTGCTTTGGTAGCGATCGATGGCTATTTCTGATCTTCGTGTGATCATAGTGACTGAATGAATTAAAATAACCATGCCTGTTATGTAATAATACAATAATGCTTTGTGCAGGTGTTATCATAATGTCACTCGTGTCGAAGCCGAGTTCGTATTGGAAAGGAACTCTAAACAGGGAAACCTACTGCTGCGGCCGGGTCATGATGGGACGTCTTTCGCTCTCACTACGCGACAAGATATTAACGGGTAAAAGACACAATCTGTAGTCAGTAGAGCGTCATGTTGAATGCTGGAGAGACAGAGATAGCTGGATGACCTCCAGAAACTTCATTTATTGTCATGATCTTGATCATCTGAATTGCTGGTTGAACAGTCTTGAACCTTAGACCTTGATCCTTTGAATAAAGCATGTTACACAATAGTCGGCATGTTATGCTTCAATAACACTTAAGATGGCTGTAGTGGTTGAGAATGAATATATATTCTGAAGACTGTAATCTTGTGCTCTACAGACCAGTATTCAGACATTACCGTGTGTCTCGGAGGCATGAAGGAGGATTCGCCATTGCCCTTGAGACTCCTGTAAGTAATAGTTTATGTTCTTTCATTTTCAGATGAAAAGCTTCTGCTAAATAATAGATTAGTTTCACAATATGACTGATAAAAGCTTGAGTGTACCACCAAGCAATGTATTAACTGTAACATCTGCAAACTTGTAATTTTGTGTGAACTCTGAGCTCTTGCGAAATACATTTTGTACAGCGTCTTCATTTGTGATTGCTCTGAAAGCGAAGAGGAAGTTCTGATAAGAAAACGTTTTATGGGTCAGTGTTGGGAATCAGACGCAGTGAATCAGATTCAGTACAGCTGATATGTTATATACATTAAACATTTCTTGGAAGTTATCACAGGGCTTTATATACTTGGGATAGTTTGTGATTTGAGCCGCTCTATCTCTTGACTTATCTTAAACCACAGCCTAGAGTTTGAAGTTTTTGATCTGGCATTCAGTGGCATCTATAGATTTAGCATATAACAAGTGTTAACTGTTTCTCCAGTGAGCAAACATACACTTTTAGATTATCACCACAATCAAATCATTTACTCTGGTATGTGCACTGATGCATCAGACAATGTGAGTGTGTTCACACACCTTGTTCATAAACACACAGATCACCTGTGAGACCCTGCATGATGCCGTTAACTGCCTGCTGGAGAAGACCAATGGGGTTTTGGTGCCTCTTCTGATGGAGGAACACTATGAGAAAAATATAAGTAAGAGACTGCTTTAGTAGTGTTTTTTGGAAAGTTATTAAGAAACCAGCCAGTGTCAAAGTTTTTAACCAGCCAGACTGACATACTTGTCGGTATGAATCATACATCTAGAAAATGTTTACAACGCTGTGAAAGATTAATGACATGTAGGCTACAAAAAATGTCACTCCAACATAGAAATTTGTAGAAACCACTAAAAGAATGATTGACACACTTGCTCGCAGTTTTACTTAAAATTCTTACAAAAAAATGAACACTAGTTTCCAGTCCACTTTTTTTTTCTTTGATAGCTGTGTAAACATTCAAAAATACATTTCATACATTTCAATATTTGTTGTTTTAAATGTTTGTTACTATGTTCTTTTTGGTATGTTTAAAAGGTTTTTTTTAACTAAACATATTCCTTCACTCCATAAAAAAATGTTTCAAGCTTTCATTCAGAGAAAAAGGGTAAATTTAAGAACAGTAAAAAAATAAATTCAGAAGTCGCTTGTAAAATTGCCAGAGCTGAAACGGTGCTCTTTCATTATAAATATGGTTTGCATAAACATACTGGTTGAGAACTAGTTTGTTCACTAGCGTCACAAAATACCTGTCATTCCATTCTAGAGACGAAACTGCTGGTTTTGGTTCTCTCTTTTTCTTAATGAATGCTGGCGTTGTTTGTTTATATAGATTTTAAAGTTGAAAGTTAGACAGTTGAGTTATATTCTCCATCGAGCAGGACAGACAGAGTTGTGCAGCAAATAATAATGAATATTTAAATATGTTTATATAGTTTAATATAGGATTAGTAGGCCTAATTTATACTATTCTTATTTTTTCCTCTCAGCATTTTCTGAGACTGATAAGGAGAATGGCGAGAGAAGTCTGCACTGTTTCAAAGTCTCTTCGCGTACTCCTCCAGCGCCACCCCCAAAACCAGGTAATGCACCTTTAAATCATCTTAATGCACAAATACATACTGTTAATGAACATATTGTATTGACTTCAATGAATTTAAACTGACAGCTCTACTCTTAGAAGTCAATTAGACTGATACCAGAGCTGAAGCTGCGTTTGCACTATGAATGTGGTCTCTTTTGCATAACAAACACATTGGTTGAGAAGCAGTATGTTTGATTGCTCATTCCATTATAGTTTAAACTGGTGGTTTTGTTTCTCTTTTTACCAATTTAACGAATGCTGGTATTGTTTGTATTAGTTAGACAATTGAGACACATTCTCCACAGAGCAGAACAGACATTAGAGTTTTACTGCAAGTAATAGAATATAAAATATATAAACTTACTTTTATTATTTAAATGAAAGGAAATCAATCAAAGAGAAGCAATTGACAACGTCACGTGGGCCAGTTTAATAGATCTGATTTATTCTATTCTTTTTCTCTCTTTCAGTATTTGCTGAGACGATGAGAATGGTGAGACAAGTGTGCATTGTCCCAAAGTCCCTTCACCTACTCCTCCAGCGCCACCCCCAAACCAGGTAACACATCGTCCAGCACAAATACATATAATGAACTCACCTATCATTTTAAACATATTGTAATGAGTGCCTAACTTCAGCTGCCAGCTCTACTCTTAGAAGACAGCGTGTAGTGTAACTCTTCTGATTTGCATGTTCAGTGTCAAGGAATCAAATATCCAGTTCAGAACCAAACACACAGGAAAGCACCTACATCAATGTCTCAAGTGAGTCCTTATACACACTTTACCATATCTGTCAATTGAGTGTTGCAGCTCTTTTAATGTTTTGCAGATTATCAACTTTGATTAAATGTAGCTTCTAATGCGTGTTGTTGATCCTCGATTGCTGTGTTTGTGTTTTGCAGATGTTGGAGAGTATGAAGTGGATCAGGCAGTATGTCCTCCACCTCCTGTCCTGCCACGTCTTTCAGGTAACACCAACAGATAATGTCCTATATTTCTAATTAAATACATAATAATATATTCAAAGCACAATATACACTTCCATTTCAAAGTTTAGGATTGGTAAGGTTTTTGTAATAGGAAAAAAATACTTTTTATTCACACATTAGACACATTAAATCTGTCAAAAATTTGGACAGTAAAGACCTTTATAATGTTGTAAAAGATTTCGGTTTCAAATAAATGCTGTTTTTTAACTTTCGATTCATTGAAGAAAAAAAAATGTCCACAAAATATTAAACATGTTCAACACTGATAATAAGAAATGACTCTTGAGCACCAAATCAGCATACTAGAGTGATTTCTGAAGGATCATTTGACACCGGCGACTGTAATCATGCTGAAAATTCAGCTTTGCCATCACAGGAATAAAAAAATCATGGAAATAGAAAACACTTTATTTAAAATTGTAACAGTGTTTCACAGTAGTTTCATAATATCACTGCTACTGTGTTTTGATTAAATAAATGCAGCCTGGGTGAAAGGGACTTTTTTCAAATACATAAAAAATCGTATCGATCCCAAAGTTTCAAATGCAAATATATAAATTATTTACTCTATGAAATGATAATGTGTAATTTGTTATTTTCTGTTAAAACTTTACAGTAAGGTTCATTTGCTAATTGTTACATCTGGTTTGATATTAATATTAACAAGGGTAGTAAATGCTGTATAAATATTGTTCGTTACTGATGATTGTATTTTGTTTTAGCAGGGAGAAATCTGCCGCATCAGAATTCAATGCCTTCAGATTTAGGTGAGTTCAGTTTGAATGTTTTTGAGCTGGGCTGAAATACTGATATCTTGAGAGAAGAGATGATTTGGGTGAGGGTGCTGAATACTGAACTGCTGTATACCTTTAGTCAGAGCAAGTTTAACATCTCTTTGGTACTACACACTTAGTCCAAATTAATATCCCAGTGCTGTGATCACTTCCCTAATGATGTTTTTCAGATCTCTTGTTACTAACAATTTCAATGAAAAGCAGACATCTTAATGTTTTCTGTTTTAATGTAGACCTTGAAAGGAAAGTTTTGTTACCTCCTGGCCTCCCTAAAACAAGTTCCCGAAGCAACAGTTTGTCAGGCAAGCCTAAGAATATCCCCAAGTGTCAGCAGCAACATGTTGACATAAGTAAGAACAATTTTATGTTTTGTGTCATTATTTCACTCTAAATCGTTTACTTTTAATTTGATATCTGCAATTTTTTTATACTCCCAACAAATCCATAACTCGCTGTGGTTTTGTGCTTAACAGATGAGCTCCAAGAGGTTCTTAAAAGGAGACAAAACCAGGAATAAATATAATCTAAATAAGATGATGATTTCATTGTGGAACGAGGAATAATTCCTTAGTATTAAGTGAAGCCAGCATATACATGGATATACAGCTCACTCACCTGAACACTGTATGTGTGATATTTGTCCACTGCTGTCCAGTTGGATCAACAAATGGGCTCTTGAATCAAATGTTCTTTATTGGTCCTTTAGCATTATGATGTATGTTATTGCAATCATTTATTAGATTAACGTCGATCATCATGTGTAGCATTGTGTAGCTGCTGACTGTAAATCACAACTGTTGTTTGTGTAGTTTATCTCATTGGCGTACTGTTGATTTATCACAGGTTCTTCAGATGAATAGTCCCATTATAAATGTTTTTCTTTTAATTCTTATGTGTCAGATAGCTGGTCTACGTCTCTTTTCTGTGTCTCTGATCATACAAATATCAGGCTTGCGGAAACAATGATAACATGATTGTGACTTTACGGGGTGAAGTTGCAGGTCTTCTTTCTCCAGATAGAGAAACAGATCAAACAAATTGTATTTTTCTATTCCTGTTAAAACATGTTTTGTACTGTATACAATGACTAATACAATGATCATGTAAAAACATACCCTGTCACGCTTGCTTCCTTTTGTGGATGTGCAAGACAATAAGTATGTTTGGTATTTGTTTTATTGACGTAACAGGTAGTAACAGCATGGTTTTACAGGTTGACTTTAGTGTCAGACAGTAATGTTTAAAATGTTCAGGTGTTTGACTAAAAGCATTGCAGATTATGTTAGATTGGCCAACAATACAAATTCTGTCATTAATTACACACACTCACTAAAACTATATGACTTTCTTTTCCAATGCAAAACGCATGTGGAGCTTTCAAGCTTTAAAAAGAACCCAAAAGCAGCATTAAAACAGTCAATCTTGTTTGCTATATCTTTTGAAGGTATTTGATTGCTTTGTGCGATAAACAGTATGAATTTATTTTTCTCTTTCTTGCCCTCTAATGAAAGTAGTAGTAATGACTGATTTATGAATGAATCGTTCTTTTGAGTCAACTCTTTTCAATGAATCAGTCAATCGAATTCAGCCATGAATCAGATTGATTTGGTCCAGAGGTCAAATGTGACCCTCTCTGTGAATTTATTTATAGTGATTTCACAGAGAGGGTCACAAGTGTTTCACTGAAATACTGAAAAGGAAGATTATTAATTACTATTAAATTAAATTGCAGTTTCTTATCCAAAACTACCACTTCAGAAACTTTGGAATATAGGGAGCACTTTTATGTCCTTTATTAAACTTGAAAGCTCTAGCATTAATATAATTTATTTTGCGTTCCACCAAAACAGAGTCATACAGTTTTGGAAAAACTGATAAGACACGACTTTCATTTTTGGGTGAACTATCCCTTTCAGAGGACAGCAATGTGGCAGAAAAATTACTGTCTTCTGTAATATGTAATTGCAGCAGGCATACAAAAAAATTCAAGTTTGGTAAATATTTGCATCAAGAACACTGAAAAGTACCTTTCTGGGTGACAGATCATGAACATGGACACACACACACACACACACACACACACATCATTGATCGTGCACAACCAAATGGTTTGTTAAACCTGCCTCCTTCCTCCTCGGATGCTGGAACTGCAGAATTAATACATTCTATAAAAGGCATTTGACTTCTATGATTTATATTAAGATTATTGTGCTACTCATACTAACTGTAAGTTTAAAAAGTATACGGAAGCAGCTACTGTAGCAGAATTCGCGGAATATAATTAAAGATATTCAGTGTGTAAATACAATAGTTTCATCTGAGATCTCAAACAATAACACCAACATGCCGCTGTTGAATTGAAATAACTGTTCAAATGTGGCTCAAATACTGTGATTTGAATGAAAAAATGCTACAAAAAACAACTTTTGGCCCTAGTGATATATACATAAACTCAAGTTTATTAAAGCTCTTTGCATGTTGAACTAGAGTAATACCGCATCATGTTTGAATTCAGGACACTGAAAGGCACAGGATCCAGATCAGTGAGCTAAAAGGAATGAGGAAAGCAATCTAGAGCAGCTCTCCCCTTGAGCTGGCAAGACATACCGATGATAGGAAGAGCCTCCGGGCTTGTGTAAGGGTTGCCAGATGTTCTCCAAACCTGTGTGTACGTGTAGCCGTTCTAGAGTGAAGTGGGATTTAAGTAAGGCTGGCATTAGAGCTGCTTGTATTACTGTTTCGCTTCTGACCGCTCAGCACGATGCTGGGTACCTGAAGGCCCGTCTGTACTGAGAAACTCCCATTCCACACCTACAGGGGGCGAAAGAGAAGTTCAACGTCACTGCCATCTTTATTTAAAAAACATTTTCTCTGAAAGTTTGAGTTAGGATTGTTTGTGAGCGCACTAGTGAGTTGAGTTTCCTGTTTGGTGTGATGACATTTAATGTCCTCTGGATTATAGATAGTGTCCCATTTAACTACTTTTTAGTAACTGCCTTTTTCAAGACAAGTAAATGCTTTAAGGGGGCGGGGGATGTCTAATGCTGTTTCCTACATTCTGAGTTATTTACACTGTTGTGAGAGTTGGATCCTCATGCTAAACATTGGCCAAAGTTTCAAAAATCTATTTGGACGTATAAAAGTATACGTATTTCTGTGACTATTTTATTATTACTAGTAACACATTTTACATTTTTGCCATTGACTTCTATGGGGATCCGTCATTGAGATATCAACTATTCAGTTTTGAATAGTAAGTATTCCAATAGTGACTAGTACTTAATTTTTATGTACTAGTAGTTATTAATTAGGTACTAGAACATATTTTTAGATACTAGTACTTATTAGATACTAGTACTTATTATTAGATACTATTACTCATTTTGTAGATACTAGTACGTATTCATTAGATACTAATACTTATTCATTAGATACTAGTACCTATTAAATAGATACTAGTACTTATTCAACAGATACTAGTACACATTTATTAGATACTAGTACTTATTCAAAATCTTACTAGTAAGATTTTTTATTTTACTAGTACATTTTTTCATTGAACTCTACTTAAGTCATTTGGACTAGTCGTAACATAAGACGAGTAAAAAAGCAGATCTGACTAGTAAGATAAAAATTGTTACTAGTAGTAATTATAAAAGATACTAGTGTCTAATAAATAAGTACTAGTGTCTAATAAATAAGTACTAGTACCTATTAAATAAGTACTAGTATCTAATGAATAAGTACTAGTATCTAATGAATAAGTACTAGTATCTAATGAATAAGTACTAGTATCTAATGAATACGTACTAGTATCTAATGAATAAGTACTAGTATCTAATTAATAACTACTAGTATCTAATTAATAACTACTAGTATCTAATTCATAACTACTAGTATCTAATTAATAGGTATTAGTATCTAATGAATACGTACTAGTATCTAATTAATAAGTATTAGTATCTAATGAATACGTACTAGTATCTAATGAATACGTACTAGTAGCATGAAAATAGATACTAGTATGGCTTATAGATTATATAGATGGCTAGATTACTAGTATGGCTTATAGATGCTGGGCAGTCGTTGGCCTAATGGATAGAGCGTTGGACTTGAAACCCGAGGTAACCCAAGGTTGTGGGTTCGAATCCTGGCTCCGAAAGGAAGTCCATGGCTGCTCCCCGGGCGCTGCACAGTCGGCTGCCCACTGTTCCAAGTGTGTACACTTGGATGGGTTAAATGCAGAGAACACATTTCACTCCTCATTATACTCTGTATAATTGTGTATGTGACAAATAAAGCTCATCCGAGCATCATCCGAGATTAAATGTTAAACCGGCTTGCCATAAGAAGCTAATTGAGTTCCTCAAAACGGAGTTCCTGGAACTAAAACCGTTCCTAGTTCCCGCGGTGCGAACACGCCAAAAATTGTTCCACAATTAGTTTGGGTACTATGAAAAGGTTCCTGCGGTGCGAAAGGCCATATTGTGTTAGTCTAGTTTATGCTTGAAACTTTGTACTGCGTAAGTAAATTAATAAATGTAGACTTTTCTTGTAAAACTAGTTAGAAGTTGCACTGCATTTGAAGCACTGCTCTTTCACACATATCTTACACATATCCAGACAAACATTGTGACTTGCGTTTTACTTTTTTTGTTTTTTGCAACGTCTTGTTCCATGACTGTGCATTTTTATGATGTCAACTCAAGTTAAAAATAGACCTGCATTCTGTTCTACTCCATTGCACTCCATCTAGATGCTTTTGAATGAAAGAATGCATCTTACGCAAAGGACTCTGAAACACGTCACTGTAGCTTAACTATATCTAGCACAGGGGTTCTCAAAGTTTACAGTCAAAGGTCCGAATGGGAATTATCATCAACGCCAAAAGGTCCGACATAATTGTTATTACAAAACTTGTTTTTATAAATATGTTTATAAATTTATATAACAATTCAACTTGATATATGCTTAATTATCATATTTATGACGTCATCAGGTCGTACTTTTTCAGGTTGTTTACGAAAATTAACCATAGTTTTATACAAATAAAAAAACTAAAAAACATGTGGTTACTATTAAACCATGATAACCACAAATTAACCATGGTCTTGCTACAGTAACCATAGTTTAACCATTTTATTTGTAATAAAACTGGTTATATAAATAGTAATCAATATGCAAAAGAATTTTTATTTTTTTTACTATACTTGTATTATAATAAAACCATGGTTATTTTTCATAAGTGTTACTCGACAGTACAGCATTTTTATACAACTAAATGCCCAATAAAGCAGTTCTCATTTAGGCTTACATGTTTCATGTTTCTGAAATAGTACTTCACTGTAACCTGCAGTCCCTTCAACTGAATTGCCAAAATCTTTCATTATAATTTTTTTTAAATATATATTTCATGGAGCACAAATGTCCGAACTATGCGTATATTTCAACCCTTTACAGTAGAACTTCATGTTCATATGCCAGACAGTCAACAGTGATAGGTTTTTGGAAGCGCTGTTTTGTACTCGTTCATTCAGAAGTCTGCTGCGGTTCGGTTCGGTTCGGTTCTTTGAACACATTTTGTGTGTGTGTGTGTGTGTGTGCCATGCACACCGCACGGAGGTCTGAGTGATACGAGTGCGCTTGAAATATCAAGTGGAGGCGGGTCCGGATTGAATTCCCTCCCTCCCGGTCCGGACCGGAGTCCGGACTTTGAGAAGCCCTGATCTAGCTTGTTCTAAATATCCCTAATTTATGTGTGATTTAATTGTTAAATACAAAGTGAGCTTTATTATATCTTACCATAAAGGCTGGTATAACAGGCTGCTGGAACTTTGTTCTGAATGTATGAAGGAGAGTTTTGGTTCTGGAATTGTAAAAAGACAATGTGCCTGAAAAGGGAGAGGAAAAACAAGAACAAACTATTTAGTAAGTTACTAATTACTGAATTTTTTTTGATGGCCAATGGCAATATCTTAAAGAGAAGGGTGATCATTGACCAATGTAAAGATTAACAATATCATACTACTTAATTTAATTTAAAGATACAAATGACATATGCTGCAATTCAATTTATGCTTATTTTACATATTATAAAAAAAAAAAAAAAAAAAAAAGTCAAATAAACACATTTTTACTCTATTGATAGCTTTCAGTCAAGTGACCTGCTGCACAAGCGCGTACATTTTTCATCTGTTTCCCAGCCGCAAATATTTAGATCACCTCTCAAAAGAATAAAACAAAGGTATTTCTGAACAAAATGCATGTTTTGGCCACTTGCAATCCATATTTAGCACCCGTGGCAATATTTCAATCATAAACAGGGTGACAAAATGTTGTAAAAACACAAAGTGCCTTAATATATTTAAAACAGTAATATTAAAAGATCAAATTCAGTAATCACCATATTAATGATGCATAGTTTACACAGGCAAGCAGATGAGGCTGGGAACATGAACGCAGTCTGCTTAATAGTTCAGTGTTTTTCTTCTAATGGTTTTCTATGGGAAGGCATTTAATGTGAAACTTTGCACATTGCGTTTATATTCTGGCTTCATCTGCTTGCCTGTACAAAATATTCATCATCAATAAGGTGTCCACTGAATCTCACCTTTTAATATCTGCATTTTACTACATTATTACTTGATGCAATCTGCGTAAAAATAGCTGGCGGTCAGTGGAGCAAAGCTTCGTTTTGCCCTCCAGGTGGGCGTTCCTATAAGGGTTTGATGTCACGTGAAAACTATCAATAGAGCCACTAGTATTTTTCACAAATAAATAAACATAGTTACTATTTGTTCACACACAAGTAAAATAAAAGTTCAATGTCTGACACAAACAGAAAAACAACTCAGCCAATGCCAAAAAAAAAATAAGCCAAATACTGCACTTAGCAATATATCTGTCAACCACTTTATACAATCTGTGACTGCTGCAACCAGCCGGTTCTCACACAGGCAACATCATCCATTTGCTTTTACCATAGCAAACAAGTTTGCTTCAGCATTAACTGTGGCACTATTTGACTCATTTTGTCATATTTATAGCTTAACTCACCTTCTTCGTAGTTGCAGTAAATGCCGATGCGGTCAGGAATGGGGCAGTCCAGTGTTCTGGCTTTATTATTGTGCTTGGCTGTGAGGCTCTGCTGAAGCCAGTTGTTAAGGTGGATGCACCAGGAAGCGTTACTCTTCCCCAGCTGATCAAAGCGACCTAGAGACCGCAAAGCGACTCCTGCTGCAAACGTCTTACTCTCCTTATCAAACCGCACCTCCCAGTAATACTGCCCTGCATCGATCATGCTGTCTCCTGGACATTGGAGAGAATTTGGGGAGTTTTTGAATAAACACTCTCAAAGTTGAGGGCTCTTCGTTGTCTTGGAGCTCATTGCAATATGTTTGTGTTGACTCACCTAAGATAGTGTAGGACTCTGCTGTGAAGCGGTCTCGGCCCACTCTAGCAGATGGAGCTCTTTTGGGGGACATCATGGCTGTCCTGAGGGAGATATTATAAGATGGGACAAGCAGGGCAGTTTATCTGGCTTCAGGCTGGGAAAACATTCTAGCAAAGGCTGCTTTTGACATACAAATGTTTTAGCAAATGACAGCATGTGTAAATAGCTGTAAATAAATCTGCTTTCTGTCTGTTATAGCCAGCTATGAGAGGCAATTAACTACTTTGTTTAATAGAAACAGCTGTGTAGTGGCAATCCTGTCCGTCTACAGCACTTTGTAAGTGTCTTAAAATAGCAGGTGATGCTGACCTGGCAGGAGAATGCATAGGAGAGCTGGTCCTGTTCTTTTCCTTACGGATGTCCTGGACAGCTACCTTCCCACCGCTGCTGTCCCATTCCACACTGAGATCCTCCACCTTCAGGTTCTGATGGGCTGAACCTGCGTCCAGTTTAAAGACGAATGCTGGAAGCAAACGAGAGGAAGAGCGAAAGGTAAGAGGTTAAGTTTATTTTTCTGAAGAATACAATTTAATTTTTCATGCTTTCCATGTTTTCAACACTTCCAAAATAATTGTATACATTTTATAAATAATTTAACTTGGGCTGCAAAATTAATTGAAACTCTTTTAGATAAAAAGTGATTGCGATTTTAGATTTTTTTAAGCTCCAGGTTGTTTATATATATATATATATATATATAATTTCATAAGAGTAATAATAATTATTATTACTATTAATTACTATTATTTTAGCAAATAAAATATAAAACAAGGAATATTACTTAAATATTACTTATATTTTACAATTTCACTGTAAAAAAAAAAATAGTATTTCAGAAAATTAAAGAAAAGAAAATTGTAATTGTAATTTCAATATAACTGTTTATACGGAATTGTAATTGTACTGTACTGTAAAATAAAATTATGATATTATTTTTCATATGTAGATAATTGCATGTGAAAGAACAGAGTGCTGTGCTTAGCTTTAAACCATGTAGCGCTAATATTTATTATATTAAATAATATCCTTTTGTGATTAGGTAATTGTGTGTTGCATTTTCACTTTATTTTAGTTAATTGGGCAGCCCTATATATTTCTATAATTGTTTTAATTGAAATTGCATGATAGGCTATTTAATCAAATTTAATCACATAATCACATCTAAATACAGACTATTAAAAAAACATAATGCATTGAATAGGCATTATTACTTGCTTATATTATTACTGTTATTTTAGAATGAATTATACTATATTAATGTTAATTAACATCGATTAACATTAAATTGACAGCCCTAAATTGTATTTCAAAGGACAGACGTACAGCAGTGGTCTCTAAATCAGGCTTTAACAGACAGTTTAGTAGTGATAGTGCTTTGTATCTTTTGTTAGACTCTTCTCTCTGTGCAGAGAAGAAACTCCATGCCTCATTACCCTCTGTGTGTGTGTATGTGTGTAAGCGCAACTTACCATGTGTTTCTAGAGTAACCGGCTCTGAGAATTCCCCCGCCACAGCTTTATTGCATGCCTTCACTCTAAAGGTCATGTAACGCGTGTCAAAACGAAGGCCTGAAAAACAAAATGGCTTCACGGTAACAACTTTATCTAAAACTACTCAAGAAAAGATCTGAAGCAAACCAAACATCAGCACGTACCCGTGAGTGTGTACTCAGTCTCTTTTATCCCCTCCACCACCATCCAGGGGTAGTCTTCTCGAGCCCGAGGAGGACCGTCATGATTGGTTCTCCGATATTCCAGTATGAAGTGGTCGATTTTGGAGTCGGGTTCAGGTAAGGTCCACACCACTGTGACTGTGTTATCAAACACCTGGCATTCAGACAGGTAAATTTCTGGTGTGGCAGGCACTAAAGGTGAGAGGAACAGAGATATCTGATACCGGAGACCTTTGTTCAGAGATACCAGCCAAAGCCTAACATTTTCATGAGTCCCAATAATCCGAATTCTCAAATTCTTGTCATTCAAAATGTAAATAATGTTCATTCATTTAAAATCTATATCTATTTTTTATTATTATAACTTCTTATAACTTATGTAATTTGATCCAGTAAAAGAGAGATAATTAAGTCATAAAAATGTAAACTAATTAGGTCACAATATAATCAACCTACACTGGAAGTACACTCATGACACATTTGTTTTTTGTTTATTGTCAGGTTTTCTTAAAATGTTGGTTATTTATAGGAATTCTGAAATTATAGTTATTAAAGGTGTATAAACAATTAGATTAATTTGAATTAAATTATACTCATTTCTAATTTAAAAACACAAAGTGCCTTAATATATTTAAAACAGTAATATTAAAAGATCAAATTCAGTAATCACCATATTAATGATGCATAGTTTACACAGGCAAGCAGATGAGGCTGGGAACATGAACGCAGTCTGCTTAATAGTTCAGTGTTTTTCTTCTAATAGTTTTCTATGGGAAGGCATTTAATGTGAAACTTTGCACATTGCGTTTATATTCTGGCTTCATCTGCTTGCCTGTACAAAATATTCATCATCAATAAGGTGTCCACTGAATCTCACCTTTTAATATCTGCATTCAAAATGTAAATAATGTTCATTCATTTAAAATCTATATCTATTTTTTATTATTATAACTTCTTATAACTTATGTAATTTGATCCAGTAAAAGAGAGATAATTAAGTCATAAAAATGTAAACTAATTAGGTCACAATATAATCAACCTACACTGGAAGTACACTCATGACACATTTGTTTTTTGTTTATTGTCAGGTTTTCTTAAAATGTTGGTTATTTATAGGAATTCTGAAATTATAGTTATTAAAGGTGTATAGACAATTAGATTAATTTGAATTAAATTATACTCATTTCTAATTTTTTCATTATTTAATTTAAGATTATGTTTGATTTAATTTGATCATAAATACCATCCCATGACCCAGACTCCGATTGTATTTACGGATTATTCTGCAATGTTTAGTTAAAAAACATAGAGTGTTTACATGTACAACAAAAACCAGTTTACAAGTACATCTGTCAGCATTTATGGGAATTTTGTAAGCATTGTAGTTTTCTGTTTTTGATGTCAAAGCTGTTACACCATCAAATATATTGACACCACACACCAATAAAACCGTTGACATGCAACTGTCTGTCAGCTGGACTTGCTCAAACAATGTATGACATTTCCTTATGGATGTTACACCAACCTGGAAGAAATTTGATGGCCTGTAGCATATTTCTTTCCAGAGTGAAGTCCACCATCATGTGATTCATACTGTCACTGGCCTTTGCTTTCAGAGACAGACGAAATGCCGGAGCCATAGTCACACTGCAGACACAGACCCACAATAAAGATAATACAACTCATCTGACAGACTGAGAACAGGAATGTGGGAATGTCATGAAGGAAAACATCAATGTAAACCACTCCATGCACACGCACACATCTGGGGAGACAGACAAAATCAAAATGAGCCAAAATGTACTAATGAAAATCACTAGAATTTAGCTAAACAAAAAAAACCTAAATGAGTTAATGATAAAATGAATGGACTTCAGGGGAGGAGTGTTTGAAGATGTTCTACACTGTGCGTTAAACTCAATCATAGATCTAAGTATGGACATCTGTACTGTACCTATCCTTTATCTCTTTGGCCGCCTGCAGCAGAGAGGAAAGAGAAAAGAAGAAGGGACAGAGAGAGAGATAGGGAGCGAGAGAACTGAGTCTCATTGAGTATCAACAAAACACAATACATCAGTCATACCAGCACGTGTTAGCAGGAAAGGCTAGCAGCGTCTGACACAATTTGCCACTTTGTTAGAGAAAGCAACAACAGCAGTTACAAAAGGTTGTAAACAAACAGTCAAATAATTATTTATTATTAAGTACATTTTGAGAACAACTCTCTTAAAAGCAACTGTATAAATATAATTTCATTCAAATACTGTATGTATTAAAAAGGTAATTGTTCGAAACACCATAAAGTCATTAAAGGGGTCCTATTATTATGCTTTTTACACTTTCAATGTCCTTTAGTGCGTAAAGTCCTCTTTAAAGGGAGTTATTTTCTCTATATCAGTAAGCACTGTTTCTGAACTGCCTCGAATGATATCTGGAGGTGAAACTTCACAGTAGGGGTCGACCGATTATCGGCCTGGCCGATTATGGGCGCCGATATTAAGCATTTTACCGATTATCGATATCGGCCATTTTCAAAACAGATTTGCCGATTATTTTTTTTATTTTTATTTTTTATATTTTTTTTATTATAATGCAAACAAACATACTATTTACAGGTGATATTATTTATTGGTGAATAAATAATACAGGTGAAACTATTTAATGTTTAAATGCACTATTTGGCTCGATGCAGCCTGTCTGAGCTCAACACTCTGTGAGAGTGAGGCGATCTCTCAATCTCTGAGAGCAATCTCCGCCCACCGCTCATCTGATATGTAGAGAGTCACGAGTCCGACCAATCAACGCGGAAAACTGAAGGAAGTCTCACACCGAAAGCACATGCTAACTGGAGCTGCCTCAGTGATCACACATCAGTTGTCTCTCAAAGGTAAAGCAGCAGCAGACGTTAATGAAGTTGCAATAAATCACAATCCACTACACTGAAGTTGCAAAACACCTCAATATAACCTATGATGTCTGATCCCCATAACTGCTCGGAGAGTCACTTCATGAGCATTTGACCGTTTCATTTGAGTAAAACGATCGTCATATCATATATACATAGGCTACAGAAACTTAAAAGGTCCTCATGGCAACCTGTCAAAATATAAGTTCGGTTTAGCCAAATATATTACTGTATACGTAATACAACTACAACAATTATTACAACTTTTGTTGAGAATAATCACACAATACGCTATTTCTTCCATGTTTTAATTTTAATAGTAAACTCATTTGTTTGCCAAAAATAAAGTCTAACTCTCATTTGATTAAAAGATAAATTAAATTAATGTTTTATGCCTTCATTTGCACTGTACTGTAAATTAAAACCAACGGGAATGTTGTTGTTATTAACAGTTTTCAGAATTAAAGAAATGTTTAAAAGCATTTAAAGAACATTTTTTTGTCAGAGCTCTTGTTATTATTAATTTTGGCATTCATTTTCATTTTTACACCAGACACGTATATCGGTTCAAAATATCGGTTATCGGTCTACTTGATCTGTGATAATCGGTATCGGCATCGGCCCTGAAAAACACATATCGGTCGACCCCTGGGTCATTATACGAAAACGTGCCATTTCCCACTTTAAATGTGTGATTTTCAAAGTACTGTTTTGAAAATCTTTAAGCCCCTTTTTGGATGAAGTAGATCCTTACCTCTCAGGAAAATGTGCCGTGCCATCTCAGGCTATCTTATTTTTAATTTATTCATATAACCAACGTAAATGTGTGTGTTTGGTCAACCCTGTTACCGACATATTCATTACTTTTTGAAAAGGTTTTAAATACATATATAGAACAAATCTGATATACTGTGAAAGATAACCCCCCCTTGTTACATTAAGAGTGTTTGTGAATTGAGAATATTGAAAGTTGTATTTTTTTTTGTGGATGAATATGTTCATTTCCAAATGACACTCTTCCAGCATCTTCTGTTTTAAGAAAGATGTATGGAAACAAAAATAAAACACCTCAATTCAACTTTGAGTGGATTATTAGCCTCTCTTAATAAACATTTACAATTAGTTTATTACATTTTTATTTTCATTGTTTTTATTATATTAGAATATTAAACAAGTAACAGGGTTGACACATCAGTAACAGGGTTGACAACAGTTATGCTTGTTTGAGTTACAGTTATGGGTGTAATGGAGTCTTAATTGGACATTCATAAACCTTTAATTCAAAAATTCTAATCAGCATTTTTTGGAGACAGCTCTATTGAGATATTTTAGCATTAAAAATTATGAAAAATGATGATGATTCTGCGGATGTAAATGTAAACCAATTGTTTTATTAAAACATTAACATTACATCACAATTAAATGACCAATTGAACATGTTTGGCCTTAAGGTCAAGGGTCATGGTGGAGCCTCTTTCTCTCCTTCTTTGACCTTAAACGACCCTGATCACGTTGCCTGCAACACAATGAAGCACTGATCAATGAAATACTTGTACTGACAATCAAATTATCATAAATAAATAGGGAGACGATGTACATGAACATGCATGCACACCCACACGCACGCACACACACACACACACATACATACATACATGTTGGTGCAACTGCATTGTGAGGACTCTCCATAGGCGTACTGGTTTTTATACTGTACAAACTGTATATTCTATCCTTACACTGCCCCTATCCCTAAACCTACCCATCACACACACACACACACACACACACACACACACACACACACACACACTGCCCCTATCCCTAAACCTGCCCATCACAGGAAACATTCTGCATTTTACATTTTAATAAAACATAGTTTTTATGTTTTTAAGCTATTTGATTCGAGGACTTATGAAATGTCCTCACAAACAACGTTTAAGTTGTAATACCAATGTAATAGACATGTCATTATACAAATTTGTGTCCTCATAAATCACATAAACCAGCACACACACACACACACACACACACACACACACACACACATTAAATCAAAATTTACAAAATTTAAACATTGAACAAAAGCCATAACTTCTATTTACTCTAACCCTAACCTTGAGGTCCCTGGTGCTGGCTCTACACCTGGTTCTGGACTTAGAGGTGGCGTCGTGCACTGATCTATGATTGCTGTACTTGCTGCTTTGGCTGTTCTGCTTTTCACTTGTGCTGCTCTCCAGTTCCGCCGCTTGGCTCTCCTTTTTCGGTCATTTAGTTCACTAACTGACCGCTTTTTCTAATGTCTCTGTCCATTTTGCCCTCTCTTTTCCTAAATATGCTTCTCGTCTCTCAGGATCAGCATCTCTACGTTGTCTGTATCTGCACTGTTTCTCAGCTGCAGAAAGAGGCATCCTAACAAAATCAAATCAAAATACATAAAACACTTTAACAGCAACCTTGCTAATTTATTGACTTCTCATAATAAAAATAATAATGACTTTTGGTTTATAAAGCACATTTATAAAACCCAATGCACTTGTGTGTATCAGTATAGATCAGTAACCTCAACACATTTTAGCCTACCTATCAGTAGAATAAATAAAAATCATGACTTTTAGGGATGAAAACTGTAAAAACATGTATATTATGTAGTGGTGGGCATAGATTATTTTTTTAATCTAGATTAATCTCACTGTAATCTTGGAATTAATCTAGATTAAAATGGCTCATTTGAATTCTGCCGAAGGCATTCAGAATATGTGTGCTACCCAAATAATGACTAAAAGTAAGTCTTTGAGAACGGGTTTCTCAAGCCTCAAGGGTTTCGCATTAGACCAGGGGCTCATCTCCTGTTTCCAAAATGCATCACAAACTTTAATCTCTTCCGTCCCAATCCCACAAAAAACTGGGGAAAATCCGTCCGTTCCACTCCCGGAAGAATGACTCCCATTCCCTCCCACTCCCGTGTTGTTGGTTTTTTTTTCCGCCGAAATCTGTCAGTTACAGTAAAAATATAGTATAGATCACAGCGTGCCCACCTTATTAGTTGAATAAAAACCCAAAATGTCGTTTTTTGTTATTATATTGAACTGAAAGCCATCTTATGCACAGTGTTGCACAGATTAAATTTCATGTAAATCACACACACGTCTTCTATTGTGTTTTTTTGACATTTCACTCTCTATAGATATATTTTTCAAAGACGGAGTTTCGAAGTTTCTCGCTCAAGTTCACATGAGACCTAAAGCACATCCTGTTTGCTTAAAAGCGCAACGTTTCGTTGTTATTCTGAGTGCACACAAATAAACGTAGAGTCTTTACAGATTCGAAAGATGTATTAGTCTACTTTTATCTCTATGACCAAAATGACGGAGATTTTAAGAGCAAGTGAGCGCACGGAGCCTGTCCTGCAGCAAACACGCTTCCACACAAACACTTCAATAGCACATTTCTCTAGGTTAACATCATATTGAGCGCCATGTAAAGTTGCTACTACATACATCTTTCAGATGAAAAGCCATATTTGAGGTTGATGAATGATAGGTGAGCGTTTGGATGTCCTGCCCGATTGTATTACCACATAGACCAGCCGTTAACAATCTGTCCTTCACGGACTGCGTCATTCACTTAACCAGCCACACCAAAGCAAACAGGAGGAGAGCATAAAGAGACAGGGCATCTATAATTGAGTTCAGAATTTAAATATACAGTTTATAGTTTATTTATATAAAAGGTATATTTGTGTGTAAAGTTGGGTATCATTACTATTCCCGGTCCCACCCACTCCCGATTAAATATTTTCCTCTCTCGTCCCAATCACGTGATTCGTAGCGATTTTGTTTCCCATCCCGCGGGATTCCCGAAAAAATGCCAGCCTCTAGTTCGAAGACTCGTTCTCGCCCCCTACAGTGCAACTCGGCTAGATATACATCCGCGCTAAAATATCAGGGTGAAAGTCATCATAGCTTGCGTAGTATAGACCCAGCTCCCAACCCAACTTTGAGAATAGATTAACGGCGATATTTTTTTTATCGCCTGATAAGAGTCTCACGTTAACGCAGCACGTTAACGCCGATAGCATAACGCCCACCACTAATATTATGTAAATACTATTAGTAAGAAAAAGTACGTCTGTGGAAATTCTTAGTCATCCAGGTCATAGTTATCCAAGAAGGGTTGGCTCAGGGTGAGTTGCCCTTGATTTAACCCTTCTTGGGTATACAACATGGGTAAGACACACAAAAGCATACTAGACACAACCCTGTTACCCTGGAATGGTAACAGGGTTGACGGTAACAGGTTGACGAAAAATGTTTTGGCGGCCATTACTAGCCATGAGGTATAGGTAATGACACCACATTATGTGCCTTAATGAGAGGCATACATTTTGTTATGTATGTACATTTTTAAATATGTACAAATAACTTTTTAACATATGCTTTTCTGGTAACAGGGCTGACACAATGAGCGTGTCCCTGTCTTTCAGACATTACATAAACTCAAAGAAAATTAATTAAAGAAGAGAACACTTACTTGTCTTCTACCATCAACTTCATGAAAGGCAGATGATGTCACTTCCTGGAACTGATGGCACTTTTGGAACAGACCATTTTCTTTAAAGAGGTGTTTCATAAAAAGTAACAGGGTTGACGAGAACCTAGGGACCCGACTAAATTGTGTTTTTTCAAAATTTGACACCTTTAAGAATAAAATCCATTCATGACTAATGAACTGACACTTAAGGCTTTATACAAGTATATGTTGTTTTATGATAGTTTGACTTTTTTGGCCTCGATAGCAAGTAGAAGTAGAAAAATCATACTGAGGGACAGGCCATTTTCAACATTTGTGCAAGATGCTTTGCACAAAATGTGATTAAAATCCTTTAAAAACAAAAGAAACAGAAATTAATTTATTCTTATATTATGAGACATATTATGGAAACTAAATTATAAAATATTTTATTTGTTTTATGGTTTATTAAGATTTACAGGGCTTTTTTTTCTGAGGGACACAAAATGGCACGTTTTCGTATAATGACCCCCCTACTTCACAGACACATTCTGGGGACACATGAAACTAACAGTTTATCTTGTAAAAAGGAGCATAATAGGAGCCCTTTAAGTGTAAATAAATGAATAATTTAGTTGTAACAGTGTTGTAAACATTCCTACCTGAGTGAAGCTGTCGTTCTCAGATGAGCAGAGTGTCTGATTGGCTACTTCCAGCAGCTCCTCTGAGCTCTCTAGGGCTTTAGTGCATGCGCTCATCTGACTCTGAAAACACCATCACAACATTCATAATATCATTTGACAATAACATCATCTGGTTGAAGTTTACTAAATGCGTAGGCAGGTTTACATAACTTGTACATAACTCTATTATAGTGACTATAACAACTTTTAGCAGTATGCTAAACTGTTCTAGCTTTGTTGTATTTTGCATACTGCTGTTTATTGGTACTAGAGGCTTAACTTTATTTGCATTGGATTACTTTACTACAATTTGTTTGCTACCTGTTCTAGTAATTGCCATTTAATCAAAATGTGTTTTCATGCAAGCGATGTGCACTACTGTTCAAAAGTCGGGGGTCTGAAAGGAGTATTTATTTTTTTGAAAAGAATGAATGCTTTTATTCAGCAGCGATGCACTTAATTGATCAAAAGTGACAGTAAAGAAAAGTATAATGTTCCAAAACTTTCTATTCAGCTAAGAATCCTGAAAAACGTATCATGGTTTCCAAAAAATATTAAACAGGTCAACTGTTGTCAACACTGAAAATAATAAGAAATGTTTCTTAAGCACCAAATCAGCATATTAGAATGATTTCTAAAAGATAATGTGACGCTGAATACTGGCTTCTGGAAATTTGCCATCAGATAAATAAATTACATTTTTAAATATATTAACATAATAAAGAGTTATTTTAAATAGTAATAATATTGTAGAATATTACTGTTTTACTATATTTTTTTATCAAATGAATACAGCCTTCATGAGCATAAGATATTTTTTTAAAAGCATTAAAAAGTCTCACAGACCCTAACATTTTGAAAAACAGTGTAAATGCAAAAAACAACTAGTTTCTGAAAGGTAATCGTATATCATGCTATATATAAAATCTACAAACTGACAGAAAAACATTAGTGGATAAAAAGGTCAACTTAAATATTATCATATCGTGACCTCAGGCTCACACACTTAGTCACAAGGAAATGTACAATTATAATCTTCCAAGGAAGTAAATAATCAAAGAGCGTAATGACAGAGGTAATGACAGGTTCACTTGTGAGGAGTGTGTGCTGTAAAATGCTTTGCTTGTATGTACAGATATATAAGGATGCAATCTGGATTATACACACACACAGACACTAATCCTCAAGGATTTCTTATTATCCTTCTCTAAACATGACACATCTAATCAGGCACAAGCTCTAAAGCCATCCAACTCTGCCTTTTAATGATATATATATCTAATCATTCTGTCTAGAAAATATAAAACATTTGAATTAATTTAGGTAGAATATGTTACGTTGTACTATGGCTAGGGATCCTCACAGTGCTCTCACCTGTAGCTCATATGTGCGACTGGCTCTTTCCTGCTTGATGCGTGTGATCATGCCCTCTTTCAGTTCATCCAGGACAGCATGCAGAGAGCTAAACTCTGACACCATATCCTCCTGCACTCGGTTTGAATTCACCTGCAAACACCATTAATGCTGAGTTAAAGTTTCAATGTCTCCTCCAGCTTAAAACTGTATTGCTGTTGCAAATAGCTGGTTTACTGAAATATGTCTGGACAAACATATTCGGGCCACCTGAGAGCTGACAGAAAGATTTGCTCATTCATCAAACAGTTCAATAAGTAGATGTGAGAAGGAAGAGCAGAAGGCCAGATGTGGTGTTTACCTCAAGGTTCTCTAGACTCTGCTTTAAACAGCAGATGAAATTCTGAATTTCCTCATTCTTCAGAGCCAACGTAGTGATAATCTTCCTCAGCGACTCCTGAAACAGTCCATGAAAGCATTTCTGATTCACTTGCATGAGTCATATAAAACCAAAACTTTAGAATTAATATATAATGCGTTTTAAAGTTTTTATTATGCTGCTTGCTGTACATGTTTTTAAGCTCATTTCATATAAAGATCACATATGAGAAAATTATATTTTGACAATTTTACGCCTTCAATTTAAACAATATAAATATATTATAGATATTATATAAAACTAATATAACATTTTAAAGCTTTAATTACTGAGCTTACTACACGTTTTTAAAGAACATCACATATAAAGATCACATATAAGCAATAATAATTTTATGCTTTTAAAAATCTTACATAAAATTCATATATAACAAATTGTCAAACCTTTATTACTTTGCTTACTGTACATGTTTTCTGAGCTAATAATAGAACTGTATAAAATATGTTGAGTTATTAAATGATCAATTGCATGATGCATGGTCATGTGATCTTAACATGTCTGTGCTAATGAGGGAGCAACCTCTTCGTGAACAATAAACAGATTAATTTAGAAGACTGAGATAATTGTAAAATCTCTCAAAAGTGTTATTTGCGCAACAGAAAATAAATGCATTTTATTTCGCGAAAAATAACTGAGTGCATCTTCAACACAATTTGTTAGAAAGATTCAGATGATACTTTCCCATCGACGTCATTGTTTCCTTGTCTATTTTTGAGTGTTTCATGGAGAGACAAGTGCAGACTTGTCAAGCACGTTAGACATGAAGGAGAGGGAGCTAATGTTATTGAAATTCTTACAGGGCTGATTAGAAATGTCAAGTTTCATTCTCCTCTCATCCAGGACACTTGCACTGGATTAAGTCACTGATGTTGAGCCACACAGAAGCGGCTTTATATCCGGGGCTCCTCCCTGAAGCAGAAGCGTGGAACAATACAGGCCGGTTTGCGGTTGTCCTGCACCAAAATTGACTCTGGCGTGTGGGTATACATCTATGAATATACTGAAACGTCATTTCATTCCTTTAGAGCATTTCCTGTATTGAATATTTGAAGACAATACTCGTTTCGCGTTACAGGGGTGCGGGAACCGGGGCGGTTTCTAGTGATTCACATTGGCTGCTGTTGATCAACTTGAGGAAATCTTGACAAATAGGCCTACATCATGCATTTAAATACCGTGCATATCATAACGGTGCGAAGCTGTTACTTTGTCCTTTATAAGGACACATATCCACTAACACAATGGGCGGAGGACGTGACAAATAAAGCTACAAGCTAATGGTATTTCGTATTTTAGAATCTATTTTCACGCAGCATCCTCTTTCTTTTTCATCAGAAGCGCGTCGTTTGTAATTTCTCTATCTCGGTTGCTTCTTACCTTCTGGTCGTCCATGCTGTCCGCATGCAGCACCTTGTTCAGATATTCTCCGGATATGTATCCCAGGTCGTCCGCTACAGCGCTCCTCCGCTGGTACTGATGTTGCTATGGAGCATTGCATCCCTCAACAGCTCATTAACGACAAAGTGAGTTCTGCGCAGGCGCATGACAAGGATGCTGGGTAATGTAGTTTCCTAATATATCTCCGTCACATATGTGCAACTCTTAACTGTTATTATGTCATGTAATTTTTTTTAAACAAAATATGAACCTTAAGTGTGAACTTTGTTGCCAGTGAGTAAACACTGGTGTGCCTCATATGTTGTCTAAATATGTTAAATGATATATAGCCGCCTACATGTCAAAAGTTTAGAGTAATTTCAAATCGTGTTTGAAAGAAGTCTCTTAAGCTTAGGGATGCATTTATTTGATCAGATCTAAAAACAACAACGGAAGGATCATGTGACACTAAAGACTTCAGTAATGGCTGCTAAAATCACCTTTGCTATCACAGAAATAAATTTCATTCTTATAAATTGTAAGAAATTAATATTTCACAATATTACAGATTTTTCTGGAAAAAAATTAAAAGCCTAAAATATTCCAAACTTTTGATCAGTAGTGTGCATGCAATGATGTTTCAAAGCTTTTTTTGTTTTATGTATTTTTTATTTATTCTTCTATTTTGAGAGAGTTTGGGGATTCTTGTGGGATTAATGATAATGTTCAAAACAATTTTTATTTTTAGATGTCTTGATTTCTGTAAATATGTGAAACATGTACCTTAAGTACAATATAAAAAAACACAGAATGATGCACATTAGACAAGGACCAACTCTTTATAATGCCTGCCTATGAACTTTTCATCAACATTCAGTTTTAATTTTGAATGAATAAGGCAAAGTGTATATCCATTTTTACGTTTTCATAATTTGAAACACAATTTTGCCTTTCCTAGATTTTTATGATCCTGTAATTATTAAATATATTTTAAAAGTAAATACATTCCATATAGTTTCTCAGTTAAAACGAGGAATAAAAGATGCATGTAAAATAATGATGAAATAAATGCTGTTTAAAATAGTTTTAGTTAAAGTATAAACATATTCCAAAGCATTTTACGTCAACTGACCACATACAGATCATTGATCTGTAGCTTTGGGTCTGAACTGCTGCATTAAAATTGTTCCTGCAGACTGCAGTATAGCTGTGTAGCACACTAATGCCCACAGCGAACACGTGACAAATCTACAGGACGGCCAGCTAAACAAAAAATGAGAATATCTGGTGATTCAGCAGTTGTGCAAAACTCCATTAAATCATCTTGGAGTAGCAATTATTTTAAGTGCCTAAAGCTGTTGGAACAGGGATATCCACTCGAGCACCTGTTTGATCTCTGTATATTAAAAAAGGATGAATGGAAAATTAATAAAAGTGAGCTCCCGTTTGTTTCATCCACTGCATCAAGGAGATGAGTCAACAGAACTTTGAGAAGTTCAATAGAACAGTAGCCGAGGAACAGATTAAAAGGTGTCTCTTGAAGCAGTATCCACAGTGATTGCTGAACTGGAGGACCTTCAGTTCAGATCCTGGTGGTAACAATAGTCATGTGTGTATATTATGAGGTGATCAGTAGCGGTATCCATATGGGTCACTGAATTGCAAGGGTTTGATCTCATTGATCGTGCAGTGGAGGTCATGCATGCGTCTTGCTCTGCGCTCTTCCAGCACGAGTCTGCGAGAGCGCTCTCGAGCTGCCTGCTGTTCTGCTCTTTTCTCTGTACGCTTTCGTTTCAGCCACCTATTGTACAAAAGAGCAAGAGGGAAATGTTTTCACATTGCATTTAAATACAATTCTCCCTCTGTTTCCTGATTTTACAAGAGCAATATATGGTGCTAAACTCACAGTCTGTAGGCCTTCTCTCTCTCCTCTCGGCTGTGCAGGCAAAAGCCGCTCTCCTTTTCCAGTCTCTTCATCTCTTCTATCTGCTTGTCTTTGAACTGCTGTTCCTGTTTTCTCTGGAGCCAATTTTTAAAGGCCTCCTCTGGGTCACCACAGTCCCTCTGGCAAAACGACAATAGTAGTCTAATAGTCTGTTTAATGCCATAAAGTCAATGATATTAAATTGTGTGTAAAAAAAAATTGTATATGTGTATATATATAAGAATGCTGATCTTTTGAACTTTCTACAAATGAAAGAATTCTGAAAATGTGTTACGGTTTCTACAAACTATTTAGTGGCACAATGTTTTCAACTGATAATAATAATATTATTATGATAATAGTAAATATTATTATTATGATAACAAGAAACATCAGCTTTGCCATCAAAGGAATAAATTACAGTTTAACATATATTTACACATAACAGTTATTCCAATTTCACAATATTAGTATTTCCCTTATTTTGATCAAATAATAGAAGTATAAAACGTTTATAATAAAAATATAAAATAATATCTTATGAAAATGCACAATGTATAAGGTAATTATTTGTATTTATATACACACACACACACACACACACACACACACACACACACACACACACACACACACACACACACACACACACACATTTACATATACATAGCTCATAGTCGTCATGTTTTAATCAGAGGAGGGGGGCCTGGCATCACTATTATTGGTTACACAGCTCCACCTGGTGGACATACCATGCAGTTCATTCTTTCCATTTCTTGGGCATTCTGAACTCTCCTCTCCTCCAGCAGCTGTTCTCGCTTCCTCATAAGCCATGATCGGAAGGCTATCTCATTCTCCTGACGCTTTTGTTCCTCTTCCTCTTTTTTCTTCAGCTCATCCTGAAAAAGAAGCAGAAAGGAAGACAGAACAAAAACAGGAAATTACATCAGTTTTTATAATACATTATGACAGAAACTGATATTAAACTGATATTAAAACCACATCACACCTCTTTCGCTTGCCTCTCCCTCTGCTGCTGAAGTTTGGCCAGTAATTCTTTCTGCTGTGTCGACAGAGAGAAAGTAGCATGTGTAGGAGCTCCATTTGCAGACTGGACCCTGCGCTTGTTGCCATGAACCCATGCTCCCTTTGGGATGGCCTGGCAGAACTGGGTCTATTTCGGTGTTTCGGTGGAGGTTTGGGGATGTATAGAGTCTCAGTGCCAGGGGAAAAGGTGAGGTAGAATTTTGCCTTGGTGAGGAGACAGGACACTTGCCGAGATGGAGACCAGATTCACTTTGGCGTGAAGATGCTCGCTGATTGTCGCTGTGAGAAACCGGCAAGGGAGGAAGCAATCCTTGACTTTCCACCTCCTTTAGACTCACCAGATCAAACTTTCCATCTTTTTCAACCAAAACCCTTCCCTCCTTCGCTCCCTCATTATGTTCATCCTCAGGCTCTCCATTCATCTCTTCTCTCGGAGAGATTTTCAGTCTCTGCATTTGTCCGGACACCACTTGCTCTTCCTCTAAGTCCCTATAGGAGGCACCGTTGCTCTCTTGAGCGTTAAACTCTTGTGCAGGCACCACCAGGTCAACCAGAGTGTCTTTAAACTGCAGCCGTCTGCGCCGGCTATGGTCTGGAGGATCCTGGTCCTGGAGTTGTTTGTTAGCCTCTTGAATCTTATCCAAAATATATTTCTTTTCTTCATCGAGGTCTTCGTCGTTCTGTAAATGTGGAGAGGTTACAAGGTCATCCCTGTCAGGATCTAACACACCCTCTAATGGCTCCATGGGCGTTGGCCACCTTTCATCCGCTTCTTCATCAGCCATTTCCTTGTGTTTGTGTACATCTTCTTTATGCTCATCTTCATCTTCAAGCTCTTTGTCTATCTGAGCTTCAATGTCATCATCATCAGGATCCTTTGTTGGAGAAAATAACTTGTGCAGATTGAGAAAACCACAATAAAAGGAGTATTGCATTGTATGAGTTAATGTTATAAAAAGAAGATTCTGTCATCATTCACTCAATCTCAAGTTGTTCCAAACCTCGTTTGATATACTGTAAATAATACTGTAAATATATATATATATATATATATATATATATGAAAAGATATATATATATTTCTGGTCCCCATTGACTAACATAGTGTGGAAAAGTCTATTAATCAATGGGGAAAATAAATTATTGGGTTACCCAGATTCTTTAAAATATCTTCTTTTGTGTTCAGCAGAAGAAAGACACTCATAAAAGTTTGAGGGTTTGTAAATGAAACATAATTGTAATTTTTGGATGAAGGAGAGCATGTTTTCTAAAGGCTGAATCAGATACATAGAGCGTATGTGTTGAATAATGCAATGCCGTGAGACATAGTTCTCTGGGTGAGTGAAAGTGTGTATGGATCTGTGTCAGTGGGGTTGATTTCACACACACTGGTACAGCGTCTGTGTAATGGAATACCACACACCAGCAGACTGTCTCAGAGATATGAACCTGTTTCTGCTATCATTGCATATTCACTCACCTACCTGTTCCTCACTCTTGCTCTCCTCACTGATTAGCCAGTCCAGGTCTTTCTCAAAGTCATCCTCATACTCATCTGGAGTGCTCTGGACTGCAGAATCACTCATTTTCTCTTCACTTTCTTCTAAGACACAGCAAATGAAAAATGGAGCACATTGAAAAACCATCTCCCTTCTGTTTCCAAACAATGACAATAGAACCATTTTAATTTAAATTAAATTATCTGGTTTTGGATGTAAATGATTATATGTACAAAAATACATCTTTATAATGATTATAAATATGTATAAAATATTAATATACATATTTGAAATAATTATTTGCCCATTTATTAATGAATGCTAGATTTTATTTATACCAATGTAATTGATCATCATTTAATTTAGTTACATAAAAGCAATTACAATTATATAGGTGATGTATAGAAAGACATATTGCATGAAATGTACAACACACTTGGTTGTAACTAAGATTATGTAATAAATAATGTGCAAATGCATTAGGACTTTAGATTCAAACCGTTTGGAGTCTCATACATTTGATGTCAGAGGGTTTCAGAAAGCAAACACAGGAGTGGAAACTGATCCATAATGAGCAAAGGTTGTTATAGTTAACTATATATATATATATATATATATATATAAAATGTAGCCTTTTAAAAGAACTAAAATTAAATAAAAACTAACTCAAAAAATTTAAAAAATCATAAAAATGACAAAAGCACACAACTAAATTACTAAAATGAAAACGGCAAAATATAATACAAATTATTAATTTAAATAAAGTATTAATATAACTAATAGTATCTCAGTGATACTAAAATACCACTGGTCTACAGTGACAATTAAATTAAAAATATTCTACATTGCTGTCCAATAGACATACAATCTCATTTGTAATTCAAAATTGTTATTCATTCTTCTTAATATTTTATTTTTTACTATTTTTAACAGACTATGCAGACGCAGTTTATATATATAAGAGGACTTTATATTTCATGTTGTAAATGCCACATATGGCCATTCCACTAAATGCACTGCAATGCCTTAATAATTATAATGTTAAATTTCTGTGATAAAATAACATTTTAACAAGTATTATATTAAAACACAAAACCTGGTGATCTTGTCATTGGCATGATATAGTTAAGCTATCGTCTGCTTTTGGAATTCAGCTTTATTACTTTCCCGCGCTTGAAAATGTAAGCAGCTTAACTTACCTTCAAAACTTTAGTATGGTGTTGCCTCGCGTTAAGTGCAAAAATAGTGAATGGTAATTCATTAGCCGGCCTATTTATTCTAGAGATCTGGTCTCTACGCGCACCTGTACATTAGAGAGCTGGTCGCTCTAATCCTCTGCTGGCCTCATCTTCAAAGTAGCTGTAACAGGTGTTGCCATAGAGACGCACAACACGGCCTGTCGTGGCAGCGCGCGCATGCGCAGACTATTCGTAAATGTAGAAGGGAGATCCAGCCAGATTTTTATCTGTGATACAGTTAGTGGAAAAAAACAATAAGATACAACAAAGGATACTTTAATTTGTGTGGCAAAACCGATATGAATAAACAATTAAAATTAAACATTTAAAGTATGTCCTTAAGTAAGGTGACGTAAGAAAATAAATCATTTTCTACGTTTATTACTTGTACTTTATATGCTTTGGCAAATATTCAAATTTTAACAACCATGTCAAAAAAGTTTTGCCCACCCTGACACTTCCTGGATTTCACTTTCTTGTGAAAAATCTTGTAAACAACAAAACTAGCACAAAGACAACAATTATTGTGCATTAATAATATAATAGTATTCACTATATTTAAAATGTATTTATAACAGTATAGAGCTTAATAATATTAAGGTTCTAGCACTACATTATTAAAATATGTATTATTTTTATCTTCCCGGAAGTATCACGAATAGCTCGAATGTTCATGTTTATGGTAAATGTAGTCCCTACTAGATTCAATAAAACACAGTTCATGCGAGAAAACTCGATTTCCCATAATACACCTCGATACGCATATAAACGTCCCAACACGCCTCGCGGGTAGAACTGTTGGAGAAGCTACGTGCAAAACTGCATATAGTTACTTAACACCCATTTATGATCCTCTTATCAACTGGCAGCTCGATACAGGACTCATACAGTTATTGTCGCTCAGTAGACAAAATGACTTCTATAGCTTTGTGCACAATAAACAGCTCAGCGAGATCAATAGCAAGTCTGTGCCAAGTGTCCCGCTCTGCGCATGGTACAGCTGATTTCCACGCTTTCGTAGCTCGTTACTCTACCCTCCGTAAATGTGCCTTTCTTCCGGGAGGAAAATGGTCAGTCATAAGAGCAGCAACGAGACAGATGTCTCAAGCATCGCCGGGGAGGATCTCACTCGGTAAAGGTGTATTTCTGGCTGCTGGGGCAGCAGCTGTCACCGGGGTCCTGACGGCAGGTGTAAGTCACTTTCAGCGGGCCGAGATGGCAACGAAGATATCCAAGGTTGACGAAGAAGAGGGGAATATACTGGAGAGATGCAAGTCGTTCATGTCTGTACCAGTCACTGACATCAAGGTCTTAGAGCAGAGGAAAGACGCGATGTCTACGAGAATGGAGATGCTCATCATGGAGACACAGGCTGCATTCTGTAGAGCCCTTGAGGAGGTGGATGGAGGCTCGTTCAGGGCGGACAGATGGAGTAGGAAGGAAGGTTAGCTCATTTCTGCTGCCTTCACTAATATAACGTTTAACTTTTTTTATTGATTTACAATGATTTTCTCTGTGTGTTTCATTTAAAAACATTTTCAGTGATGCTATACATAAAACACAAAATATGTTTACCATAGCATAACTAGTGGCACACAAGGCTTAGATAAAGTAGAGCAAACATGATGGTCCAAAGTCCTAAATTATGTTTGGGTCTATTGCAGGTATATGGGGGCCATTTAAAATATATAGAAGTTGAAAATCTGACATAAAAAGTAGACAAATAGAAATTTTGGTGAATGTATACGTTTGTATAACATAACTTTGACTTTATATATAATAATTTCTGTGTCACTATTATGACTATCTCATCATTTCAACTCTTTCTGTCACAATTATCACTCTATCTAATAATTTTGACACTGTCATGATTTTTTTGTTGTAATTTCTACTTTTTATCTCATTATGTATGTCTCGTTTTTGTCATAATTGTCTTAATTTTAACAGTGTCATAACTTCTTCTTTTTTATTTCTTAATTATGCCGTATAAGTTGACCCAGACTACATACTATGCACCTATACGATGCACTATATACTCTACCATCTCTCTATTAATTTTATACGGTCATTTTGTCATCCAACATCAAAATCAGAAATGGACTGATATAGCTTATAAAAAAACATTTCCAAATTTTAATTGATAATTGATAAAGTATCAGGCTTATTTCAAAACATTTCATATTGACATAAATTACTTATTTAACTATTCGGAATGCATTTTAGGTTTTTATTGTTGCATTCTAATTATTATTAAGCTCACATTGTGACAAATATGTTTGGTTTATGATTATATTATATAATCATCTGCTATATAAAGTTACGTTTGTAATAGCTCATGTAATAGATTTGCTTATAAATCAAGAACAAGGCATTTATAGCTGTATTTATAAACTGCTTACTAATGACTATTAATGTTTGGACAATGCTTAATAAAGGATGAACTGACTATTTACTAATGCTTACCTAATGCTTCATAGCGTGCAGTTATTATAAAGTGTTACCGTTACTTGTTCCATAGATCAGTGATTCCCAACAAAGTGTTGGAAAGATTTAGATTTTGCTTTAAGCTATACAACAGAAACATTCATTCATTAAATATTAGCTAGGAGATTTATGCTGGTGTTACGAAACTGATTGCATGTTTCTCTTGTGTCTAATAAAGGTGGTGGTGGCATCAGCTGTGTGATGCAAGATGGGAAGGTTTTTGAGAAAGCGGGTGTGAACGTGTCCGTGGTGTATGGGAACCTCACCGAAGAGGCCGCCAAGCAAATGCGCAGCCGTGGAAAAGTTCTGAAAGGGAAAGATGGTGAGAGACTGACTTCCTATTTTGAGGTGAATGCAGAGTGTGACTGAAACCAGTTCCTTAAATCTTTAGTTTTACTTCTAGATTTTAATTTTGGAATTAGTTTGAACCGTCAGTGATCTTAAGGCGTTTACTGTGAAGATTGGTCATGCCTCGTGGAATTGAGGGTGTTTGAGAGGACGTGACTCGATGCTTCATTTATTGTTTTTACCGTTTAGCACTATCTCTGTGTTCCAGGGAAGCTGCCGTTCTGTGCTATGGGCGTGAGTTCAGTCATACACCCAAAGAACCCCCACATTCCCACAGTGCACTTCAACTACAGATACTTTGAGATTGAGGAAGCAGACGGTGAGTGTTCTGGCCCAGTCATTCGAGGCTGTGAGAAGAGAGATGTTGTTATCTGTGACCACCACCCATCACGTTCTCTATCTATCTTACTCCTTGTCACAGGCACAAAGCAGTGGTGGTTTGGTGGAGGAACGGATCTCACTCCTGTTTATATTAATTTGGAAGATGCCGCCCATTTCCACAAGACTCTGAAGGAAGCATGTGAGAAGCACCATCCTAAGTATTACCCAGACTTCAAAAAGTGGTAGGATTCTCATTACGGTTGTGTGTAGTTTGAACGGGGTGTGTTACAGCTGTTATGGGTGTGAGGATGAGCGTTTTATCTCCTGGGTGGATTTGAACTGTTCAGCAATGATAAGATTTCCCATTATTTGCTGCAGCTATTGTTTTGTTTTTGTGAGTCAACACTTTTAATACATCCCTTTAATTTTCTTTTAGTTTATCATGAATGAGACAGATGCTCATTTAAAAGACAAAATCTTTAAAATCTTTGAGTGCTTGTGCTTAATTTTGGTATTTTATTTTATAATTTTTTTAAATTACATTTAATTAAATCTGTGATTAAATGGATTTTCTCCTTAAATATTAGATTAGCAGCAGTATTTTCTTTTTCTCTCAAGGTGTGACAATTACTTCTACATCCGTCATCGAGGGGAGACGAGAGGCATTGGTGGGATCTTTTTTGATGATTTGGATTCCCCCAGTCAGGAGGAGGTCTTTAATTTTGTGAAGAGCTGCGCTAAAACTGTGGTGCCTTGTTACCTGCCCATTGTAAACAAACATCTAAACGACTCCTTTACCCCTGAAGAGAAGGACTGGCAGCAAGTCAGGAGAGGCAGGTTGGTTAAAGAGGGAGTCCATAGACTGATTTACATTTATTCATTTAGCAGACGCTTTTATCCAAAGCGACTTACAATTATAATATAACAATAAAACTACGATCTTATGTGAATTCAGATGGTCTTAAGTCTAGGTACATTTCTAAAATAACTCAATATTAATAATATTCAATAGTCATCATTATTCTATATTTTATATATATATCATAGTTATAACTACATTAGTAATTGATTTTGAGTTTAATTTGATGTTTGTCATGTAATATGTCTGTAATATGTAAGTGTTCAGCAGCTAACCGAACTCTCTTTGTGTCTCTTAGATATGTGGAATTTAATTTAGTGTATGACAGAGGGGTGAAATTCGGCCTGGCCACACCTGGGTCTCGCATCGAGAGCATCCTGATGTCCCTTCCACTTACTGCTAGGTAAAGGACTTTGTATCCTTTTTAGCTTTTATTATAACATTTTGCTAACTGTTTTTCTTATATAATTTAAAGAAGTCACATTGTTTTAATGTTTTTCCACACCAAACTGATTTTCACATCCATTTCCAAAAACTAGCTCATATGATAACCTCAAACAATAAAGGAAAATGGGATTCCTGATGATATAGTCCTTTTAAAAACTCACAGTAATGTTTTAAAGTAAACTTCTTTCTTTAGAGTCTTTTTTAAGATGTCTTTATTGTATTCATCTGTTGTTTAATTTTACTAGCTCACTAGTCATAAATGTTTCATTTCAGGTGGGAGTACATGCACGAGCCCACAAAAGGCACCAAGGAAGCCAAGATGCTGGAGGTCTTACGGAACCCTAAAGAATGGATCTGATTGAGAGGAAGACCAGTTTAACTAGTCATCAATATTGCCATTATTGGATGGGAATTGTGAAAATGTTTCTTTGGATTAGCTCAGTGATACCAAACATATCAGCAACTTCAATAAGTACAACATTCACTAAAACAGAAAACCAGCTTCTCAGACAGGACACACTGTCATCATTTGACTCTGATTGTTTTTGCTGACTGACTGCAGCACCGCACGATTACTGGCTTGGCTGTAATGAACTCTATCACTGTCATTGGCTGTATGGATTCACTGGAGATGCAGTGTTTACTCCTGTGACAGTTACTTAGTTACAGCTTTGTTTCTGCTTGCACTGCTTTAATCATGACTACTGGTGTATTTGAAACCTGCAATGGCTTTGGTATGCTGTTTTTGAATGGATGTGTTAATCACGTATGTCTAAAGGGTCATGATCTCCATGTGCTGATGCAAGCGCCATGCCATTATTGCTTTCTTACCCTGTTCATTTTTGTGCCTCACTTCCAGTTTGTTTTGTGTCCTGTCGTGTGCTAACACATCTTTATCCTTATATTAAGATATTAAAATAGGAATTAGGAGTGTTCTTAGGACATTATAATGTTGATATTCTGTGTATTACGAAACAAATTCGAAGTTTTTATATGTGGTTTAATCTGGTGTACTAATAAATCTGGTCAATAAAGTAGTATAGGTGTTCATAAACCTAAAAAAATATTCAGGTCTGAGATGCTATTAATAGCTTTTCCTGATATAAAAATGGCATGGTATGTGTTCTAGTTTATATTAGGCATGGCTAATAATATTCATCTGATGTCTCCAAGGCAACAGAACAAACGTTGTGTCCATTGCTTGGGTAAGTCTTGTTTGCATGGAGGCAAAGTAACTCAGGTAGCAAATGTGGAGCATTTTAACATTAATGGGTACGTTGAAATTACACTGAATTTCAAAGCAAGTACATTAAATCTGAAGTTTGTAATCTGTTTGGGTTTGTTACATTTAAAAGGGAATACTGTAAGACGTATATTTTATATATATTAATAATATGGTCATAATAATAGCATGACATAATATGTCAAACAAAAACGAAGCATGGCAAATTATGATACATTTTATATATACATTACCATCTGTTTTTTGTCAGATATTTTGTTTTTAAAAGTCTCATGCTACCAATGATGTGAATTATCATTTTTCATAAAAAATGATTTAAAAAAAATCATATATTCAGTCTCTTTAAGACGTTTTAAGGGTATTCTATAGTCTTTGAAATATTTGAAAAACAAATGCATTCTTGTGACAGTGAAGCTGAATTTTCAGCAGCCATTACTAACATTAATCATAGTAATATAATGATTTATTACTAATAAATTATCCGTATTATCAATGTTGAGAACAGTTGTGCTGCTTAATATTTTTGTGGAAACCATGATACAATTTTTTAAATAATACAATTAAAGTAATTGAAATGATTGTAACAATTTGTAGGTCTTCATTATTACTTTTGATAAAGTCTCTGTCTTTGTTGAATAATATTTTCTTTAAATATGTATACTTCAGTGTATAAGAACAAATTCAGAGGAGTGAAGGCCAAAAAAACTTTTATTACAAATAAAAGTCAAGCTCAATGACAAAAAAAATACTTTTGTTCTTAATATGTTTATATATACACATTATCTATCTCTGAGTAAGGCTTAAGCCATAAACACCACCACAGAAATATCAGCCTGCACACGCACAGCAACATCAGTCAAAGTCTGCCAAACTTCATCATCAGACTGTATTTCAATAGTCTTATTTCACATTACCTTTAAAAACACAAACAACTTTAGGCAAAGTGAGACTGTTTGATTTTCACAAAGCTTTCTTGAGTTAGTGCTGGTGATGGATTTTCTTGCATATTTATTTCAGCCGAGCATGTCGATGATGAACTGAGAACTGTAGAAAGCCAAGAAGATAAACCAAACAGCATTGGCCATTTTTTCCTCTAGTAATTTATCACATCTTACACATCAATTAATATTCCCTTACACATCAATTAATATTCTTACACATCAATTAATATATCGTTACACATCAATTCATATTTCTTTACAAAGAGCAGTCCGTGCCCTAAAAAGTGCATTCACTCAGTTACTGAATAAGTACAAATGCGTTGACTTTTCCATTATGTTCTCTTTCCTTCATAACCACACACACACACAGCCACAGACCCATAAACACACACTTTCCTGATATTTAATACTGAATATTTCCTTGAGTTTTCCTTGTAATTCTTTAGGGGACTAGGACTGCTTGTTCCCATAACTTGATCCTAATCTGAAATTCTCCTAGTCTTTGTTTAGTGTAGCTGGGCCTGAGGTGAAACTAGACGGAGTAAGAAACCAAGAACAAATGGTATGAGGTACACGGTGTCCGCTTGCTGTTAAACACACAGACAAGCCCAACCTGATAGTGTCAAATATACAAAACTGTTTTGTAACAATCTGAAGAGACATTTTAAGAGGAAAAATCAGTGACACTTTACCTGAAGTGCATATATACACATTAAAATACACTGTATGATCTCATGAATAATTGTAACCACAATACTTACCTCTTCATTGTTACACTTCTTCAAAATATCATGCATTAAAACACATGAACAACCAATTTTAAATGTAACAATGAATCTGCAAATATTATAATTTATTTTAACTTTGGTTACAATTATTTATAAAAATACAGAATGCTTTAATGTACATTATGAATACCTTTATAATATAATGAAAGGTGTCAGGTTAAAGTGTGAACAAAAAGTCCTTTGTCATGGGAGGAGAGTTATGCTTTGTAGCACACTCGATTTATAGTGTTATGCTGCAGTTGCCACCAACACTTGCATTGTAAATGCAAACATACCATAACTCTGGCCTAAATCCACCGCGTGAAAGCAAAAGGGTTGAATCGAACTACTGCTTCAAACAATTAAACCATGTGTAAAAACAGCCTTCAACACATTCAAAACAACCAGCATGGTGAAGGTAGTAATAATTGTTATTTCTCTACATTCGCTAAGAGGTTAGAGAAACAAAAGTTATTTACCGTAAAACAAATCTAAAAGAGTCAGCACACAGATCAACTCCACTGCACACAAAAAGCATGCTTCTTGCTCCTTATTGATTACCTCCACAATGGACAATTCATCTCGCTTGTCCTAGAACTCCCAGCTTGGGATGCTTAATATGCCCGTTTAATCCTTGGCCACAATATTAATAAATTTCACACGGCAGTGACCATGTCAATTTCTCCAAAGCTATGGAGAGAATAGAGAGCAGTGTTGCATAGACCATTAGTCTACCATGTTTTGCCATTGAACTCATTGTGGCTTGAATAAAATGGCAAACCTCAAACCACACTTGCACAATACAACAGTTCAAGGAATAGTTCACCCAAAAATGTACTACTCACAAGCCATAGATTCGTTTGTTTCTTCATCACAACAGGTTTGGAGAAATGTAGCATTACATCACTTGCTCATCAAATAGATCCTCTGCAGTGAATGGGTGCCGTCAGAATGTTTATTTATTATAGATAGATGATTGGTATCTTGGCCTGAAGCGATGGTTTAAAAACATCTTGATGGATTTGTTTCTTACAAATATGCAGCTTTTCACTGCACAGTGTTAACTGATGGACTACAGTCATGTGGATTATTGTGGTTTTATATCAACTGTTTGGACCCTCATTCCGACGGCACCCATTTACTTCAAAAGATCTATAAGTGAGCAAGTGATGCAATGCAAAATTTCTCAAAATCTGTTCAATTGAAGAAACAAACTAATCTACATCTTGGATAGACTGAGTGAGTAAATATTCAGCAAATTTGAATTTTCGGGCGAACTATTCCTTTCAGTATTGTATTTTCCAAAATGCAAAACCTCACACACGTTGACTTTGTGCCCAGGTCAACACAGTGTAGGTCCGACACAGAAGTATAAATCAGCCTTTAGTCTGATTCATCATTAACAACCATGATGCTACACAAAATCAGGATTAAATTTGTTTGGTCAATGTTATGAGCAATGTATTATCAGCAAATTCAAATGGTTATCCATTTAGCTGAAATGTTTCCAACATGCTAACCAAATCTAACAACACAGTGTTCAACACCTCAACTAGTGGAAAAGAAAAATCAACCCAATATCAATATTTCATTGAGGCTGTGAGTCTAGTGCATAGTGACTTCTATGCAATTCTATAGAGATAGACTAAGCTTAGATGCTATTGATAAAGTTTACAATAAACCTTTAAGTACAGAATGTCAGTAAACATTCAAATTGACAACTTCCTGAAAATATTGTGCATTTCTTTCCTCTGAAACAGATTATTTACAATTATATTTTTTTTGTTTTCCCATGAGAGGGCACAACTGACCAAATATTCAGTTAATTTCTACGATGTTCTGACACTCATAGGACTTGCTAACTTGGAAGAATGGCGATTGACATTACAGTACTTTGTCACTGGATTTGGCCTGGATTAGGATTCGTGCTGTTACGAGTTCTACGAACATCTCTGAAATCAATGCAATTCAATGTTTAACAACGTAACTGTCCTAAGAATAATGTTATTGCATAAGTTGTTTTCTCTTCACATTAAGTAAAGAGGTTTAGCTGTTATGCTAGTGCTGGAGTTGAAAAGCATATAACTGTAGTAGTGAAGTTGTAAAAAAATACTTCTAGTACTTAAAAATAAACAGCCAAGGCATGTTCAAATCCCACAAAATCATTAGCTATAAAAGAGAAAAGAGACACAGCATGTAAGGAATGGCAGGGTTTACAGTATTGGTATCAAAATGCATCCCTTCATGAGGCTGGATAACATGCCTGGAAGATCCGTCACTTTCCACGGGAGATCATAACAGTGTTTCCGTGGTTACTGATGATGTCTTCGTATTGTGGTGGAGGCTCTGCTTCAATCTGTATATCTGTATGGCCCACGGCTTCCTCATATGAAGGGGGCGGGTCACCCCGACTGCCACGCCCAGGTGTGAGGTCAGCACCCGGGTAGGCGGGGCTACTGTGGGCACTGATCTCTGAGTGAGGACTGATGTCAGGATGGTAGTCCCGACCCCACTGGTCCATTGACACCACTGATAGGGTTGTGTCTCTTTGTGGGCGCCCAATGGCAGGACTCTGCTGGGATCTTTTGCGTGAGTGGCATCTCCAAACTGTGATGGAAACCGCAGCAATGAGCAGCAAAACCAGCAGCAGGGGTAAGATCAGGTACAGGGAATGAACGCCACCGGCGATGGACTCCAGTCCTCCAGGCCTAGGGCTGCTTTCACGCTGGTACTCCTCCCAGAATCGCATCTGTAAGGGTGAAAAAACACAATTAGTTAAGGACATTGTCTGCATAAATGTAAATAATAAGCAAAGCACAACAAAGTAATTTGTATCGAAAACAAAAACCACACCCTTTTCAATGTCATCAAGACCAATAATCAAGATTTTGCACACCAACAAAAAGCATTGAACCACAATTCATATTCAATTCAATAATGTAGAATTGCACTTCAAAACATTTCCGAATGTAGGAAGTATAAATAAATAAATTAAATTAAAAAGAAATTATGGAGATTTGTTTTTTTTTTTTACTTGTAAAGCAAACTTTGTTAAGGCAAACGTTGAATCTTGACTTCAAAGTTTAAAAAGCCCTGAAGTTTGAAGGACAAGTGGACAGAGAGAATGACAGACGGATTGAAATGAGACCTTTTCAAAATTTGCATTCAGTTTTTCTATTTAAATTAACATTTATGGACAAGGGTGGAAGAACACTTCATCTTCATTGTCCAGAATGTATTCCAATTTAGTACATTCTTCTTCCAATAATTGAAAAGGAAGCCTGAAAGCCTGAGGCTGAAAGGCTTTACACCAAAATAATAGAAAAATCTTGATGGTTTAACGGTAGAAAATGAAGAAATAAAGAGTGTCATATATATTAATCTTGACATTTTAAAGTTTTACTATAAAATAAAATGATTGTGTATTATTTTTCTTAAATTCTTGATTTTCTGTATTTCATATTTTTATTTAGTACAAATAATAATCATATTAATAATTATATCCACAATTATTATCCCCAAAAACTCAAACATCCTTAATTTACTGAGCCTTTCCTGTGATAATACTTCCTAGGAAATACCTGGGAATGACTGAGAGGAAGTTGTGTTCAAGTTCAAGCAAAAACATAAGCACGCATCTACTCCAAACTCACCGTTTTCTCATCATTCTCAAACGCCTCCCTGGCTTCTTCATAATTGCAGATTTCCTCCCTGCATTCTCGCTGGATGTTCCCTTGTTTTATCTCCTCCAGGAAGAAGTTTGCCCTCGGGAGCCTCCGCAGCACCAAGTGTGCGGCATCTGCTGGCAGGAACACTGGTGGAGATATAAACAATAAGCATACAGCACAGAAACAAGGAGGGCTGCTATGACTGACAAAGTGATTTCTTTGAAATGCCGTTTTTTTCCACACACAGGGAGCTTGTGAAAGAGTAGCCTACTGTTCCTCAGCATTGAGAGTGGGATAAATAAAACATATGCTATATTGTGTGAAGCATAATTATCTGATTAGGCATGGATTAAATATTAGAAACACTATTTAGGTCAAGACACAAATCTGTGATTAATATAATGAGAGAAAAGGAAAGATTACCGACAGAAAGATGACATATTTACTGACATCACAACACATAACAAGCACCAATAACACTACAATATGCTTCAACGAGAAACACAACACTATTTGACAATATCTCAGTCTCTGGCTGAAAGACGCACTCAGAGCTCAAAGAGCCCTGGAACGGAACAGACGACCAGATTTAATCAACGACCACCCATTTACAGTATATCACTTGTGCTCAAGCATTCTCGCTTTCTCAAAACAAAGTCAAAACAACAGCAACATTCTCGATAGAATTCGGCATTAGACGCTACAGAGCGGTGTCCACATGTTAAATCACAATAAACAGGACAAGCAGGTAAAGCTCCCGCCTCAAAACGTTAAAAACATGATAGGAACAAATGTGTTCGTTAATTCAATCCCTATACGACGACTGAAGCTTGTCGATGCGGTTTTATACATAAAACGGCACAAATTAATATAACCATCGACGCGCCCGAAGCTATACGTTTTGTATATAATAATTAGAAAAGGCTTCGACTTTAAATTAGATGAACAAAAATAAACAAAAACTGTTTACCCGTTCCGCCCAAACGCCTACACCGTTAGTCCCAATGTCCTGTCCTGATTTGGCGCATGCGCAGTCAGGAGTCAGAATGCACTAACTGGATAGGAACGAACCATAGACGAACATGAGCCGCTCACGTGGGTTTCCGACAGAACAAGATTCCTTCTTTTGTAAATCCCTTTTTTTTTGTAGATATATGAAACAGGAAGGAATTTGTAATGTTTATATCGGCTTTTAGGTATTGCTTGCCAGAATACGCAGTAAATGTGAGAAGCAAGGGAACTAGCCTATATCAATGCATTAGTTCAATTTAGTTGTGATGAACAGTTTATTCCGCCGGTCGTGTATACAAGGTCTTAACTGTTGCTTTTTATCGCATCATTTTTATATAGGCAATTTGTTTCACATCATTTAAATTAAATGTAAATGTCAGTGTGTTTCAAGTGTAGCCAACATAGGCTACAATCAAAATGAATATAGCGTAGCTGGATTTTTTTTCTCGTGTTAAAAAGTAAAACAAAATTGTATAAAATGTAATAATCAAGTAGCCTAGCCTAAAAGCAACGAATAAAATGAAATATCCATATTTCAAAATAAAGTAAAAGAAAATTAAATAATTGGCCTACAGTAGGCTAATAAAGTAATTAAATTTAAACAAAAGTTATTAAGATAAACAAAAGTTGAAGAATGTGTTATAAGTGATGGACATACATTTACGGTCCCTGATATTGTGGTGGACAGACACGTGTACTGCTAACGCAGTAATCTTGCTCAGTTTCTCTGACATGTGTATTAATCAGCATTCACTAAATAAATTGGTGTCTTATTGAACTATTATCTTGAATACTGTCTTTTTGGGGGCTATGGCTTTCGTTTTCTTCTCTCTCTGATTAGAATCGGCAATCAATGATGAGTTGCTAATTTTATAACGGCTTTAGGTATTGCTTGTCTTAAAACACAGTAAATAAGGTCGAACTATACACCCAGAATTGTGTTTATTCACTGACTCATCACTGAATCTGTTAAGTGTGGCTAAGGGTAAAAATATATCACATTAAAAATGTGGCTAAGGCAAGTTTGATTTTTGAATATCCAACCTTGGTACCTTGGTACTGTCCAGTTTTTTTGTGTGTATTCAAGCTATTTAATGTGTCATAATATTGTGCGATTTATTTACAGTTACGTCTGCTAAAATCGTTCTGCATGTATTTTTCATCTTCAAGGCAAACCAGTATTTTTGACCTGTTAAACAACAATCATCAATTTTAACCTCAGAAGGAATTCATTTTCTTTATTCCCAGATTTAAAAGCTCATTCATGATGAATTGAAAAGAGTAATTTAATTTGATGTTTAATCTTGCTGTGTTAATACACAGTGGAGTTAAGGAAGAATGTGAGTGTAATCTTGTGAATTGAACAAAGAATGTATTAAGGGTGGAATGTTTTTCTGTTATAGACTTATGTAAGGCCAAGCTGTTGATGGTGTTATGAAGTTTCAAGTGTTCTTGTTGACAGACATTCCAATCATAAACAATGTATTCCTTTTCAGGCTGAATGCACGTTGACCATAAACTTACATTACTGCATTAAATGGAGGATATGATTCATCTGTCTTTTGAGTCATATGTAATGAATATCACGATTACGTGTCTAATAATGATATGCAGTTAATCTACTTACAGAAAACAATAAATAGGCCTATTTTTAAATGAACAGTTTTTGATAGGCTACATTATACCCCAGTTCATTTTGGGATTAAATATTTAAGTATTTTCCCTTCCCCACAAAACGTTTGGATAGCATTCATTTCATGCAATCCAGCCCAAGTATGTGGCTCTAATTATTCGGAGAAAAATGATTGTCTCTTTGAAATAAGACACATTGCTCCATGTGCGTGTTTGTGAGAGCACATAGCACAGATAAATGAAGAGGGGGATTGGGAGAAAATAGCAAATGAGGGAAAAGCATGTGAGAGAAATATGCCATCATAAACGCCAGATGAGATGAGAGCCAGTGACGGGACGTCCGACTCATTTCCACGAATCGATTCTTTTGAACGCTTAAAAAAACAGGATGAGAAAATGATTCAGCATTCTTTTTACATCAAGTCATCACGGTCTTTTACATCAAGTCATTTTACGTCGTCATCATTCCATGTTACAGGATTATTAACATGCTATAAAATCGCAGCTATTTCTCGACACGTTTATTTTGTTTTTATTGCCTATAAGCGTTAGTTTATTTTGCTGTAGCCATGATTCACCTCAGAAAAAGCATACAGTAACCTAAATATAATTTGTGTTTACAATAAAGTATCTCTTAAATGAAAAAGTTGTTCCTTATTTTGTTTGTGGCTTTGATAAAAGTGTCTGCTTAATAAACAAACAAAAAATAAAACTATTATTTTCATCCAACATATTCTATTTCTATAATTATAAATTATTTGAATATTAAAGCAATATTTTTTTTCTCTATGAATCTAATCAAAACCTCAGGCTAATTGCGTCTCGGAAGACTCGGTTCAATTTGTTGGTGAATTGTTCACTCGATAACAGCTCGGACCATTTAATTTCTGTTCGTAAACGAATCGTTCAGACTGGGTTTGTGAACAGGGCGTATAGGCACTAGGACCCTGCAGGTACAGCAGAGATGTGTCACTAATGCAGTGCAGTCGCGTTCACAGGAGCGCGAGGGCAGCTGCTCCACATTCTTCAAAACATTGATCGTGAATACGGATCCAAAAACGTTGTCTGGGATCTTCGTTCCTGGCTTCTCCGCGTCAACGCAACGCAACATCGCTCCTCATCACCGGCGCATCCAGCCGACATGGCCTCATCCTTGAGCGGAGCGGAGGACGTGCGCGTGTCGGCGTTGACGCCCCTGAAGTTGGTGGGTCTGGTGTGTATTTTCCTCGCGCTGTGCCTGGATGTTGGGGCCGTGCTGAGTCCGGCGTGGGTCACCGCGGATGACCAGTACCACCTGTCCCTGTGGGAGTCGTGCAGGAAGCACGCTGCCTCCGCGGACTGGCTGTGCGACAGCACGCTGGGGCAGAAAGGGACCGGTGAGACCCGCTACTTATAACTTTGGAGTAAACAATGTTCGAACAGGATGAGCTGCACATACATATTTTAAGTTGCGGGGGGAACAAAAAAGGACGCAGTCTTTTAACTTTAGTGAGCTCTGCAACATGGCCCTGGAGGTACATATTTGATTCATGAGATAACAAAAGGGGCCCTTCGCTCCCTCGCGCATCATTATCACTCATTGTTCAGCTCATGCTTAACCAGCTCTTTCTAAATACTGAGAAAACAGTCAACAATTAGACAAGGTGACAAGTCGTTTTTACACATTTAGACCTTGAATGTTATTTGTATCTATTTCAACTTTAGTAGCCTATTATTAAATATGTAACTCTTATTCAATTTCTATTTTATAATTAAGTTAAAAATCTTAATAGGTTAACAACTATTGGAATAAACAGTAGTTTATTTCTAATAGCTGATAAGTATTAGTATCAAATGAGTAAGTATAATAAATAGCCTACTAGTTACTGTTGGAGTGTTTGCTAATTGATATCACTAGGACTTATTTTTAGGTACAAGACTAAGTTAGTTTAATGGAAAACAGCGTGGGGCTTGAGCTAATGGTTTTGGGGGGAAAGCAACCTTGAATTCGTCCTGTTTAATAAAAGGACTCTCCAGCCTACAGCAAGTCAGGATTAATCTAATTACAGAGACAATGTTTGTGAAGAATGCTTCATTAATGAATTGATATCGATCCTTAACATTTACTAGGACGCTGTATTTTATTCACAGCTTGTTTGGTGGAAGGGCTTTTGGATGATGTGGGAATGTGATGGAATCAGTGGTCCAGCTGGGGTTTCATTCTGCTTTTGTTGTCTACAAAATAAGCCTTTGTTAAGGTCTCCTCACCGGCCAAGGAGTGAGGTTAAGTTTGAGAGCAGAGCTCCCCAGAGGCCCTAATGTGGACAGATTAGTTACCAAGGAAACAAGTGCTGCATTCTAGAAATGTCATTTTGCCCTGAAAAAGAAACTTCCTTTCTGGTGTCCATGAAGGTTTACTAGTGAATAAACTTTCCCTCCATATTCACTTTTGTATGTTGGCAGAGCTATTTGGTGCCACTTTTTTATATATATTTAAGTCTCGGATAGCCAAACACAGTTAAGATTTAAGATGTTATTTTAGCTCTGGTTTGCAATAACAACTTGTTGGGCTCTGGACCTTGTCCCATCATTTTTAAAAAGCACAGTTTGACTCCATATAAAGTCATGAAGCTCCAGTGAAAATACCAAAGGAGCGGCCGGCCTGGGTGAATGGCTTCCCTCTGCAGCGCATTATTGATTTTGGGCTTTTCTGTTATCAGTCACTCCATTTCCTCTGTGTTTTCTCTGTGTCATGCACCGGGCATTAAACTAAATCTCATTAGCTTCGCAATTACCGGCTGACTCCACAGCCTGCTGTATACCAACATATTCGCTTGCTAACCTTTCACCGACTCCAGGGTATCATTTTAAGTTCATCACTGTCAATTAAACAACATAGATATGTTAACATAAACACACTCCCTGTTACATGCACACAGAAATGTGAGGATGTGAAAGCTCTCGGGGAGAGATAATCGCGAACAACAGGAATGTGGCGGAAGTGTGTGAGAGTCTTTTTGTGCTGATGTTATGCTCGACTGGAGAAGAGGGAGCAGTTCAATATGAAGTCTGCGGTGCAAAGTATACACTGATTTTTCATCCCATCTGCGGATGGCGAGGAATGTGAGACACTGTCTTATTGACGTAATTCAGTCTATGACATTGGACTTCTTTCTCCTCTCATCATGGTATTGGATTGAAAGAACTAGCCAAGAGGCACTTGCTTGCTGAAAGACAGATTATAATGAATGTTTTGATTTTTATCTCGTATCCTCATTTCCATCTGTAGTCCTGCAGGGGTTTTCGGATAAGCTCCATTCTGCCAGAGACCCCTCAGACGTAGACCTCAAGGTTATATAAAGTCTAAATCTTTTCCCCAGATGGCAGAAAGACACTTTTGTTGATGATTTGCAGGCTTTTGGTGGCTATCCAGAGGGGTAGGAGGTCGAGGTGTCAGAATTTTGTTTTTATATACAAGCGAATATCAGCAGCTCTGTTTTCATACATCTCTCTCTCCAGCTTCCTGCAGTGACAGACATATTATTATACTGAATCATAAACCTTATTTGGTAAAGGCTTTGTTTATGTTTGAAACTATAGTATGGTGGAATGAAGCTGAAGTGACCCAGCGCAGCTCTCAGCCATCTCTGAAAATGATGTTTTGACATGATTTAGTGCTAGAAATGATTATTTTATAGCAGAGAAAATTATAGATCATTTTCCCAAGCTGATGGAAATGTTTCTATTTACAGATATCACTGTGTAATAACAAAACCATGCGGGGATCCAGGGCTTTTATGGTTTTATTTAAACAAACAGCCATCGATGTCTTATGAAATACTTTGTTCAGAAATGAAATCATTTATCACATGACGACTTAACAAAAACATCATCATAGTTTTTGTTTCTAGTGTATATAATCATTTCAGTAATTTTTCTAACTTTCTTGACAAACTTATTTGTGAATATAAGAGGTGCAAATTGCCATAGTTAGCTGTTGTTGGCCTCATATATAGTAATACAAGACCTAAAACAACAAACCCTTAACATTAATGACCAAAGGTAATGTAAATTGTGTAACAGTGCAAACACGCTGTGTCTATTCTTTTATTTATTATGGTTGGTATTGCAACAGATTGTTTGCTTAGCTCTGAATAAATACAAAGTAAATGAAAACTTTGAGATTTTTAGATGCAAAGTAGCCCTGTGTAAACACAGACATCTTATTTTTTTTGTTAAGTCATTTTCAATATTCCCCATCTACCCCATACTGAAAAAGAGACATGCTGTAAGTAAAGCGTTCGATTGTGCTTTCAGCAAGCTTTTCATTCATGATTCCAAACAAATAACTCTTAATGAGCCAGTCATTTTATTATTCACTCAACTGATTCATGCACAAACACTGATTAATTCATTCAAAACAAGTCCTTGAATCTTTCACTTTGATTCATACAAAAATAAAAATGGCTTTGTTTGGATCTGTTGTTTTTTTTACTTTGATGGAGCTTATTTGTCTCTAAATGTAATCTACTGTTAACTAATTTAAAGAATTTGACATGCTGAGAAATAAATGTAATATGACAAATTAGAAAACAAATGACTCCCTCAGCTTCTGTAGCTTAAAAAATCTGGGCAAGTCACTCCTCAGAGATTGTCTGCGTTTCCCCTTTCCTACCTAATGAGATTCCTCAGGAGAGGAGTCGTCCCGAAGTGTATGTGAGATTCCTCACATATAATCTCATGTCGTCAGATATGGAAGCAGGCCTACTGTGTCAGGCACCTCCTCTCGGTCTCTTTCTCCTTGCCCCTCCCTCACTCCTGCGTTCCATGGAGGATTCAGTGCTATTTCTGGGCCCTACTCTAGCTGAGTGTCTCAGAGTGCTTGAATGAAAAGCAGAAACAATAAGGACTGAAGGAGAGAAAGGGAGGGAGGAATACATTACGATGCCCCATTTAGCCCACCAGAATTGTCGATAACCTCTGCTGCCCGTAGAGCAGGGGTGTCAAACTCCGTTCCAGGAGGGTTACAGCCCTGCAGAGTTTAGTTACGCAAACCCAAGATGTGTGTTTATGTCAGCCATTCTGTAGGCATGTGTGTATTGACTTTCCAGCGTGTTAGAGTCTGTTAAAGGAATCGTTTACAAAAATATTATAATTCTGTTATTATTAACTGGTCTCGTAACACTTTACAACAAGGCTCCATTAGTTAACTACATAAGTTAAACTAACAATGAAAATGACTTCTGAAGTATTTATTAAAACCAAAAGTCTGATCATATTATTTAAAGAACCAGAGTAAACATGAACTAGCAATAGGTGTATTTTTATTAACTAACATTAACCAAGATGAATAAATACTGTAAAAATGTTTCCTCATTGTTAGTTTAGTGCATTAACGAACTAATAAAAGTGTTTCCTCTCATCCTTATTCCATTCCATAGTTTTTTAAGTAACACAAAAGAAGAATTTCTGAATTCTGTTTGTTGCTGTTTTCTATCCACTGTGAATGGAGACTGAAGCTTTCGAGCTTCAAAAAGGACACGAAAACAAGAAAAAATGGTCCATATGACGTTTTATTCCAAGTCTTCTGAAGCCATAGAATACTTTTGAAAGATGCCAACTTTTTTCATTTTTTCAATTTTGGATAGTTAAGCCTTGAATGAGTTTTTTAGCACATTTAGTAAATGACGCATATATCCCATGAGAATTTACTTTCATCTGATATAATGTTCATATAATATGAATATAATGCATGCAGTGTAATACGATATGAAACTGATCTGTTGTGTTTTTATGTATTGATTTAATGCAGACTGGCAGATCGCCACATTGGTTTTGTTGTTGGGTGGAGTATTCCTTATCCTCCTTTCCTTCCTGGTGGCCCTGGTGTCTGTCTGCATTCGCTCCAGAAGACGCTTCTACCGACCGGTCGCTGTTATGCTCTTTGCTGCAGGTGAAATAGACACAACCGTACACACACACACACACTTACATTGAAGACATTAATGAGTTGGCGTCCCATTTCTGTTTTCCATGCACATTAAATTAGGGTTCATGTATTATGAATCTAAAATGTGTTGTTGGCTCTAAGACGCAACTGCTGCAGCTAATGGACCAGGAAACAACAAATGCATTATTTTTCCAAGCCACATCACACAGCTGCTTCAGTAATCAGTTGTTCTCGAAATGAACGCATTACAAGGAAAAGATGTAAGGTATATCTGAAACAGGCATTTTCGCATCTCTTTTGAGAGGATTTTTACATCACTTTGAAGTCGCTCACTTTGTTGAGGAACTTATAAAGGAATAAAGCCCATTGAGGATTCATAAGACTTTTACTGTTCTTAACCTACTTTTGTCTCTTTGATGATTGCAAATTTCATTGCCAGCACACTTCTGTTTCTCACAGTGGTCCTACAGGCCTGCTGTCTGGTGCTGTATCCCATCAAGTTCATCGAGACCATCAGTTTGAGAATATACCACGAGTTTAACTGGGGCTACGGTCTGGCCTGGGGAGCCACCATCTTCTCCTTCGGAGGAGCGATTCTCTACTGCCTAAACCCCAAGAACTACGAAGATTACTACTAAACATGCTACATCCACAATGCACTTCAATGTCCTCTTCACTGTTGTGATAGCAGCTCATGCACTGAACATTGGTTCGGAACTGACCTTTGACTTTGTAAACACACACAAAGACCCTTGAAATGCAGGACAATGCAGAGCTGTTAGATACATAGATTTAGATGAATTTCCCCTCAGAATACTCTATCACGTAATTAAACCCCACCATCAAACTCTCGTCTTTTTCTGTATGTTATCTCTCTCTCTCTCTCTCATGTCATTCTAACACCTCTGATCTTCTGACTGTCAGATAAACATCTGACTCCAGATGTCAGCCTATGTTCACAGGAATACAGCCAGTCTGTGATGTAATCAGTCCATCTGTGGTGGGGCAGACAGAAGTCTACAATTCTGACAGAATAAAACTGTCATGATAGACACGTTTTTTGACCTGAAAGATACAAGATAGGTTTAAAGACCTGTGGCGAATTCACATGACCAATTTGAACAAGTTAGGAAATATTTCACTCTCATGTGAAAATCTCCTTTGTTTGGATTTGGAAATCACATGACCGATTGCAAAATTTCACAGTCCCGAGAAATTCCCCTTTGCGTGGATTCCAATTGAAATGGCTCTTTCGAATATTTGCCGAACAGTAAATGTGACCACACCATTATCCATAGCATAATTGCTCTCATAAAACGCCAAGTAAAACTGATTTTACTTTAAGCACAGATCATGTACATAGCTCATGAATTGTCCCCATACAGTTAATTTGTGCACATCTGGAAATATATTTGCACACATCTCAAATTCAGTTTAAAAGGGATTTGGTAGAAGATACTTTGCAGAAAACCTAGGTCTTGTGGTGTAACCAAGCCTTGCATATAGACTAGTTTTTTGACTGGTATCTGAAGAGTGATTATTAGTCTTTTGCATAAGTATCCATACAGGTAGTTAAAGGCAGACTGTAGGGTTGTTTTTTTAGCACTGTCAGTCTGTTGTGTGCATGCTGGTGTGTCTGAATGAGGACACATGTATCATCTGAGTGTGTGTTTGAGTGATTGCGTGCTTTCTGTTGGGATTTTTTCTGTCCCGAATGCAATTGTGATATTGTACTAATTTATATACTAACCAAATAAACATGTAAAAACATGTCAATGTGGTACGCTCATGGTTTTGCATTCGAAAGATCTCAACATCAGCATATAGTCACATAGAATCAGATCCTTTATTAAGTACAGCAACTTGAGGCATTTGCACAGGAAATCAACATCTTAAACACAGAATACAGTGTGGCATAGACATAAAAGTACCAGGTATAGGTTCATATGCAGGTCTTGTAGTGTTCTTCATTCATGAGAAGAGCTCATAGTGAGTACATACAGTGTAAAGTCTAAAATGATTCAGCCCCTGCTTCTCTCAATACATTTATCATGTTGTGAGAAGCCCCCTATGTGGGATTGTTCAGGGCTTTTTCCATGTAAATGCGGCAGTCTTATTCTGCTTGGAATGGTAGCTTGGTAAACCACACCTTCTCAACATCTGGAAGCTCCACCCTCTCCCTCGGTCCACTCCAGCGCCAATCAATCCCTAGTTTCTGATAAGTCACCCTACTCTTTTAAAGCATTTTTCAGTAAAAAAGTAAATACAAGTGCAGGAAGCTCCTCAAGAGGTAACAGGGTGGTTCTGATTGGATAATGTTTTACTAGAGTAGTTGTTTCTTCTTCTGTGGGGTACGGCTCAGTTATTGCTGGGTGAAGCCGAGGGCACAAGGGACAGAAATCGCCAAATGAGAGGCGGGATTTGAACATTGCGTGATGGAACAGAAGATTAGTAGGAAGAGTGCGGTTCATGGCCTGTCGGGAAGGGTCACGGTAAAGCTGACTCAAGTGTTGCGTGGCATCTCGCACTGTTCGCAGCGGTTCAGCGCAGGGTGGTTAAGAAAAGTGCAGCTTTCACAGTTCCACTGAGCGCCTTCAAAATCCTCGTCCCTTTGTACGACCGGAGGCTTAACTAGACAGAAGAGACACGAGATTATGAAGCATACACACTTATGTATTGCTGCTGTGAGCTAAATTTGAAGGCTTGAGGAAGATCTAGCGTTCTGCCACACCCATTGCTAATTTGGGCCACTGGCCCCGCATAGCAACAAAAGAGCGATGAAAATAGAACCAGGGTGCAAGAAACACTATATCATAACAAGCAACCCAATACCCTCCACTCCATTGGTGTGGACAAATCTGACAGGATAGTCAGAGAGTAAAGATCTAATTTTAGCTCAATGGACCTTATTCTACAAATTACATGATTTTTTATGAAAACCACATCTAGACAAATTCTAGCATCGCAAAGGAACAAGACTTGTAACTTAAGGTTCAATTCGTTAACATTAATGTATTTAGTGTCCAGTACTAAAAATTCATATTTTTTTACAGCTTCTATTAATCTAGGTTAATTGATAAATATGCTTTTTTTAAAAAAAAGAGAAGTTGTGCACCGAAATAATCAATCTTCAGCCAAAAACAAACAAACAAAGAAAAAACTGAAAATAAAAAATATTTAAGAACCAATTAATCAAAATATAATCAAATTCTATTATACATTTTTCTATGTTTGTGTGTGTGTGTATGTATATATATATATATTTTTTTTTTACATTTTTGGCCAAATCTTTTCTCTTACCAAAATTTTGGAGCATCATTAAACTCAAGATTTTTTGGACAGCTCCAACTTCTACCACCTGACTGCTGCAACAACATGCGGAAACAATCAAAATGACCGCGGCTTTAGCCGCTGTAAAAAGTACCTATGCAGTTATCTCATAATATTTCTGTTCAATAATTCCTATAATCGTCTAGATTCAAGAATAATCTAAAAATAAAGAAGAAACACAATGCTAATGTAGCAAGCATACTGCACACGCTGAATAATCCGTTTTTTTTTTTTAAATAGGCATTTGCATAATGTAGAACGTCCTTGCTGTCATCTAACAATTACAGTAATTATGATATGGCATGAACATAGCATCCATCTGAAATATTGAAAATGTATTAAAATATGTAGAAATTAATAAATGCTTAAGTATTTTTCCGTTCGGGTTCATGATACCTAATGCATTAACTAATATTAACGAATTGAACCTTGTTGTAAAGAACTTCCGAAACATAGAATGATGAAATGTTTATAAATGTGCAACATTGTGACGGTTCACTACATAAAATAAAAGAATGATTGAACTCCCACCTCTTGGAGGTACAACAGGACCAGGCTGAATATTCTCATAGAAGTTGTTCATGCTTCTCACGTCAAACTTGCCTAAAAAATATGAGATGGATGAAGCAAATTAAATTAATAATTATCAGCACAATTTTTAACAATCTGTGCTATCACATGAAATAATGCTGTGCTAATGACTACATTTACCTCTGGACTGCAGCAGGTATTAATTTTACATTACACACACACACACACACACACACACACACACACACACACACACAGTACATACAACCACAAACATAAATTACTGTTACTCTCTTTGTAGCTTATCAGTAGAAAAGCATCCAGCTTGTAAATGAACATGAAAATCGATAATAATAAAGTAGTCTATTATTAAAAAAGCTAATTATATTAACAATAATACAATTATTGTAATTTCTATAACTTTTTTAACAATAAATTATTAAAAGAATAACAACCTGAGGAAGCTGCAGAAACAACAAGCCGAGCTCAACATGCCACATGCTTAGTTCTGGTAACTTGTGCTAAACTTCGATTCCTATTTCTTTAGACATTTTTTTTCAGAGTGGACTGTCCGTGGATATAAACGCACTTGTGCAAACGCAATTTGTTGAACATTGTTGAACAAAACGCATCGTTTGTAACAGCAAATTAGGTTGTCATTAATATTATTTAACTATTAATTAGGCTACATTTATAATAATAGCAAACTTTCTAAAGTGCAACATAAAGAGGCTTTTTTTCTGATTTGGGTCTTTTAAAGTGCAACATAAAAAGGGAACGTCAGGCTAGCCTGTCTGTACAAGTGTTCGGCTGTTGTACAACTACTGAGCATCTTAAGTGAACCAACTTTTTAGTCCCGCTCCCACGAGGTTATATTCCTCATGGATATGTCCGCACCCCACTCCCGCTCTAAATTCACTCTTTGTTCACCCGCTGTCCGCAGAATAATTTTCTTCCTGACCCGACCGTTCCCGCTAAATATATCTCGTTTCCAGCATCTCACATTTAAATTTACACTACTGAAAGAGAGAAAGATAACAAATAAAAATGTAGTCTGCACAAAATTTATTTTATTCTTTTTTAGTTAAACGAATAAAATTAGTTTTACATTTTGCTGTCAACACAATAGAAAAGTGTCGCAGAGAGAAATAATTATAATGTAGGCCTATAGGTTGTACAAAAATTGTAGCCTATTTGTTATTTTTATTCGTCTTTACAAAATTCGTTTAACATTTTGCTGTCAACACAGTAGGAAAATTGTCGCAGAGAAAAAAACCCCGACATCTAACATTTTAATTTATATGCAAAATATGAACAAAACCGTAGGTTTTTAACCGAACAATTTAACATCCCTGAGAGGAATATCCCGAGTCAGACTTGCCTGACGTGGGTTTCTTAGCAGTAAACTGACCATTTTCAAGTTCAAGTTGAATGTCCTTCAAGGACGGCGCCTCCACACTTTGCTTTGCCATCCTTATTCTGCTCTGTCACTCATCGACAGCCTGCCTGTTCTGTCAGAGGACCGTTATGCACATGCTGGCAATAAAATACATGACGCAGAAAGCACTGGTCCGTGCGTGCAGCGCATGAGCAATAAGAGTGAGCAAAGAGTAGATTTACTGTTCTGAAAGGACGTCGGGAATGGGATATTGTTAGACCATCCGTTTCCGTTCGAACTACAACAGCGTTACCGACCGCTACCACATTTCATTCGGGAATTTAATCCTGCGTTGCAAGAAATCTGGTCGGGTCTTGCGAATACAGACCTCTAGCTTCCTCCGGCAAATACCTTGCAAAAAAGTGCGGTGATGACCCAAACAACGCGGACAGCATCTCATTACCGCGGTGATGCGGTTATCGTCAAAGCCCTACATTATGGACAGCAGTTTAAACTTTGAAAAGAGATGAATTCAGTCTGTGAAGCATGCACATAACCGAGTGAGAACCAAATGAACAGATGCGATTCATTTCCACCTTATTGTAGTTGCAAGTTCTGCATGCAGATTCTAGGTATATGTGATTATAATTTTTTTAAGTAAGGCTCATTTGGAGAAGTTGATGGATTCATTCATTCCCTTTATAAGTGATGTAAAACAAGTGGGTGTGTGTTCTGCACTCCCTCAAAACGATACATTCACATGCTATAAAAGCCTTGTTTGTTTTGTCTCTCTCTTACCCGAGGGATCAGGCTGGTGCTGTTCACCCGTCTGAAGCGTCTCTGCAGGGCGTCAAATTCCATTTCATTCACTTCCGCCTTCAACTGCTCCAGTTTCTGCCGCTCCAGCATGAGTTCTTTCATCAGACGCTCCATCCGAGCACGCTGGTGCAGGAGCAGCGCTAAGGAGGAGACATACAGCATTAGACAAGTATACAAGACTGAACAACACTTCTCCACATATACCCAAACCCGATGCATACAAACACCATAAACAGATGCAAATGAGTTTTATAACCAGCTTATTCTGGACAGGAAATGACCACTTTGACAAGAAAGAGTTATCTGGTCAACCCAAGCATATTTTTATTTTCATGAGTGATATATAATTAAGGATAAATATGCTTTACTGGATATTAACTGCCCAGACAAAAACAATATACACTCACCGGCCACTTTATTAGTTACACCTGTTCAAGTGCTTGGTAACACAAATTGCTAATCAGCCAATCACATGGCAGCAACTCAATGCATTTAGGCATCTAGATGTGGTGAAGACGACTTGCTGAAGTTCAAACCGAGCATCAGAATGGGGAAGAAAGGGGATTTAAGTGACTTTGAATGTGGAATGGTTGTTGGTGCCAGACGGGCTGGTCTGAGTATTTCAAAAACTGCTGATCTACTGGGATTTTCACACACGACCATCTCTAGGGTTTACAGAGAATGGTCCGAAAAAGAGAAAATATCCAGTGAGCGGCAGTTGTGTGGACGAAAATGCCTTGTTGATATCAGAGGTCAGAGGAGAATGGGCAGACTGGTTAGAGATGATAGAAAGGCAACAGTAACTTAAATAACCACTCGTTACAACCAAGGTAGGCAGAATACCATCTCTGTACGCACTACACGTCGGACCCTGAAGCAGATAGGCTACAGCAGCAGAAGACCACACCGGGTGCCGCTCCTGTCAGCTAAGAACCGGAAACGGAGGATACAATTCACACAGGTTCACCATGATTGGACAATAGAAGATTGGAAAAATGTTGCCTGATCTGATGAGTCTCGTTTTCTACTGCAACATTCAGATGGTAGGGTCAGAATTTGGCGTAAAGAATGTGATAGTATGGATCCATCCTGCCTTGTCTCAGCGGTTCAGGCTGGTGGTGGTGGTGTAATGTGTGGGGGATATTTTCTTGGCACACTTTGGGCCCCTTAGTACTAATTGAGCATCGTTTAAACGCCACAGCCTACCTGAGTATTGTTGCTGGCCATGTCCATTTCTTTATGACTACAGTGTACCCATCTTCTGATGACTACTTCCAGCTGGATAATGCACCATGTCACGAAGAATTAAGGCAGTTCTGAAGGCAAAAGGGGGTCCAACCCTCGACTAACAAGGTGTACCTAATAAAGTGGCCGGTGAGTGTATATAGTATACTACATTACTAGAAAACTGTGCATGTACACACTGTTTAAGCAGTTTTATAAAATAATACAAATAGTTTATAAAGCAAGGACTGGTAGTTACTAGATTTTATAATATTGATAATTTTAACATGCCATTCTCACATTTCTCAGCATTCAGTTACAAAATATGGGTTCCCTGCCTCCTGGAAAATCCAGACATAAATAAGCCTGCCTGAATAAATAAATATTTTACTTAGTGGTGGGCCGTTATCGGCGTTAACGTGCTGCGTTAACGTGAGACTCTTATCGGGCGATAAAAAAAAATATCGCCGTTAATCTATTCTCAAAGTTGGGTTGGGAGCTGGGTCTATACTACGCAAGCTATGATGACTTTCACCTTGATATTTTAGCGCGGATGTATACCTAGCCGAATTGCACTGTAGGGGGCGAGAACGAGTCTTCGAACTAGAGGCTGGCCTATTTCGGGAATCCCGCGGGATGGGAAACAAAATCGCTACAAATCACGTGAATGACGCAGTCCGTGATGGACAGATTGTTAACGGCTGGTCTATGTGGTAATACACTCGGGCAGGACATCCAAACGCTCACCTATCATTCATCAACCTCAAATATGGCTTTTCATCTGAAAGATGTATGTAGCAACTTTACATGGCCGCTCAATACGATGTTAACCTAGAGAAATGTGTGCTATTGAAGTGTTTGTGTGGAAGCGCGTTTGCTGCAGGACAGGCTCGGTGCGCTCACTTGCTCTTAAAATCTCCGTCATTCTTGGTCATACAGATAGAAGTAGCCTAATACATCTTTCCAATCTGTAAAGACTCGTATTTATTTGTGCATTCAGAATAACAACGAAACGCGTTGCGCTTTTAAGCAAACAGGATGCACTTTAGGTCTCATGTGAACTTGAGCGAGAAACTTGAAACTCCGTCTTTGAAAAATATATCTATAGAGAGTGAAATGTCTAAAAATAAAAATAGAAGACGTGTGTGTTAGCATGGATGATTTACATGAAATTGAATCTGTGCAACACTGTGCATAAGATGGCTTTCAGTTCAATATAATAACAAAAAGCGACATTTTGGGTTTTATTCAACTAATAAGGTGGGCACGCTGTGATCTGTACTATATTTTTACTGTAATTGACAGTTATCGGCAAAACCCCCAAAAAACAACAACAACAACACGGGAGTGGGAGGGAATGGAGTCATTCTTCCGGGAGTGGAACAGGATTTTCCTCCAGTTTTTTCGTGGATTGGGACGGGAAGAGATTAAAGTTTGTGATGCATTTTGGAAACAGGAGATGAGCCCTGGTCTAACGCCACCTGGCTTGAGAAACCCGTTCTCAAAGACTTACTTTTAGTCATTATTTGGGTAGCACACATATTCTGAATGCCTTCGGCAGAATTCAAATGAGCCATTTTAATCTAGATTAATTCCAAGATTACAGTGAGATTAAAAAAAATAATCTATGCCCACCACTAATTTTACTATATTTATTCACACATATGCATACTATAGCTGTGGGATACAGCTAAAATGTTTTTAAATATTTTTCACAATTTTGATTATATTTAATATATATATATAATTTAGCATTTTCTCTAAAAAGTTTTTTACAAATATACACAATATTCTGTAATTCTTTGTAATGATTTTAAAAGGCTGCATTTATTTGATTAAACAAGTGATATATTGTGAAATATTACAATGGACCCTTTTAATATTCTAAAAAAGTAATTTATCTGTAAAATATAATGCGAGTCATTTAGAAATAATTCTAATATTCTGGCTTGGTTCTCAAGAAACACTCTTACTGTTATCTATGTTGAAAAGAGTTTTGTTGCTCAATATTTTTAGAAATTTAAAAGGAAATAGATTTAAAAGAAATATTCTGTAACATTATACATGCATTTACTGTCACGTTTGACCAATTGAATGCATCCTTGCTGAATAAAAGTATTGAATTAAAATAATAATAAATAAATTAAATTATGAGTATAATTTCTATATAAAACATGAGGTCTCACATAAGCAGATTCATACCTTGAGTATATGCGTAGTCATCCGAGCCAGAGCTGGATCGTCTAGGCATGCGGTGGATGTGACTGGAGATGTTCCCTGGCAGGGCAGAGATGGGCAGGATCGGCGGAGGGGCGCCATGGCGCTCGCCCTGGTCCACTATATTGAGGAGTGATTCAGTCTCAACTGATGGAGAACTCAAGGAACGCTGCGCCTGTCCAGGGGACACTTTGATCTTGATGAATGCAGAGGTGGCTGGCTGAGGAGAGGATGTGGGCCGAGGCCTTGCCACACCCTGGTGGACATAAATTCCTTGATGAATGGAGGCCCCGGGGGGTCCGGTCATACTAATGGCCCGGGATGGGGAGCTCGGGGAAGGGCTGGTGGCAATATAGAGCGATCCCTGTGGAGCATGTACAGGGGAGTTGGTCCGTGGTCGTTGTCCCTCCAGTGTGATCTCTATCTGGTTCTTCATAGGGCCTTTGGAGGACATAAAAGCTCTGTGGGAAACTGGCGGCTGCTGGTAGGACAGCCCAGGGAGAGTGGGGGGACTAATGGGCAGAAACACCTGGGGCGGATGCTGGACCTGATGTTGGGGAGAACTGTACGGGGATGGGTATGTCGGAGTGGCGTAAGGAGACTGCTGGTACACAGATGTCCCAGATGTGGACCAGGGAGTGGGTTGAGGACTTTGAGACGGTGAGGGACGCATGTGCACGGTGTTCCCACTGTTACAATAGGCACCAGGGGGGATCTGCAGCGCTTGTGGGGCAGAGGGAATGTTCTGGGAGAGGGTAACTGTTATGGGAGACATGTAATGTGAGACAGGGTGGTATGTGGGTGACATGCCCTGGATGCTGGGTGGAGGGGTGGGGATGTTTGAGCGTCCTTGATCGTTCATGAAGAAGGTGTTGAAGCCGGCTGACGGCGCCATAGTAGCTGGGGCGGAGAGGGGCTCGGGGAAACCACTTCGAGGATGCTCGATGTGCCCGTCGCTGGAACTGTGGACCAAAGCTCGGTCACCAGCATTACTTTTAGTCCCTTCTGTAGCAGGGTAACCCACGCTAATGCGCAGCATGTGGTTCCGGTTTAAGTGCAAGTCTTCTGGGCTCTGATACTCCTCATACAGGTATCTATTACTCTCCTGAGCCAGCAGATGGCAGCAGAGGTCCAGGTTATTGTTGTTCTGAAGAGGAAATGGAAGACAAATGTAAACATGTTCTTACACCTATTTCACTCCGATACACTCAGTAATGGCATTGAGTCAGAATGACACAGCAGAAAATATAACTGATAAATCTTCACACTCACTGCACATCATTATCACAAGGTTTTCATATGCCATAGTTCAAAAGTTTGGGGTCAGCAAGAATAAAAAAATCAATTATTTGTATATAAAATGTTCTATTCAACAAATCCTGAACACAATTTTTCCCCCACAAATATATCAACAGACAACTATTTTCAACAACAATAATATTAATGTTTTTGAGCATCAAATCAACATATTATAATGATTTCTGAAGGATCATGTGGCACTGAAGACTTGAGCAATGGCTGCTAAAAATTCAGCTTGCCATCAAAGGAATACATTTATTTATTAATTTTTATATTAAAATTGAAAAAAAGGTTCATTTAAATTATAATAATATTTCACAATATTAATGTTTTCCATGTATTTTTGATCAAACACATTCAGCCTTGGTGAGCATAAGAGACTTTTAAAAATCTTACCAACTGCAAACCTTTGAATAGTAGCATAGCTTAATCAAGCTTAATAATAGCTTAGTCAAACTACTTAATATGTTGATTTTCAGAAGATCATTTGTAAAATGGGTCAAATTTTTGAGTTGGAGATTAACTAACTATTAATTTGAGGATAAACTTTTTTGATAAAGCAATGCCAACTTTTAAATTAATTTTTAAATTGCAATTAATTTGACATACATTTTTTACAACATTCAAACAATAAACGTTTCAATCAGTGATTAACATCAATAAACGATATCAATAAAACATGCTACCTGACTTGACATTTATCTCAGGAAAGCCATTTTATGTCTATAGTTTGTTAGGTAGAAAAAAAGAAAACTAGATATCACTCAAATCTAGAAAAAAATTAAAATAATAAAATGACAAAAGAATATTTTCTCAAGTTTTTATGAGAGGCCTTTAGACGATCATGTAAGCCACAGTTTTGGAGAAACCTAATTATGTTATTATATTATAATAGCAAAAGCTTTCCCATTTCACTCACGTGTGTTTCTGGGTCAAAATGACTAAAAATGCTGGAGCACGCCACGTGCATATTACTTAACATCCCATTTGTTTCAATTGTGACTGTTGGTTCTCACCTGAAGAAGGCACTGAGACACTACTTTCTCTGGAATCTCTGGGAAGCGCTGCTTGAGGTCCTGCAGTATGTGAAAGTCCAACTGCGGATGCGCCATCCTGAGCCCAAAGAGAGAGTCACTGAGTCCGCAGCCAGGAGCACAGCACCTGCTCTCCTCTCATCCCCTGACAACACACATGAATAACGTCACATCGATTTGGACTACTCACATGCACTGCTAACAAACTACCTTGGGGTGTTTGCAACAAAGATAAATCATTAAAGGGGCAGTTCTGGTATCATTCACACACACTCATGTTGTTTCAAACTTGTGTGAGTTGGTCAGAATGATAAGGTGAGTATAGGCTGAACCATCCCTTTAACCCTAAAAAGCCTAGGTGTAATGAAGGCCAGCGGGTAGGTGCTGTACAGGTTAACCTCACTCCTCTGATCTCAAGAGACGCTAGTGGCTGCAGTTTAGCCTCCTTGTTAGTGTGTCCGCCTCCAATGCTGGAGACCCGGGTTTGAGTACCACTAGCCTACTAAATACAACTATTTGAGCTATGATGTATCAAAAATGATATAAAACATATGAGCAAACCTTTTTTAGATTTCGTCTGTAGATTCAATAATATGTTCCATTTCAAAACAATAGATTTTTCTGACTATTATTTGACACATCAGGCTTTACAGGGTTAAGGTCTCTTATGCACCAGACGGCTGCCGCAGTGTGAACATGGCGCACTACTGGACCGGAACAGAGACTTCATATATGTACCTGAAAAACGCCTATTTATCAGAACAAATGCGTGTTTATATGGCAATGCATGTTTATATATCTAAGTTAGTAAATCCTGTGTAAATGTAAAGATTAAAGACAAAGCTAGTCCTGTGTGTGGCGGCGCATAAGAATGGCTTGTGTTGTGTTTAGCGATCTCCTACTGGCAACGACCTGCAATCTGAGACATGAACCGTGTTTCACATGTACTCCTTCCGCTCTACTTCATCCATCCACACACGACAGGTGTTACTAACTGTCATACGCATAATAGCAGCACTTATCGCTTTATTTATTAAACAGAACATAAGCCATTTCGAAGATGCCGACCTCAAACTAGCCACAAGTGACACATTAGAACACAAAGATGCATTTGAATGCAACACCAGTTTTATATACAATAAGCCGGAGTCAACAGCAAAAATAAAACTAAACACCAACATTTTAGACTGTATTAACGACATCAACTTATTGATGGGTTCCCTGGTCGGTTTCAGTTCTTCTTGACAACAAAACTAAGCGCAGGTTCATTCCAGCACTGTCTCCTGCTAGCTGAGCCAGCTAAGCACCCATAAAAAAACACCATCGGTTCCCAAAAATAAACTATTGAAGTCAAGCAGTGACAGTTCTGCCCAGTACCTGTGTCAGATGCCTCCTGATCGCGGCAAAACCACGACGAGCCGTCACCAAATCCGTTTAAGAGCTACAACTCAACGCTATTTTTACATGATGACAAAGATATAAAGCCGGGATCAACACAGACAACGGTGTCTCATTACAAAAACAAAGTTTCCGCATTATTCTTCAACATAAGTAAATGTCACGATAAACACAGTCGTTTCACTCGCACGCAGTCTCAGAAAAAAACACTGGCTGTTCATTAACCGTTAGCTTTAGCATAGCCGCTACCCGTCCGGTAATTAGCCGCGGAGAGAAACGGAAACGCAACGCAAGCCGCTCCCGCGTGTTTATCTGACAGACGTCTAATTAATCCTGCGCGCAGTAGCTGCCAAAAGCTTACTGACATCTTAAAAAAAAAAGCAGCAGTTTATACGAACACTCGCTGTCAGTTTCGATGCAGTGCAAACAACGGCTGGCTGCTCGCCGTGCTGATAACACAACAGTATGTGCAGGACAACATACCGTGCGCCGGAGCCTCACGGCCATTGACCGTCCAAGCGAGGCTGTTCACAGGAGGTGTGTCACCGGACTGCTGAGGTGACCGGAAATGACAACGATTCACCGGGGATCACAGCGGTTAGCACAGTCGCAACAAAATTGTCGTCTTCCTCACTTACGCCTATTTCTCTTCCTCTGACGTTCCGGTTGAAGGTTTCTCGTGTAACGATATACGGCACGTTCATGCCCTCTGTCGGGCTGGGGTAAAAGAAACGAGATCCTTTACACGTAGTATGAGGTACTCTTTCAAAATGTAATATAATATATATATATATATATGTATATATATATATATATATATGTGAATTTTAGATACCAATCTACGCTTTAGGTAGTAATAAGCACCCTTAAAAGGTAAATACGACACAAAGTCCCAGTGACAGCTTTTTATACTTTTTTTTCTGAGAAAAAAGCTGGGTTAGTTTTTCAACCCAAATCTTGGGTTGAGACTGCTCGGAGAGGACGTTGGGTTGATTTAACCCATTTTGGGTCATTTTGGTAACCTCGCGTGGGTCCAAAAGAGATGTACCCAGTGCTGGGTTGCCAAAATGACCCAAATTGGGTAGTTTTTAACTCAAAGAACTTAGCATTTTTTTAGATTGTGGCTACATTGCTAAACCATTAGTAACCAATACAATCTATACATAGCAGTGTGCAAATATAGGACATATTTGTGTACACTTTAACCCTATATAGCCTGACATATAAAAGGGTTGAGAAGGATATATTTTTTAAATCATCATCATATATTTGAGGCATCAGGTTTAATGGCTGTCTGTGATATATAGACAATATCAGGCTCATACTGGAAGAAGAATAGTGGTCCAAACTGGGCAAAATTTGGTGCAGTTTCTGATGTTTACAAGCAAAATGTAAGATGAAATTCTGATAGCTTGTAATGTATATCACTGAGATCTTTGTAACAGAATGCTTACATAAAAATATCAGTTGTTACACTCTATAGTTTTTACTGTGCATGGGGCAAAACATAATGCAGTGCAATACACTGATCACTGAGAAATGTTACTCAGTCAAAAGTCTGATGTGGTGTATTTGCATATCACAGTTTAACACGATTTTTCTATTAAAAAAGGTTAGTTGCTTCACTTCATTAATTGTTCAATTTAAAATATTATTTACAATATAAAAGCTATCGTTACGCTATTTCATAAAAATCAGTAAATATTTCAAAGCAAAAAGTCACAGGTACCAAGGGATCTGTTTTTTCAGTTATACAGACCACAATCAGACCACAGAATGCATGTAGTACTTTGTGTAAACCAAGTTTTTCAGCAAAGTTTTGATCATGTGGATCATTTAAGAGCCTTGTATCAAATATGATACAGTAGCTTTTATAGGGTTAATAAATACATTTCTACTGCCTCTACTATGTTAAATGTGTTTAACATCAATATCAATTGATTATAAAGAACAACCAAAAGCCTGATCCATGAAGGCAAAAAAGGCACAAATTTCAGTGCATTGATATGTTTAATCTTACAGTTCACCAGAAGAGGGCGTCATTTACTGCAGCTCAGCTACAGATATGATTCAGCATCATAATAACAAATAGCTCTGAAACCCTCCCTCTAGACAGATCTATGAATACAACTCATTTATAAGCTGATTTATGTTAAATAGTACTGCATATGACATCTGATAATTACACCGAAGAACAGTAACACTTTACAATAAGGTCCCTTTAGTTACGGTTAGATAAGGCATTGTTTAACATTTAGTAACGAGCAAAAAAAAAAGGATTGCAGCACTTTGTAGGCCTAATCATTTGTAAGGTTAGTTAAAATCAATAAGGGACAGGAGCTAGAGACATCTTTTCCACAAGCTGAGACTGGCTTTTGTATAATCTGTTGCACCTTCGCATATTAATGTGTGTATATATGTGTACATATGGTGTATAATGTGTATTGATAACTGTAAGTATGTCTAATAGTACACTGTGTGTACTGAGTATATGTATATTGCACATTGTCATCTGTATAAGTCTGTAAGTATGTACTGTCTATATGTAAATTGTTTCTGCACTGTCTGGAGCACGCTCTCAAGAATTTCACTCACCAAGGCACATGTGCTGTGGTTATGTGACAATAAAAGTGATTTGATTTGATTTTACCAAGGCTTCCAGTTTAAGACTAGAGGAGGCCAAGATCAAGACAATATGCACTACGATCCAAGGCCATGTTGTGCTCTTCAATGTTTATCTCAAGACAAAGAGCATGCAAACAAGACTTCAGTTCTGATGTGTATATTGCTACTGTACATATACACAGTGGAATAATTATGTCATATGTCTAATTTGGATCTCTGACACAGATCAGGATTTTAGATCATAGCAAAGTTATTTGAGATTGATAAGTCAACATCTCTGAGCTCCTGGGCAGTCAGCCATGTTCTCACTTGTCACACGCCCTAATTTAGCTTTGCTCTGGTACCTGATAGTGAAGACTTCGGCTATCTGTAAGCAGATATCCAGAGGAAATACAGTTCTCTTTAGACCTCGGTCATGATTAGAAATCATGGATATCTTATTTTTTGCAAACAATATTTTAATGCTTTAACACCAATCATGTATGCATTTTGATCTAAAAGTAAAACTATGAGAAAGTTATAATCAATAGACTATTGTTTCAGACCTTTTAAGGTGTCTTTTTGTATTCTAAAGCAAATCACTTTGATAAAATAGCAAAAGGTACAAAGAAAACTAGACCCGTCAAGCTAGATTTCAGGGCCTGTAACATTGGGACATGCTTGAGTAAATTGTTATGCTGCATATTTCAGCAACTGTGAAGCAAATACAAGTGTTTCAAGTGTTACAATTTCTCTTTCAAACCAACTGTAAACTTCCCATCCTGTCCAGTGTCCTGCTGTGATCCGCACCTGTTCCTCTAGTAAATGCCCAACCAGGCCAACAGCTGACTTGTTGAGAGAGGGAGCAAGGCAGGCAGGAAAACAGTAGTAAAGAGTCAAAGAGAGGAAGAAATAAATTACATTTGACATCACGCTTCTTGTGGAAATTGTATGTTAAATATTTTGTTTAAAAAATAACCAATAAACCTGGCTTTAGTTGTTGCCTAATATTTGGGATTTTTTGCATAGTCAGACAGATTTCCATTAAGTCAAGAAAGCAAAAGAAAAACATGATGATGCACAGTCAGTGGCTCCATAATTTGTCCATCCCAAGGAGTTCATCTCTAAAAATGCCCAGAGCATCTGAGTAATTTTACATTAAAGTTGGCATGAAATTAAATTCAGGAAATCTGTTTTCTAAATGCATCTTATTGATCTTTTTGTGAATGATTCGTCCATCTATTGTATCTTAAAAAAAAAAAACATCCATTCGACAACCGATAGACAGAAGTCCCCATACTACATTATTTCTTCTTTTCACTTAGATGTTTGTCACAATATCTGTCGATATTTCCATTGCAAAGAGAGCTCAAGCATTGGATTGCAACAACAAAAAGATAATATGGTTTGACTACTGTAAATAAATAAGTTTGACTAAATTTCAGTGTAAACAAATTAAAAACATTGCTTCTTTTTACTGTTGCTGGAGACTTTTTCCACCCTAATAAACCATTTTAAAGTGCAGCTGGTCATAAAAGTATCACAGGTCACAACTAGAGGTAGTGCCAGACCGCCTCCGGAGCGGAGGCATGGAGAAGTCCTGCTGTAGCACCGTTCACCACACTTAGAGCAATGAGCTATTTATACCACCTCCTATCGCAGTGTTTATCAAGTCATGCCCCTTTGAAAGAAGATACACGTGGTGTACTGTACTCTTACCAACCTTTTCCCTCTGCCTAAAGGAGTATTTCCCCCAAAAAGGAAAATTTGATGAAAATATACCCCTCAGTCCTTCTGAGTTTAGATTAATTTGTTTTTTCGCCAAAACAAATTTGGAAAACATTAACTCACCAATGGATCCTCTGCAGTTAATGGGTACCATCAGAATGATAGTCCAAACAGCTGATAAAATCATCACAATAATCTACAAGTAATACTCACAACTCCAGACCATCAAGTGAAATTTGTGTTTGTAAGAAACAAATCCATTATTAGGGCATTTTAACTTTAAACCGTTGCTTCTGGCCAAAACACGAGAACTGTTTTCACTTGCAAATGGTGCTTGATCTGTGTATATTCCTTTGACAATATGTCTTTGCACTGCAAAGCAATATTATGGATAAAGGACTCATGTTTTAGTCAGAAATGTATTACAAACACGCTGCTTTCTGCTTGACTGGAGTCGTGTGGATTAATTGTGAATCATGATATTTTTATCAGCTGTTTGGACTTTCATTCTGATGGCACCCATTCACTGCAGACTCGTGCAGAGGCATTGCATTCATTGTTAGTAAGTGATGTAATGCTATATTTCTCAAAATCTGGTCTAATTAAGCAGTGAGAGAAGCAGTGAGTATTAGCAGGCTAGCTGTCTCTATAGCTCTGATCTCTGCTCACAGGTGGGACGCTATTTTGGGCTCTCCCTTGTTGTCCCCATTGGTCTTCCAGAGTGGAGCTTTTAGCATAGCACTTTAGCCTTCAGAAAATACATTTTAGAGTGACTTTCAGACGCTCAAACAGTATACGGTTCAAATATATTCATAAACTGGAGTCAGAACCATATAGTAACAATTACTTATAGTCTATTTTATTTTTATTTTATTTCATGGTATGAAATGCAACCCCTTGCATGACACTATACTCATGCAATCACCCTCCTTTTGGATGCTTCTCAAAGCTGCTGGTTAAACCCCTTCAACCCTGAGTATGAGTCTTCTAGTGCCGAAGGTGTCGCAGTATTAAGGGAGAGAGAGATGCATGCTGGGTCTGAGTTCATAGATGACAGTGCTGTCCTTCAGGCTGAGGGGGTTTCCAGCTCGTAATGGTAAAAAAAAGAAACAAAACAAAAAGATTGTTTTTATTTATTTTTGCACTATTGGCTGGTGAAGTAAAGAGATGCAATCAATTACCTGTTCATGCTGCATCCAAAGTGTGTTCACTAATAATTTGTTATATTAATACATTGCATGAATGCACTTGGAGAGAGGCATCAGAACTGTTCATCCGAAAGCATGCTGTTGTGTCAAAGAGCAATGAGCCAATAGATCCCACCCACTGACAGGTTTGAATCACACCGTCACCACAGCAACAAGACCTGTTGTCTATTAAGTTCTTAAGTAATATTTGCATTTTCTAAAATCATAAATCCAAGAAATGAAGAAATAAGTTGAAAGAGGCCATTTACCTTTCCACTTACCTTTTCTTACAGAGGCTAAGTTATACGCTGTGATATTGTTTGAGTTCTGGAGTGGCCCATTGAGATATCTGGGTTATCACACACCTCTACGTGACTGTGATAAGTGGGTCAGAACTGACTGGACGAGCCACACACTCTCAAGATAAAGCCTACTGGCTCCAACGGCCAACAATAGCTTTCTATGTAAACAAGCTGAAAATATGAATGAAAACAAACAAACCTGATAGATGCTTACATTAAGCGTCTATATATACAAACCTACCTCCAATGTGGATGATTGTAATAAATGCTGAAAAATTTGTTTGATGAATTACCATATAATTTACAGTAAATATATATTTCAATGAAACATTTTTGATTAAAAAAATAATTTATATATATATAGTTCTTATTTAAGATATATTATACAGAAGTTTCTGCATGGCGCATAATATTCAATTATATTGACTTTAAATGTTTTTTTGATTTTGCAATTATTTATAGCATAATGTTAATGTCATGGTATTCTCTATGAATTTAAAAGTATATGTATATATTTATTATTAATAATGAATCACGTGACCTAATTTATGCTGTATTATTATGATATTTGTGTATGGTACAATGTTTTAGTAGCCTAGCTCAAATAAGCTGCAAATAAAAGGCTAATATTTGACATAACATTAGTATAAAAACCCGGACAAAACCGTCGCCAGTGAAGCATGAAAGGTTGATTTTAACATAAACTTTACGTGATTTTTTTATACATGCAGGCTGCCATTAAAAATACATACACTACTGAATAAGCACATTACTAAATAATAACAAACAGGTCATTCGTTGACAGACTGAAAATAACAATTATGTTCCAACAATTCAGATGCAGATGTAGAAGAGCCTCAGACTCGCAGATAAGGAGACACATGTGGTGCGACAGCTGAGCCCGTCAGCCGGTGCGTGTGGAATGCAGTAGATGGAGAGGGGACGGATATTTTTATGGATAGCGTCCACTGACACCCGACTGCGCTCATTTGGCTCTCTGTCGCCCGGGAAGAGAAGACTAAACCTGTGCTTGGGGATTTAGACTTGATTTGACATTATCAAAGTCACCGTGAACTACGGGGAAAAAAATCTTATGATTGAAGAAAACGGAGAACATCACTCTAAAGAAGGTAGGATATGTTACGTTACCGTTTAAAGCCTGTGGAGGAAAAAATCCAAAGAGCGAGTCCACAGGCGGATGAGGGCCTAAACACGGTCGACCTCATATCTTTATATAATAAGAACACAGTAAACTAAAGACGTTTATTTAGGCCTATTATTTTATTATATACTTTTATTTATTCTATTAGATCAATTAATCACTAATATTAAAGGAGGAAGGGCTTATAAATTAAAAACACAACTGCAAAAAGCTAAAGATCTTCATAGAAACGAGTGGAGACCACATGAGAAATTTGTTATAAATTATTGTTTAGTCTAAGTATAAAGATAGGTCCTATATGAATTAATTTATGTTGAACAAACTATTTAGTTGTTAAACTAAATTAAAATATTGACATTTTTTGTGACACCTTTAGCTAAATTCTTTTAAACAGATATAAAAAGATCCAATACAATTGGATACAACAACAGTTTAAGTCTAAATACAAATAATTAAGATGGTAAACAGTGTAGCCACATATTTATGTAATGAATGAATGTCTGTGGAAAATGCCAAGTGCATAAATTCACATCAATTGATACAAATTAATTCTTCAGTTGAAAATGTGGTGGGAAACATTGTTTAAAATGGCAACAATGTTTGTAGGGGCCATATTGTCTTTGTCATCTTCTAAAAGTGAGGTGTGATCAGTTGTGAGTTAGTCACCAGAGCAGCACTAGTTGTGTGAGATGTTGTCAAATGAGAGTGACTAAAATTGAGATGATTACAGGTATATAATATTACACTACATGATTACACTACTATAATATTTACTACTAATATTATGTAGTGAATCATGCCTAAAATTGTGTTTTTCTGTGCTGCATTGGTAAATGGTGCTGTTCTTCTGGGATTATTGTAGCTTGGATGAATGCTGTCAGATGCAGAACCTATGCAAAGATAGAATTTAATACTGTACATAGTGTAAAAACACATTATTCACAATAAATAAATGAACTGTACTTTTGCACCGTAGAGACATAAGACCTCTGAATCATCTGAAATGTAATCATTTAGTCAGGGGTCTCATGTGTGCAATCTTGGTGCTGACCTCTTCTTAGACTCATATCTCCAGGTAAAAATAGCCCCAATCACATGGCCGGACCCAGACTGGGAGTTAAAATTAGGGCCCTGTATGTCCCACACACATCTGTTCTTTTGTAGACCACCAACTAACACCATGAAGACTCAAAGCTGACTTTAGTATCATTTATTTACCTTTAGACAAAAACAAGTATGACAGTTTAAGAATCTGTAACATGATAAAGATTACAGTTAGTCAAAGCCATTCCTTTGCAATGGAATCTTGTGGTCATGATGTCTTTTTCCCAATGTCAGCTTCATCTGACGTATCTTGCAACAGGCCCTGTTACAGTGTCTTAGAAACGACAACATGACTGAAGTGATGAGCATGGCAGACGTGTCAACGGACATGACACATATAAACAACACGAACCATATAGCTGATGCGAATGATACAGAGAACACAATCAATGATGAAAACCATGAAGAGGAAGCATGTGATGTGAGCATGTCTGAAGACGTGGAGATAAAGAGTGCTGCAGATGAAGCAATGAAGACCAGCTTACTAGAGACGAAAGAGCCCAAAGAGGAGACAAAGACCACCGGCAGGACGAGAAAACGAGAGAGGGTTTCAAAAACCAATGAGGAAAACATCGACCAAGTGGAGAATGATGAAGAGGAGGATGCATCACATGATTTGACAAATATGTCAGAGGTGGCACTAAAACAAGAGGTACAGTATGATTAGGCTATACAAATATACTAGTTGGCTATATAAGTAAATACATACATAAATATTAAAATATTTTCAAATAATTGCATACCATAAATTAATAAAAAACTAAAAATGTAAAATAATTAATACTCAATTATAGTGTGTATTTTTGTGTGTATTATGAATACAATTATTTTATTAAAATAAAAGTATGCTAAATATTTAAATATAAAAATAGGCAATATGAATTATATAATAAAATCAATACTATATAATTATTTTAAATTTACATTTTATGAATGATTTTAAATTCTACATTTTAAAGAAATAATGTTATTTTTATGAAATAAGTCGTCAACTGTGTTTTATGTAATTTATAATCTTTATATAATCAATACTCTCCTCAAAACAAAAGAAGAACATTTTGAAATGATCTAATTTTCCATTTCTCTATTTTACTAACAATCTCTCATTCCTCACTTTCTCTTTCTTCTGAAGAAACTGCTTAAAACATCTAAGCCTGTACAGAGAAGTTATATTCCCAAGTTGGGGAAAGAAGATGTGAAGAATAAGTTTGAGGCCATGCAGAAAGCTAGAGAAGAGAGAAACCAAAAGAGAAGTCATGAGGAGCAAAAGAAACGCAGAGAGCAGTACGTTAAAGAGAGAGAGTATGTTCGCAGGAAGCAAATGGTCAGTAGAGAAACGTGCCCATCAGCATCTTGTTTTGTCACTTCATCCACTGACTGCCCCGCCACTAACAATGCACAGTAGGAGATTTTGACTTGAGGTTAATGAAGATACTGCTTGCTGGGTATGCAGTGTTAAGAGATTTGCATAAGATTTGGCATGCATCAATACCCGATTTCAGGTATTTAAAAGGATGTACACAAACCTTCTTATAAAAAAGCCTTTAATCAGCAAAACACCCCAGTATCTGTGATGGCTGCTTGCTGCATGCACACTCTACTGATCCCCTGCCCATGTCACGGTTGATGGCCCAATCAGCATCCGCCCCTGTAGGTCATATGTGCCTGTGTTACAAGGATTAAGGTCTGCTTGGCTTGCTACGACCAGCATGGTTTCTGATCCTGGATAAAACGGCTAACCTCACAACAACTGTCGGATCTTCCACAGATAAAGGAACTCCTCGCCTCTAGTGATGAAGAGGAAGAGGTGAAGCCGATGAAGATAGAAAAATCATATGTTCCTAAGATTACAGGTAGGGTGAAATGAGAAAAACGGAGGGATATCTAATATTCGATTTTAGTACTGATCCAACTTAATCTTTGTAACAGCACTTTAATCCCGTTATAGACACCAACTGTCGGCTTTTTTGTCCATTCACAGGCAGTGTGAAGGGGAAGTTTGCAGAGATGGAGAAACAAAGGCAGGAGGAGGAGCGGAAAAGGACAGAAGAGGAGAGAAAGAAGCGAGCTGCACAGGAGGCCATAGAGAAGGCCAAGATTAAGAGAGAGCTGGCCAAGAAAGCAGAGGAGGTGAGTCAGTGTGTCATGATAACAGGCTGTGGCTACAGGAGGATGCTTTTAATGCGACTTTGGCAGTCGGCTGCTTTTTCAGGTCTGCTATTAGAAAATCTCCACCAAAGTATCTGTAATCACTCAGGTAATCCTCTGATGTAATGTAAATAACTATTTTAAAACCTAGCAATATATGGAAGTGAAATAAAATCATAGAATGGATTTATATTATAGAACAATGTCACATTGCATTAGAGCCTACACTGACCTGCAAGGTATGACATTATGATAACCAACCAAAGATAAACATTATTAATATAATGGATTCATAAACTATGAGTTGAATTAAATCATTTTTATAATTGTAAAATGTTATTTTATGTATTTATTCATTTTTTTTAATTATTTAAATATATACATACAATATACATTTGGATTCATAAAATGACCCACTGTTAAAAATCACACAAACACCCTTTTTGTTCAAGTGTGATTTTCAAAAAAACTTTATAATAAGTTCTCATTTGAATTTTTTTTAATGCTGAACCTAACATGAACTAACAATGTCTTACTGCATTTATTACTTTTATAAATAAAAAAAGTATCATGCTAGTTCACAGTTCATTAACTAATGTAAACAGATACAGTGCAACTGTTAAATGTCAAATATATTTAACATTATTTATTTGAAATTAACATTAATTAAGTTGAATAAATGCTGTAGAAGTATTGTTCATTGTTAGCTCATGTAAACTAATGTATTGACTGAAGTTAACAAATGAAACAAAACCGTGATAGAAATCTGTTGTAACATTGTATATGTTGTTACTATGATTGCAGAAAAAAATCGGCTTTGCCACTGTAGGAATAAACATTAAATATTTAAATATACTAAAATAGAAAACAGGTATATTAAATTGTAAAAAAATTTTCACAGTATTCACTTTTTACTGTATTTTAATCAAATAAATGCAGCCTTGGTGTGCATGGTAAACATTTCCAAAACATTACAAAAAAAATTGTACCACATTTTTGAATGGTAGCATATAACATGAAATGATATGCAAAATGCTTGCAATGATGCCCAAGTGACCTTCTGTCCATTACAAAGGCATTAACATTCAACATGGCACTGGGAGTTAAATTTAAGAAAATACCACACTTTCTGGAGCCAGAGTTAACAAGCATGGACAACATGTGACTGCCAACTGTTTCCCACACCACTTGCAGGCCATGCTCTCTTAGCAATCATCTCTGTCTAGTATGACACAAATGAAGGCAACTGTGCCAGAAGAATGTCTTCTGCTGTCAGGTCTTATCTGAATCCTGTCTGGATGCTTGTTCATGACTGCAGAAATGCTGCAGGTCAAAGCAGTATAAAAAATATATATAATTTGTTATTGCATCAGATTAGACCTCACATTTGTTTCTGATTTTCCAAAAATGCTAACAAAACTTCAATTTCACTTCATCATACCTTTGTAATTCCAGTGATAGAACTGTTATTTTATCTGTTTGGGTGACTTCTTCACTTCTTCTTCATCACAGGAAGGTGATGACAGTTTATTGGTACGAGTGGTGCCTGCAAAATCACAAAAACATCCGGGAAAGATCAAGATCAACTTTGAGGACTTGGAGAAGAACAGAGAAGAGGAACTAAAGAAGCAAACTGAGGATGAAAAGAAGAAGAGATATGACGAAAACCGGCGGTCTTTCCGAGAGGCCAAGCGTCGCTCCATGATTGAACAGGTGGATGATGCAGATTCTACTCTCAAGGAGAAGGAGCCAGTGACCCCTGGTAAACTGCATATGACCTTTGAAGAACAGGAGAAGGAGCGACAGGAGCAGCAGAGAAAACAGGCAGAGGACGAGGCCCGACGCAGACTGGAGGAGGAAAGAAAAGCTTTTGAAGAGGCCAAGCTGGGCATGGTGGGTATATTTCCACAACCAGTAGATGCATCGGTTTGCATATACAATATAGAGTGGCCACTTTTTTACTATTTGGACACTTAATGTAACAGTTACTCAAAACTGAAAATTTGCTAAAGATTTACTCACATTCAGGCCATCCAAAAAGTGTTGTGAATAATATTGTTTCTTTATCTGAACAGATTTGTAGAAATGTAGCTTTGCATCACCAATAGATCCTCTGCAGTGAATGAGAGTCCAAACAGCTGATAAAAACATCATAATAATCCAAAAGTAATCCACATGAATTCAGTCCATCAATTACTGTCTTGTGAAACAAAACGCTGTGCATTTGGAATAAACAAATCCACTATTAAGATGTTTTTACTTTAAACTGTTGCTTCGGTCCTCTATCCATAATATGACTTTCTCCAATGTAAAAGTTGTCTCATTTAAATCAGGAGAGAAATATTCACAGACGAAGCACTATGTACAAGTGAAACAGTCCAAAGCTGTTCTAAAAAAAATATTGTTTTATTTATAGTTAATGTAATAAGCTACATTGTTGGTTATTCTGAAATGACCCTGTGATAACTTAAAGAGAAATTGCTTAATATGTTCATGAAAATGGCCTCAAGACCAGTTGGTTTAAAGTAACTGATAAAGTGGTTCAGAAAGTGAAGTTAAAAAAAACTCTAGCAGCAGATGCTACTCAGTTTGATATTTTGTATCTTAAAATTAAGACATTTTTAAATATGCTTTCAGTGTCCAAAGAGTTCTTACATGTTCTTCCACTGTATATGTGTAATATGAATAAAAATAAACTATTTATCGCAGGCCCAGGATGATGAGGATACTCAGGATACAAAGGAGGAGAAGGAAGAATTCAGACCTGGTAAACTTCGTCTCAGCTTTGAAGAGCTGGAAAGACAGAGGCTGGAAGAGGAACACAAGCGAGTGGAGGAAGAAAGGAAAAGACGCATTGAAGAAGAGAGAAAGGGTTTTGCCGAGGCCAGAAAAAGCATGGTCAGTTTGTCTGCTTGTGAAACAGCACCATGGTAATATCATGTTTGTTTGTTTGTTTTTTAATGTGTACTATGGAAACCATGATATTATTTGACAGCATACATCTGTGTGATGTTCTGATCAGGCCTACGTAATATTTAATAGACATAAACTGCTCAATATAATTACAAAAGGTCATAGAAAGCATGTACGAAATGCCTGGCTTGAAATGTAACGGCTGCAATCTACAATCAGACAGAGATAAGGGATTACTAACTTGGCATAGTCGGACATGTAAGTTGGACACCAGATCAAACTCTTGACTCCTCTTAACTCGTTTTCCCCAAACCTAATATATTGATTCGCAGGTTGTAAATAGTGATGATGACATGCTGCTGGCCATGATCAACTCAGATGGGGCTAAACCCGGGAAGCTGGCCATCAGCTTTGAGGATTTGGAAAGACAAAGACGAGAAGAAGAGCAGAAAAGGAAAGAGGAGGAAGCCAAGCGACGTCTGGAAGAAGAGAAAATACTTTTTGCAGAAGCTCGCAAGAATATGGTAGGACCATGCATGAGATATAACTTATGTACAGTCCGTTTGCATGCACTAATTTATAATATGATTTATAACATTATATTCAGGAAACTATGCAATTACTGTTCCGCTTATTAATAATATAGCATAAACATATATTATGCTGCATGTTTATTGTAATGCAGGTAACACTTTACAATGCAGTGGCAATAATATGCATTAATTATTGCTTAACTACTGCAGAGATAATCATTTAAGTTAATAAATATCTCATGAAGAACTAAACCATTTATTAATAATTACTGCATCAGCAACAAATTAACATTCTATATGATTCATAGATTAAGTAATAAATAAATTGTTATTAGTTAAATATGTTGTAATGTATTAATACCCTAATAACATATTGTATTATTAACTAATAGTGTAAATTCATGCGTTAATTACCACAATGGGTTGAAGCCATGCATTTCAACTTCCAGTTGTCTGCTTTAATTAATCATTAGCTAATGATTTGCAAAGATATCATTATGTTATGACTTTACTTGTCGAGGCACACAACTAACTAATTCTCAATTCTAAATCATTCATTGCCTCAACAAGTAAAGTCATAACATAATGATACATTTTTTTTGAGTGTGTATAATCCTTTGTGGTGTAGTATTCTGTTTTGAGTATCAGTACAGAACTAGGGGTCCAGACCTTCAATTGAGCCTATGTGAGTTATTGACTTTCACAGTAACAAGTCAAAAACTGTGATTATTGTATACAATTTTGCATTTTGCACTATACTTATTACAATTCAACTTTCTGCGGGATATGGATCAAATTCAAATTATGCACTGAAGTCAATTCTTCAGTACTGAATTTTGCACAACCTTGTAAAATAATATAATTGTATACATTTTAAATACCTAGCATTCAGATATATATTTATGATGTTTGATTTACCTGTGAACTTATTTGAATTATAAATTCAGCATGTTTAGTTATTACAAGTCAAACATAAGAAAAAGGATAACAGCCGATAACCGTCGGATAACCCTGTTTGCCTGCACGAATTGCATAAGACATATGTTCATATGCAATTAAATATCAATAGCTGATGAGATGTTTGTCCCGTTCTTATGACAGGTGCAGGATGATGATGAAACTCTGGTGAGGACAGAGTCACAGGAAGCAATGCACCCAGGGAAACTAGAAATCAACTTTGAGGAGATGCTGAAAATGAAAGAGGAGGCAGATCGAAAACGCAAGGGGGAGGCCAGACGCCAAAAAATGGAGATGGAGAAGAAAGAGTTTGAACAGTTGCGACAAGAGATGGGCGAGGTCAGCTTCACATGCCAATAAATTGATCATTACACTTACAATTTCTATAAGTTTCACTTATTTACATATGTTTTGTGGGTCTGATTCAGGATGAGATCAATGAAAGCTCTGAGGTGGTGAGCAACGAGTACGAAGAACTAACAAAGCTGAAGCGAACCGGCTCCATTCATGCCAAAAGCCTAAAATCTAAGTTTGAGAAGATCAAGCAGCTCACAGAGGAGGACATCCAGAAGAAGATTGAGGAGGAACGAGCAAGAAGGAAAGAAATTGATGAAAAAATCAAGGAGAGAGAGGCAGAGCGCTGTCAGGAGGTAAACGAACGAGGGAATTTCTCACGTTTTCATTCCCGCTTAACAGCATTGAAATGAGGAATTTTGCTTTCACAGGATGAAGATGAGGATAAAACAACTCCAGTTAAAGCAGAGGACGTCCCGTTCAGACAGAAAGTGGACATGCGTGCACGATTTGAACAAATGGCCAAGGCAAGAGAAGAAGAGCAAAAGAAGAAGATCGAAGAGCAGAAGTTCCAAAGGATGCAATTTGAACAACAGGAAATTGACACTGCTCTTCAAAAAGTAAACCTCTCATGGGCTGCTTTGTTTAAGAGCTAAATGGTGGACCGACCTCAGCTCTAATGCATGGCAGAGCTACATGCGTGTGATTTCTGTTGCTTTGCTGTTTTTTTCTGAGTGTGAATCACTTTGTCATGTGTCTTGTCAGAAAAGGGAAGAAGATGAGGAGGAAGAGGGTAGCATCATTAACGGCTCCGCCGCCTACGAGGATGAAGAGGACCACGCCAGGTCGGGTGCTCCGTGGTTTAAAAAGCCACTGAAGAACCAGTCGGTGGTTGACGCAGAGCCTGTACGGTTCACAGTGAAGATCACAGGAGAACCCAAACCAGAGGTCACCTGGTGGTTTGAAGGTGAGCTGCTGCCGGACTCTGAAGACTACCAGTACATTGAGAGAGGGGAGACCAACTGCTTGTACTTGCCGGAAACGTTCCCGAGGACGAAGGAGAGTACATGTGTAAAGCCGTCAACAGCCGAGGAACTGCCGCCAGCACCTGCATTCTCACGATTGAAAGTAAGCTGCCCTCCGTCTCCACTAACCACCTGCATGCTGAGATTTCTTATGGCGTCTCTAACCTCGAACGGATCGCACGCTCCGCTTCCACTCGGTTCTTCTTCTTCTTGTTAATCTGTGTCTCTCTGTCTCCTTGTCTTTCTCTTTATAGCTGAGGACTACTGATGCTCTCCTTCTCTGGAACTTTCAGCATTTTATTATTTATTTTATAAAAGTTCATTTATGTAGGTAGGGCCAAAACAGAGAAGGTTTTTTTTTGCCATTCCTCCTGAAGACATGTTCAATGATGAAGTGCAATCTGTTGTTTACATTAGATGCTGCACTCACTGTTAACAAAACAACAACAACAACAAAATCCATATTTGGGATGAATTTGTGCCAAAAACACAGATACTTTCCCATGATCTTCTAGCATAAATACATAGCATAGCTGAAAAATAGTTTGATTCAGTATCTATAAAGGGGCTGTGGTTGCATTTTCTTTGTTAAATTCCAATAAGCACCTCTGTTCAAACTCCTTTTTTCACACATTTTGATCTGAGTATTTAAAGTTTTGAATAAAAATGTACACATGGAGCTTTCATAACCCCAGATGTTTCTCTGTTAAAGTGCAGTGAGTCAATTAAATGTATGGATAGTGTATGTAGGTTAGCAAAAGGTGATTTAAGGTTTTAGGCAGAATATGTACAAAATTATAATAAAATTTATGAAACTGAAGTGTTGTTGTCTGTTTTATGAACTAACACCTTTATTTATGATGCTTTTCTCTGAAATAAAGCTATTACTTAGAGACGAGGCCTGACGGATTCATCCGATTACAGTTTAAAATAAAATTCATGATTGTCTGTAAATATGTTCTTTTTAGTTATTACGAATGTAAGAAAAATGAAAATGTATTAAAATTCACCAAAAATACATAACCGTTATTTTTAAAACAATGTTTCTCAAGACATGTTAGCTTGACAAAAATATAAAAAATAGGTATCAATCAAGGTTCCAAATGTCAGAACAACCCAAAAAACCTAATTCAAAAATAGAAAAGCTCTGGTTTAAGTGCTATTTTGCAATAGACAAAGCTGATTGTATTATGAAATGTGTCCCTTAGCAAATCATTGTTCCTCTCTCATAACAGACCACTCTTCTCAACCAGCTCAAATGGACATATATTGGATTTTCAGAGAACAAACAAGACTCATTGGAGACTTTTCTGCTAGACATTTTCAATGTCTTTTCATGAATTTGACCATATCTGACACAGCTTTCCTTTTGATACTTTAATAATCTTCAGACTAAATAGAGACTACATAGAGGGGCAGTCGTGGCCTAATGGATAGAGCGTCGAGCTTGTAACCCGAGGTCTTCTTTAAGATGGCTATCTTGATGGTTTATTATTCTAAATTATTAATATAATATACAGCAGTCCTCTCCACACTTGCCACATAAACAGAATATTCTCCAACCAGAATACTACGAAATTTTGTACTCACTTTTGCCAACACAAACGCGTCAAAAATATTTTCTTCTTTGCAAACTCTGTGAGAGTAGTACATGTTACAACCGCGCGGAGGCGCAGCTGTGTCATTAACAACGAGTATCCACGCACTACCAACAACGGTCTGCTGGTAACTATAGCAACAAGGCAAAAAGCTAGACCACTAGTTAGCAAGCCTCTGCAACTATACTTACCTCATCTATCCCCAGTCGGTTCATAAAAGTAAAATACCTTGCTGAAAATGCAGTAACAGCGTGTAGATTAAAATATGACTTATGCCGACCAACAGTATTCGACGTGTGTGTGAAGTTTGGGGCTGTTTACATCGAACTAGCCAACTTGCTAAGTTAACTTACCTCACTCCCATATATACAGCTGTTATTTTGATCCATGATGGGCAAAGATGTCGAGGAAGTCTCCGCGTCTCTAGTACGGGAATATCTCAGTCGAAAGGTGGGTGACATATCATTCAGTTTATTCTATTTGGAAGACTTGTAAACATGGTTCACATGCTAACTATCATGTACCACTCAAAGCAGCATTTTAGGTGATCTTTAAACATATTTACTTAGCATGATATACATATTGTGTGTTTTAAATGTAGGCTTCATCTGTTAAATTGTTTGTTCTCTGAGAGATTGCTCTGGTTGGATGATGAAATGTACTTGCAGGGCCTGAAGAAAACCATAGCTTGTATGGATGAAGAGCTTCCACGATCTAATTTAAGCATTAATAACAGATCAGATCTGCGCAGAATACTTCACCTTGAGGGCCTTTACAAAAAGAATAAGGTATCAAAGTGATCAACATCTGTTCTTAAAATATCAAGAATGTTGAAAAAGCAGAGAGGTCATAAAATGCACTTGTGTTTAGGCTGAAGAACATCCCTTGAACTCAATGTTGGAGATGATTGTGAAGGACAGAATGAGTGAAGGTGGCAAAACCAAAGTACGCCGACATGGTGACAATCAAACCACATCCAGTTCTTCCATAGACACAACTGAGAATGTTAAAAGAGAGGAAGATCTTATGGAGAATCTGTTGTGTGACAGTTCAAGGTATTATTTTATTTGATAAAAGTCCAGTGTGTTCATTTGTTTGAGACTTTCATGATCTGTTGACAGTAATAAACATTCACCTTTTATGCAGGTTATCTGAAAGCAGTGTGTAATGCCTTCCCAATCGCCTTCTGAAAACTGGGCAAGACTTTAGCTGTTCAACCTGAAAGTGTGAGAAGTATGTACTGTTTATCATCTAGCCAGGATAGTCTCTTAACATTATCGAAAGAAGGAGTTCCCACTGAGAAAAAGATTGTAGACACTGACAGCCAGAAGAACAGAAGTAGCAAGATGAGACGGGGCATTATTGCGGGTCCTATTGCCAGCTTGTCACAGGTGATGAATGTTGATTAATTAAGTTAATATTAATTTAAGAAGCTATTTGTTAACTTATTTATTAAGATTGTATTCTACATTATTCCTTCTTAACAGCATTGCATTGTTTAATCTTCTTTAGGAAAGTAACAGGAGGCGTCCAGCTCGAAAGGCACCGTCATCTGTTATAGCAACTCTGGAGGATGGTAGAGAAGCAGCAAACTGGACAAATGGTGTCAGTACTACAAATACAAAGTCTTTCCCATCAGCCTCCCTTGAAGAGGGCAGCATGTTTTCTAATTTACATACAGGAATCATAGACCGTAGTGGACATGAGAGGACGTCAGATGTCAAACATCGCTTGTAAGTTTGTTTGAATATGCCCAGTACTTAACCTGTGTCTGGGAAACCTACTCTACATATTTTACGTAAACCATCATTTGAAAAATGTCAAAAGCTTTTTATTTTTGAGGCATTAAAGCAGCTATATCAGTTAAATCTAGAGGTGAAAGGTCGGAGTGATTCTAGGGACCCATAGGTCCAGGGGTACCCACAAAACAAAGCAGTTTACAATTAGGGGGCCCAGAATTAGTATCCACAGCCTTGAATGTAGGCATGAATAAAATATGAGTGAAATGCATTATACATAAAACAATATGACTCTAAGACTATGAAATTTAGGATGGTAAAAAGAGGCTGTTGTTATTTATTCTCAGCTGCACTATGTCAAGTGTGTGATTATTAACTTTTATTGTTTCCACTCCAGAAAGAATTCGGCATCCAGCCCAAAACTGGATGGACTCCATGTGTTGGAAATGGTTTTGGGTAGTGTACCTAAAATCTCCAACAGATTACATTTTGTATCATAGCCAATACACTAGCAGCTGTTGTATTGTTTTAAGATAAATGAAGTGCTGTTTTTGTCCACATTAAATCATTTTGCAGCTGTCAACTTTTAATATTTATTTTACTAATCCTATCATTTTGAAATCAGTGCAACTAAAATGTGCTTTAAAATAATCTGTTTTTCAAAATTCTATTGTAACTTCCTCAAGCATTATTTGTGAAATCAGCCCAGTCTCAAATGATATCTGTGCTCTCGTGTCTAACTCAGGCTCTGAAGGAGATCATCTTTGGTTCTTCTATGGCTTGTTTCACTGAGGAGTGGAAGCAACAGAATTTTACCTTTTCAGATACTCCTGGTTTGAAGTATGGGATTGTACAAAAGAAGGTACAGTATTCCAGACGACCTCAAGATATACTGTAGTTTTGGTGTGTAAACCTTTGCGTCATGAGATCTTCTGGGATTGTTTTATCAGGGAGGACCGTGTGGAGTCCTTGCAGCAGTTCAAGCTTGTGTTCTACAGAGGCTTCTGTTTGAAGAATCCAGCAATGACTCATTGGAGGAGTGCGTATGAACATCATTCATATTTTTACTAATTTGTCTGTTGAAAGATTAGATTTTATTTTGTATTATCACTATAATATAATTTTCATAGCTCTTATTGATCTCAGATATATTAGCATTTTATACAAAAAACATATGTATTTCATCAATGTCTCATTGTTTTTTTTTTTGTATATCACCAGGAGACTGGAAGTATCGAATGTTTTAAGGACAAAATGTCTTTCTCGGGCTTTGGCTGACTTACTATGGAGGGCAGGGAATATGAAAAGAGCCACAGTCGCAATGTAAGTGTCACACATTTAGAATTATCACTTCTATTTACAAACCCATTGTTCATTTCTCAAACGTAAATGACCTGCCCCACAGAAACACAGGAAGGAGTCTGTTCACCCCGATTGGACGCTACAAATCAGATGGTGTTCTGGAAATGGTAAGGTCATTCATTGGCCATTAAATTGTCTTCTAATAGCTTCTTAATGTTTTGATGACTACATATTTCTCTTTTGTTAATCGATTTTTTTCATATTCTGCATAGATAACGTACGTCACTGTGGAGACCATAGATGATCTTGCTTTAGTTCTTGAGCAGCATGTTAGACAGGTAAGTCTGCACTTAAATGCCTCGTGACACATCCCGTACGTGATTTCTAATGCTTATAGAATATGTATTTTCAAAACATATGAACATATATTGTAAGATTCATTATGTACAATATTGTAAATATTTATTTATGTAGTGTTACTATTATTGTTTATAATATTGTTGCTATTTATATTTATTATGTTTTAATGTGCAATCAAGATTTGTATTTGAGCACATCCAGTGATATTCTTGAAGCATTTTAAGTCATATATCACCTGTTTAATAGCTCTTAATGTGATTGATGATGGCGATTAGTAGCAGTTTTCTTTCTTCCTTTTAGTTTGAGTCTGGTCCTTTTGGCTGTATCCTGCTTACCGTCTCTGCCATTCTTTCCAGAACTATTTCCATGTGAGTTTCCACCTCTTCAACTCAATGCAGACTGTTTACTTTCATATATTCACAGCGCTAATTGATTGGTTTTTTTGTGATTTAGGATACAAAGTGATATGGATGTGCCAACTTCCACCCTCATTGGAGCTCACGGCTACTGCACACAGGTTTGCCATATTAACACTTTACAGTCCTTATCCTGATACACATATGACAGCATGTTTGATTTTCTCCTATTGGACACAGTGTTGTTTGAATTTTGCACAGCTCCAGTGTGTTCAGTGTTCTGATATGATCATGTCATTAATTCTTATATTTTCCCTTTCATTTGTCTTAAGGAATTGGTCAATCTTTTGCTTTGTGGACAGGCAGTTTCAAACGTCTTTGATAATGAAATGAAGCTTGATTCCGGAAATGGAAATGTTACACTTCTGAAGGGAATTACAGCACGTTGCAATGTTGGGCTGTTGTCTTTATTTGAGCACTATAATATATGTGAGGTAATAAGGCTTCAAACACTCTAACATATATTTAGATATTATATCCAAATTTCTTATATCCAGATTCCTCTGTTTTAAAGGTTGGATCGCACCTCAAAACTCCCAAGTTTCCAATTTGGGTAGTGTGCAGTGAGAGTCATTTCAGTGTGCTCTTTTGCCCCTCTGAAGACCTGGCAACCGATCACTGTAAAGAGGAAGAGTTTGACTTGTACTATTATGATGGGCTGGCCAACCAGCAGGAACCAATTAGATTAACAGTCTGTGAGTCTCACACACACAAAACAAACACTGGTTGTATTGTCCGTAGGATTTGAGAAAAATTAAATAAACGTGTATATTATACTAAAAACGAAGTATTATAAATCAGTATTAAAAGGCCTTGTGTGTTTTGTGTCTCTGAACAGATCCGCATTCTGCTGCTGGTGCTGCTCAGAATGACAACGGACAGTGATCTCATTCCTCCACTGGACCTCTGCATCAGGACAAAGTAAGTCTTTTATTTCATCAGTGCTTAGAAGCGTATGTCTCTTGCTTATCAGAATGTTTTCAATAACATGTAATTTTGATATTGGGAAATACAAACATGTGGTGATTATTAATGCTTCAAATATGTCTTACAGATGGAGAAATGCAGTGGTCAGCTGGAATAACACAGATCCCATTCTTTGATAATGCACATAAAGGAGATTTTTATTTGACCTCCGTATGATTTTATCTGGTCTTAAACAAATTTCAATTAGGTTTTAAAATGCATGCGTTTAGTATTTATTTAGTCTTTTATGATTGCTGCCATTCTCAATATTTATAGTATTTTCATCAATCTACTGCCCCTCTTGCTTGTGTTATACTTTATATTTATGTCTCTCATAGTGTCATATTGACAGTATGGCATTAGGAACTGTTATGCTTTGACATACTTTTTTTGCCTTATTCAAATCATGATTAAATTATCAGAGAGAATAACTTGTGATTTGTAAATAATTGGTATTGTTCACTCTCTAGTAATTAAAGGGATTGTTTATGTGAAATTTAAATTCTGTCATTGTTTACTCATATATATGGTGTTTCCTTCTGAGGAACACAAAAGAAGATGTTTTGAAGTATGTTGTAAGCAGTTTGCATGACAATTAATTATCGACAAAAACAGACATTTCTAAAAATGTCTTTTATGTTCCACTGAAGCAATTCATAACGTTTTGGGAATGACATGAGTGAATTTTCAATTTTTGGTGAACTATCTATTTTACTGTGTGCAATAAAAAAGATTTCTAACTAGGATATACAGTGTCATTGTGGGCAAAGAATGCTGCTTTTGCGCTCTGTCCCAAAAGGAGGAACCCTTGCATGGTGAAGACTCTTTGGCTTAATACATTTTTATTTCAAATATTAAATCTTCTTTTTGCCAATGTCTCTTAAGAGCTCTCTTCATTCTGTTTATGGCATTAGAGGACAGTTTACTTTTAGTGTTTGATCATTATTTCTGGTGTAGTATTTCTGTCCTAGTAATCATCATATAACTATAATTAGTAATTTAGAATTATCATTTTAAGTAATAGTGACATAGTATTGTAAACATGCTTCATATAGAAAAGCAACTGACTTCAAATGTTACCATTCTATGAAATAACCACAGCCCTATAGCAACAAATTGAACTAAGCAATCCTCATTTGTACACATGTAAAAGAACAAAGTGTAAAACATTAATAGCATTAGCTGAGCAACTCTACACAACCCTTTACAAGATGTTAGCTTGATCATTAATCATATTTTAAGTCAATGCAAATGCAGTCTTCATGATACAACAAGGTTTAACTGCAAACAGCAGCTAACGGTTTAACTGCAAACCTGCAAAACAGATTGAAGCAGTTGATGACTCACGAAATGTGTTCATATGGCACACACAACTGAGCACATAACATCCACCTCTGCCACCAAAATAGGGCTGAATAGCTATGCATTTTGGGAAGTAGTTCTGGTTGAACCTTACACACCAGTGGTCACTCAGGGTCTCATAGTTGGATAATAGTCAACAACTGCAGCTGAGGTTAGAGCCTGAGCTGATTATGTGAGTTTTGATACTATATTGCATGTATGCCTGGAATTTGAGATAGGCTTACAGCATAGTGGAACTCTTGGACTGATAAGAACCAATGTAAACACAAATATTGCGTTGTTTTTCCACCAATCAAGTGTTTATTGCAACACATCACCAGATCGTATAAACAGACATGCATTTTAAAGGAAGTATTTCCTGGCAAAAGTATATCATACTTTTACAACATCTGACTCTGATCACTAACTCATTCACTTTGATCTGTCTTTTTCCTTCCACACCGCTAAATTGCATCACTCCACGCAAACATATCGCTGTGCTATGGAATTATCAACTAGATTCCATCCCGCAGCTGAAAGTGCAAATATATTTTCACTTACAAATCAAACTAATATACGGCCATGTCTGAAGGTCCGATTTAGTGTCTTTACTAACTGACAGCTAAATGTAAATTAGTGACACTGAATTGTGAGTGTGTGTGTGTGTGTGTATCATAGTACTCAAACTGTCCTCAAGGTGCCTCTGTTGTGAATTCAATTTCAATCACAACAAATGTTTGTGTGAAAAGTACAAGCATTTTGTCTGAAAACAATTAGAATCAGAAGTGATTTGTTTGACAAGGACAGTTTGTTCACTTTCTTTTCTCTATACTTTTTATTTTTGTGCTCAATTTCAACACAGCAACGTTCATAATCCTTACAGACTGACATCTCAGACAATGGTCCTGATGTTATCATATGTGAGTCTCCTATCCTAGGCTCCCAATCATTTTATAAGGGCCATCTGGTGTTTTATTTTTAGGTTCCTGATAATGGAACAATTTCCACCCACACATGGTGATGTCATAAATACAGAAAGTATCGGTCGTTAACCCACCATGGGGATATATTACTCAATTGACATCATTTAGAAGCGGTAAGGAATCTAGTTAGCCCTTGTGCTGTTCTGACGTTGCAGCTTGTCAATGGCAGACTCAATATTATGTGTCCTTCTTTTATCAGTTGTTGTCATTTAAGAGCGTTTTATGCTCTATGTACATTTTATTATTTGAATGTACTTTTTGAGGGCATATATAAACCTTATTTTTAATTCAAAAGCAAGGTGTGGCCAATTGTAAGCTGAACGTGCCCAAAACTTCCGGTTTCAACATTTTCCAGTTATTTTAGCTGAACAAGAACACTGCGTTATGGTGCTTGTTTTTTACATTGATGTGCAAAGTTATTTTTTTCTTATATTATTTGTCATTGTAATCATAAACACATTGGTTAGTAGAGCTAATAGTTTGCACTGTAGCAGCTAATGAAGTCACACACATTCATAGAAAATAGCGTACTTCCTCGTTGCGAAATAAGGTGGATATATTTAGTGTTAAAGATTTTGCTCCCAAACTTGCCTTGTTGCCATTATGTCTTCATGGATGAAGAATACTGGCATCACCTGTCGCTTTTCATTCATGCCCGAGTATCACAAACCACCAGGCGCAAAATGAGTGGAGGTGGTGAAAGATTCTCGTGTGACGTGTCAGGAAGGAGGAAAGGAAGATTTGGAAACCTGACAAATAACACGTCCTGAGGATATAATTTTTTCTGTAGTCATGTGCATGCACTTTGGGACCAGTAAAACCGGCTCCTATTGAATATCAAAAAGAGTTAAAATGCTAAAGTTAAGTGCCGAATTAATTAAAAGACAGCCTGTCTGTAAGATCTTCCACTTCACGTCAAAGTGTTTGTCTGGGTGGTATTGATTTTAGTGTCAGCTAATTCATATTCATGTTTTGTATTTCTCCTAATTTGGTGTTAGTCATAAACTGGCAAACAAAAAGCTTGGCCCTGTCCTCTCACTGATGTATGAACCATAAATCGGTAGAACGCACAAAATAGATCAAGGGTCTTTCAGAAGGAGATGTGTGGGCTTAAAAAGAATATGGAATCAGCTATAAATAACAGGACAAGGCCCCTCCGGATCTTCTAATGGGATTAAAATGTTTACTTTGCAGAGTGTTGCCTCAGAGGAAAAATTATGGAGTACGTCATGTTTCATTTCAGTACAAGCTTCCTTTCCTCTTCCTTTTCCTGGGGAATCATTTTTATGTCAGACTAGTTTCTATTATCATTATTTTGAGTGCAGCAGTTGTTAGACAACAAAAGTTCAGTTCAGTTTTTGTCGTTTTGTATGTATTTATGCATGTATGAGATAGATAGATAGATATGTTGGTAAGATCTTTTTAAGATCTACGCTTACTAAAGTTGCATTTATTTGATCAAATATATACAGTATACAACAGCTTATATTGTACAACCGTTCCGGAAATGTTGGGATGAAATTTTTAACCTCTGGGCTAAAGAGGAGAGAGACCCTCCAGCGTGTTATCAGTGTTCAGTTCAAAAGCCAGCATCTCTGATGGGATGGGGGTGCATAAGGGCATACGGTATGGGTAGCTTGCATGTTTTGGAAGGCACTATGAATGCTGAAAGGTATATAAAGGTTTTAGAGCAACATATGCTCCCCTCCAGACAACATCTATTTCAGGGAAGGCCTTGTGTATTTCAGCAGGACAATGCAAAACCACATACTGCAGCTATTACAACATCATGGCTTTGTAGTAGAAGAGTCCGGTGCTGTATTAACCTGCCTGCAGTCCAGATCTTTCTCCTATAGAGAACATTAGACGCATCATTAAACCAAAAATACGTCAAAGATGACCACAAACTCTTCAGCAGCTGGAAACCTATATCAGGCAAGAATGGGACCAAATTCCAATACCAAAACTCCAGAAACTCATAACCTCGATGACCAGACATCTCTAAACTGTTTTGAAACAGTCTATAATTGAGTCTATAATTTTAATGGTAGGTCTATTTGAACAGTGAGAGAAAGAATAACAACAACTAAATCCAGATATAAAGATATAAAGTGATTTGCATTTAAATGAGTCAAATAAATATTTGACCCCTTCGCAAAACATGACTTTGTACTTAGACCTGGCTAGGCCACTCCAGGGCCTTCTTGAACCACTCCTTTGTTGCCTTGACTGTGTGTTTTGGGTCATTGTCATGCTGGAATACCCATCCACGACCCATTTTCAATGCCCTGGCTGGTTTCAATGCCCTGGCCCTGATGGTACATGGCCCCGCCAATCGTCCCTTTAATGTTTGTTTTAATGTTTGTCACTTTGCAGTTGTCCGGTCCCCTTATCGGAAAAAAGCATAATGTTTCAACCTCCATGTTTGATGGTGGGGATGGTGTTCTTGGGGTCATAGGCAGCATTCCTCCTCCTCCAAACATGGCGAGTTGAATTAATGTCAAAGAGGTTTTTTTGTGGATTTTGGTCTCATCTGACCACAACACTTTCACCCAGTTCTCCTCTAAATCATTGGCAAACTTTAGACGAGCCTGTACATGTGCTTTCTTGAGCAGGGGGACCTTGTGGGCGCTGCAGGATTTCAGTCCTTCGCGGTGTAGTGTGTTACCAATTGCTTTATTGGCAGTGGTGGTCAGTAACGAAGTACAACTACTTCGTTACTGTACTTAAGTACATTTTTCAAGTATCTGTACTTTACTGGAGTAGTTTTATTTTGAGTAACTTTTACTTTTACTTCACTACATTCCAAAGCATAAGATCGTACTTTTTACTTCACTACATTTCATAAAACATATCGTTACTCACATGATACATCACGTGCTCCGAGACGCAGAAGCGGTGTCTGATTCATGAACAAACTGATTCTTTTCAATGAACCTGTTCAATCGGTTCGCAAATCGCAACAAACGATTCATTCACGAATGGCAATGGTCCGATTGCAGCTGTTCTCGAGTCGAAAACTCACTGATTCAAATGATCCGTTTAGAGCGAGTCTTCTTCAGTGAACTGAACTCACGAAGCGCGCGCTACTGATGCTGTGAAAAGTACGTTACTAATGTCGAATTTTAGGATTAATTATTGTAACTGAAAATAATATTTAGGTCAAAACTGTCAGTTGTTTGTGAACTAAATCTGCTGTAAAGGGTGATCTATTTAAGCCCACTGAAATGCTTGAATGCAGACAGATCAACATCAATGTCTCTAACGTTATGTTTTAGGTCAAAAAACAAAACATTAAAATAACACTGATTAAATAAAATAACTCATGCACGTTCATATTCCCCGCTGCTGTAACGTTAGCAGTTTTATTTTAAATGCTATGCATTTAGACCTATGTGACGTCTGTTTTTATATTGTTTATCAACAGTATACATTGTTATATTGTTTAGATCAACTAGCCGAGTAGACAGATATGAATGTTTATTCATAACCATACTGAAAATAAGTAAATATCGTTAGCTGATGCTAACTGTCTAGCTAACAAGCTTGCTGGTGCTAAGTTGAGGAAATTTTTTGATATAAAGTCCAAATATCTTTATTCAGCCACCTAGATAGATTCCATCTGAGGGAAAAAGAAAGGATGTGATGTTCAGAACATAGTAACTACAGTAATTATCAGAGTGGGAAGTGATGCCCTCCGGGGGCATTTGGCCAGGGGTGTTTTTACACCACAGACAAAGTTTGAGAAGAAAAAAAAAATCATTATGAAAATATAATTAGATTTTCCTTTAAAATGTTCTTCCTAATTTCAGGCCTAATTCTCATGTCATATATAACTGACGTTCTGCAAAACAACAAGTTCTAAAACACTGTTTTCTTACTGGTGAAGATTAGATGGTGAAATCTGTTTTCTCTCAGGTACATGGCAGTGTAAGCTTCACAGTGAACATTACTACATCACTCTCATCAACGTAGTCCATATCAACAAAATATATATCTTGACTCTATAGTGGTTATTTTGGGAAAAACCCAGGTATTTTGGGCAGTATGATTATAAAAATATGTGCTAATATAAAATTAAATAAAGTAGTCTATATAAAATTGCAAAATAAATCTGTCTATCAGTACTTTTTTACTTAAGTACATAAAAAATTGAGTACTTTTGTACTTTCACTCGAGTAAAATTGAAAAAGCAGTACTTTTACTTTTAATGGAGTAATATTTTATTATACGTATCTGTACTTTTACTCAAGTACTTGATCTGTGTACTTTGCCCACCACTGTTTATTGGTGACTATGGTCCCAGCTGCCTTGAGATCATTGACAAGATATTCCCGTGTAGTTCTGGGCTGATTCCTCACCGTTCTCATGATCATTGAAACTCCACGAGGTGAGATCTTGCATGGAGCCCCAGACCGAGGGAGATTGACAGGTATTTTGTGTTTCTTCCATTTGCAAATAATCACACCTAATGTTGTCACCTTCTTAAGCTGCTTGGCAATGGTCTTGTAGCCCATTCCATATCTATCTATCTATCTATCTATCTATCTATCTATCTATCTATCTATCTATCTATCTATCTATCTATCTATCTGTCTGTCTGTCTGTCTGTCTGTCTGTCTGTCTGTCTGTCTGTCTGTCTGTCTGTCTGTCTGTCTGTCTGTCTGTCTGTCTGTCTGTCTGTCTGTCTGTCTGTCTGTCTGTCTTTTATTATAACAATTAAATTATTTACTGTTACTTTTGAAAAACATAATTTTTACAAAAACTGACAATTGCATTCACCAAGATTAACCATTATTGATACTTTTTTATTTACTTATTGGAAATATATCACCTTAAAATTGATGTAACTTTATAACTTTGTATAATTTATTGAAATATTCTGTCTAGTAGTTTATGAAAGCCCATAGTAGGCCTATTAGTAGAAAATAATCACTCACATATATAGTTTGACATTTTCTGAAGTTTAAGCATAATTTTTCACTGATTTGCAGTAAAGATAAAAGTACTTCATTAAGAAAATTAATAGCCTACATCTTTTTTTGTGGAAAGTGACTCGCACTTATACAGAACATGTTTGCATGTAAATGCAGAATGTTCAGCCCCTAACTTTGAATCAGTCACATTTGAAATACATTGTATTTATTTTAATGTGTGAATATGAATCACACATGAAGGACTTACACACAAACGAATCAATAGGTTTAGGCTTTGCTTTAATGGACAAGTCCACGTCACTTTCTGGTGAGTCACTGAGGATGCGGTCAAGAATCATGACCAGGGAAACTAATATTGGACAATTTGGACAAAAAGTCTCTCCAATTCATCACTTCATGAATGGAGCCGGGGCTCTTCGGTTCAGTGATGAAGAACTCTGAATGATTTTGTTAGACTTATCTCCGGACAGCTTGCCGGTAACTGGAGGATTGTGTGTTTGGGTAATTGTGTTAGAACCCTCCCACACATCCTCCCTTGTGCGTCTTCTGTCTCGTTCTTTAATCTCCGCTGTTTGTCTTTGTGATAAGTGATATCCCGTTTCGATCACGATAGATTGTTTATGCCCACCTGATGAGAAGAAGGCTCTGTATAACGGCCCCGGTGGATCCACCTTATTTATAGTGTCGGAATCCAATTAGACTGTTTGTGAAAGCCCAAGATACCTGCCGTTTTGACTCCGCAATAATCTCAGTCTGAAGTGATGTATTGATGCTTTCAGACAGAGAGCATTAATTATGTTATTACATTAATTATATACATTACATTAAGGATGTATTTAAATATGTTTTTAAGTAGTGGCTGAATTGTTTGTTGCCAGACATTTAAAGTCACTATGTCTGAGGATTTATATTCCCTCTAGAGCAGCAACTGCTCTTTCATAGAAGGCTCTAAAAACCACTCAACCCATGTCACAAGAGATAACAATGATGAATGGTGAAGGAAAATGATTTCCCGGTATTACTTTCCCAGATTTTTACCGAGGAGCGCTGGAGCGAGTCATTTTTTGACAGAAAGCTGGTGGCGTCAGGGACGTAAGGGTTCACGTTCATCAAAATATGTGGAGAGCGTTTTGGTTTATTAAGAACACTTAAAAGGGGTCATATCATGAACAATAAAGCGAATCTTTTGATTGCAATTTAAAAGCATCCTTCCAAAACAAAAAATGACGATTTATTGATAGCCCACTAATCTGCAAAAAACTTTCTGACGTCATATTGATGAATACATTTGCAAATTCACGTCAGTCTGCTTTCACTCATTGCAAATGCAAAGTGGCCTAGTGTTAACATAGGAGTCTTAAAGGCACAGCAGCCAGAAAAGTAATATAGAAATGTATCAGTTTACATCATTCTAGGGTCAGAGAAAGAGAGGAAATCTTTCATTAAAAACTCGAAACATGAAAGAAAAAGTAACATTATATATGAACCTGAGGGAACCAAAATAACTGTACAAAATCCATGATGACCCTTCTAGACAGTATGAAAGACAAATGTCTGATAAACAAGATCCTGTTATGCATTTGCCATACTAATTATTTTGATAAGTTTTCAGAGACATTCTGGCGTGAGAACTTGTAGCACTGTGAGTTCTGGCACAGCTTTCAAGTGGTCGCTTTAATATGTTTATGCCACTCTCTAAACAACAATTATACACAGCTCCAGGCCACATTTCATGTTTGTGTTAATAACCATCCACATTAGATCAGGGAAATATTTGATTACGATGAAGATATAGATAAACCACAGTTTTAGTGGATCTCAAAAGAATCTAATTTGCATAGTTTCAGTAAAACCAACAGAAGAGGAAGACAAGAGATGTCGTTTCTAATACGAGAACAGGATCTCCAAGAGTGAATATTCTATGTTTATTTGCTCATTTGAAAGGGTCCACTCTTGTTTGTGTGCTTTTCTTTTAAGATTTTCTCATACGGAGTCTTGCTCCAGTGCTAAAGGAGACACACTAGCGATGTTGTATCTGCAAAGCTGTTGAAAACAATCAGATAAGATACTTTAATCCAAGACAAATTCAAGATAAGCAACTTTCGAAATCCTGATAAACAATTACAGAACTATGACTCCAAATTGATATCTACACTAAAAATAAATACATGCATAAAGTAAAAATAAGGGTGCAAATCAAATTGCATGACATCACATATAAATAAGTATTATACAAGCATGTAAGCAATTAAGTCAAACAAGACATTTAAGGGGGGCAGAGACTTGGTGCCCACCGTTGGGATATATGAATGTGATATTGTGAGAGATTTATGATCTTATGTCCCCCCTGATACAAAAGAAATGTGTTGTCAGCTGTTATGAAATCTGCTCAATTAACTGGAATGGATCATATTTCATAATAGCTGACAACCCATATTCCAATCAATCATCCAACAAAATAAGCTTAACCCAAAATATGATGTTTTCATGCTTTAGTCATTTATTATCAGCCACAGCAATGCTTTAGAGAAATATGTCATCAGATCTAACAGTTTTAGAATGAATAGACTATTTTAATAAATTCAAAAACTTAAAAAAAACAGGAAATCAAATATTGTGCTTGAATGTTTTTATTCTTTCAAAGCATCAGTGCAATATTACCATTGTTATCAAACAATGTGTTTTTATAATTTGAAATCATTCATCATGTGAATTTCAATAAGTGCCCATGGTAGATATCATGAAATGACAGCATGGTAAGAAACTTTCATAAAGCCTACACAATGTGTTTTTAAAGTGTAAAGAATGAAATCAAATATTTCGATTTGAAATAATATAATTGGAACATATATATATTTAAGAGTAATGGTGGCTTAATGAGATACATATTCAAATGTAATCAGGATAGAATATTTACATATCATTTAAATAAATAATTGGCTGCAAAGATAAATAATACTTTATTTAAAACTCATAATATAAAAAGCAAAGCTATTAAACAAAACTATATTTTAAGAGCATTTTAAAACAAACATAAAGTATGATAAAAAGCAAAAAAAAAAAGTATTATTATTATAGAGCAATTATACTTGGAAATGACATAAATGAAAACAATGGCAGTTAATTGCAGTGATTTGAAGGCACTTCCTTGGACAAAATAATTCACTCCAACATCTCTGGAGTTTCTTCCTTTATATCCTCAGGACCTGCGACACATACAGAATTAAACAGAACTATGTTAGTATTTAATAATATTAAAATTTCCTTTATATTTTAAATCAATACTTTTAGGATTCGGTTACAATTAGAAAAAAGCATGAGGAAGACAGTGTACGAAATTAAGTTCCTCCACCAGCTCAACCTGTCATACACAGAAACAATGAACTTCAGACTTGAATGTATTTCTCTCCACTTCAATGGAAATCACTTATTCACATCACAAAAGGCAATTTAACCATTTCTAAATGATTCAGAGGAAAACCAGTCTGAGCAAGAGCAATCATAACCTAATAAAACCACCCTAATTCACCAGCCCCATCATTTGACATTCAGATTGGTAATGGATTCGTTCATCTTTCACTAACAGGTTCTTTGAATGTCTCATTCCAGCTGATGATGTCACAGCACAGACTGATGCCAGCGTCACAGTTTGGTGGGGAACTATTTTGAATATGTTTCTAGGAATTAAATGAACAATGTTTGATTCTTTGACACATGAGCTCTGATTGACTTAACAAGATTTTGATTTAATCACTTTATTACACAATATAATATACAATTATTAGATCTATCAGAAAAAAATGCATTTGGTAACTGCAACTTGGCAAAAAGAAAAAACAACACAGGAAAGGAAAAGTCTGCTAGGTCCAAGCTTGTACATAAATCTGGTCAAAATCAGTTTCTTTAAGGCATAATACATTTCTTTTTTAATTGCACGAACACAGACTTTTGAGAGACTTGCATTGATTTGCATTGTAACATGTGTACAATAAGGAAATAATCACTTTGAATTAATTATACACAAAGTGATTAGTTCCTTATTGCACGCATGTTACAATGCAAATTTAGAAGTGGAATTTAAATGTGACTCTCTGGAAGTTCTATTCTTCCTGTGTGAATCGTGCATTAACTGCATGTCTCAGAATGTACCATATGGCCATGATTAAACTGACATTATATCTTACTCAATGTTTCTTCTAAGGTTTCAGTTAAAGAAACGTGCAAAACTTTCCCAACAGTAATCGGGAGCAGGCTTGGCTATCATGTTCCAAATCTGGCAGTTTTCTTGTTTCAGACAATAATAAATACACACAAACACACAATAAATATACAAATAATAGTTTATACACTCATATTTACATGTGTTAAATAGCTTTGTACTTACATGCGGTTTCTATGATTGTGTGCAAAGGGGACTCATAGCTAGCCTTGTTAGCAATCGTGCACATCTTTTATAATCTGTTGGGGACAAGACAAAAGAAATGAAAACAAGGAATTCTCGCTTTCACAATGTTAAACAGACATTGACACTCTGGCTTGTGCTGTGTGACATGAAGCACACGTCACCACTTCAAACGCACTGATGAAATTCTGTTTTAAGTGGAGCTCTCATGCCATCACGGGGTGACGTATAGAGTATGAACATGGCTAAGGGTTAGATGGATCCCTGTAAATAGCTTCATCTCTGCCCCAGTAATGCACTTGATGGCCTAAAATGACTGTGTGGGTTCAAGCACCACATGCTTCCACCCTTAATGGTGTTTGTGAAGTCTGAACATCCTATTGCTGTCCTGTTCCAAGCACCGTTGCCATCATTTTCTCTCAAGGTACTGCCACGTTTCCCTCCATCCCATTTAAAAGTGACATTATCAAAGCAGAGCTCAAACACTACAAAGTATACGGTGTGGAATGGCTTTGCATAGGCTGTTATATGAAACATGAAAACGTATCTTGTGTTAAGTTTACAGCAGTTTAGGGAGCATTTATGTCATAAAAATTCTCTGGAAGACAGAAACTATGATTTACGTATGAATTATCATGCGTTTGCCTTTCCCAGCGTTCCTCGTGGCTGCCAAATACTCACATACAGCTGGTCGGATTTGCATGTTTACAAAGCCCATCATACGAAACAATATCTCTTCGTCATACACATACTGCACTTTCTGTACTACTACTTGCAGTAATTCATAGATCCTGATTTAGAAGAGATATATCCACAGTTTCTAAAGTTGAATTTCACAACTCTTCCTTCTCAACTGAGAACCAGAGGAGGGTCGTAAAGCAAGTTCACAAAACATCGCTGGCCACTGACACACAAGTGTTTTTACTCAAGGCAAATAAAACAAAACACTTGTACGGCCAATGTCTAGAGGAAACAGGCATCTGTTGTGCCCCAAAATACAAATCTGATCATCACTATGGGAAGCTAGTTTGTCTTTTATTTTGTGAAATATCAAATGTAGTACAATTGAAGAAAAGGAGACTTAGTAACACTTTAGCTGCGCAGTTAGATAAGCGTTATTTAATGGAAAACTCTAAACATCTCCTGAACACTATGAAGTCCATGAGGACTAAGGGTGGAGGAGCATTCTCATTGCGGTGTAACGCCCAGCCAAAACTTTTTTTTTTACTTCAGAAAAATAGAAGCATAGGCAGCATTTCTAAAGTCTCTACAAAATAAACAAGCACAAACATATAAGCAGAATAATACAAAAACAATTACGATCATAAGATAATTCTAATCTGAAACTACAGGGGAAAATGTCCTGTTTTTGAAGTAGTAGTTCACCCCAAAAAGAAGATTCTGTCATCGTTTATTCACAAGATACATAAAAACTAAATTATTTGAAGAACGTTGGGGTACAAACAACATTGGACCACATTTACTTTCATTATATACACAAAGAAACATTTTTCAAAATATCTTCCACAGCACATGAGTATAGAGTAATGAGTAAAGGATGAAAATGTTTATTTTTGGGTGAATTATTTCTTAGTTAAAGATATATGTATACGTACATGATGGTCTGGAACAATCCCTTGTATTGTGATAAATTCTATGGAAATGTGTCCTGCATTCAGATGGAAACTTGACTGGTCCTGCTTAAAACAAAAAAGGTTTCAACCACGTTTTATAGATTATGAAATCATTTAGTTTTTAATTCAAAATGTCTGCTTAAGCATCAAGTCTAATCTCACAATCTTGTACAAAGGAAATGGTAAAGTTGCTGTAACTTTTTCAAACTCAGAAGGAGAATTAGCGCATGCGCATAAATAAGGGCAGAGACTTAATGATTTAGATTTTGGTAAAGCTCTTACAAAGTTTCATAGTAAGAGCTTCTGGATAACACATTTTCACACTAATTATCATAGGTGAACAAAGATTCTGCAATGAATAATCATCTTAAAAGCGCTTTTCCTAACAACATTTGGCTGGAGTACAAAGTGTATTTCACAACCCAGAGGTTGTAAAACAATTTAACTAAGTGAATCTACTGTAGGCTTAATTTATTTGACTGGCCTTATGTGTTACAGGATGAAATCTGCCCATTTCTAATAAGACAGATTTCAGATTATGCCTATATTTCAGATTATGAATGAAAACTGGCTACTGAATGGCTATCAGAATGGCTACTGAAAATACTGCTCAGTAGGCCTATATACTGCATACTACTTTTTAACAATAGCAAGTGAAACAGTCATTCCACAATCATAATTTTAAACAGAATGCTACATTTGCCACATGACCTCATCAAGATACATGCGGATTAGTGAATGGTGTCTCGTTATTATCTTTTTCGTAACCCAGCTTTGTATAAAAATGGCTTTTATTTTTGGCAGTCAAATTAAATGAGTCAAGAAATAGATATTACTTCTGTTTCACTCCTGACACTGGAAATGGAAGGTCAGGTTGAGCGCACTACATTGTAGAATACAATATTCGACAAAGTAAACATGTGGCAAATCCACACACTGTGCATGCACTGTATACTGTACATATTATAAACCGCAGTAACAGTAAGAATAGTATGTTAGTACGCTATTCTGAACATAGAATACATAGTCACACATCTAGACCTCATCTAGTGGGCTGTATATTAACCTCTTGAAATATTTAATACTACAAGAAAGATGAAACATATTGAAATGGGTTTTTCTTTACCTGTAAAATGTTCTATAAATCTGTCTTTCATGCTTATGTCTCTTGGGATAACCTCTGAAACAAAAAGACAAAAAGACAGCGTTAATGTTTTTGCCACCACCCCAGCCTAATCAATAAGACCTAAAGCTAGTAAATATACCCCTTCATCGATACTAAACCAGAAATGTGTTCTTTTAACTCAAATAATGCTGGATATTAATTAGCAATTTGATCATTCTTAAATACACTGAAGTAAACAATCGATACTATGGGTGAACAAAACAGACTCACCAAGTAGCTTCCTCTCAAAATAAAGCAGTTTGAGAAACATAGGAGCTGTTATTGCATTTAGCTGGAGGTTGGCTGGATGGATGAAAACGGGAAAGAGCATTGTATTTTTGTGGAGAAATCTATCTCTATCTGGATATATTATCAGATATTCCACTATAATTTGTGTCGTCCAAATCAAAATGCACACATTATTTGGTCTTTTTTTAGTCTGTTTTATATGTATAACAAAACAAAACAAAACTGAAACTACCAACTATCCCTTGGGTAATCAGTGGAAAAACACAAAGTCTCAAGTCAAGTAGCTATAAAATATGTTTGATATTCATCACAACACCAACGGAAATGTTACATTAATGAATGTGATTTAGCCGGGGAATGATTCTGTCATCATCTGGCGTTCAGCTTAGTCACTGAACACACTGTCTAGCACATGGCATGAAGTCATTAGTAAGTCTGCTTACTTAGCTATCTATAGAGACATACCACGGACTTCTATTGTTATTTAATAAAGACATTCTTCATAAACCATTTATTTTGTTTATAACCTCCGTTAAAGGTTTTGCAAAACTGAAAACATGACTTCAGTTTGCATTAGCCCACAATTAATGATGAATTTACAGCCAGTTTGTTTGTTAATAGTCTTGTAAATAACGTTAACAGTCTGTCAGATCTCAAACTCATAAATGCCTGCAGTGTACAAACATGCAAACCTCTTGGAAAACTTCCCATTGTAAGATTTGGATATAACTGATAACAGTCACATATGCCATGTGTTTTACTGTGGAGACTACGTGCTTGACGTAAGAAAGACGGACAGCCATTTAAAGCATAGATGTAAAATGCAATCCCAGATTGATAATCCAGCGCTCAGTAAATCTGCTAGAGGCTTGGGGTCCTTGCTAATTATGTACAATCTGTGGCCTGCCCGACCCTGGGACACCGTCCCCACATGTAGACCATATCAGTTCCAGCCTATTGGAGTAAGGAGATTATTGCATGCAAAGTTGTAATGCCTATCAATGTCAGGTCCACAAATCCATGCATCAGCTCATTTTAACCTGCTTCTGAATGTAGGATAATCAACACAGTGTTGTGAATGAGTTCCTCTTTTATTCAAAATACAATGACTTTCTACCTTTTTGATGTCTACACAGATCATTCTACTGTGGGACATTCTATTGCATTTTTAATAAGATAATCATACAAGCACCTATCAAGATAACTCCAGGTTTATATGCGTGTTGTCACACCAGAGTCTTACATAAGATGACTAAATGCCTATACTAATGAGCTGTTCTATTAAGGAGGGTTCAGTACAGTACAGTGTGTTGACTGTTTAGATTATATAAAGGTCCATGATCAACTCAGTTTTCAAAACTAGTATATTTTCACTGGATTCAAATAATTCTCATTGCAAAACTTTAAAGGGAATAAACCCATTCAAAGGTCATCCAGATCAGCAATAGCAGATGTTTATGGGTGTAATTTGTCTTTGGCACACGAATTCTGTGTAACAACACATGTCAATCAGTGTTTTTTCTCTTTTGTATGGCTAAGACATTTAAATAGAATCAGCCCAACCAGAAAACTGCACTGGCACAATTTCATGAAATTAGCTTTATGGTTAAATGATGTAATGGTGTATCACAGCACTGAACAAACCACATAATAGCACACGTTTTCGTCTGTATTTGAGTATAATAAACTATTCCAAAGAGTAAGAGAAATGCTAAAATGCTTCTGAACACATCACAACACTGAACAGTTTCTATATGTGACATGGAACAGTTATTTTGTTGTACTGTAGTTACTGTTGAATTACACATATTTAGTTCAGCACAAATGGTAACGGAAAATTTGAAAATTACACCAATAAGCACATATTATTTTTCCTGCATGAACAATCTCAAGTAGACTACATACAATTTAAAAGTACAAGTAATGTTCAATAATTTTAGTGAAATATATTTCAATGGAATGTATACATATATATATAAATATAATTCTACTATATTTGCTGTATTAATAACATGAGACTGAAGTTATTAGTTTCAAACCCTTTCACTGACCGTCCTGGAGGTTCTTGTGACAATGTAGCCTGGTAACCAAACTCTGCTACATGGCTTTGCTTCGTAGACAGACGCGAACTGAAATTTGATCGGAAGTACGAAGTCTGACGTTGTCAGGCTAGTGACAATGACCATGTTAATAACAAATGTAGATGGGGCTCTTTACAATAATGAGGGTCTTACCTATTAAAGGTGTCTCAGAAAGCAAGAAAGTAATTGACAAAGATGGACAGGCATCTCACTTTTCTTTACAATCCATTCTTGTTTGTATACAGAGGTAGACCGTGACTGCACAACACATTTGTTAAGTAACACGTATGTTAGAGGTTTGGGGAATTATAAACAAGTAAAGACCACACAACATCAAAAGTTCTAAAAAGCCATATTTCAAATATTATTTTTGTGAAGCACATGGAAATGTCTGTGCCTAAACATGCAATTGAAAATCATTTCTTGCTCTCCTTTGTTACTCACAAATTGCAGATCATCAGCACACACCATTACATGACAACCAGCATCATGTCTGAGCAGTTCTTAGATCTACACTGATGATTTTAGCATTATGTGATCTGTCTGTCAAACAAGACCATGAGCATTCATTTTACTACACTCTGCAGATCAAAAGAGTGTCCCTTAATCCAATTTCAAGTTTTCTTTTTTACTCAACTTTTCAACATAACTACAGGTTATGTTATTTGTCTTTGCAATTTAATCAAGAGTAGGGTAAGGCAAAATATGAACAGCTGTCTATGCATTAAGTGATTAAAGCATTAAAAGTGCAGTTGATATGCACAAAAAAACTCCCACTAACAGGAAGGAGTTAATGTCCAGGATTACTTTTGTATCATCACCTGATCTCAAATCAGCTTACCTATTGGTCTGCTGTTGTCCGGCTTGGACAAATGTGCAGTCTTTTCACGAGAGGAAAACTTCACATCTTGAGATACCGAGTAGAGGCCACTGGTGACGCGTCTGGACGCGGGCTTATCCTCGACCACTTGCAGGATTAGATTAAGCAGAGTTTTCCTTTCCGACTCCTTTACCTCCTTGCTGTCCATGCATTGGCTGGAGGTGATGAGCAAAAGAATCACACTCAACAATATGTGCCATCTCTTCTCATCCCGCATGGCTTTCCAGCCTGATAAACGAACAAAACAAGCAAACATAGTCATTACATCCTCGTAATCAAAGTTCTGACCGTGCGTAAAATACGCAGATGTCTGAGCAGTGGCGCAGTGCTCCTGTGTTTATGCAGTAAATATTACATCCAGATTCGAGTCTTAACCTAAAACTCTCGACCTGTTTACACTCTGTACTTTCTGCAAGTAAAGGTGAAACTAACTAAATAAATAATACAACGGTATCTAAATGTACATGAAATGACCCAAATCCAACCATTACTCATTGTCTTACATGTTTAAACTTTTTGAAATCTGAGAACTAATCAATTCACTATATACTACAATCTTACAGTATGTACTCACATAAGCAAACATAAATAGAAACTTACGCGAATATATATTGGTAGGTGCTTTTACCCCTAATGATGTGCACGCAAAGTTGTCAGAGAAAAATATATCTTCCAACAGTTCCTGTTGTCTCGTGTCTTTCTTGAGAACATGCGTCTTGTTTTTATACGTCAAGTGCGGAGCTTCTTGAATGTAATACAATCGATTTCGGGTGGGTGGCAAATGTAGACATCTTTCCCTTAGGTTTTTTTTCTCCTGAACTCGTGGTCAGTTCCTTTGACATTCGCCCCTCCTTTCGTTTCAAATTCATCACAGAAGTTCAAATAACTACAAAAAGTGTCTCAAATCTCCTCTCTGTGGTTTATTAAAAGATTCATAGCTGGCAGAGGGCTGGACGCGTAAATGTTCTTGGAGATATCCATCATGTCTCCCCAGGGAAATGATGGGGAACCTCAAGTATCCATTTATCCAAATATACTTGCTTAAACGTAACTGAGCTGTGAAAACAACGCCTGGATGTTTTTGTTCGTGGATGGTCGGGTCTTGTGACTGCACTAAGCGCGCTATCCTGGTAAGCCCCGCTTGTTTCCACCTCCCAACTGAAGTTTGCACTTGGCTTTGTTCTGGTATTACACGCTTAACGCATAAATACCAGGGTTCTTAACCTTTGTGTGGCATCATAACAAGCAAACACAGATCAATTGTCTGATTGGAATGATAGTTAGCATTTAAATATTATATAAATGATCAAATTATCTCAACCTGTTCTCACGCCTTACAGTAAAGCACTCGAAGCTTCATTATTTCTTAAGCTTCTTAATATTTCTCTGAAGCCAGGGGTCTGTGAATGTCCTGCAGGGGTCATGTCCTGGAAATCTGGCCTTCAAGTTTCATATCGAGTTATGTGGGTTATTATGTGTGATGGTAATTACATGTCCACCTTTGAGGGAAGATCCGAATGAAACTTGGCTTGTATTAATTGCAAAGTACAAAATAAGCTAAATTAAAAATTGTCTAGGAATTTAAATTCTGAAATACTCTAAGAATGAAATTCTCTAAAGAATGGTGGCATTGATTAATAATCGTAATAATAATAATGTACAGCAGTTATTTACTATGAAAACATAAATAAAATGTAGCCTATACATAAATACCAAACAAATGAAGACTACATATTTACAAAATAAATAAATAAAATGAGATCAAATTAAAAATAAAATACATTAATAATAACAAAATCTAACCGTGGCTTATTAATTGCAAAATAATAAGAAATTGTTATGGATTCAAATTGTGAAATGCCGAAGAAAACAAACAAACAAAAAAGTAGACACATTTTTAGGATAAATTAAAAAGTCTGGGTGGTGGACAATCCTGGAATAGTGACTATAATTAAAGTGACAGTAGTTTAAAGCTGTGATCTACCCATTAACCCTAGACTGATGACATTAATGATTTCTCCAGGGATCCCTGGGTGTATAAGAGTTGCAAACACTTCTCTGTTGAATGAATGTAAAAGTGCAAAGTGAAAAGACATGTGAAGGAATGTGAAGTTTCACACAGCTCCTGTTGCTCTTACAGGGATGTCACTGAACCTGCTTCTCATGTGGGAAATTTAAAGGAAACGGCCTTGCTCCCTCCTGACTTCAAGATGCACACTGGGTTCATACTGACATAAGGAACAGAAAAAAACAATCTTCATATGTATAAATATCACATTTGCATGAGGACATTTCAAACTGCTTTACTTTTGAAGTAACTTTTTAACTTTACATACTATCATGACAATGGAAAGCTGCATTTTCGACATCGCAAAGCTTAATCTCTGCACGGATATAAACTACACTGATCGCTGTCCTAATAGGGCATTTAACCAAATGCCTGAGACATATGATTATTGGAATGCTAGTCTACTTACACCATAGGATGTTTTAAAGCCTCATATGAACTCTTACGGACAAGCAATAAAGATGTTGTACTTGGCGACATCAAGCGGTGTGTTTTTAAACTACAAGTGGGACACTACATGGGACAAAACATGTCCAGCAATTGTAACTGCTATCGTGTTTAATACAAATATTTTCAATTGTGAATGTTATGGGGATTAATAATAGAATGTATTTAACACAATTGTCCCATTCAATTTAATTTGATCATTATTATGTGAAATATGACACTTTTTGTCTTCTCACTACTTCTAAAACCGTCTGTCCACAGAGAAGGGTTCAATCATTTATATGCCATAACGTGGACAAAATGTTGTTTTTTTGATGAAAAATACATTGTTTTACCAAAGGTAACACTTAATAATATAGCATATCAAAGCAAACCTGTCACTCTAAAGGACCCCCTTGCCACATTCCTCCTCTGCAGAGTACATCAGTGTCAGACAGGCTCTGGTCAGTTTTATAGTTTTAGAATATTTTAAATAATGTTAATATTACCTGGTCACAACCATGATATGTAAACACCATCTTCCAATTTTATTCCAAAAATTATTTGAAATATTTTATTCTCCTTAAGCAGGTTCCATTAGCATCTGATTCTAGCATCAACAGAAAACAAAACAAAATGGCTACTACATGAATCCATTTGTTTTGTGAAAGAAATGCCAAATTTGTCAATACCTTCAGATGTCACCACCATAAGATTTTGTGTTCCAATGATATATCAAAATACTTAAATGTGACTCTTGTATAAAAGTGTTATAAACCATAACATACTCACTGCTGTGTTTGTGGAAGTGTAGGCCTAATCTGTCTATTAACACGATAACGTGTTTTTAAAAGTTAAAAACTTCTTGAATGCTGTTAAAGATACAGTTGAAATTATACACAGTCCAAGGTACAAAGCAAATTTTGTTAAAAAAAGAGAACAGTTGGGAGGTTGCATCAAAGCATACTGTAGCTCAGAAGCTTCGCCTACATATAATTTACATAAGTTTAATTTGTTTGAGTACAAGGTTTTATTTTTTATAATTTTGCACCCTGTTTTGTCCCACTTCTCAATAATGACTGTTAAACCTTTATTGATTCAATAAGAAGCCCTAAATATATTCAGAAGAAGCATTTAAAAGCTGTGCGTTTCACTTTTATCTTGTTACGGTTAATGTTTTGAACTGTCAACCTTAATAAATGAGATTTCCACTAATGTTATATTTTATTTAATGAGTGTACAAGTCAACAACATCATATAGCCTGTGTACATTAATGACATCTGTCAGACAGTTTTATGGCCCAGGCAGTTTTTGAAACTGTTGAACAATGTCCGTTGTTCCTTATAGGGGGTTGATATACGTCGAAATAACAGCCCTCAAACGGAAGGCTGCATCCTCCGGAGGTCGCATTTGCAGGCTGCATATGTCATAGAGCCTGGTTTATTTCAGTTAAGTTTAAGTGAGCATTATATTAGCCATTCATAAGCATATTACAACAATTTACGCTTAACTAAGAATAATGGTCAAATTTATAACTGTTAATCGAGAATGAGAATGTGACGTAACCCCTCTATATTCTAAAATAAGATCTTCTTTATGAGGTATGCAGTCTACAAATGCGACCTCCGAAGAATGCAGCCTTCCGTTTGAGAAACGGCCAACATCATTCAAATCAATGCACAAAACTTATTGTGAATTATTATTTTATATTTATTTATAAGTTACATTCAGATAATAACCAAATTTACCGCATCAGAATCAGTGTAATGATATGGACAATTGATAAAATATCTGTTGTATTCACTATTGGTTGTCATACAGCTACAGAACTTTACGAAGACAAACAAATCACCCCTTTCTAAAATTCCAAGGCCATTTAGCCATCAGAGAAGAAAAAGACAACTTTTGTGAACAACAATTTTTTTATTAACACCATTTATCAACTGCACCCATTGATTGGCTTGCCCATCTTCTTTACGTGTTCTATCCTCCTATCAAAATGCTCCCGCTCACTGGTGAGAAAAAGAAAAAGTTGGACAGTAAATATTTTTCCAACCAGCAGCCACATCACCCTGCAGCCCAAGACCGGTTGCCCACTGAAGCTAAGCAGGGTTGAGCTGGTCAGTACATGGATGGGAGACCTCCTGGGTAAACTAGGTTGCTGTTGGAAGAGGTGTTAGTGAAGCCAGCAGGGGTGCTCACCCTGCGGTCTCAAAACAAATTTTACATTCAAACAATATGGGACCAAAGATTTTAATGTGGGATTTATCATGTTTGTGGTCAATTATTGATAGTGAATAATTTGTTTTCTTTTAATATAAACTTAAGAAATAGTCTTTTAATTGTTTGCTGTAATAAAAATACTTTATACTGCAGTTAAATTCTCCTTACTTAGATATTTACATACAAACAGACCTATTATAAATTTTCTTGTGTATTCATACATATCCAACATGTACTCTAACGTTGCTGCTAAATCCATGTGGAGTGTGTAAATAGTAACAGGGTTAGAAGAATATCTTACCAGAAAAGGCCATCAGAGACAGAAAACAAAAATGAAAAACAATGAAATAAGAAAGTGAGACAAAGCAAGTAGGCCTGAATATGAGGCAGCTAAACTTAACGTTACACACCAGACCGTCAATATTGTCTTTGCATATAAATTATAAAGATATCTCTTGACATATTGAAATGAACTGATTGCTACCTTTAGCTAATCGCTTATCAATTACACTTGCTGCACGTTTACTGAACAGCAATAACTTTGACGAGTATTTAACATACCATACCTCTTTTTCGTGTTGCTTCTAGATTTGGTTTGGTTTGACTCTGTTATGGCTCACATGTACTGTGCAGCCTCCCCCTACTGGATGCATCAGGAACAACAGGGGCGTAAAACTGTCAGGCCGTGGATCTGCTTGCTCCAGGTCTGCAGATCTTTTCCGTTCTACGTAACCGTTACCGTAGAAACAACAAGTTGACAACAACTTTCAGGCAAGTTAGTCAGCCATGTATCCAACTGCCTACTGCTGTAGAAATTAGTTGAATTCAAGAGTTACTTTATTTGTTGTCGTTCCAACTGTTAATAACTTTATCTTTACCCCCCAAAAGTGGATGTTTTAGCTACCGCTACAGACTGTGATAGACGTGCAGAGGAAGTGCTTTAACTCCTGCGATATAAAGGAACCGTGTAGAGATTTTATCAAACGATGTCGCACAGGTTTGTACGTAAACAGTGACAGTAAATGTGCTTGTAATAAATTATTGCCTCAAAAATGTAAATTGTAAAATGTCTGTGTTAGTAATTCCTCTAAATGTTACAATATACAGTCTCTCTCTGTTTAATTTAAGGGTAAGATATTGTTTCATTTTATTCTCATATAAATAGCTTAGCTTGTATGCATCAACCCAATGAGTAAAACTGTTTGTCTCTGGCAGCACATACAATACACTCTGGTCTGAAGCTCATGAGGAGCTCAGCTGTTTGCTGGACGAAGAACTCCCTGAAGAACCTCTCCGTCCTGAGAGAGACAGAGTGGTGTTCTTCCAAAGGCTCGCCACCTTCTATGTCCGCTATGTGCAGATCTTTAGGCAACTGGAAGAGGCCTATGACCAAAGCGTTCACCCCCAAAAGAGGCGTGCGATTAGGCAGGTGCTGGACAGTGTGATAGGCCGTGTTCTGGAGCTCAAGAACGAAATGGTGGAAAAGGAGTTTTCTGAGTACCACTACATGGATGACATCATCCAAGACCTAAAATTAACCCCTGTGAGTGTCTTCAGTATGGTAATAGACTTAATACATGTATTTAAACCGTAAATCATCATTTCAATCATGTTTGTCAAAGGAGGATCTTGAGATTCCAGTTCCCAGGTATTTCATTCGGGAGCGGGACAAAGTGCTGCAGGACAGAGAAAGAATGTTTGCTGCTATTTTAAACCAAATGGATGTGACAGAAAAGGCAGGAATGAGTTCAATTGCTAATGTTTCATCATAAACAACAATAATTGGATTGGTTTGTGCTTACATGACTTCTCTTGCCCCCAAAGCCTCCTGTAATGCACATGTTGACTCTGGAGAGGGCCATTAAAATCATCCAAGTGGCTGAAAGAGCACGGCAAGGCCGACTGAGGGCAAAGTTCATGAGAGAGATCCATAGAGACTCTGAGAGACAGAGGAGAGCTGAGGAACAGGAAGCAGTTAGCACTGACCAGGCCGCAGTTTGTATCCAGAAGGTAAAATATACTATTATGTTCACACAAGATAGTTATAATTAATATTTATATGATTAATATATAACTATTATTTTACACCAAAAAAGGTTTCGAAATACAGTAGATTTCTTAAACAAATTCTAATCTATTTAGGTGTGGAGAGGTTTCATGCAAAGAAAAATTACAAAAAGGCTGCGTGAAGAGGAAATGATATTTCTTGGGATGGTAAGATGAATTATGTATCTCTACCATTTCAAGTTTAGGGTTGATCAATTATTTTGATGTGTTTGAAAGAAGTCTCGTATGCTGACCAAGACTGCATTTATTTGATCAAAAATACAGTAAAACAGCAATGAAATATTGTGAAACTTTGTGAAATATTATATAAAAAAACATTCTATTTTAATATATTTCAAAATGTAGTTTATTACTGTGATGGCAAAGATTAATTTTTATCACCCATCACTCTAGTCTTCAGTGTCACATTATTCTTCAGAAATCATCCTAATATGCTGATTTGTTGCTTCAGAAATATTTATTTTTATTATCAGTGTTGAATGAAAAAACAACAACAACAAAAAACAGCATTTATAGATTTTTTTGTAAAAAATTAAAAAGAATTACATTAACTTTTAATAAATCCTTGCTGAATAAAGAGGAACTCTTTGGGTACTTTATAATACATGCTAAGTACATTAACTAATGCGAGTGCTTTGTATTAATAGTCAATCATAAATATTTAAAGTAAGTCATAAATATTTTTGGAGTTCATTGTGCTTCTATAGCTTGACTACATATTGAGTGTACAGCCACCGTGTTGCCACCAGTAGATAGAACTCTAATACTGTTTATTATTATTTATTTTATTTAATTCTCTGTGTGTGTACCACCTTCAGGTCATGGATCCAAAACTGTCCTATCCATCCCAAACCGAGCTGGATGCCCTAAACAGTGGGGCCAACAGGCGAACCAGACAAGAGGATCATGAAGATGACTATCAGAAATCCATCGGATCTGTTATTTATCAGCTCAGGGAAGTGGAGGGCCCAGAAATGAAGGAGACCATGAAAGATCAGATCCGACAGTGGTTCATAGAGTGCCGGTGAGTGGGATCCCTTGCCGATAGTTGCACACAATTAATATTACCTTGGTGTTTTACTGAGCATATGTTAACAACATTTATAATGAGTACTTGTGAATAGCGATGCAACAGGCTCATTTCCTGAGTACCCAGAGGAGGAGGATGGAGGCTCAGCTCTTATATTTGTAGAGAAAACTCCTGAGGAGGTAAATATATGTTCATCTTTGACCAAAACCTATATATAGAAAAGGCTTAGTAGAATTACATTTGTTTTGGATGTTCTTTACCCATCCTTTTCAGTATGATTATGATTAAACAAAGCTGTCATTTCGATCCTGTTTTCATTGACACAATCATGTCTTCCTTTGAAGCTGGCAGAAGAACTGGCAGCAAAGGAGGAGGAAGATGCCAACAAAAAGCCAAAGGGCAAGGAGGAGACAAAAGAAAAAGGAAAGAAAGAGAAAGTCGATGACGAGGTAAGAATTGAAGAAAGGACTTGACATGCACTTAAAACAACATTTTGTAAAACCACAATGACAAAATAGTCATTAGGAAAATGCTGCAAAGAATATTAGTGAATTCGATTGCCAAGTAATTCTCTACTGTATATCTCATTGAGTCTAGCTCTTCTAATATGCAACATAATTGTATTATCACAGGAGGAAGAGCCTGGGCTAAAGATGCTACCTTCTGCCTATCTGGAAGATCTTGAGAGGGTACACAAGACATTTTCTGGCAAGGAAAATTGAATGTTTAAACATTTATGTGTTACAATAACAACATATCATTCACAAGAGAGAGGGTGTGAGTGTGATTATCTCATCTTATCTGTAGAGGTTTGGAAAAACAGAAACGAGACCAAGAATTTTAGTCAAAGACATGAGCTGGAGCTGATCAAGGAGGAAAAAAGAAAAGAGATTGAGGTGGAAATAAGAAAACAGGTGACTGATCCTTCATTGAATGTCTTTTAGCTTGTTGTGAATCTACAGCTACTGCTGTTAAACTGATCTGTGTGTATGTGCTGTTTTCCATCTACCGCCGTTTTTCTTCTCCCCGAGATCAAACATTTAAGGCCATGTTTCCCTCACAATTATTGTCATTTTATTAATGTTAATCCTAGCTTTCAGAGACATTGGTTTTGTTGCTTGTTCAGGTGGATGAACTGATGAAACAGGAACTGGCTAATTGGAAGCTGGCTGTGGATAAAGAAAAAAGCGGAAAGGTCAAGGGTGCTGCAAAAGTACAGTAAATCACTGCCTTTGCTTTACAAACTTTACAAACTGCTTCTGTTTACATGGATTTATTGGATAACATCAAAAACATTGATGTCATATACAGTATGGGTTTAGTTACACATAGTAAATTACGAAATTGAAAACTTTGTCTTTATGCACATTTTGTTTCGTACTACACAGAAAAAGAAGGCATCAAAAAGTGGAAAGAAGAAGAAGAAGGACAAAGACCTTACAGCGGATAGGTATTTTTGGTTATTTTTTTTTATGTGTCTTTGAAAATTTGGAATGGTTAAAGGGATAGTTCTTATCTTGAATTACTCACTGTAAAATTATGTTTTACACCTGTATGACTTTCTTTTTTCTGTGGAAATCAAAAGGAGAAATGTCCATGCAGTTGCAATGAATAATGATAATGAATAAGGCTTTCAAGCTTAAATACACACACACACACACACACACACACACACACACACAAATGCTCAATTAAAGTGGTCCTTACTGTATGACTTTTGCACTATATTCAGAAGACTTGAAATATATGAAATATACAAGTTATATGAACCACATTATGATATCCATTTACTTGTATTATATGGAAATGCCAGAATATACCACAGAAATTCCTATTTTGTTTTCCACTGGAGAAAGTTATATACATGTTTGCATATGAATACTTAAGCATGACATTATAATTTTTGGATGAACTTTTCCCATAAATGTTAAATAATACACCACTGTTTAAGTTTGGATTTAAAAAAAAGGAATGTAATACTTTTATTCAGCAAATATGCATTAAATAGATCAAAAGTGTGAGTAAAGGCATTTACAGCGATTTGTAATGAAATGCTGTTCTTTTCATCATCAAAAGAATCCTGAAAAAAATATCTGTTTTCACAAAAATATTAAGTAGCATAAGCAAATATATATTAAGCATAAAATTAAGCAAATAAGAAATGCACTAAATTAGCGTACTTGATGATTGCTGAAGAATCATTTGACACTGAAGGCTGAAGTAATACAGAAGCTGCTGAAATATTTACCTGTGCCAGTACAAGACTAAATTACGTTTTGAAATAAATTATAACAATATTTCACAATATTAGAGTTTTTCCTGATTCCATTTTTCAAAAACATTGAAAAAAATCTTACCGACCCCAGATTTTTAAATAGTGAACTCATTGAACTCAAGTTAATGATCTCTCTCTCTCTCTCTCTCTCTCTCTCTCTCTCTCTCTCTCTCTCTCCCTCTTTCTCATTTTTAGGACCATTGAGTCACTGTTTGAAGAGCTGGTTGAACAGGAATTGCTGAAAAAGGCAGATAATGTTAAACTAAAAGATTATCTTGGTATTTACAATCTAACACTTGTTAACACTAAGTTAACACTTCTAAAGCTTGTTTGGCCCTTTAATAAGTTAAAATGGGGTCGTACATTTCTGTAAGTGTATATACAATTTACTAGACCCACCTGCTCTGTTTTTAAAGGGGACTATAGCTATCTCGGCACAACTCTACGACAGTCTGACATTGAGCCTATGCCATCCTTTTCTGATGTTCGGCAAGTTGTAGCACTCTATGCTGTCTTACCATTAGGTAAGTAAATTAATCGCTCAGGATTTTCTTATTTTTACCGTAGAAATGCCAACTTCTTCATATGTTGTCAAGCTGGCCAGCTATGTAAATGGATCAAATAAAACATTTTCTTTGTCCTATAGGCTCCCAAGCAGTGCATGAGAAGGCTCCTCTGGTGAAGACCATGCTGCTAGTAGGTCCGTCAGGGGTGGGTAAGAAAATGTTGGTCCATGCCATCTGCCAGGAAACTGGAGCAAATCTGTTTGACCTTTCACCCTTAAACGTGGCTGGAAAATACCCTGGCAAGAGTGGATTGCAGATGATGCTGCATGTGGTGTTTAAGGTAAAGTTTAATGTGAAATTGGCCTAAATCTGTGATACTGACCTGCTAATTGTTGATATTTTGATGTATTTTGTACTCTGTATTATGTTCAGGTTGCCAGACTGATGCAGCCTTCTGTAATATGGATTGGAGAAGCTGAAAAGATGTTTTACAAAAAAGTACCAAAAGAGGAGAAGGAGGTGAAAAGTGTAACCCGATTGTGGTCTGTCTAGTGTTGAAATGACATGTAATGAGCTATTTCCTTGGTTTTCATTCTGGTACACAGTTAGATCCGAAACGTCTGAAGAAAGATTTACCCAAGATCCTTAAGTCCATCAAAGGAGAAGATTGTGTTTTAATAGTAGGAACAACAAGTGATCCACTCAGTGCAGACCTGAAGTCCTTGTGCAAATTCTACAATAAGATCATCCTCATACCTCGGCCAGACTATGCATCAAGATACGGTAAGCTAAGTGCTTACCAAGGGAGCATTTATTTGATCAAAAATACAGGAAAATTAGTAATGTTTTGAATCATAATTACAATTTAAATTATCATTTTTATAATAAAAAAAAATTGTGTATATTATATTTTAAGAAAAATAAGCAAAATCACAGTGTTTCCAATCATGCATATTGTCACAGTAATGTGGAAAGAGCTGATAAAAAAGAATGGAGGAGAAGTAACCAGTAACCTGGACCTCAGCTCTCTGGCAAAGATCTCTGATGGCTACACACAAGGTCACATGGTGCAGGTGGTGCGTAGCATCTTGACCGAACGGCGCATTCAGCAATTTCCTAAACGTCCACTGACTGCCTCAGAGTTTGTGCCTCCACTTGCAAGAATCGACCCTGTGTTTCAGGAGGAAGAAATGGCATTAAAAGTAAAAAATCTCTCAAATATCTGATACCATGGTTATTCATTGCATTGCACATTGAAGTTAATAGCTTACATGACAATCATTTCTAGTCTTCTCTATATCTTTTGAATCATTTTTTTTCTCCATAGAACTGGTATGCCAAGACTCCTCTTGGAAAGAAGAGAATTAAAGCTGCCTCAGGGAAAGAGGGTGATGAAGAGTCCTCAAAAACAGGGAGCAAAGGTGGCAAGAAGAAAGGAAAAAAGTAACAATATAAGTGTTAACATGAGCAACCATAATCATTATTAGTACTGAACAACACAGTTGTGCTGCTTAATATTTTATGAAAATGTGCATATTTTGTTCAGTTCTTAGATTAAAATATGAGGGATGTAATAGAACAGCATTTATATTAAAATAGTGTTTTGTAGCAATTCTTTAATGTCACTTTTGATAATGAAGTTTAATTAATCCTGAGTGCTAACTGTCAAAATAGATGGATTTCTTTAAATATGGAAAAACTCAGATTATTGAACCTGAACAAAATTTGTGTTTTTATTCATGTGGTGGTTAAAATGGCCAATGTAATCTTCCTGGGTCAAACATTTACATGTTATTTTGGGGTCCATACATTAGATCTGAAAAAAGTGTAGTCTCAGATCAAGGACAACTAATGGGAGAAGGGATTTGTTTGATCAAAAGAATAGGAAAACATGTTGTGATTGGTTTGGGCTGAAAATGACTGATTTCTATTTGAATATATTCAGATCAACAAATGGACAGCCACTTTATTCTTGGGTCAAAGCAGTGCAATTGTCCTGGTAAACATTAATTCAGTGTTCAGTGTTACATAATCCTTCAGAATATGTTTTTTGATATGCTGATTTGGTGCTCAAGAAACATTTCCTATCATTATTAGTACTGAACAACACAGTTGTGCTGCTTAATATTTTTAAGTGAATGGAAGTTCAAAAGAACAGCATTTATTTAAAATATTTTTTGTAGCAATTCTTTAATGTCACTTTTGATCAGTTTAATTAATCCTTGCTAATTAAATAGATTAATTTCTTTAAATAAAAAACCCTTATTGAACCTGAACTAAAAATGTATGTTTTATTAATGTCAAGCTAAAAGGTTTTCCTGCACAAGAATTCTTCCTGGGTCTGCAGTGGGTTATTGGGGTCCATACATAGAGGTGAAAAGACAGTATGTGCTTCAGATCAAGGACAACTAATGGGAGAAGGGGATTTTGTAGCCCCAGTTAGACATGTGGAGTTGTGATTGGTTTGGGCTGAAACTGAGACAGCCCCCCAGACTAGGGTTTAAGGGATTATCTCAGATCAACAAATGGACAGCCACTCTGTCAATGCAGTGCAACTCAGTCCTGGTAAACATGTAGCTCTGCATATTTAATAGAAGTAGAGCTTTAGTGCAGTGCACTCTGATTTCACAAAGTTAAAAGTAAGGTTTTGTGCCTCATTTCACTTATGATATAGGAATAAGCTGCACAGCATAAACATAATTTTCTCTTCCTATAATTACTCTTACATTCCAACCATGTTATGGATACTATAGAATGAATTTAGCCAAATTGCTTTATGTTTATTTATACATTTCTAAAGCATGATTCTGACAATGTGCATATAAAATAGTTTGAGTATATTTACAGATTTATGATTCAAGTTGAACTGCTAAGAATTATAAAAGCAACAAGGTGACGTCCAACTTTATTTTGGCAATCAGATAAATATGATTCAGGAATAGCTTTTGGTCAACACAACATTAATCAATTAAATCTTTTGGAATCAATCCTGTGAATCAGTTTCTTTGGGTTCGTTTGTTAAGGGATGAATAGTCAATTATGAGATTTAGTAAATAGACTAACTGTTATGAACCAAACCATCCTTTGAGAAAGGTGGGAGCTCAGTCATCTGCGGTGGATGAAAACAATGCTAGCAGGCAGGACTTGCTCCATGTAGCCAAGATGTTTCTATCTTTATTTATAATGACGCACAGTTATTTTGGAGATATGTCAGCTGTTCGGTATTAGCCTTTGGGAAAGCTGGAAAAAAAGAAAAACACGTTCAGCTGCTTGTCTGCCAAAGGAAACAGGGGATAGCACACTGACTTGGGTTGGTTAAAGTTTGGGGCATAATACTGGTGGAATTTACGTGAACTGCAGAAAATTATGGGAGGACCTTGATGTCTTTTGGTATTTTTGTTGCTAGCTTCAAAATATGATGATAAGAAGGGTCTCTTTTGGACTTTTATGTGAGGAAAACATCAGATTTGGCTAATGGTGAGTAAAACGGAAGATTATCCATTTGTTTCTTCTTAAAAATCTGATCGGTATGAACTTTTTTCTCACACTTGATCTCAAGTTGTTGTTTTGGTGCATGATTCACAAAGAAGATGTGAAACTTAAATTAATTTTAGACCATTTACATTCCCAGTTGTTTTGTGTAGTCTGAATAATACAAAAACTACAATATTCATAACTTATTCTGTGTTTTAATCTCAAAGATGGTGTCAAGTTTCAAAGTATTATACACTTGAGACCAACTGTTAATTGAACAGACGTACCAATGTGACAACTGGGAGAAGTGTTTGTTTGTAATGTGAGAAATAAGTGTGTAGGGAGTTACTGCCTTTCTCTATTTATTTGACCTAGACAAACATCAGTTGTTTCTGCACATATGGACAAAAATGAATGAACCAACCAGAAAGTAAGCTAGAGTGGCAGAGACATCAGCACATTCCAAATTATTAACTAATTATATAGAGGGTGTGTAAGCTGTAGGGAGTATTAGTTCTGTCAGTGTCATATTTCATATTATAAGAGCAGCCACAGGTTGTATTCACCAATAAGATCTGTTTCTGTGATAGGCTACACAAAAGGGTTTTAGACATTAAATTAGACATCCTGCATTTTTCAAATAAGCACAAAGTAAATAATCAAATAAACTTAAGTTGATACAGAAATGATGGGCATGTAAAAATAACAATGGCCTAATAAGCATAATTATTTTACAATGTCGATGAGCATACGATTACACTTTTTAGAATTCAACTTGGAGCAGTAGGCCTAAAGTTGAAGTTGCTGGCCGTTCCTACAGGATTGTGAGAAGACAAGCTCCTAAACATGACATGTAAGACTCATTTATTAATCTTTCTCATTAAGCATTCTGAATTTTATTACATCATATTTTATTTTACACTATTGCTTTTGTTAAGAAGATATGAAATCCCTGAAGTGACATTCGCGTGAGCACGATTCAGTAGAAAAATACAGGTAGGTAACTGCAGATCGGAGATCTCCAAAAGGGGGCGTGAACTCCAAAAGTGGGCAGAACCTCCAAAATGGGGCGGGGTCTAAAAAATTGGCGCGAGAACGTGTCACGTGACAATATAGCGTGCAAGACAGCAAGTAATGCTGGGTACACACCACAAGATAATCAGGCCGATTTGGGGCCGATTTCTTCTCGTCCGACAATCCTAGGTAATGTCCCGATTAGGGGTGGGACAATAAATCGATACGGCGATATATCGTAATCATTCTCCATGCGATACGAGAATTGATATCACCAAATATCGACATTTAAATTAATACAATAAGGTGCTCCAAATAGACTTCCCTGTTCACAGCGTCTAAAAATGCGTGGAAATCGCGGCCGCGCCATTTCCAGCTTCTTTCCAAAAGCGTTCTTACTCTGGGCAAGTTCCATGAGCCGTGTGCTCTATGAAGATGGGGGAAGCACGAGGAATGGAAGGATAAACACATTTCCAGCCACTGTATTGGCTTTACTGCTATATATATGTTTATGGAGATGAAAACTAGCTGCCCCAGAACAGCTATCAGCGTGGAACATAGGCACCGATTACGTTATTATTGCAGAGCGTATATTCAGTCCGTGAGTAGCCTAACCTCTCCGCTTGGATCGTAGGTGGATTTCCCTCACTAAATGAGTGAGAGAGCGTCGCCAGTGCGTCCAGTTTTATGTGAACAACACTGGATGCTCTCCCTCTCTCTCAGATATTACAAGTGCGCGTTATGCAGTGTGAACAGTGGGCACCGACCGGCAGAAACATAAATCTGCACCTATGGCATGGAGGACTAAACTAAACCTTGTCAGAGCCACAATGCGGCACAGAAGTGTGCAATGTGTGTGCTTGCCTTCGTCTACATTTGAAATAACGATCCTGAGCGTGCAAAAGACGCGATGTGAACAGTTTTCTTTGTGTGGGGCTCCGTTTTTATGATGAGGAGTAGAAAGGTTGAGAAAGCACTCCAGGTAAATTTAGAATGTACCAGGTTAGGTTTATATTATCGGAGTGTCTGTTTACATTAAGTGCAAATAGCCCGCATTGTTGGCAAAGGCTATTTACACTAACTCCGCCCACCAAGGCATGATTGTGTTTGTTAACATTAAAAAAAAACGTTTAGTTAGCATCTGTTTCAGTGGCGTAGATAAAATTATTAATTTAGCCTACTCAACATGTTAAAATGGATTTACATAACCATTTTTGCTGTTTTCTAACAGTTTGTAATTCAATAAAGAAAGAAAATTTGCACTTAACCTTTTCACAGGCATTTTGTTTAGACAGATATCGTCATGTTTCATGTATCATTATAGGATTTTCTAGAAATAGGTTGATTATCCCAGAATCGCTTTATCGTGATATTATCGTTATCGTGAGCCATGTACCGTGATTATATCGTATCGTGAGGTACCCTGCGATTACTCCTCTAGTCCCGATTATCTTGGTCGATATAAAGATTATCTTATCAGAGTTTCCTGTGGTGTGAGGTGTTTAATAGTGACTGAATCTGCTCGGAAGTACGTCGGAGGCGCCCCCCCGATCGCATATTGTAAATATTCAATATGTTGAACATTTACGATCAGAAATCCTGCTGTGTGAGGGGAACCCGGAGGACGAACGCGCATGCGATCTGCAGATTATCACGTGAAATTAAACAATATTCACAAAAGGATTTGGACAATATCATCGCAATTTCTTACTGCCATTACCAAAGACTGGGACTTTGCCATTACTTTAAAGCCTTAAATATGTTCTTAGAATAATTTGTACTTATTTATACTTGTTTAAGGAAATGTAAGTCGGGACTCTGGTTGAAAATCTGTTGGTGTGTGTTGTGCTGTCTTCGTCACATCGCGGCTCACCACACACTATAGGAGCAAAACAGTTAAATCTAGGATTTTTTTTGTCTTCATGTTTGTGGTCTCTCACATTTTGAAGATCTTATAAGATTTTTAAAATCTTTTAGTGTGTACCCAGCAGAATAAAGCCAGAAACTTGAGCACGCGACAACTTGCCCTCAAATGGAGAGGGGTCTAAAATGTCACTTTGGGCAGTTTTTGATACAAAAAGAAACGCTGATAATTGTTCTATTTTCTTTGTGTCTGAAGTGAACAGAAATCAATTGGTAAAAGGGCTAGAAGATGTGACGCTTTGTGAGAAAGAAGCCTGTACATTTGAGGTGGTCCTCAGTCATGCGTACGTCCAGGGTCAATGGAGCAGGGACGGAGTCCCACTTAAATCCAGGCCTGTGTGTCGAATTGCCACGCAGGGCAAAAAACACACACTCAAACTCACACGTGTCACGGTTGCTGACATGGGTGTCATCAGCTTCAAGGCTGAAGGGATTGAAAGCTCTGCTATGCTGACAGTCACAGGTACTATACCATCAATATGCAACCTGTATTTAATGCGGTATATCAAGTCATTTCTTTATGGGATAATGGGTGGGATGTCTCAGAACCCAGAAGTTTTGGATAATTTGCAGTCTTTGTCAGTTTAAAAGTTATTAGAGTTGCCTGTGATAGCAGTTCTTTACTGTCATGTCTACTTTCTCTCAGCCAGGGATATAAAGATTGTGAAGGCTCTTCAGAATGTCAGTGTGAACGAGAGGAAGAGTGTGACATTTATCTGTGAGGTCAACTGGGAAGATATGGATGGGAAGTGGTACAAGGACGACAGCCGGTTGAGAGCTGGGGACAATGTTAAAATGAGTTGTGAGGGTATGTGTGAGAGGTTGAGTAACACATTGACTGGTGGTTCATTATGTATATTCAAAAGTTTGTTTGCAAAATATGGTGATATACCCTAAGTTGATTAAAGTTTAGTTTCATGATATATTGCACATAAAATATATATATTTGAGTTTGTCAAGTGTCTAAAACCCTGTATCTCCTACATCTAGTGTATTTATTTGTTGATAAAAAAGTAGATAATAATAATAAAAGAAAAATTGTCCCTAGATTTCTTAGTACAATATATATATATATATTTTTTCAACTTTGTATTTTGTATTTTGGAACAAAAGTTCTGAGTAAAAAGAAGCCATTTAACCCTATGCAATGTTTAACCTTATGGAAATTTTCATTTCATGATTTAAATGTACCTTTTAATGATCAAAATGTATTTCCATATAGTCCATTTAAATTGGTCATTGGTGTTATATTGTTTAAAAAGTCACAATATTAAGTCTTTCACAGTAATGTATCACGTTTTGTTTTAGATTCTAATTTCCTTCAGCTCTTTCAAATTCAATCAAATCTCATAAACAGGTAAAATACACTCCCTAACCTACAAATCAGTCAAACCAGAAGATGCTGGTGAGATCAGATTCACTGCTGAGAGGGTCTCTTCAACAGCAACTCTACTAGTCAAAGGTAAAAAAAAAAGAGCACATCAAATGTTATCCTTTTTTTTATTTTGTTAAAATGTAACAATGATGATCATTGCAGAGCTTTCAGTTCATATTGTGAAGCCCCTGAGAGTGAAGGTTGCCATGTACAAACATCGTGCCTTGCTGGAGTGCCAGGTCTCTCGTGCCAATGCTGCGGTTAAATGGTACAGAAGAAATCATGAAATTGTGCCAAATAGGAAGTACCAAACGATCAGTGAAGGCGTGTACCGACAGCTTATCATAGATGACGTGGGATCCTCAGATGAAGACACATTTATCTGTGATGCTGTCGATGACAGGACTTCCTGCCAACTGTTTGTAGAGGGTGAGAAGTTCAATTTAATCAGATTTTAAGTACAATTTACTACCCAGTCTCAATATAAGCATTGATTTAACAGACCTATTCTTAGACTACTTTAAATTAATTTATTCTGTTAGTCTATCCTTTTGAAATGCTAAGACTTTTATGCAGTGAATATTGGATCCATTCTTACAGAGCAGGCCATCAGCATTTTGAAAGGACTCAGTTCTGTGGAGGTCATGGAGCCTAAAGAGGCTCGTTTTAAAGTGGAAACAAGTATTAAGTTAGAGAGGGCACCGAAATGGACCCTGAATGGGCATATACTGTGTCCCTGTCCAGAAATCAGGATTGAGAGGCAAGGAACCTCGAACAGACTTATTTTCACTCAAACCGACAGTAGTATGTGTGGCACTGTGCAGTTCACCTCGGGGAAGAGCAAGTCCGAAGCTCAACTCACAGTTACAGGTAATTATCTTCTCACATATTCAGAGTAGGGATACACAACAAATTGGTGTCATATTATTTGCCAATATTACAGGCTTTAATTTCTATCAGCATATTAGTTATTTAATTGTGGTCATTTCCACTATTTTGGTATTTAGATTACCTTGCAGTCATGTAATGCTCAATTCAACTTTAAGCTTTAAAACCACTAATCAGGATTATTTTCATATCATTGAGATACTATTACAGATTTTTTATTCATATTTTTGAATTAGTTTTATTTTTATATTTGTTTTCATTTTATTTTTATTTTTATCAATTTTGGTGTGTTATTTTGATTTTATATAATTTTCATAAATGTTATTTCAGTTTAAGTTATTTTAGTGCATCAATATGAACTGTAAGAAATGTTGCTTTGGCAACTAAGCTGAAATAAGCTTAAGGATTTAAAAAATATTTTATTTAAATTAAATTAAAGTTTATTTTATTTCAGTTCTTTTGGTTTTAGATTTAGTTTGTAATAAACCTCTTTAATAATTCAATCTTAGCAGATCTCAGAATTTGTTTTATTTTTCATATTGTACATGATAATATTGTAATGCATAAATTCACTTGTTGCATTTTACATGATTCATTTTAGTTTTGTGTGTGTTTTTAAACTAGTATTTCATTTTAATATTAACCATTTATTGTTAATCAGCCATAACATAATAAAAATATTATTGGTGTATATTATTAATAGCCAGAATTTTAATATCAGAACATGGGGTAAAGCATTTGTTTTAAATGGATGGTGAATCATGTGGTTTAAATGTATTCTTGCTTATGCTTTTCCTAATAGAGCGCCCTTTGATTGTCAAACAGCCCATTTCGGATGTGGAGGTGAAGGAGAACGGCTCAGTTATTCTCAGCTGTGAGTTCTGTCCATCCCCCAGAGTGGTGCGCTGGTTCAAGGGCAGAACCCCCCTGTTTGCTTCCAATAAGTTCACAATGAAGCGGGGAAAGAACCGGGTTGAGATGACCATCGTGGGTGTGAAAGCAGCAGATTCAGGAGAGTATCACTGTCTGGCTGGTGGCTCAGAGACAAGAGGAAGAGTCACTGTGGAGGGTACCTGCTTTTATCTATCAATGCTCTAGGAATCGTTTTGAAATCGCATCTTAAGAGCACATAATATGATGCATACAGTACTTTACAAATCATTTTATTTTCCTGCAGTGAAAAAGTTGAAGATCATAAAACACTTAGTGCAAGTAGAGGTCGAGGAGGATGGAACTGCAGTGTTCAGCTGTGAACTGAATCACGAGTCACCCAGTGTCCAATGGCTGCTCAATGACCGAGTCCTATACACCAACTACATCAACAAAATCCAGAATGCTGGAAAAGTCTACAGTCTGATTCTAAAACGACTAGCTCCTCAAGAGAGCCGTGTAACATTCAAAACATTTGATATCAGTGAGTCTGCGTTTCTCAGGGTCAGAGGTGAGTTTTCAGTTACCATGCAACTAGGAAAAGCTGCTTTCCAACTACTCTGCATTTAAAGCAGAGACACATATACAAGAATTAACAACAGATGTTGGAATTCAATTTGTATTCTTTCTTAAAAGGATATCAATAAATAACGGAAAAAGTTTTTACTCTTTCAGAGCAATATTTCTTTCCATTTACATGTAACTTTATCAGATCTGTGTGATCTATAGCAGAAATAGGAATGTAATTAAACTTTCTTATTTTACATTATAATGTTGTTGATGCCTAAATTCACTTTAATATGCAAACTGTTTACTTTTTATGGTGTTAACTTTTTTAACAAAGTAGTATTGATTTCTGATATAAGCCATTTATCACTTATCGGATGGAATTTTGTTGCTATTTGACATTTGCTCTATATGTCTTTTAGAGAAGCCAGCAGTGTTTCTCAGGTCACTGGAGGACGTAGCAGGTGAGGAATGTGGTGAAATCATTTTGCAGTGTGACGTTTCCAAGCCATCAGTGACACCTGTCTGGAGGAAAGATGGTGAAATTCTGACTGCCAATGAGAAGTGTGAGCTTCTCCATGTGGGAAAGTCATTGACTCTTATAATCCGCACGCTGAGAAAGGACGACGGAGGGGAGTACAGCTGTGATATTGGCTGCAGCCAAACCAAAGCGAAAGTCATAGTTCGTGGTAGGTTTTAAACTCTATACTTGAATCTAATTAAAATTAGATCGAATTAATTTAAAATACATTTGATTTAATGTGAGGGACTTTTTTCAGACCTGTGCATTACCATTGTCAAACGCATACGGACAACAACTGTGCTGGAAGGAGAAAGCTGCAGGTTTGAGTGTGTCCTGTCCCATGAAATCATTGATGAAGCATCGTGGCTTTTGAATGGCCAACTGATTGTGAACAATGGACAGATCATAATTGCTAACAAAGGGTGCAAATACACAATGAGCATTCAGGAAGTTACGATATCTGATGCCGGCGAAGTGATCTTTACCATTAAAGAGCTCAGCTGCAGGACTATGCTGTTTGTGAAAGGTGAGACCCCTTTTTATTTAAATATCGCACATTTTACAAGTATTACTCATTTTCTGTCTCTTTTGTTCTCAGAGAAGCCTGTGAGAGTTTTTAGGGATATGCTAAATGTTAAAGCGACACCTGGTGAGGATCCAGAGCTCAGCTGTGAGATCACGAAACCTGATGCAACAGTTAAATGGCTGAAAAATGGGCGGCTAATTAGAGTTAGCCCAAAATATGAAATGACCCAAAATAATTATCTGGTGAAGCTCATCATCCATAATGCAGCTATAATGGACTCAGGAGAGTACTGCTGTGAGGCTGAAGGGAGTGCTACAAGGGCGAGATTAGATGTCAGAGGTAAATACTAATTTTATACACTTGTTTTGAATTTTTCCCAGTGCAAAAGCTTAGTTCATTCTGCTGAATACCTTTAACTCTGTTACTCTTTTCTCGTTGTGAATTCAGACTTGCAACATACATTTGCTAAGGAACTGAAGGACATGCGTGCAGAGGAAAAGGGTATGGTGACCATGGAGTGTGAAACCAGGAGGCCTGCTGCTACCGTGACCTGGTTAAAAGGCCTAATGGTGCTCAGCTCGGGACAGAAGTACATGATGAAGAAGAAAGATGTTGTCCTCGCTCTGACCATCTTCAATCTGGAGAAAAGTGACAGTGCTCTCTACACCTGTGATGTTGGGATAATGCAGAGCAGGGCTTTACTTACAATTCAAGGTAGACAAATTAGATTTAAAATAAAATAATAAATGTCATAAAACATATAATATACTGTAATAATAAGGTTGTAAATCAGATTACTAGATGTTATGTTACAAGAATGGTAACATTTGGACACTATGAATTTTAAGACATGTTCAGTTTTAATTTTTCTGTCATATTTTTCATATGAATCTGGCCCTCAGGTCAAAAAGTGGTCATTGTGGATGAACTAGAAGATAAAGCGTGTCTAGAAGGAGATACCATCACTTTTAAGTGTCGGATCTGCCCAAGTGACTACACTGATGTCAAATGGTACCTGGATGAGACCTTGCTCTACACTAATGATCTTAACGAGATCAAGATGATACCTGGTGGATACCACACTTTTACCTTCAAACAGCTTGCACGTAAAGACACCGGCACCATCTCCTTCCAGGCTGGGGACAAAAGATCATATGCATCTCTATTAGTTAGAGGTAACTGTCATAAATCCTGACATATATGACAGAAGCCTGTGGTAAATATAGTGTATAACTATTAAAAATTCTCATAAGACACCTTTACAAACGATACTTTGAGGTGAAACTGTCAATTTCTTTTACTGCTTTGGTATTAAAATAGAAATTATGTATAATTTCTGACAACTTTTGATGGTTCAAAAACCTCAAAAGAGGATTTTTTATCAGAAATGCTATTTTAAAGAAGCTTTTGTTTAAATATTTATTTCTTTGTTTTGACTATAAAAAAAAAAAAGTGAAACAAAATATACTACAGATCATAATGTACAGCATACAATTGAAAAATCTTTTGTAATACAACTTATTTGAATTACAGAGAGACGTCCCACGATAACTAAAACATTGGAGGACGCAGAAGCAATTGAAGGAGGAAGTTTGGTGCTGTTATGCAAGACCTCGAAGCCATGTCATATTGTTTGGTACAAAGATGGCTGTTTAATCTGGAATTCCTCAAAGTACTTAGTGTGTCGATCGGGAAATGAGGCCAGGCTGGCCATCCGTGATGTGAAAGACAGTGACGCAGGGGTGTACGAGTGCGATGCAGGATCTGTCAGCACTAAAGCCACCGTGACTGTTAAAGGTATTTCAAATCTCTTTTCTGCAATTTACCACATAAAGTTTTAGTTTTTCTAATTAATTTACTAAGTATTTACTAACTAAGTAATTTAAAATTAGTATGAAATCTTATGTTCGTTTCACATTAGTTATTCCTGCGGAGTTTACAAAAGCGCTTCAGAACCAAGAGGTCAAAGAGGGAGAGAGTGTAACGCTGATGTGCGAATACTCTATACCCGGGGTCCAGTTTGTGTGGCGCAAAGGACCCGAGACACTAAAATCTAGTGAGAAGTACCACACGAGGCAGAGGAAATCTTGCATTTCTCTTACAATACACAATCTGAAGCCAGAAGATTCAGGGAATTACATATGCATTTGCAGAGACCAAAGAACTATGGCTACTCTTACAGTCAATGGTACTGACATTGATTGCCATGAACATTAATTAATAGTTTTAATCTTTGATCTTTCAGCTTCACTTATTACATTTCCTCCATTCCAGCGGTTCCTATATCATTTATTAAAGAGCTCAAGGATCAAGAGACAGATGAAGGTAAACATGTGACATTACGCTGTGAGCTTTCTAAAGCTGGAATCCCAGTGGAATGGTGGAAAGGTGAACAAACTCTCTTGCCTGGGGAGAAGTATCAGATGAGGCACATAGTTACCATACTAGAGCTGGTAATCAGAAGTCCAGATCCTGAGGACAGTGGAATATATGTCTGTGTGTGTGAGGATCAAAGGACCAAAGCCACTGTCAAAATACGAAGTAAGACAAGATGTTAAATACATAGAATTTGCTTTTCCTGTACTCTGAATGCTGAAAATGGAGCTTATATATCCTTTTGTATTTCCTTAGCTCAACCTATCACGTTCAAACAGACGTTAAGAAATCAAATGGCTGAAGAGGGAAACAGTATAATCTTACACTGTGAGATATCCAAACCAGACACCCCTGTCCAGTGGAGAAAAGGAAGCAACCTTCTCAGGTCTGGGGAGAAGTACAAAATCAGGCAGAGAAGCTGCATGCTGGAGCTGAAGATTTTTAATTTGACACAAGAGGATAACGGAGTCTATAGCTGTATGAGCGAAACTGCTGAGACATCAGCCAACATCACAGTTAGTGGTAAGTTAGTTCAATTCACTAGTAAGGGTGACCAATAAGGAAAAAGGAAAAAGAAGTAAGAATTTTTTCGTGCTTGCCCAGTCAGTCCAGTACTTCATTAATTCTAAAATATAATTATTGGTGGAATTTAATGGATTCAAAGATAGATCGCACAAAAGTCTAATCAAAAGCAAGTCTTTGGGAACAACTAGAAACTATTTGGAAAGCAATAACAGAGACTGTGGAAAACTACATAAAACCAATGCCAGCATGAACACACACACACACACACACATAAAGTGAGAACATACAGTCATATGGTCATCTGTTTGTTTGCCAAAGTTGAAAGAACAAAAATTAACAAATAATTCTTTTTTGTTTATTTTTGTTCTGTAGCTCAACCTGTTACTTTTAAAGAGAAGCTGAAAAACCTGGTAGCCGAGGAAGGGAAGATGATAACATTACACTGTGAGCTTTCCAAAACCGGTGTCCCAGTAGAATGGTGGAATGGAGAGAAACTGCTCCAGCCTGGAGAGAAGTATAAGATGAGAGAACGAGACACATCAGTTGAACTGATCATCTGTGAGGCCATGCCTGAAGACAGTGGAGTCTACAGATGTGTCTGTGGAGACCAAAAGACCAAAGCTACTGTCAAAATTGTTGGTAAGGTTTTGTTTCATTGATTTGTCTTCATTATAAAATGTGTGTTGTTATAAAATTCATATGGTGGTTTCACAGGTGCTCCTGCTACTTTTAAGCAAAACCTTAAGCACCAAGAAGCTCTGGAAGGAGAATCTATTACCCTTCACTGTGAGCTTTCCAAAGCTGGAGTACCTCTGGAATGGTGGAGAGGAGATAAACCGCTCCTTCCAGGGCCACGGTACCAGATGAGGCTGGATGGAAAGACTGCAGAGTTAGAAATAACTCATGTTTTCCACGATGATGCTGGGATATACAGCTGTGTGACTGGAAGCCAAAAGACCACAGCTGAAGTGAAAGTCAAATGTAATGTCAAAAAGATTTTAAAATATATAAACCTTACAGTACCGTTCAAAAGTTTAAAGTCGGTAGTTTTTTAAATAATTAATTTTATTCTGCAAAGCTGCCTTAAATTGATTAAAAGTTGAAGTAAAGGCATTTGTATAATGATTACAAATGATATCTCAAATAAATGCTGTTCTTTCGAACTTTCTACTTATCAAAGAATACAAAAAAAAGTATCATACTTTCTGCAAAGATATTCCGCAGCATTTTACGGTAGTGTATATATCAAATGATTACTGTTTGTGAGTTCAGTTGTTCATATTAAAAGATCTGTCAATGTTTTCTCAGCCCTTCCAATTACTTTCAAGCGAGAGCTTCAGGATCAGATATCTACAGAGGGTGAGAGTGCAGTATTTATCTGTGAACTTTCAAAGCCTGGTGCTCCAGTCGAGTGGAGAAAAGGTAGAGTGATGCTGAAAAGTGGAGCCAAGTATCAGATGACGCTCGAGGGGCGATTAACCAAACTGCTGATAAATAATCTTGTTGAGGGTGATGCGGGAAATTACACCTGCAAAACCAAAGATTCACAATCGACAGCCGAATTGCTGGTTCAAGGTAAGGTCCAATCTGTTATAAAGATAAACAAAGTGCTGCTGATTTTTCTGACTTTATGGATTTCATATGCATTTCATTTTCATCACCATTTGATTTTTGTCTAGCATTGAGTGATCAATTTCTTCCATTTCATTAAAAATTTCCATTTCTTCCACAGTTACAATTGCACTCTGTCATGACATTACATCAGCCACGTTCACAGGTTTAATTAATCTCTCAACAGTGATATAAATCACTGTTGGATTGTCATTACATGATGTTTAAATTCATACCCTCAAATTACACTCATTATTTGACATCAGAAGAGACTATCTGAAATCCCTTTATTTGTTATTAGTTGGTTAAAACTACAGTAGAAAGGTAGCCTTTATATCTTTACAGCATGGGCTAGTTATAAAGATCTGTGGTGTGTTGGTGTACATAATACATCAATAAAAGAACCTCAATAGATGACATTTCTTTGATGACTTTACCTGATGTGATTGCTCTCAAGCGCAAAAAGTATACACTGGTACATTTTTTGTAGCTCCTTGCTGATGGAAAGACACAACATTCACCCTTTTGGCTAGTCTATAACCTTCATGAATATAGGCTTACTAAATTATTGGCTTTCTAAAGGACTCCCTGCTACCTTTAAAACAACTTTGAAGAACCAAGAAACTCAGGAGGGGAACAGTGTCACTATGCACTGTGAACTTTCTAAGGCTGGAGTTCGAGTAGAGTGGTGGAAAGGAGAAGAAGTGCTCAAGACTGGAGAAAAATATCAATTGAGACAGAAAGAAGCAACGGTAGAGATGTTAATAAGGAAGGCACAACCAGAAGATAGTGGAGTGTATCGCTGCGTATGTGGAGATCACAAGACGGAAGCCACCATCAAAGTTAATGGTATGATCTAAGACGTTATTAAATACAGATTCCTGTATTTAAGCATTTCCCAATTTGTTGTAAAAAATTCTAAAACGATTAAAAAGCTTAGCAGATCATGCAACATCTTCATCACTCTACTGCTCTATGTAGCTCTCCCCATCACTTTCAAACAAGAACTTAAGAATCAAGAAGGTGAAGAAGGGAACAACATCACATTGCGCTGTGAACTCTCTAAGGCCAGTGCTGATGTGAAGTGGTTGAAGGGAGAGGAGGTCCTAAAGCATGGAGAAAAGTACCAGTTGAGACAGATAGCAACTAAAATGGAGCTCATTATCAGAAAAGCCATACCTGAAGATAGTGGAGTCTACTTTTGCATATGCCCTGATCAGACATCCAAAGCTACAGTTAAAATCAATGGTACAATACTTAAACAATTTATTAAATAAATACCAACTCTTAGGTAAAATATTCTGCTTAGGTGACCCAAATATTTTTGCGATTTCTTAGCTCTCCCGATCACTTTCAAACAAAACTTGAGAAATCAAGAAGTGGTGGAAGGCAACACAGTTGCTTTCCGTTGTGAGCTTTCCAAACCGGGAGCTACGGTGAAATGGTGGATGGGTGAAAAGGTGGTGCAGGTTGGAGAAAAGTACCAGATGAGGACTGAAGGACGGATTGCTGAAATGCTCATTAAAAATGTAAACTTTGAAGATATCGGCTTCTACAGCTGCACTACTGGAAAGGAAAAAACGACAGCGGAGGTCAAAGTCAGGGGTATGCAGTAATAATGCAAGATCTGATCTTTGATCTTTCATTCATTTTGCAATTTCGTGGTAACTTTCCTCTTTCGGATCATTCTCCACCTTGAATACATTTTGTATGGTTTTCATAGCTCTACCTGTCACTTTTAAACGAGAACTTCAGAACGAAGTAACAAAAGAAGGCGGACAAGCTGTATTAAGCTGTGAGCTCTCTAAACCTGGTGCTCAAGTCGACTGGAGAAAAGGAAGAGTTATTCTCAAGCCTGATGACAAATATGAAATGAAGCAAGAGGGCACATTGACCAAACTGGTCATATGTAATGTTGAAGCAAGTGATGCTGGGAACTATTCATGTAAAACCAAGGATTCTGAGTCAACTGCTGAGCTAACCGTGAAGGGTAAGGCATACAGGCTTTTTGCAGTGGCAGCTTGGCACACGTTGGTCTTTCTTGGCTTGCTGCTATTACATTGAATTGCTTCTTGTGCTGTATTTTTCAGCTTTGCTGTGCCTGCATGGCTTTGTTGTAAAATAATCAGGCATACCTCTACCTTTTTGTTAATATTTCCAGTTCCACCTATCACTTTTAAAGTCAAGTTGAAAAATCAGGAAGTTGAAGAAGAAAATACACTTGTGTTGCACTGTGAGCTCTCAAAAGCTGGATGTCCTGTTGAATGGAGGAAGGGGGAAGAGCTTCTTAGGTCAGGGTATACATTTCAAATCCGAGAACATGATGTTACAAAGGAGCTGATCATCATAAAGGCCATGCCTGAAGACAGTGGAGTCTACAGCTGCATTTGTGGGGAACAGAAGACCAAAGCCACAATCCGAGTGTTCGGTATGGATGAAAGTTTTACAGAAAATTGAGCTTTTGTTGTCGCTTGAGCTCACTATGAGCTAACGTGTTACTGTGCTACTCTTCAGCCACACCAGTAACGTTCAAACAAAACCTGAAGAACCAAGAGGCCCCTGAGGGAGGTGTTGTTATTCTGCATTGTGAGCTGTCCAAAGTTGGAGTACTGGTAACATGGTTAAAAGGGGATGAAGAGCTCTGCAGTGGGACTAAATACAAGATCAAGCAGGAGGGATTGGTTGCCCAATTACACATTAAAAATGTTCTTCCCATGGATGTTGGGGAATACAGCTGCATTGTTGGAGACCAGAAGACTACAGCTGAAGTTAATGTTAGGGGTAGGTCCAATGCCACTTTAATGGGTACACACTCTCAATGGGTTCACACAAGATCGTTCTGATTTTTGAATTCTCGTATTCAGCCAAATCAGATTTTCAATTACAGCGTTACAGAAGATTTCTATTTACCTTGTTAATTAGAAACTTTTATAGATAACTTTTTTTTCATGAAAAAGTATTAATTTCTACAAAAATATTAAACAGCACAACTGTTTCATTACTGAGCATTATATGAGCAGAAACCCTTATTAGATAGATGCATGTTAGAATGATTTCTAGTTAGAATGATTTTCGGATCATGTGACACTGAAGACTGGAATAAAGGCTGCTGAAAAATTTACTTTTCCATTACAGTAATAAATTACATTTTAAAATGTATTAAAATAGAAAACATTTATTTCAAATTGCAATTTCATAATATTATATTTTTATATTCTATATATTTGCATTACGCTATTTTCTGTCAAATAAATGCATTAGGTGAGCATAAGCGTCATAATGCTTCTTTCAAAAACATAAAAAATCTTACTGACCCCAAACTTTTGAATGGTCGTATAGGTGTATTTTTTATTTGAATAGGATCTGGCTATCTCAAAATTGCTCTGGAATAATGGAAAAATCTCTCCTGACTCCCCAGCTAGGGTCCCCTAACTGAATCTCAGCCATTTCCACCATTATTGATACCCTCATGATACCCTTCATGAATCACAGGGTCATACACACACAGTGTCATATCATATCATAAACTCTACCAATTATCATTGATTTCTAATTTGCAATTTGTCTCTCAAAATACTTTTGAGCTGTTGTTGAGATCATACTTCTTACACCTCTCACAGCTGCTGCCTCTGTGTTCTTTGAGAAAGAGCTTGAAGCTCAAGAAGCAATGGAGGGGGATTCTGTCTTGTTTCGTTGTTTGCTCTCTAGCGATAATGTCCCAGTGACTTGGAGAAAAGATGCAAATCAGATCACACAGGGTGGGCGATATACCCTCCACCGTAAAGGTTCAACTCAGGAGCTCGAAATCAGGAAACTGAGACTGCAGGATGCTGCTGTGTACACATGCAGTGTCAGAGGCAAGAAGACCTCTGCGACCCTCAGAGTGATAGGTAAATCAAAACAAACCTACATAAAAAGTTAACAATACAGTTTAGCTTGACTTCAAACATAAACAAACTCCTGTGAATTCACAACAGAGGTGTTCCTTTGTTCGGCTCCTTTCCAGAGCGTGTGAGGATTGTGAAAGGACTGCGTGACTTGACAGTTACTGCAGGCGAGAGCGCACACTTTGTGTGCGAGCTTTCACATGAGAACATCCTTGACGGGGTTTGGTTGCTTGGTTCCAGTGAACTGCAGGAGAACGAGATGAACCAGGTGAGTATCTGTGGTCGAGAACATCACTTGGTGCTCACTATGACCACAACTGAAGAGTCAGGCGTCGTGTCTTTTGTGGTGGGAAATGAAAAAACCTCTGCTCGTCTTCGCGTGAACAGCAAACCTACAGGTGAGTGTAAGGATCCTTATTGCAATTAATTGCTTTCATTTATTTACTATTAACCAGCTGTCAAACTGATATATAAAATAAACTGATATACCAAAATGTAATGTATCATTTTAACGGCATACTCTAAAGTGCTTTCCCCCCTTTAGTTTTCATAGAGGAAAGACTGAAAGACATGTCAATTTTGAGGGAGATTCTGCCACCCTATCCTGTGTGACTTCTGACACCTGTACACCTGTCACCTGGAAACGAAATAATGTAACCCTGCTCTCTGGGGAAAAGTATAAACCTCTGAAACACGGAAACGTAATGTTCTTCTGATTCATCAAGTCAGAAAAGAGGATGCTGGGATTTACATGTGTGATACTGGAGACATGCAGAGTAGTGCTACTCTTACAGTCAAAGGTAAGAACAGCTTGAAACACATTTGCTCCAACTTTAAAGATTATTTTATTATTTTGATAATAATAATGTTCTTAATAATAATTACTTCTAATAAAATAAATAATTATTTGATAATTTTAATGATTTTTTATTAACAAAGTCCTGGAGGAGCGTCAGATACTTAGCCTAATTAACACAAGAGGAACGCGCTCAAGTTAATCAAACGCCATAGGTATAAATACAGCTGTCATACCTCTATCTCCGACAGTCAATCAGTATCCCTCCACCGCCTTTTCTCCACACTTGAGCTATCAACCTGAGTTCTTACCACACATATACGGGGTGTCGGGGTGGTGTAATCTGGGTTCGGGCCATTCCCGAGCTCAGAGCCCTTCCCTGGACAGCACGCCATTACGCAACATAAACGCTACTATACTTTAATTATACGTAAGTGTGAACTCGTGAAACTATTTAAAAATGAATTAAATGATCAGTCTTTGTTTTAAACATGATCTATTTTTAAATTCATACATTAATTCCTTATGTTTTTGCTGGTACTTCTAGTAGGCCTACTTCATATTTCAGTTATAAAATTTAAGTATTGTTTCAAAAAAGGAAATTGTGAAATCATGGTCATGGTATATTTATCTGTTGTAAATCTTAAGCATATTAGAACTTAACTGTTTACAAATCAAAATATAAATAAAATTTGCTCAGTACTTTCTGGAAATAGCACATATACCTAATATAACCTTTGCTTACTCTCAGAACGTCCTTTGTTTTTCTGCCGGGAGCTCCAAAACCAAGAAGCAGAAGAGGGTGAGACTACTTTCTTGTGCTGTGAATTGTCTCATCCGGGAGTTGCAGTTGAGTGGAAGAAGGGAGCAGTTCTTCTTAGGCCTGGTAACAAATATGAGATTAAACAGGATGGATGTGATCTGCAGCTTCAAATTAATGACCTCACAAGTCAAGACAGTGGAGCCTACAGGTGCTGTGCCGATGGCATTGAGACAAGGGCTAGTATTGCTGTAAAAGGTAATACCAAAATAATTGCTTGTCTATGTTTTATTTGATGGTGAGGATTTTATATGCTTGATCTGAATGTCAGTAAATGAGTGGAAATATTCAGTAGTACTTTAAAAAATACATTATTTGCATACATTTATTGAAGATGTATTTATTAAATAATGTATTTTTATTTTGCATTGTGAACATTTGTTTTACCACGTTTCTTCTCCACTTGTGCCACAGAGCGTCCTTTGTTTTTCAATGAAGAGCTCCAAAACCAAGAAGCAGAAGAAGGTGAATCAGCGTTCCTGTGCTGTGAGCTCTCTAAACCTGGAGTAGCAGTACAGTGGAAAAAGGGGGCAATGCTGCTTAAGAATGGACAAAAGTATGAGATGACGCAAGAGGGCAATGAAGTACAACTTCAGATCCATGACCTCACAAGTCAGGATAGTGGTACCTACAGATGTTGTGCTGGCAATATAGAGACCCGGGCTAATATTATTGTTAAAGGTAGGAATGCACAATATACCATAAAGGTTATGGTATATATTTAGATTCATTGTTGTAATATTAGTAGTATTTGTCGATATTGGATATTTAATTGTTCATGCTCATTCCCCCTATTTTTACATTCATTGTAGATAACCTAAAACTTAAACACTAACCCCCGGTTTCACAGACGAGGCTTAGACTAGTCCCAGACTAAAATGCATGTTAGATCTGTCTCAACTGAAAATATCTTGCTCTGACATATCTTAAAATATGTCAGTGTCATTGTTCTGTGTCAAGATGCACACCTGTAATGGTTTCTTCTAAGGTATTTTTTTTACAAGTTGCTTAAATATCTTAATTTAACTAAGGCCTAGTCCTGGCTTAAGCTAAGCCTCGTTTGTGAAACCGGGCCTAATAGTTATTCAAAATTATTAAATGTAATCTCTAGCAAATTAATGCTGTGAGCATACATTCATTTGTATCATTTAAAACTTTTCATTTTAGTTTTTAATGTTTTATTTTATTGTGAAAAAATAATATAGAATTGTAATACTGATCATACATCAATTATTACCATATAATGAAAATAGTAATTTGTTGGTATCAGACAACAATTTCACTATCAATGCATCCTCAAATGTTTGCAATGGAGTGTGTGTATAATGATAATAGGCTTTTAATTAAGGCATGGATATTCATCTGTGTAAGAAAGGACCCGGCTGGAACGATCCAATGACGGCAGTCGTTCGCTGGTGAAGGGCTTTATGTTACGATCTTTCCTTTTCACGACACAACAAGAACATTAAAATGGAACACTTCTTCTTATATATTTTATCTCGTTATTTCATCTGACTCCATAAAATGAAAAGGGTTTTAATGATGTCTGTGCATCATTAAAACAGGAACGAATGATTGATTATTCTTATCAGCTCTTTTCAATACTTTACCCGTCCAGACATAGGAAGCTATATCGCTCAGAGGTCCTGTTTTCCACAGATCTCACGGACACAATCTCGTCAGGCCCGGTCATCAGTCAGAGGTAAATTATGGTTACGTATCTGAGATTTGCCGTAAATTCACACGTACACAATCAGAGATATCAATAACCCTCATGGGGCACCCTCAGAACTCGAACTCAATCGTTTACTTCAGTAAAGGGTTTTGGCCACTATCAGATATGTTAGCAGATCAATATACTACACTCGTAATAGCTTTGGATTGGCCAAATCTTTGTTTAAAGTAACATTAAATCAAAGTCAGAGGTGTGGACGTACCCGAATTCAGTCAGACGGCGTTCACCGTCACTGAACGGAATTAGCCCGTCCCTACACCCAAGCACACTTAAAAGATGCCGGATATTAGCCGTCGCTAAAACTGACGCAGGCTTGCGGAAATATACGAATCCACTAATCTAGTAAAGAGAAAGCACTCTTCAGAGGCAGTTAGAATAGAATCAAACGTTACAATTTATTGACCAGGTAATCAAAACAATAATTCAAAGCTCCAATGTTACAAGAATAGAATCAACGGTTAACCATAACATAACAATAATTCAGGAATTGAAGAACTTGTAGAAATTACTACCTGGCAATGAAAAACTACACACAAGTGACATGTGCGGGCAATCAGTTTACTGACTCCCAGATGTTTGTGTCCCTTTTCATATATACCCAGATAATTCAATAGACCCACCCAGGTGGGTACCCAGGTGGTATCTTGTCATTATAATAAGTCTTTAGAAACCAAAGGCTTCTGGAGATCCTGTGGCCAGGATTACTTATTTACATACAGGAGGTGTTTGAGTAGGAAATCAGGGGAGGGCACGTCCCCTGCTGTACACTATTCTTCTCAGATTTTAGAACTTCTTTTAGCTTTTCATTATGATTGGGATGATGAGACCATTTTACCAGGCGCACTGAGACATTTCAAAAGATATCAAACATGTATGGTTACTTTTTGTACATATTACATTGCATGGATTTTAGGTGGTGAGGGAGGGGAGAATGGCGACTGCAGCCGGTCCGTCGTCGGACCGTCAGCACAGTGTGAAACCCCCAGTGTGCTGCGTCCTGGATGTTGCTGCTAGATAGCTCCGTTGATTACTGACACCAAGCCCACAGTTCCTCTCTAGGGGCCCAGACATTTTGGCACCGGCCCGGCTTACAGTTTTCCCTTTGGCACTGTTTGGGCCACTCCCAGGGTTCCCTGCAGTGTCACTTCAGTCGTTGTAAGGCGGGCAGCTTTAAGGAGCTGAGGGTTAGGATAGTGTTGGTGGATGCTTTTACTGATCTGATGAGGTGTCGGAAATAGCAACATTGGAATAGCGTGAAGGAGAAGATGAGTGCGCTCCAACTGCGCAACCTCAAGTACCCAGTCCCACCAGGTATATGCAGTCTGTGCCGATCGGGTGGATGAGCTAGACAGAATCTGTGCAGTCTTCGCGCCAAGTTTGTCTCCACTTGTGCTTGAGAAAGGTGGTACTCTGTTTGGAGGATGACGTTCTGTACCAGGTCCATCGTGTCGATCAAGGCTTGTGTTCCGTGTTCATAAAGGTGTCGTCCCACCATGGGGAGACCTCTCGTCCTTTGGCATCCTTCCGAGGATGTCGATCTGGCCCATAGAAAAGTCCTCTGTCACTTCCAAGCAAAATGAGTGATCAGCAGGACAGGTCAGTCCTCCATATGTGAACGAATTCATCTCACTGATGACACACCACTGTGTATGAGACACCTGAATCGCATTTGAATGTCCATGCAAAGATTCAACACTTATGAGTTTGTTATCATTGGGAGAGAAAGGTTGTAATGTGTTACATGTACAGACAACATAATTGTGAGTTTCATGACAACAAGTGCGACTGGTAAATACGGTCTCAGTACCCTTCAGCGATATATCCGGTGAGGTGATCCCATTTAATTACCTGATCTTTAACTACCATGCCAATGGATCGAATATTAGTGGAATTTGGATAAACTTGATCTGGGTGGATTAAAGGAAAAGTGGCAAAAAATCCAATACAACCAATACATTCGTTTCCAGTATACATCATAATTGTGGATATTAATTCTGAATACTTTACATTTTCATTTTTCTGAAGAGAACCATCTATGTAAATCTAAAACCTCAATTAAATCATTCAAAACATGTCTCGGGTCTTGTGAAGACGAAGATCTAAAATTTCCTGTCTTGTTGCAGTGAATAAATCTTGTGCATATGATCTGCAGGCTAAGTCACGTTCGATGGTACGGGTCTGATTGATGTGTTGGAAACCAGTGGCCATCTGATCTGTCAACCATGTAGAGAATTGAGATTGTTTGGTTATTTTATAAGTGTTGGCTGCTGAATTAATTGATCCGAACAGGCCGGCTATACTGCTGAGCAGGTCTCGTTTTTAGCGAGCAGGTGGAATTTGGACGGCAAGTCTGTCTTTGTAATCAGAAATTAAATCATCGATTCGTGACTGTAGTCATGCATATGACTCATCATTAGTAATACAATGTTTTGTATAAGCAGAAATGTTATAAGTTACATGTGTCATTACCAAATTTACATCATGTAATAAAGTAACAGTTGTGTGGATTGGTGAAATTGTCTATGCAATGCAAACATTCCCCGACACAATACATTCCTTCCTTTCGGTTGGTCCAGACAAGTACATTAGCTCGGTGAATCTCATATGTGTGTTATTATGCGTTTCTGTATGTGTGCACCTATATGTTGCAGGTTCCAAATTTTAATATAGTGGTACAATTTTGGGTCTATGCCATTGTTTTAGATTTTCTCGTAGTGTATGCATGTTACCTAATTGTGTCACCTGGATCTATTTTAAGTCGATACCAGGCAGTGAGGTTGTACATGAATTTGGTGCTCGAGTGTGTCCTGAAATGTTTCTTTGTAGGTGGGTGGGTGTTACCTGAACTACAACAAATTTGTGGTGTGCAATTTGGATCCGGTGCTAATCCGGGAGGCCATGTAACTGTCTCTTTTGGTGCAACTGTGATTTTTGTGTGGATGGCCCTTGAGTGTTACGCAACACCCACCTCCCACATTTCAGGTTGTGTGTGAGTGATTGGTGCTCTCCAGAGTGGGAGGATTTGATTCGCTACTACTCGTGCCACTGTGTTTGCACTGTTAAATTGGAAAATGTGTCAGTTATCACAAGGTAATAACGATATCCCGCTTTGGCACTAGGTAGTGGGCTTATGAAATCAATTGGAGTAACTCCCAAGGTCCCTTGGGTGGTTCTGGTCTACACAGTTTTGTATGGCCAGGCTTGCCTTGGTTAGTGGAGGCACATACGATGCATGTGTCACACCATCTTTGAATGTCTGATGCCATTTGTGGCCACCAGAAGTTTTGGATCAGCTGTTGTGTTTTGGAGCTGATACGTGTGCATAATCGTGGTACAACTTCATCACTGGTTTCTGGAGGGCTTCTGGAACAATGTATTTATCGTCTCTTAAAATCATGCCTTCAGTGACCTTGACTAGTTGGTCCTGCTGCAGGTGCGGTGTCAGCTCTCCATCAGAACTCCACAGTTCTTGTTGGTACTGTTTCAAGTCAATAGGAATAGTTTGAATCGCACTCACGGCAGGAACAACCAGTCTGTCAGGCTTCCATTCATCTCCCTTTTGTGCTGCTAATTTGGCTAATTGATCTGTGATGTTGTTGTTTTTCTCGTTTTCATCTGGATTTTCGATGATGTGCGCAGGCACTTTAACGACGGAGAGTGAGGGATCGCGTGTTCTAACCTCCTGCCAAATCGAAGTTATGATGTTAAAATGTTTTATCATGAAGTTTACGAATTGTTTCAACAGCTCAGAGTTGTCGCTAGGGGGCGTTTTTTGGTAATGCTTCGCTTGTTTTTTTAAATCTTTTTCTCTTTTTTGACAATCTCGCACTACATGGTTAGTCTTTCTGCAATAATGGCATATCATTTTATTTGGAGACCTTTGGCTAAATTTATCTGTGCTGTTCCCTTCTGTTAACCACTGTGCGGACGCAACGCTGCGGGGTTTTAATCGCCATCTGTTTTCTATTCTTGAACCCCAATCTACTATTGCTCTGAACGTGTTTTCGGCTGGGTCGACGCCATTTGATAACGCTTTCTGAACGGGGATGCCGGCATTGTTTTTAACAAGCTGCAGTAATGCGTCATGGTTGCGGTCTGCATTTTCAAGGCCTGAGTGTTCTCTGTAGGTCACCCATAACCGTTCAGCGTACGTTTCAAATGACTCATTACTTGCTTGTTTGATTTCTAATATTTTGCTCCAATCTGCATGTGACGGTCCCCTCATGTCTAATAATGCCTGTTTTAGACGTTCATAAATCCCTTCGTCGGTTTCGTCATTTACTCTGTTCATTATGTTGCCGGATTTCATTTCTGTGTTTAGTTTCGGTCTGAGCTCCTCAGGGATAGTGAGGAGGGCTATTTGCCATACGTCTCTAACCTCTAGTTTGTAGACATTAGCCTGTAGCATCAATGCTTCCCAGTAGGGTTGAAAAGGCCCTTTTCTCGGCATAGTTCCTCGACTTGTTTGTGCCTAGAGCATTCTCCATGTTAACGGGCGGCTGATTGTTGTGATATCATCATCCGCATTTTTCATGGTTTTTAACACTGCGATTTTAACTGCCTTTTTGGCGAGTCGCTTGATTTGGTTCGGTCTTTATTGGGCTTCGTGAGGCTCTGTTTTTCTGGCCACAGACTCACGAGAGCTCGGTTACGAGTTTCTCTGCGTGGCCTATTGTTACACGCTAACGCAGTGTCTTCATCTTCGCTTTCAGTTTGCGCTCTAACTCGGTTTCATCCAGTGCTGCTTGTTTAACTGCGGCAACTGGAAAACCTGTTTTGTCGCAACAATCTTCGAGCGCAGATATGTAATTACTATATGTAATTAGTTTCCCTTGAACTTGATCAATTTTTGTAGCCATTTCTTCGCGTTGTCTAGCCCACCCCCGTTGCTCGTATGCAAACATTTCGACTTGCTTTCTTAACTTTTGTAATTCGTCAGATCGCACTCGTTCGATTTCTTTGATATTTGTTATTGTTTTTTCGTTCTCGGTCATGGTCGCGAGGTCGTTACGACGAAGCAAATAAACAATTGCAGCGGGAATTTTCTTGTATTTTGATTTCGATTTTAGTCTCGCACCCTCGGCAGAATACCAGGATGTTATTTCGTTGTTGTTCCACTTCAAATTGAATCCCTTGTCGCTTAACCGAACAAGGATTTTTTGTAATTGTATTCCTAAAACTTCCATTATCTCCTGATCTCCTCTGCTGCTGTGGTTTCCTGAAAAACATGTTGTTTCTCGTCTAATTCTTAATACCACCGGTTTTTCGGTTCCGGTTTCAAAATGGGTATTCGAACTACAAATGTGTCTATATGGTGTAAACAATATTTCCCTCAACTTCTAAAAGGCAACAAAGAATATACTTACCACAGCAGCTGGGTATGATGAGAAGGATATCAAACCTCACGTCCCAAAGGGAGTTCAAGTTGAATGTCGCGGCTGGAATGACGTACTCGTCTTTGCGAGAATCACGTTCTCGTCTCTACGAGATCACGTCGGGGTCACCACTGTAAGAAAGGACCCGGCTGGAACGATCCAATGACGGCAGTCGTTCCGCGGGTGAAGGGCTTTGCGTGTTACGATCTTTCCTTTTCACGACACAACAAGAACATTAAAATGGAACACTTCTTCTTATATATTTTATCTCGTTATTTCATCTGACTCCATAAAATGAAAAGGGTTTTAATGATGTCTGTGCATCATTAAAACAGGAACGAATGATTGATTATTCTTATCAGCTCTTTTTCAATACTTTACCCGTCCAGACATAGGGAAGCTATATCGCTCAGAGGTCCTGTTTTCCACAGATCTCACGGACACAATCTCGTCAGGCCGGTCATCAGTCAGAGGTAAATTATGGTTACGTATCTGAGATTTGCCGTAAATTCACACGCACACAATCAGAGATATCAATAACCCTCATGGGGCACCCTCAGAACTCGAACTCAATCGTTTACTTCAGTAAAGGGTTTTGGCCACTATCAGATATGTTAGCAGATCAATATACTACACTCGTAATAGCTTTGGATTGGCCAAATCTTTGTTTAAAGTAACATTAAATCAAAGTCAGAGGTGGACGCCGAATTCAGTCAGACGGCGTTCACCGTCACTGAACGGAATTAGCCCGTCCCTACACCCAAGCACACTTAAAAGATGCCGGATATTAGCCGTCGCTAAAACTGACGCAGGCTTGCGGAAATATACGAATCCACTAATCTAGTAAAGAGAAAGCACTCTTCAGAGGCAGTTAGAATAGAATCAAACGTTACAATTTATTGACCAGGTAATCAAAACAATAATTCAAAGCTCCAATGTTACAAGAATAGAATCAACGGTTAACCATAACATAACAATAATTCAGGAATTGAAGAACTTGTAGAAATTACTACCTGGCAATGAAAAACTACACACAAGTGACATGTGCGGGCAATCAGTTTACTGACTCCCAGATGTTTGTGTCCCTTTTCCTTATATACCCAGATAATTCAATAGACCCACCCAGGTGGGTACCCAGGTGGTATCTTGTCATTATAATAAGTCTTTAGAATTGGCCACCAAAGGCTTCTGGAGATCCTGTGGCCAGGATTACTTATTTACATACAGGAGGTGTTTTGAGTAGGAAATCAGGGGAGGCACGTCCCCTGCTGTACACTATTCTTCTCAGATTTTAGAACTTCTTTTAGCTTTTCATTATGATTGGGATGATGAGACCATTTTACCAGGCGCACTGAGACATTTCAAAAGATATCAAACATGTATGGTTACTTTTGTACATATTACATTGCATGGATTTTAGGTGGTGAGGAGGGGAGAATGGCGACTGCAGCCGGTCCGTCATGCGGACCGTCAGCACCAGTGTGAAACCCCCCAGTGTGCTGCGTCCTGGATGTTGCTGCTATACGCAGGAGATAGCTCCCGTTGATTACTGACACCAAGCCCACAGTTCCTCTCTAGGGGGGCCCAGACATTTTGGCACCGGGCCCGGGCTTACATCTGTCACTATGATGTTGAGTTGATTTACTGAAAATCTATTTAATGCTAATATGCTTTCCCTTTTTAGAGCAACCTCTTTTCTTCTGTGAGGAGCTCCATAACCAGGAAGCAGAGGAGGGCGAGACAGCCTTCCTTTGCTGTGAGCTCTCTAAACCTGGAGTTGAAGTGCAGTGGAAGAAGGGGGCAATACGATTGAGACCGGGAGACAAATATGAGATGAAACAAGATGGCTGCAAAGTACAGCTACAGATCCATGACCTGACACGTCAGGATAGTGGCACATACAAGTGCTGCTCTGGAAGCCTGGTTACCACAGCATCCATTGTAGTCAAAGGTGAGAATCGTGAAATTAGAGGGCCATACTTTGATGTTGGGAAAAAGTATTTTCCCCCTTATGATTTACTGTACAATATTAAAATACATATTAAAAATAAAAACTAAATGAAATATCATAAACATTCATAATTAGCTTATTTATTAAAGACTTTTTAATTCCTAAAGACTGAATAATTGAAAGATTATAATTTATTTTTCAGAACATCCTTTGTACTTCATCAAGATGCTTGAGTGTCTAGAAGCAGAAGATGGCGAAACTTCCTTCCTTTGCTGTGAGCTTTCCAAACCTGGGGTTGCCGTACAGTGGAAGAAGGGATCTGTGCTGCTAAAGCCTGGAAGGAAGTATGAAATAAAGCAGAATGGCAGTGAACTGCGGCTTCAGATCCATGAGCTCACAAGCCAAGACAGTGGTGTCTACACATGCTGTGTTGGTAGTCTAGTGACCTCAGCATCTCTGGAAGTGAAAGGTTTGGTATATTCAATTTAGCTTCCATGATGAGTTGTTAGAGTACACATTAATTAACATACTTATTTGCTGTATTCAGAACAACCACTGTATTTCTGTGAGGAGCTCCAAAAGCAAGAAGTAGAAGAGGGTGAGACTGCCATACTGAGCTGTGAGCTCTCTAAACCTGGAGTGGAAGTGCAGTGGAGGAAGGGAATTGTGTTGCTTCGACCAGGGAACAGATATGAGATGAAGCAAGATGGCTGTAAATTACAGCTTCTGATACATGAGCTCAACAGTCAGGACAGTGGCGTCTACAAATGTTGTGCTGGTAGCTTGGTGACCACAGCATCTATTGATGTGAAAGGTATTTGTTTTTCTATAATTAAAATTATATAAAATTTTAATAAAATTGACTGACTCTTGAATAAAATACAAAAAAGTAGAGATGAAACAATCTATGCACTGGATAGGAAAACAAACAAGTGAGTATGGCGTGATCCAGCATAAGATTAGCTTAATTTCAGGTAGTAGACATTGTTAACATTTATTTGGTGTTCTCCAGAATCACCAGTTGTCTTCCAAGAGGAGCTCCAAAGCCTTGAAGTAGAGGAAAGTGAGACGGCCACCCTGACCTGTGAGCTCTCTAAACCTGGAGTTGGTGTGCAGTGGAGGAAGGGAACAGTGTTGCTAAAGCCAAGTAACAAGTATGAGATGAAACAGGATGGCTGTCTACAACAGCTTCAAATATATGACATGAAACATGAAGATAGTGGCTCGTATAAATGTTGTGTTGGCAGTCTGGTGACAACTGCTTTGCTTGTGGTAAAGGGTAAGGGACATAACAATATTCAGACATAAAAATCACTCAATCATTATTCCTTTTTTGTCTTTCCAGTTGTCTTTCAGAAAGCACGAATGCATCTTTTTATTTGCCTTCTACAGAACATCCCTTGTTCTTTTCCAAGGAGCTCCAAAACCAACAAGCAGAAGAGGGTAGGACAGCAATGTTTTGCTGTGAGCTCTCTAAACCTGGAGTTTCGGTGCAGTGGAAAAAGGGAACAGTACTTTTGAAGCCTAGTAACAAATATGACATTAAAGAAACTGGCCGCAAACTACAGCTTCAGATCCATGAGCTAACAGCTCAGGACAGTGGGGCCTACAAATGTTGTGCTGGAAACCTGGTCACAACTGCTTCTCTTGTAATAATAGGTAAATGGATTATTCACATGCCCACTTTTGAAATAAAAATCAATAAAGTATATGTTCAATAGAAAACAAATAGACACATGAACAGATTACAGACATATATGCTTTTGTTTTCCCCTTTCAGAACAGCCACTGCTTTTCTCTGAAGAGCTCCAAAACCAAGAAGCAGAGGAAGGTAACACTGTTACATTGCACTGTGCAAGCTCTCTAAACCTGGAGTTTCAGTGCAGTGGAAGAAGGGAACAGTTTTGTTGAAGCCTAGTAAAAAATATGAGATAAAACAGGATGGCCGTGAACTACAGCTTCAGATGAATGAGCTAACAGCTCAGGACAGTGGGGCCTACAGATGTTGTGTTGGGAGCCTTGTGACTACTTGCTCTCTTACTGTGAATGGTATACAAATATGTTTAAATAATAAAGTACTCTTTTCATGCAGAGCACTTTTAACAACCTTGATTGCTATTAAACCAGCACTATATGATAATTCGATAAGAGCACATGATTTGTGAATATAGCCACAAATGGTAGAAACAGGAAATGTATTTGTATTTCCCCATGCCCAGTGCAACCAATATTCTTCTGCAAGAACCTTCAAAGCCTTGAAGCAGAGGAAGGGGAGACAGTCACCCTGACCTGTGAGATCTCAAAACCTGGACTTGCTGTGCTGTGGAAGAAGGGAACAGTGTTACTAAAACCTGGAAACAAGTATGAAATGAAACAAGATGGCTGTGTGCTACAACTACAGATACGTGACCTGAAAAGTGAGGATAGTGGCTCTTATAAATGTTGTACTGGTAGTATGGTGACAACTGCTTCTCTTATGGTAAAGGGTGAGTGATTTGAGCGATTTCAATTAAATTTTCGGAAAGAATTTATTAGTCTATTCATTTGTCAATTTTTCTGTTAGGCATGTAAATCTATTTTTGTTTTCCCCACTAGAACATCCCTTGTTCTTCTCTAAGGAGCTCCAAAACCAAGAGGCAGAGGAGGGTAATACAGTCACATTGTGCTGTGAGCTCTCTAAACCTGGAGTTTCTGTTCAGTGGAAGAAGGGAGCAGTAATACTTAAACCTTGTAAAAAATATGAGATTAAACAGGATGGCTGCCAACTACAGCTTCAAATCGATGAAGTAACAGCTCAGGACAGTGGGGCCTACAAATGTTGTGCTGGAAGCCTGGCAACTAATGGTTCCGTTAAAGTGACAGGTATAGATATTATTTTAGTGAAACCTGTATCTGCCATTTTCAACTTTTGTCCATGTAGAACTTTTTTCATACATGGAAGAAACCAAACTTTATTTTGTATTTATTTTTCGCATACACAGAACAACCTGTATTCTTCTGCAAGAACCTTCAAAACCTTGAAGCTGAAGAAGGTGAAACTGCATTCCTGACATGTGAGCTCTCAAAACCTGGAGTTGCTGTGCAGTGGAAAAAGGGAACAGTTTTGCTAAAACCAGGAAACAAGTATGAGATGAAACAGAATGGCTCTGAATTACACCTTCAAATCCATGATTTAAAATGTAAGGACAGTGGTGTCTACAAATGCTGTGCTGCTAGGATGGAGACAACAGCTTCTGTTGTTGTAAAAGGTACATTTATGCCCATCTCCATTTTAGCCAAATTTAAATTTTTGCTTAAAACATTAAAAATAAGTATTATTGCATTTCCCATATCTTCACACCAGAATCTCCACTTAAAATTAAAGACATCCCTCAAGCCCCACCAAGAATAAAAGGAAAAACCATTATGGAAGAAACACACACTGGTTTAGTCCATAAGAAACAAGCTGCAGTCATTGAGGAATCTGACATCTCTATCTTAGAGCCATCAGAGGTTCACTTCCAGGATCTCTGTGAGAAACCGACAGATGACCAGGAAGTCATGAGAAAATTGTTGGTGAAACAAAAGGGAAAAGATGTGAGTTCCAAAATGGTTATCAATGAGTCTAGTTGCACCATGGGAGGATCTAAAATTCCTTCTCTTGCAACCAATGTACCTGAAGAACAAAGAAAAAAGGGGTTGGACACAGCTTCCAAATGGGTAACTAAGATTTCTGTGGACCAGCAAAATGAAGAGATGTCAAGGCAAGTTCAAAAGAAAACTCCAAGCATAGAAACAAATGAACAGAGCAAGGAACCACCCAGAGGCGTTCCCCTGCCTCCACCACGGTCAAAGGGTAAGGCCACACATCCAGATGATTCACTCCAAGACCAGCACAGTGTTAAAGAGCCAAGTCTTGAAAGAGAGGCAAGGAAAACGATGTTGTCGTTAAGGCTACTGTGGAGACCACAAAGGCATCAAAGCATGTTGACCTAACAGTGTCACTCCCTAAAGAGAAGGTCTCCCAGTTACATGTTGAAACCAAAAGGCAACCCTATGTTTTGGAAGCAAAGATCCAAGATATGGACATTAAACAAACTGTAGATACCACTTTGAAGATATCAGAACATGACTTAAATACCCCAGTCTTCAAAGAGATAACAGAAAAACACATTGAATCATCTCAGGAACAATCATGTCATTTAGAAAAAAATTATCAGTATATCAAACTGGAGTCAACTGTAAACAAGGAACCAAAGAACGAGCAAACTGTGAACAAGGAAACAGAGTTGGAAGAATTTCCCCTGCATACAAATAAAAAGAAGGAACCAAAACAGAAATCATTGGATAAGAATACAGCACATGATAATCAAAATGTCCAATCTGAAAAGAGATCAGAAATTGAAAAGGTTCAATCCATGGATGAACATCGTGGACAAATAACAAAGAATATTACAGAAAAAGCACCAAGTATTGCAATTACAAGCCAGAAACCACCACAAGCTGACACCACAATGCCCATTAGAGATATGGAAATACAGGCAGGTGAACTGAATTTACCACACATTGATATTGGAGAACTGAAACATGTCAAGCAGGTTGTGGATGAACATCATGGAAAAGTACCAAAGCATGTAACAGGAAAAGCAACACATATTGCCATTACAAGCCAGAAATTCAAAGAAGAAATAATAACTAGAGAGAAAACTACAGCAATTAAAGATGTGCATAAATATTCAGAGGAAGGTGAACTAAATTTACCATGCACTGATAGTGAAGATGTGAAAAATGTGAAGCAAGCTCTGGATGAAGATAGGGTTAAAGCACCACTGCATGTTATAGGAAAAGTAACAAATATTGCCATTATCAACCAAAAACCCAAAGAGCAAATCATTTTTGCACAGAAGGACACGACAATGCCCGTTAGAGATGTCCATAAGGAATTACAAGCAGTTGAACCAAATTTACTACACATTGATAGCGGAGAACTAAAACACATCAAGCAGAATGTAGAAGAACATCATAGAAAAGTACCAACGCATGTTACAGGAAAAGCAACAAATATTGCAATTGCAAGCCAATTCCAAGAAGAAATAATTCCGGCAGAGAAAGCTATGTCCATTAGGGATGTTCAAAGGGATTCACAGGAAGTTGAACCAAACTTACTACACATTGATAGCAGAGATGAGAAAAATGTGAAGCAGGTCATAGATGAACATAACGTAAAAGTACCAATGCATCTTAAGGATAAGGCACCAAGCATTACAAGACAGCAGTTAAGAGAACAAATAATTCCTGCAGAGAGAGCTATAACAATATCTTTTAGGGACGTGCAGAAGGCATCACAGGAAGTTGAACCAAACTTGCCACACATGGATAATAAACATCAGAAAAATGTGAAGGAGGTTATCCTTGAAGAAGATGTTTCCAGAGGATCAAACACTCAACCTGAGGAGATGATGCCAGAGCAGATCACAAGTGTGGATACTGACAAACAGAAGAGTTTAAAAGAAGAACAAGGTGGTCCTGGTATAGAATTAGATTTTGAAGATGAGCCAGAGATGCTCGAGGCTGCGATTAAAATACAAGCTGCTTTCAAGGGCTACAAAACTAGAAAGGACATGCGGCTCATCTTTAAAGAAGTGTTCAAGAACCAGAATATTGATCTTGGTGGCAATGCATTCCTAGAGTGCGTTGTGGAAGGTAAAATAAGCACTGTGCGTTGGCTTAAAGATGGAGTAGATCTCAAGCCTGGGAAAAGGCACAACATCACCCATAATGCCTATGGTAGGTGTCTTCTAGAAATGTCCAGCTTTACAAACAAAGATGCTGGAATCTACACATGTGAAGTTGCAAACAAGTTTGGAGCAATTAGCTACAATGGGAATGTGATGGTGGGTAAACCACAGAAGCCATCACAAACTATTCAGATTGCACAAACTGTTACAGCAGTTACAGAAATGGTCTCTGAGAAAGAGGTTTTGCCAACTATTAACACTGAAGAGGAGTCATTGAGATTTGTCTATGACCTACCAGCAGCTGATACCTACAGCAAGATCCAGGAGAAAAGGAGAAGTCTAATTTCAGTCAGCTCTAGTGAGTAGTCTAAATATTCTGTCTGTTTTACAGTGTTTATTATACTTTTATACTATATAATAGAAGCAAGAGTAGGTCTGTATTGATATTAACTTCTGGCTGATACCACTAAAGACAACAATTATACCATGTATTAAGTCGTGTTCTATGACTGATTAATGGCAGCTAATGGGAAAATGTACAATTAAAAAAGAAAATAAATTAATAATCAAAAATTAATTTAAAAAATCTAATTAAACAAGAAAGAAACAACTGGAAATGTAATATTAAATTAGTCTCAAATATTACTTTTATGTAGTATTAGAATTTTGCACATCAATAGCAGCTAAACATTTTTGTTTTTTTGTAATTCTGCATCCTCTTCAGTATCCTGTTACTCAGATTATGACACAGCCCCAGATGTTGAGACAGAATACCAACCTGAACCCCATTGAGAATCTATGTGGTATTGTCAAGAGGAAGATGAGAGACACCAGACCCAACAATGCAGATGACCTGAAGGCCGCTATCAAAGCAACCTGGGCTTCATTACACCTGAGCAGTGCCACAGTCTGATTGCCTCCATGCCACGCTGCATTGATGCAGTAATTAATGCAAAAGGAGGCCCAATTGAGTGCATAAATGAACACACTTTTCAGAAGCTTGACATTTCTGTTTAAAATATATTTTTATATATTTGTTATTGATATTATGTGATATTCAAATTTTCTGAGACACTGAATTTTGGGTTTTCATTATCTGTAAGCCATAATTATCAAAATTCACGAAATAAAGGCTTGAAATATTTCACTCTATGTGTAATGAATCTATATAATATATGGGTAGACCTTTTTCATGATATAATATTTTTTAGATGTACCTGTAGTGTTTAAATGGTTCTGATGTGCTGTTCTCAGATGGTCATGCTGTGAAAGAAGACGAGCATCACATTACATCAGAAGGACAGTTAGGTGTTTGTTATCTTGTACTGACTGGTGTCACAGAGGTGGACTCAGGTCAATACATGTGCTATGCAACCAATCCTGCAGGGAACGCAAGTAGTCTGGCTAATATCATGATTGATGGTAAGTTTTTGAGAAATTGTTATTATGGCCATCTGTTATAATGGTTGTATTTATTTCCAAACTCATAACTTGCATTTATACTACTGTTCAAAAATAGGTGTCAGTAAGATTTTATTCAGCAAGAATGTGTTACTTACGTTGATCAAAAAACATTATTTTCATAATTTAATCCTTAAAATATTAGGCAGCACATATTTGCAAAACTGATCATAAGAAATGTTACCTGAGCACCAAAACTGTATATTAGAAAGATTTCTATAGGATCAAGTGACACTGAAGACTGGAGTGATGATGCTGACAATTCAGTTTTGTCACAGGAATAAATTACATTTTAAAATAGAAAACAGTTATTTGAAATTGTAATAATATTTCAAAATATTTCTGATTTCCTGTATTTGTGATCTTGCAACCTTGATGAGCATAAAAAACTTGTTACAAACATATTAAAAAATGTTCCTGATCCTAAACTTTTGAATGCTAGAGTATGAAGTTTTAAAGGTGACACAGTAAAGTATTGGTTAGCAAAATGAAAGAACAAGGTTTTTGTTTCCCACAGTGCCTCCAAGTTTTACAACCAGACTACAGACCTCAGTGCTTGTAAGGGACAAGATGTGCAGTTCAAGTGCTCCACACAATCTGCTCCTTTACCATCAATAAGGTATGACTGGTACCTTATACCCCATTCACTCATATTAATGTAATGGCATTTATGGTAATAAACAAGCTCAGACAATCTATATGCACAGGTGGTTTAAGGATGGCATTCAGCTTGAGGATGACAGGAAACACCAGATTCAATCTGATGTCCAAACAGGAATTCTCACTCTCACTATAAAGAGAGCAGAAGAGGCAGATCTAGGTCAATACCAGTGTGAGGTACCAGAGTCTTCTGATACTTTTTGATTACTTTATATCATACAGTATTTGGATCACATTATATACTTTTTCTCCGTGTTTATGATACAGCTACAGAATGAAGTGGGCAGTGCCAAGTGTAAAGCTGAACTCTGCCCTCCAGCACCATTACTTGTTACAGTCAGGGCCCAAAAGCAATCACAAACTACCCCAACTCCAGGTAGGATGAAGAGGAATGTGAACAGCAATTGCTGTTTAAGGCAGAGAAGTTGTGTATTTGGCCACTAAGTCTCACTGTGTGTTGATGGGCACCAGTAGGCTTTGAAGGAGCACATACCACAGTCATCTTCAATGATTTCCCATCCATTCCTCATGTTCCGTCACTGGAACTCCAGATCTTCTGAGTATCCATTCCACTCCTCTAACAACTAGCTCTGTATTCTGGGGACCATTTTCAAATTAAAATCATATGTATTAATAAACTGTACTTTTATGTTGTGCTGAATTTCACCAACAGTTTCCCATTTTCAAGAGCTTCTTGGTATGGAAGAAACCTTTGATGGGATCCCTCAAACTATCAAACACTTCATCGGCCATCTTCATAGAGGCATCTGCACTGCATTATGTCATTGGAAACATTTACATTATTGTATTACATTTTTTATGTGTACATATACAAAACATTTCAAAAGTTTGGGGTCGGTAAAATTCCTTAATGTTTAAAAAAAATTGCTATACTTATCAAAGGCTATATTTATTTAAAATAAAATACAGTAAAACAGTTGTGAAATATTATTAACAGTTTTCTATTTTAATATATTTTAAAATGTAATTTATTTCTGTGATGGCAAAGCTGAATTTTCAGCAGCCTTTACTCCGGTCTTCAGTGTCATGATCCTTCAGAAATTATTATAATATGCTGATTTTTTTCAGGATATTTTGATGAATAGAAAATTCTAAATAATGCAGAAGAATTAAAAGTTTTGAGTGTTTTGAGGCATTTATTTGAAATATTATAATTATAAATATTGTTTTTGTTCAATTTTAATGTGTCTTGCTAAATGAAAGTATTAATACAAAAAAAATACAACTGAAAATCTTACTGACCCCAATTTTTGGAACTGTAGTGTAAGGTTTCATTTTATTTGTCTATAATACCATTTGGTATAAAAGAAACTGCATGCTACTTCATATATCATGTGTACAGTATATCATATCATACATTTTCTTTAATATACCTTTGTGGTTATTTGTTTTCATTTATACATTACGTGGTTCATAAGCAGCTTTTGAACACTTGTCAATCATGTGCATTTCCACATCCAGTTTAACACTTTCATCCCATTTCCTTTATAGTCACAGAGCAGGACACTAAAGATCTGATCAAAATCATCATTATGTAAGTGTCTTCACTCAGATGCCTCAGCATTTTGCATGCATGCTACTTTCCTTTTTCTTTCTTTCTGTCTCTTTTCTTCTCCTTGTCTGTTCCATATATCTGTTTATATACATGTTCTCATGGTTTCCCCGTCAGTGCATGCTCTGCTAATATGCCACGTCCATCTTCAAAGCTGGTTATGTGCTAAGACTCAAGCCTTGCTGCGGTAGGGCCAAGTGGCTCTTTGCGCTGCTTGTGAGGCAATGTGACTGTATACATGTGATCTGTGATGTAAAACGCTGGTCGGAAAGGCCTATATCATTTCTTGCTCTGTTTGTATACCTGTCCTTATGCAGGTAAGTGTTTATATTATTTTACAGTTGAGTTTACAGAAGAAATGAAACAAATATTCTACTTCATTCCTTATTTATATCTGATTGTTTGACCTTTAATTGTAAATTTGTTATGTTTGCATTATTTATGTAAGTACAGTTATTTATTATTGTTATTTAGTTTATTTACTTAGGGCATTATCTAAAGCTATATCAAATTTTTCATATATTATATTTATTTCTTACTGTATACACTACCATTAAAAGTTTTGGGTTGGTAAGATGTTTAAATGTTTTTGAAAGAAGTCTCTTATGCTCACCAAGGCTGCATTTATTTGATCAAAAATACTGTAGAAACTTTAATATTGTGAAATAGTATTACAGTTTAAAATCATTTTACTATATTTTAAGATGTAATTTATTGCTGTGATCGCAAAGCTGTAACTCCATACTTTGATAAATAGAAAGTGCAAAAGAACAGAATTAGTTTGAAATAGAAATCTTTTGTAAAGTTTTATGGGTCTTAAATGTTTTTTAAAAAGACTTAAAAAAAATTTAAAGAATAAAAATACTATTATAAAAAAAATAAAATCTTATTGACCTCAAACTTTTGAATGGTAGTGCATGTAAAATGAAAGTTTTTTATCAGTTTGACAGCCTAATTGTTTTCAAATAGAGCCCCAGTCAGAAGGTTGGTCCAGTTCCTTTGTGAAGAACCTGTTTCATATACTCTTTCAGCCTGGAAACCAGAACTGTAAGTTTATATACAGTCTGTGTAATCTGGGGCTATAAACATAGTCTTTATTATGTATAGTTTATTTATACTGTCTGTCTGCATACATGCTGTACTGTCTGTGTGTGGTTCTTTAAGCAGTGATTTTCAGGACAGTTGATTATCTCATTTTACTCTGTCAATCAATTTAATGCTAAATCTGTGCTTCTGAAGACCTGCTGCTGGTGTTGAAGACACACAAACACTTAAAGAACAGGATGACGTGGAGAGGCAGGTACAGACGGCACAGGAAGAGGGACCCATGGAGCCTGAAGAACACTTTTACTCAGACACAGAGGAGTTGCTGACAGGTACAGACTATATAACGTTTATAACCAACTTGTGCAAAAATGATCATTAGAGGAATTTGTCAATATATCATTTATTTACTCAGAGCCTCCAGCTGTCCAAGTGGCCATTGAAGACCTAACAGTCCGGCCTGGTCAGCCTGCAATGTTCTCTGCCATTATTACTGGCCAGCCCACCCCAGATATACAGTGGTTTAAGGTATTATAAAAACAAAATGATAACAATGCTTACTGATATTGTTATGATGGAAACACGATAATCTTTACTTGTATTTACCGCAGTGAAATTCATTATTTGGTTTCCTGCAGGATGACAAGGAAATCTTTTCTGATGACTACACAGAAATATTTCAAAGTAGTGCACGTTGCTCTCTCACTTTGCTAAATACTCAAATAGAGGATTGTGGCATCTACACCTGCATAGCTAGTAACAGTGCAGGACAAGCATCTTGCCTCGCCAAACTCAGTGTTGACACAGGTGAGTTAGAAAGCTTTATTATTACCTTCCATTTTCTGGAAGCCAAGGAATAGTGTGTAAATTAACTTTTTCTGTTTCAGGTCCAGATAACATTGAGGAAGAGAGAGGAGTGGACTTTGGAAAAAGACGGAAATTGCATTCTGTATACAATGTTCATGAAGAGATAGGGAGGTAATATCATCATATAAATCTTGATGTTTATGTAATCTAGCATTAACTCTTTTTTAAATAACAATAGTTTATGTAATATCTGATTTGTTGTAAGACATCCTTTATAGCCCTTATTAACATTTTTCAATTTTTTTTCTGGAAAACCAGGGGCACTTTTGGAGTGGTTAAAAAAGTCACACACAAGGCGAGTGGTGAATGTTTTGCTGCTAAGTTCCTTCCTCTCAGAAGCAGCACGCGGACCAGAGCGTTCCAGGAGAGAGACCTACTGTCCCGTCTAGCTCACCGCAGACTAGCATGCCTCTTGGACTTTTTCGCCACAAGACGTACTCTGGTGTTGGTTGTGGAATTGTAGGATTTAATTTTTTCTTGCTTTTTTAATTATTCAATAATTACCATTAGCTTTTTAAAAATGTAATCAAATGTATCAAATATATACATTTATTTTTCCTCTCCCACAGATGTTCTACACAGGGGTTACTAGATCATTTGTTTTTAAAGGGATCGGTTTCAGAGAGGGAGGTAATATTGAGAAATCATTGAATGTCATTCAAACTTTTATACAGTAATCAAGAAAAAGTGATAATTATTATTTATTATTTTTAGGTCCAGTTATATATTCAGCAGGTTCTGGAGGGCATTGGATACATACACAGTATGAACATCTTACATCTGGATATCAAAGTAAGTTATTATACTTCATTTATATTAGTAGGAATTATAAGTGGCATTAATTTAAGCTTCAATATATTACAAGACATTTCACACACAGGATACTAAAAGACTTTATCTGAATCTTTCTGAAGACTTTCACTATCATCCTTTTCTGAAATTTGTCTGACCTATGGCTGTCCTTCTAACATTTTGTCAAACTTCTTTTTAAACCTGTTCTTTGCAGACAGAAAATATCCTGATGGTGTCCCCTGCGAGAGAAGACATCAAAATCTGTGATTTTGGCTTCTGCCAGGAAATCGACAACTCCAGACACCAGTACAGCAAGTTTGGGACACCTGAATTTGTTGCTCCAGAAATTGTCCACCAAGAACCTGTGACAGTAGCCACTGATATCTGGTAAACAAACTACTATGGCTTGTTGCAAATTGTGGTGAACAGAATTTCTCATGTTTTCACACTGCTTGGTGAATGTTTTTTTATTCATTTTTTTATGCATTTATTCAGGTCTCTTGGTGTGGTTACTTGCTTATGGTGAGTGCATTGAAGAAACTTTTCTCTGTATGCTGCAATCTTGTATGCTATACAATCTAAAAATAGTTTTACTGTGAATATTTTCTTTAATATTGTTTTTTTTCTGGGTAGCTTAACATGCCACTGTCCTTTCTTCGGGGAGAATGACCGTGCCACACTGATGAAGGTCGCTGAGGGCGTGCTGTACTGGGACACACCTGAGATCACAAGCAGAAGTGTGGAGGCACAGGACTTCCTACATAGGGTTCTACAGTCAGACCCAGAGTAAGCTCTGCTTACTTGCATGTAATTGAAGTTTTTGTGAGCAGCAGTTGATAAAGTTGATTTGTTTCACCTTCACAGAAAGAGACCCTCTGCATCTGAGTGTTTGAGTCACGAGTGGTTTCAGGTAGGTAGTCATCTGTTCTTATATCAACAAGCAAACATAAAATAAGCTGTGCACATATAAATGAAAATTTACGTTCATCAGAATTTGTATTATTTCTAGGGTTATTATGAAGATGAAGAACCTGAGGAAATAAATACCAAAAATCTAAAATCTTTTATTTCAAGAAGAAAATGGCAGGTAAGATTTGAAATTATTTCCTTTGCCATTATCCAGGAAACCTTTATTCTTTCATGTTTTTTCGTGCTTCTTCCCTTTTCTTTCAGCGTTCCTTGACATGTCTCGGCTCGGTTCTGACTTTGAGATCAATCCCAGAGTTGTTGGAGGCTCCTCTGCGTGACGTTTTGATTACAGCTACAAGGGAAACCCAGGAACCCAGCAGCACCTCCCGAAGTAGTGGATCCTCCTCAGAGTTTGATGAAGCAGATGATTGGGACTTCTTCCAACAGGTGAGCCAGGAGGATGAAGATGATCTAGAAGAAGAGAAAGAGGAATATAACCCATACGCTCATGTGTCAAAGACGCCCAGAGTTTTAAAACGGGATGAAGAAGATGTGCTTATTGGTGAGGACTGCATTCACAGTGGCCCGCTGGTTATTCCCACGACCACACCATCAACAGAGCCAGTCAGTTTGGAGAGGAGGGACAGAAGCCCCTATCTTCACTATTCTGAGAGAGATGAAGGATTGGATCCAATACCACGTCGTAGCCTAATCAAAAGCTCTTTTTATTGCAGCTCCGAGCAGCTCTCACCCATGTCTGCTCGTCACATGACGCTTCGGGATAAAATCCAAGCTAAAAAGCAAGAGCGTGGCCGTAAACCCCTCCGCGCCAGCCTCTCTGGCAGGTTAAATGAGCCCCTCATAGAATATGTAGAAGATTCCCCTGACTTAGAAGCTAATCGTAACCAAAGAAGAGGATCAATGCATTCATCTTTCCTTAAGTCAAGCTCATTTGATAGTGGAGTGAGTGCTACCCATCCAAGCATACACACCCAGAGAAGAAGCAGGTCATTAGATGTATACACACAACGCTCTCCAGCTTCAACTGAGCCAACAGTGCAAGGAGAGGATGAGCATGATGTCGAAGAAAGCCAGAAACCAGATGTCACTGATGAAGAAGAGGAGAAAACTGAAGAAGTCCAAGTGAGAAGGAAAATTTGCCGTCGCTCTGCATCTTTGTCAAAGAAGGGCCCAGTAACTGTGAGAAAGATGAGAGCACTGGTTCATGAACCTGAAGAAGGACATCAGTCAGTCTGGCAAAGTTCTTGTGAGGATGACAACCAGTTGCAGGTCACGGAAACAGAGACAAGACATTTAGGTGATGAGGAGAGCATGGATGGCTCACAGCTTTCACTAGCATGTGCACTTGACCACAGTTCAGAGGCTTCTAGCAGGATAGGCTCACATGAAGAACTCTCCCACAGACACCACCATGATGGGACCTTGATCACCGGATCCTCTGGACAAACATCTCCATGCTCTTTACTACAAGACTCTGAGGATGAAGACATGGAGAGGGTCCTGAGATCTCTACGCCAAGACCTCCCGCAAGCCCCGCCAAGACGACGCACCAATAGTTCAAGCTCTGGACTAAATGAGATACGCAATAAGAGTGACATCTTTCTGAGAAGAAGCTCCTCTGCGGTTCCCGTCCAGGCTGCAGAAAGCAAAGAGTTACTTCAAAGACATGCCTCAGCCCCGGCTCTTCAAGCCAAAGTCCCTAGTGGGAAATCTTCCAAGCCTGGATTCATGAAGATCTTCCGTAAACATTCGTGGGCTAGCCATTCTTCTCCTCATCTAGAAGGCTCGGAAAAGAAACAAACAGAAGGAGCATCCTCACAACCCAAGACCCCTCTTCTAACCGTGAGGAAGAAGATGCGAGCTTCAGCCTCTAGCATTACCAAACTTTTTACCCGACAGTCCAGCAAAGAGGATGAAGAGAAGAAGAAAGGCGGTAGGCCACTATTGTTGCTTTAACACAGTTGAAAATACACTATTCAGTTTTACACTTACACTTGCTTGTGCATAACAATTATATCTCAAATTCTTTCTAACAGGGCCAATTGTGAAGAACTCCTCCCCTGTCATGCCAGAGAAAATGACCACATCAATAGCCGCCACCTCATCCGAAAGGCCTCAGAAGAAGTCCAAATTGTTCTCGCTGAAAGTGCCAATATTTAAGAAAACCAAAGGTTAAACAACTAAAAAGTCATTAAACATTTCCACATAATTGCTTATTATAGATACTCTACTGTTTCAAACTTTTGGGGTCTGTGTGATTTTTTTTATGCTCACCAAGGCTGCATTCATGTCATTTATTCCTGTGATGGTAAAGCTGAATTTCCAGCATCATTACTCCAGTCTTCGGTGTCACATGATCCTCCAGAAATCATTCTGATGTGCTGATTTGGTGCTCAAGAAACATATTCTTATTGTTCTTAATGTTGATATCATGATAAACTTTTTCAGGATTTTCTTATGATTAGAACATTTTAGATAATTTGAAACAGAGATCTTTTGTAACATTATAAATGTCTTTACTGTTACTTTTGTTCAATTGATTGCATCCTCCTGAAAATAAAGTATAAAAAATAATCTAACTAACCCCAATCTTTTGAATGGTAGAGTATTTCACAAAGTTATGATTTTTTATTTATTTTGTATTTCCAACCAGAAAGTCCAGTCAAACCATCCAGGCCAGATGTCATTCAGCTAGCCGGGGGAGGAGCGCTTGTGTTCTGGAAACCTGTTCCATCAAAAGAACTTGTCACATATTGTATTCAGTATAGTGTAAATGGTAAGAAAACATACTGAGAATATACATCCTGTATTATGAGCATTGTTTTTTATTCTGTTTTTCCATGGTGCTTCATAAAGAAAGTTGTGTCCTTTATATTAGGTGTGGAGTGGAGAATGTTGTCAGAGAATGTTACAGACAGCTGTTTTACAGCAAATTCCCTTCCGAGAGGACCGGGATATATGTTTAGAGTGTCCCATAACACAAAGACAGGATTGGCAGCGTTTAGTGACCCTTCACCACCAGCCTTTATGGCCACGCCCTATGAAGGTATACACTTGCTGGAAATAATACCTATTTTTTTCCAAAAGTACTTAAAATCGATTACCTCACCCTACATCTTTAAATATGTACACCCTATCATCAACTTGAATGCACAGATACTATTTAAACTGAACTGAGCTGGACGATGCCATCACTGAATTCAATAATGAAATGCCTTCAACTGGAAATTGAGTGTTTAATCTTGTCATTTTACATTATTGACACAATTTTCCTATTTTGAGATTGTGCGGTTGCTTTGACACAATTTGTATTGTTAAAAGCGCTAAATAAATAAAGGTGACTTGACTTGACTATTATCTTGAAATATAATGTGATCATCTCTTTTATAAAATAAATGGAATATTCTCAGAATATGGTCATATAAAGGAGTTTACTTCAAGGAAATGTAAAGAAAGTGAATTTATTGCAATTAATTACAAATAATTTATTTCATTTTACTTTTGCAGACTCTCACAATCCTCTTTTTAAAATTGAATCTATTGGGTCAAAGGTCACTGTACCTGGAGGTCTTGGCACTGAGAAATCTTACAGCTTCCTGTCTGAAATCAATAGGTACTTGACATCATATTTTATATATATTTATATATATATACACACACACGTATGTCTGTCTGTCTTTATATGTGTGTGTGTTTTAAATATTTACACCTCTTTAATAAGTTATGTAAACTCAATCAATGGGCTAGTTCCCACTGCCACAACAAACACGTTTGGTATTCGCTGGGACAGTATGAACCAGCCTCTACATAGCTTTAATAAATCCATATAATCCATATGTTCCTGTGGCTCAGTGGTTAGAGCAGTGCGTTAGCAGCGCAAAGGTTGTGGGTTCGATTCCCAGGGAACACATACTGACAAAACATGTATAACCTGAATGCACTGTAAGTCGCTTTGGATGAAAAGTGTTTGCTAAATGCATAAATGTAAATATATAAATATTAAATTAAAGCCGAGTTGTTGACTCACAAAACACTGATTACCATTATTTCCAACTTTTTACTGTATGTTGCTAACATATGTCATTTTTTCATTAACTACATTTAAGTGCATAATCTTGTGTCTCTTTTAACAGAGGCCGTTTCAGTGTAGTAATGCAGTGTGAGCATAGCCGCAGCTCTCAGATGTTAGCCGCTAAGATGACACATTACAGACCAGAGCAAAGGCCGTTGGTTTTAAGGGAATATCAACTGCTTCGCCGACTGAACCACTCTCGAATCGTCCAGCTGCAGTCGGCCATCCTCACCCCCACCTGCCTGGTGCTAATAGAGGAGCTGTGCTCAGGACGAGAGCTTCTTTATAACCTTGCAGAAAGGTGCGAGTAATAACATTGTTAAAAGGGTTCTGTTCAGTTATGTATGTAGTCCTATAAATTACTAATGATATATTGACAGATACTAGTTAAAATTATTATCTATAACAGTCAGTGTTGTACAAAATGGCCTTACTCTTTACTCCCGATGGCCTACAGGAATTTATATTCAGAAACACAGGTGACTGACCTGCTAGAGCAGATTCTGAGTGCTGTGGATTACCTGCACAGCAGACGCATTGTACACCTGGACCTGAAGTCGGACAACATGCTTGTGACGGACCGAAACGTAGTGAAGATTGTGGATTTGGGCTCTGCTCAGCCCTTCACTCCAGGACAGGCACTAAACATTGAACACATCAAAGAAATGACAGATAATAAAGGTATATCAATCATACTGTATTATGATCTAGAATTTGTTGCTGTGTTTTATTTTGTAGAATTGTTTAGTGTTTTGAAATGCTTACCAAACTTGAATTTATTTGATCAAAAATACATTCAAAAGCAGTAATATTGTGACATGTTATTTAATTATTATTAAAAAGAATTAAAATAACAGTTTCACTCTATTTTAAAATGTAATTTATTCTTGCGATGACATTTTTTTGTATTATCAATGCTGAAAACAGTTGTGCTGCTAATTTGTATGGAAACGTTCATACATTTTTACTGTTACTTTTGATTAATTTAATGCATTCTTGCTGAATAAAAGTATAATTTTTTTTTTTTTTTTATCTTATTGATCTCAAACTGTTGAATGGTTAATGTTCATGGAACTACTTTTCTGGGCTGCCAGGCATCTTAAAAGAAAAAAAGTATCCAGTATCTTATCACCAACAAACCAATTTAGTTTATGAAAAATATCTTCTGTTCTGTTTGTTAGGTTATATTGTCCTTCCTAAAGCTCCTGAAATCTTAGAAGGACAAGGAGTTGGACCTGAAACTGATATCTGGGCCGTTGGTGTTTTGGCTTTTATAATGTAAGTCCTTTCATTCAGTAAATCCATAACCATTAGGAATAGTTTCAGCACCATTAGGGCTTCCTAATTGTTCAACCAATATTCATTGATTTCCACAATTTTCTTTAATTTTCATCTTTAGGTTGAGTGCAGACAGTCCCTTCCATGCTGATATAAATTGGGAGAGGGATCGAAACATCAAAAAAGGCAAGATCCAATTTAATCGTTGTTATCCAGGTCTCTCAGAGGGAGCCATCAACTTCATGAAGAACACCCTGAGCAACAAAGCCTGGTAAAATTCACAGATGTTTGCTTATTTTGAGTGTTTAAATCCAAACATCAGACAGTGAGATTTCATGTCATCGTAGTCGGATGATGCTTTAATGGCAGAAAACTCATCAAAAATAATGTCATTATGACCTTCCATTAGTAGACCCAAAAGCAATAGTTAAATAAATCCTGCTTCTAAACAAAATGTGTTGACTGAATCAGTTAATATGTGGACATAGGCAGTATTTGATTTGGCTTCATGTTTCACCAGGGCAAGACCGACAGCTGCAGAGTGCCTCCAAAACCCCTGGATACAAGGAGACCGTCCTGCCTCCAAACACACCGACTCTGTGGTCTGTTTCTCAACAGACAAGCTGCAGGCCTATCTCAGGGAACGAGAGGTCAAGCGAGACCACGTCCGCACAAAAATTACTCTGCCCTTCCCATAATTCAAGGGATAGAACATATTTGGAGGCTGAAAGTGATGTGTGAAACTTTGAAATGCTTTTTGTCGTTTTTTTAAAATGCTGTGCTGCTCTGCCACAAGGAAAGATTATGATGAAAAGCTTTAGCTGTAATGATGATCAATTATATTGCTTAAGATAGAACCTTTTTCAACACATACTCAGGCAATCTGCATGACATGCTTCAGTTATTGCTTTGTAATCATTCAAAAATGACAGATTACTTGCATAAACACTGTTTTACAGTAGTGTAAATAAATGTCATTTATATAGATCAGTGGTATTATGGCTTTTGGCATGCATGCATGTCTATCTATCTATCTATCTATCTATCTATCTATCTATCTATCTATCTATCTATCTATCTATCTATCTATCTATCTATCTATCTATCTATCTATCTATCTATCTATCTATGTGAATTTAAGATGTAGAACAGGTTATCACTTTTCACTGTCATCACTGCTTTATATTACTTGCATTTTTTGCCCTGTGTTGTTAAAATTCTGTGGCACTGCTCTATCAGGGACAATTTTATAGTATGATTTACACAATGTGGTTAAATGCCATATTTTATTAATCAATTAAGTACAATTTTCATTAAAATTAGAAAAATATAATGTATAAGGATTTTATTGTTTTAAAATGTTACTTAACGTTTAATGATTTTATTGGTTTTGGATTGTAGATTTTATAAGAGTGGTAAGGTCAATTTAAGGGTTACTGTTGCCTCTGCTGTGACGTTGAACACAATGCATGTATGTTTTTTTGTCTGCAAATTGCCATGCACTTACAATAAATGTATTATTACACTATAAAACTTGTTTTGTTTGTTTGACTATATGCAGTGACAGATGACATTTTTAAACACACAAACCGCAAATTAAGGCATTTTATGAACACTGTTGGGGACAGTAATGTATTGTAGATGCACTTCTTCCTTTTGTCCGATAGGTGGCGACCATTTGCACGAGCGTGTCAAGCCGCACAGAGGAGCCGACCATCGAAGAGGAGATCTACATCCGCCGTAGAATATAGCATTTCAGCTAACTGTCCCGTAAATTAAGACTAGCGTTTATATTTTTAGATACACAGGCTGCCCGTATTTTTGTCAGGTAAGATCAAACGTTACTTTTAATACCATTACAGTTTATAAGTACAGTTCTAGAAATGCTATATACGCTCAATACGGCTTCCGCCTGTTAGGTAGCATGTACATTAAGCCCATTGATTCCGAGATTCGAGTTCATTAGCGCTTCGTTTATTAGCTATGGTTTATGTCTTTATCTTTTACTTGCTCAAACATACCCAACAGGCCATTTTGAACCTTTAACCCTGATGTATTGTCTGTGTTAGGGGGTAACGATTTTCAGATGTAAAGTTACTTCAGCAAATAGGTCATATTACAATGACGATACTTGTTTTCAAAAGCAAAGCAAACACTTCATTGTATATGTATGTTATAGTGCATCTCTTTGCCTATCATTTAGTCCCTCGCCATGGCGACCGGTGCTGATGTGAGGGATATTCTGGAGCTGGCAGGAGATGATTCAGGTCCCATCAGCAAGAAGGACATCATCAACTCGGACAAGGTAACCTGTCACTGAGGAGAACCAGCACCATTGGGCTTTTGACTATAGACGGAGCTTTAAAATGGGTTTTATATTTCACTAAGAGACGTTTTGGCTTTGTATTATTGAGACAATTTTCATTCTGTGTGTTGTTGTAGAAAAAAGCCAAGAAAGGGACAGAGACTTTAACCTTCAAGAGACCAGAAGGAATGCACAGAGAAGTTTATGCCTTGCTATATTCAGATAAAAAGTAAGTTGGCTTTCTCTGCTCAGCCTTTTCACCTCACTGATTTGTTGCCCATATTATTAGATTGTATTTGAATTGATCATTCTTTGAAATGAGTAAAATGACTAGAAAAAGAGAGTAACATGTTTTGTTGTATTAGCAAATAGGTTTGTATGAGTTCATAGCTCTCATGAGATTGTATTATAGATGTGTAATTTCCCTGCTCTTGTAAAAGAAAACTAAAATAAACATAATTTTGGTAAAGTACATAAACACTACTATTCAAACTTTTGGGTTTTTGCATTTTTTTTTTAAGAAGTCTCTTATGCTTGCCAAGTCTGCATTTGTTTGATCGGAAATATAATATTGTGAAATATTATCAAAATGTATTTAATAAAATTTTAAATGTAATTAGGACTGTGATCGCAAAGTAGAATTTTCAGCAGCCATTACTTAAGTCTTCAGTTTCACACGATCCATCATAAATCATTCTAATATGATGATTTGGTGCTCAGGATACATTTTTTGTATTTATTTTCAGGATTATTTGAGTAAAAGGTCAGCATTCATGAAATAGCCCCTGTATATGCTGCTCATGGATGCTGCTACTGTAACACTGAAAGTGACAGCGTATAATTAACTTTTGTATGATTTTGCTTCTTTCAGTCGGGATGCCCCTCCCCTGTTACCGAGTGATACTACGCAAGGCTACCGGACAGTGAAAGCAAAACTGGGCTGTAAGAAGGTGCGGCCCTGGAAGTGGATGCCCTTTCCCAATCTAGCCAGAAAAGATGGAGCCATTTTCCATCACTGGAGACGTGCAGCAGAGGAAGGAAAGGACTACCCATTTGCTCGCTTCAACAAGGTAGGAAAGAGAGGGTCATACTGAACAGAGTAGGAGAAAATAAAAAATGGCCATTGGTCGAGGAGAAAAGATTGTGTATTATTCTTGTTTTGAAATTAAAAATCATAATTGCATGTTCCTGAAAATATTATTCCTGTTTCAAGACTGTGCAGGTTCCTGTGTACTCAGAGCAGGAGTATCAGATGTATCTTCATGACGATGGATGGACGAAAGCTGAAACGGATCACCTGTTCGACTTGTGCAAACGTTTCGACCTGCGGTTTATTGTTATCCATGATCGCTATGATCACCAACAGTATAGAGTAAGTTCTTCATCATGATTCAGCTTTGTACCAAACATAAAATAGTAACTTGACTATGTTACAGTTTACTTCCTTCTAATCACAATTTTTCACTGATTTCATTGATATTACTCTAGAAGCGCACTGTGGAGGATCTTAAGGAGCGTTATTACAGCATTTGTGGCAAACTGACAAAAGTCCGGGCGGGAACAGGGGCAGAGCCGAAGATCTTCATATTTGATGCTGGTCATGAGAGACGCAGGAAAGAGCAGCTCGAAAGACTTTTCAGCCGCACTCCAGAGCAGGTGAGAGCAAGACTGATCTTTTTCATTCTACATAACAATTATCGCAACAGTGATGCAGTGTTTTTACACAGGACTTTGTGAGACTATGGGGGTGGAAGAAACATTTATGCATTATCGATCTGGTGCACCAATTTTTGTGTCAATTATTATTATTATTATCATCCCTTAACATAAAAAAATGTGTATTGTAATACAACTGTATTGTAAAATAAATGTAAATACAAATTTTATGTTACTTTTCAGTAGAAAAATTATCTTTGCATGACAATTTCTATATTTTGCATTTATCTTGGTGTCTGTAAATAATGTTGGTAATTAATGGGACACAGTGGAGATGCTGGTTTAAGTTCGTTATATCTAATGGGGACAAGCTTGATCTCATTTAGACATTGTGCTTCCTTTTCTTTCCTGTAGGTGGCAGAAGAGGAATACCTGGTCCAGGAGCTGAGAAAGATTGAGACACGTAAGAAGGATCGGGAAAAGAAGGCCCAGGACCTCCAGAAGCTCATTACAGCCGCTGACACGACGACAGAGATGCGCAGGGCTGAACGCAAAGCCACCAAGAAGAAGCTGCCGCAGAGACGAGAGATGGAAAAACCTGTAATTATCTCTATATTTACATTCAATTAAAATTTTAACCTGTGTGCTATTAGTTATAGCTGTTTGATGGGGAAAAATTGTTTTCAATAGTGATCATTCTAATTTTGCAATTTCTTTGCAAAATGTAAAAACATCTGTAAACTTTAATACTTTCTAGCACTTGCTCTAATGCCTTCTCATCTCTCCAATGGCAGGCTGTTCCTGAAACCGCAGGCATCAAATTCCCAGACTTCAAATCTGCTGGTGTTTCACTACGGAGTCAAAGAGTAAGATCAACTTACACGCTCGACAAAACTGACCCCTGATCGGTTTCTTAATGTATGATCTATGCAGAATATTATGATACATCCCTCTTCGCTGCAGGCCCTGTGGCATTTTACTTCTCTCTCATTAGCCAGGAGTTGATTGATTCACACAGTCATAGGTAGAGTAATCTACACACAGGAAGGCATTCCTCTTAAAGAGTAATGAAGGGAGGTCGCTCTATATAAAATGCATTAAGGACGGTACTGGGGTAGTATATGACTCAGGTCATCTGTTAGTCACACTTGGGTGCATAAAAAATATTTTGACCTGCTCTCTCTGAAGTGCATTTCAGGGGTATTATGAATGAAAGATGACCCCATTTTTATTCCATTGCTCCCACGTTTTTCTACCATGTAGCCATCTGAGATTAAAGGTGTTAATGTTCCAGCTAGAGTTCCAGCACCCCATGGATTAAGACACGAGTACAGAAGCACGACTTAAGTTTACTGAAAGTTTATTTGTAGATTATTGTAGAACTAATGAATTTGTGTGCTTAGATGAAGCTGCCCAGCTCAGTTGGACAGAAGAAAATAAAAGCAATTGAACAGATCCTGACGGAGCAAGGAGTGGGTGAGTAGCATTTGTATAAGCATTCCTTTTGACTTCCTACCGATCATGTGATTCTACTTAATGGTAATAAAGAGGTTCAATGATTTAAATTAAAAAAGTGACGTGACATATGGCCAAGTATGGTGACCCATACTCGGAATTTGTGCTCTGCATTTAACCCATCCAAAGTGCACATACACAGCAGTGAACACACACACCCGGAGCAGTGGGCAGCCATTTATGCTGCGGCGCCCGGGGAGTAGTTTGTGGTTTGGTTCCTTGCTCAAAGGATCCTCAGTCGTGGTTTTGAGGAGGAAGAGAGCGCTGCACATTCACTCCCCCCACCTACAATCCCTGCCGGCCCGAGACTCGAACTCGCAACCTTTCGATTACAAGTCCAACTCGCTAACTATTAGGCCACGTCTTCCCCTTAATTATAATTAAAGTGATTAATTTAGAAAAGATTCAGTTAAAATATTGATTTTGCTTGCATATGACAATTTTCTTTTCTAGCATTTGCATTTCTTGTATGAAGATAATATAACATTGTATTCATATTTTTTTAGTAAAATATGACTTATTTTGCCATGGTGCAGAAAACACTGGCAAAGAATACAATTATAAATTGATCATGGAGTTTTTATCATCAGTATTGCGATTGTGAAAGCAGAAATTCTTTACGCAGGTATATTGTTCTTTATCTAAACCTTCTAAAATCAACTCTTGCAAACAAAAAAGATAACTACAAGTTCTAAATACAGAATTTGCTGTGGTGTGAATAATTTCTTAATGTATCCCTTTTTCCTTTTTTTCTTTCCTCGACAGACCTCAACCCCATGCCCACTGAGGAGATTGTACAGATGTTTAATGAACTCCGCAGCGACCTGGTCCTAGTGTATGAGTTGAAGCAGGCCTACAGTAACTGTGAGTACGAACAGCAGATGTTGCGGCACCGCTATGATGCTCTGCTAAAAGCAGGGGGCGCCGTCACACCACAGAGTGAGAGCGGTGGAGCACCTGACAGTCAATCCTGGCTTAGCGCTGATGACATCAAAACCGAAGCCAAAGAGCAGATTATTGATGTGGTTGGAGCTCCACTCACTCCAAATTCGGTGAGTTTTCAGAGGGAAGGTTGTGTCTGTAAATTACCGTGACATGAAATTATTGGTTTGTAATTCATATGATAGAACTACTTTAGTGATAGACCTCAGTAGGCATCATCGTGCAATTTGATCTCCTTTTAGACATTAGAAATATTTATTTGAATATTTGAAACCCAAATCAAATTGTTTTCATATTGGTTTTTATTTATTTCCATATGTATTTTTTAGTGCTGTCAAACGATTAATCGCATCCAAAGAAAAGTTGTTTTTTTAACATAAGATGTGTGTATATTAAGGCTGTGCAATTAATCGAATTCGATTAACATGCTCTTCTTGACAGTAAATCCGGTTTCTTGATTAGCAGTAAATCTTCATCACCTGTTTTCAGATGGAGCGGCAGTTAATACACAGAGCCGTAGTTCACTGACAAGCTACGCAATATTGCATTCGTAATTGAAGGCGATTCGTCTGCGATTACAAATCTGATATGTCCTAGCTTGTCAGTGAACTACGGCTCTATACTGTGTATATATATATATTATGTATATATAAATACACACATACAGTATATCATTTGAAAATATTTACATGTATATACATTTATATTATATATAAATATAATGTATAAACTGAACATATTTTTCTTAAATATATACAAGAATGTTTGTATTTATATATACATAATACATATACACAGTATACACCTATATTATGTAAATAAAAACTTTTATTTTGAATGTGATTAATCGTTCAACAGCACTAGTTTTTTTCATATCCGTTTTTGAATATACATTGTCTACAGATGTATTGATTTAAAGCTTACTTTATTTTAAATGTGATCTTTCATAAAATTCTATTTCAACATGTTTTCCTCTCTTTTCACAGCGCAAACGCAGAGAATCTGCCTCGAGTTCCTCGTCTATCAAGAAGGTGAAGAAACCGTGACATAAATGACTTTGTAAACTCCATTGGACGTTTTTTGGAAGAGGATGGAGAGGTTTGTGGAGCTCTCTTAAGTGATTGCCTGCGTCAGGGTCAGAGGGTGAAGTTGTCGTTGTAGGTCATCTGTTATCTGCTCTTTTGATGACCGCTCTCTGGCTCTCTCTGTTAATGTATTCAACACAATGACTACCCTCTCTGTCCACCACCCCTCAATCCCACCTGCTTCCCTCCTCTCTCCATTCTCCAGACCAAGCCTCTTCCATGACACAGACCACCTTTGACAACCTATTCCATTATACCACCTCTTCTGTCCAACCAGGCAGCCCAAACCCAGATGAACTGTAAATTGGCAAAGAGAGTGAATCGGCACATGACAAGACAGAAGCAACTAGACAGAAAAAAAAGAAGTCTGCTTGTCTGTCTGAAATGAACTTATGCTGGACAGATGGTACGAGTGAGTCTGGATCCTGTTGAGGAATTTATTGAAAGAGTGTTTGCTTTTTGGCTGAATCTTGAAACGGTAGGCTCTGGAAAAATGTCAGTGTCCCTGTCTAACTGACATCTTTACGTCTACCATTCTGATTTGCCTGTTTTCACCTGCAATCCTGCATTTTCTCAGAAGAGGCTGAGTGTCACCCATCTCAAATAGGTGCTCTTGAATGTTGAGCTCGTTACCTGTAAAATGTACTTGTGTTTAATAAATGTTTTTTTTTTGAAGCGTTTCACTTTTAATTTGCTAAAGTTTAATGCAAGGGAAAAAATATATATTTTGTATTCTATCACTGGTTATCATCTAGGTGGTAGAATATAAATATCCTGTGATCATGATTCAGTGCTGTAATATGATTGCTATTTCGGTTATGGACTGATTTCGATTTTTTTTATGTAGTTTTAAAAACACTAAAAGCCAAGGTAAAATTCTGACCATCGTTTGATATGGAAGCTGAAAGCGTTAACTAAACACACCCATGCGTTGATTTGTTCCGTGTATTTCGCTTCTCATTTGTGAGGCTCTCGGTGCGTTTTAAATTAGCTGTCAAGCGCGCGCATCAATAACGTGAACGGTGCGAGCTCTGCCGCTCGTCATCGCCACTTCATGAATTCGCCGCGATAAAGACGTCTGCAGTAAATTCATTACAGTATTGAACATGACAGGAAACATTTATAATTTACATGTCAACTCCACATAACCAGTGATACATTTATTCGAGACAGTAAAGCGCGGTAGTGAGCCTCTGAACTGAGGCAGAAGCATAACAGACCTTTAGATTTAAAGGTTTCCCGAAGGTTTGTTATTAAATTAGCTTTTTATGACACACTTATTTTATTTAGAAGGTAACACTTGTTTATCTGTAGTTAAAAATATATGTTAATACAATGTATAATATATGTATGTATAATTACAGTTAAATAACTAAAAAGCTTAAATAATTGTATGTAATTCTATAAAAATAGGCCATGGAAGTGCACAGAGGAACAATTTAGTTGGAATCACTTGCAAAATGTCTTTCAGAAGGTTCGTTCTCACCAACAATGGTAAGCCGATAATGTTCTGTTAAGTGTAAGTCTGTAGCAGGGGCGTAGCCACTTTAGGTTAGCACCTAAAAACAGATGCAGAATTATAATTTTTTTTAATCGTAATAAACATGGGCAGCGCAGAGGAGGGGCTAGCAGATGCTTCAGCACCCCCAAGAAAGACCAAAGCACCGCCATTGCACCCATATTAAATGAAATAAATTAAAAACACTTATTATTACGCATTCATAACTCTGCATTGCAATATAACGTGACGTGATTAGCAGGCGCACTTTTCGAATTGACAGCATTTTATTTAAAAAATTGATCGGTTCCTTGTGGCAAGAAGGCCTGTCCCCGACTAAAGATTTCACTAGTCACACATAAATTGATTAATATAATAACTTAGGCTACCATCCTTTAATATATAGGCGTATAGCCTATTCCGCGCCCAAGCACACGTCTAAAGCTTGCAACGGCAAAAGTAGGCTAATGATTATGAATGTTGGGGGAAAGGCAAAATAAAACATTTTAATTATTCGTTAATAAACTAGTCATTTCTTCTCAGTCAGTGTCGGCTGAAAAGATAAAGTTGCAGAATGCGACGCTGACTTTAATAAAGAAATGCACCTTTTCATTCCGATTTTTATTTTTTGGTTCTTCGTTCGTTTAATAAAGTAGCCGGTTCATTGTTGTCATGGAGACTGCATGAGACGGCAGAAAGCGCATCTTGTTTCTCTATGTATTCTTTCTCTGTGTAGCCTACATAAATAAAAGCATATATATATATATATATGAACTTGCTGTTGAATTTTGTATTTTTGAAAGTTCAATAATAATATTAAAAAAACTTGCCGGACGGATTCATTACCCCGCTTTGTTCCGGGACCTCACAATTTACAGATTAAGCAGTGCTTACAATATTTTTTAATTTAAAATTTAACTACAATTTTAAATTATTTTCAAAAAATAAATAAATAATAATAACATCATTGAGGCATTCAAGGCCAGACCACGCTGTCTCGCCCTTTGAGCAGCTAACAGGCACCATTAAATGTACTGTGCTATGTTGTTGGCGATCCTGAATGTAATGTATACAAAATATTTTACTGCTTTCTCTAATGTGTCTTGCAAGACATCTATTCAAGATTGTTTATTCCACCAAAAGTAATTTCAAAGGAACATTATATGTAGGCCCATGTAGGCTACAGTTTGTCACCTTTGCAGGATGTGCAAAATGTTAATGATTTAAAAAAGGAGGGATTATTTAAAAGCATTTTGTTTTTATTTAGTCGAGCAGCTACAGCTGTTTTTACATAATATATTTTTACATAGCCTAGTCACTGAAGTCAATGATTATTCTTTGATAAAGTAAATGTGCTTTGCGCACTGTATCATTTGTTCGTAGTTTGAATAACGTGGAAATGCGGTGTTATAATTAGAAACTTAAAATGTATTTTTATTAAACCTGTGATCATCAGGTTAAATAGGAGTTTAGTCTTATTAAAATATGTGACATAAATTGTACTTGCCTAAAAGGGGTTTATGATGTGTGTAGTTAATGATTAGGCTACAGTGAGCGCGTTTGACTAGAGCGCAGTTAAAGAGCTGTTGTAGGTTATACTGTATGTGATTGTCGGTGACCCTCTTCAGCGAGAAAGAAAAAAAAAACAACAACAAAAATATAGCTGCAAGCAGCGATAACCAGGGTTCAAGAATTATAAGGCCTAAGGTGGTATGGTTTTAGGGTCTAGGCCAACATAGTTGGATGCATAGCTGACAGTGAAACTCATCGAAAATGGACAATAGGCTCACAGAAACACACACACACACAAATAGAAATGAAATGGTTAAACTATCATATTAATAATCATTAAGCTTGCTTACACAGATACACAGACACACTCATATACGGACATACATGCACACATATTTTGTTGCAGATATAGATATTTGAAATAAATGACAGGTGACAATACTCTTTGCAAGTCTTCTGTTTTTAAGAGTTTATATCAGGGATCTCCAACCCTGCTCCTGGAGAGCTACCATCCTGCAGATTTCAGTTACAACCCTGCTCCAACACACCTGTCTGAAATTAACAAGTAGCCTTGAAGACTGTGATTAGCTGGTTCAGGTGTGTTTGATTGGGGTTGGAGCTGAAATCTGTAGGACAGTAGCTCTCCAGGAGCAGGGTTGGAGGCCCCTGGTAGGCCAATGTGAAATGCAGGCTGACAATAGAACACATTCACAATGGAGAATTCATTAAAACTGTCTCTCTCTCTGTCACACACACACACACACACACACACTCACTCACTTTGTTGCAGATATAAAATAGTGATTTTCAAAGACATCCAAAACGGAGAATAGGTTAACAGACACATGTAGCCTACACACAAATGAAATGGTTAAACTAACATATTTACCCAATAAGCATGCTTTTTTGTTTTTTTAAATTTCGCATTAATCTGACAATAAATGTGGCACACCCAGTTTTTCTGATGCACATCCAGAGTCTCCTTTCTGGCTACGCTCCTGGTCTGTAGTTCTGTCGGTTTGCCTTTTTAAATGTCCAGGCTCTTTGACAATTGGATTCTGATTGGCTGTCAGTGTTTTATCGTGTTCGGAGAGTGATTCCAACTGAACTATATCGTTCCTGTGTGTTATCGTTATACCTGTGGTGTGGACTTGTTCTCGATGTGAGACACGTTGTAAATTTACGCAATGTCACACAAACTATAATGGCTGTTATTCAATATTATCAGTGTGCTATTTTAATACATACATTCTACACACAATAAGTCATCATGGACAAAATTCAGACAGTATTTATTTTTTTCCACCAAAGAAAATGGCTTCTAAAGAAAACATAGCATCAGGCTTTGCGGGTTGCTATTGCACAGAAACAGAGTAAGTAATTAGTTTCAGCAAGTTTTAATTATGTTACATGCTCCCTTAACGTTGTTTTAAATATGAGGTAAGTGGTAGTGTCCAGTGGAAAATAATTAATCCTCTTTATCTTTCTTGTCTGACTTTAGATAATAAAGCGGCTTGGTAGCCTACCTGAAGAAAGCTAGCAGCTGTGATCTGTTGAGAGAAGAGAAAGTGAAAAACAGTGGTAAAATTGATTCTTGGTGTCTATATTTCATGTTGGAAATTGGCTCGTAAATCCCGACGTATGATCTATGGTGGCCATCCTTGGGAAAAAAAATCAGTAAGTGTGTAATTTCTCCCTTGACAGAACACAGCCGAAAGACGATCCTTCTTTTCCCCTCTCTCTGTTCCTGTTTCTTTTCATGACTTTGTGATGGCTCCATTTCATTACAGCAAATCCATTTATCAAACGTGTTACTAAGCAAATCTCATTCCAAAATACTGAATGGGCATTTGTGTCATTCTCAGATGAGGATGAAGGTCATGTGAGCACACTCATGTCTTTCCTCTTATGCTTTTCATGTTTATTTTTGTCTTGAATGCAGGGTGAATGTCTGTTCATGTTAATGTGACTTTGGGAGCCCAAACAGGGTTATTGCATTGCTACCCATGTGAAAATGTAAATGGCTGAGTATGCCTCCTCAGTGGGACACCAGACGTAAGGGGATGGAGAGGTAAAAAGCATCGGGCAGAACCCTGGCAGAGTGGTTTATTATCCTGACGAAGAAGTGATGGTGTGAAACGAGAGCTCTTTATCAGAGGCACTGGAGTGGAGGAGAGCTTTTTAATCATGGCCTAAGAGGGGTGAAGGGTTTTTATCATAATTGAAGTCTTTCCAGGCTAATTGTGGCTATACGTCATTGTCTGAGAGCACGCCTAGAAGCAGATCTGGTAGGGATATGATGGAGAAGAGTTAGTCAAGAAAAAGACGACATGAGGTCTGTCATCGAGGGAGCGAGGCTTCATACAGTTTTCATCACTCTATCAAAATGCATAGATCTCCATCACAGTCAGATGATGATAATGAGCCTTCATTGAACTCCACAGTAAATGTTCTGAAAGGGTGAAACTCATTTAAAAATCTAGAAAAAAATTATTGTCTAATGACATTTTTTTCTCTTTTGGAATATCAACATAGATGAATTCATTTCCAAGAAAGAAAATGAAATTCTTCAATGTCAGTGTAGCTCATTTTAACTTCCTTTTACCAATTAGATGAGGTTACTGTCCCAGTCACCTGTTAGGACTTATGCTCACGGCTCGTTTTAACCACCCCAGACTGCTTTTGGACAATGTTTCGTTATCCACGCCCTTAAGATGGTTAGAAAAGGTTATTAAATGGGGACATTTTGTGTCTCTATGGAGAAACCTCATTGTTCCCTCAGTAGGACACCTTGGTAAGACGGGGAAATGTAACTAGGGACAGACAATATGCACTTTTCTAGAATATACTTCAGAAACATTTACGTTCGTGATTTACTGAATGCAACTTATTCACTTTTTAATTGTATGGTGGAAAGTGTGTGGTAAGGGTTTTTCTTTCTTCCTTTCTTTTTTTTATTATTCAGCAAGGATGCATTCAATTGGTCAAAAGTTACAGTATGACATTTATAATGTTATAAAAGGTTTCTAATAATAATAAATGTTTCTTTAGCACCAAATCAGTATATTAATGATTTTTGAAGAATCATGTCATAACATGAAAATAATTATCGGCACATCTAATGAATATTATTTGAAGTTATTGCAAAAAATTATTTATTATTGTAATCACGTTTTTGTGTTTTATTTTGTTAGCTGTATTTTTTGTTATTTTTTAACCTAATCAAAAAACCCGACTGCATTTGGATTGAGATTAGTTGGAATGCACAATGAAAACAACATGATTTTTGAAAATTGTTATGAGTTAGCTGTTTTTGCAAATGAAATCTTCTTATGTAGCAAGATCCTTATCCTTTAGAAAGTATTAGCAGTATAAAGGAAATGCTTTTGAAGTGACATTGACAAGCTTTTACTCACACTGTTAAGTAAAACATTGTTTAGTGCATTGAGAGAAAGCTGTTTCTGTCCCATCTAGCAGCCAAGCCAATGAACCAGATGGCTGTGAGCAAGACAGAGAGTAGTTATTCTGCTCCATCCCTTTGACCAGCACTGCCTCAATTATCAGACTGACGTTTCATTAACTCCAGCAGCTGATGCCACAGTGGAGGAGCACTGAAGTGTGGTGAGAAGAAGTGAAGGTAAAAACGATTCATGCTAGTTGCTAACCTAGGTTGCTAATTTTAGGAACCATTATATTAAATCCCCAAAAATGCCTAAGCCAGGGTTACGTTTGCTATCAAAGCCTGTGGAAATTTAGTTGGCGGTTGAAACAGGCTTTGCGTGTGTACTCGGAGAGAGGTTGTCGCAGGGATAAGCCCAGGGAAAGTGGCAGATTTAAAGGATTCAACCCCAAGATGCTGTTGAGCTATCACGGATGACAGGCCTCTTCCTCTGCTGTCAATTTCAGCGAGAGATTAAACCCAAGAATAAAGCTTGGACCATAACATTTACAAGACTTTGTCATATCTCTGAACCATCATTTGAATTTCACTTTTGAGGCCAGTGATATTAATTGTTTTTCTATCTACAAACAGATTGTTGTTGACATGGCCTCGGGTGAGCGAGGCAGACTTATCAATTCTCTAAAGGTACTAAAGTGTAATCTTCAGTCTTTCCCAAAGTGAGAAAATCAATACGTTCAGCTGGAATCCTGAGCAGAGTGGTTAATTACAGCTCAGGGGCTTGTAGAAAGACAAGATGCTTTGGGAATGCATGTCAGATTGGTTGGATTCATTCAGTGTGCATGTTTGGGATAAGGTTTTGTTTAAAGAATCTTTATAACAGTTAGCAAGCTAAACCTTACATTTGAATATATGCTAACATAAAAAAACATGCTTTAAAAAAAGCTGAAATGATGGCATATTCAAATAAAAAAAATTATGAAATAAAAAGTTAAAACATTTGAAAGGGGACACTTTTTAAAATCATGGCTTTTTATCCATTTCAATTTTTATGTTTTAATTGAGACATTTATATGTCATAATTATGTTTTATTTTATAATGTCAATAATATTTTGACTTAGTATGTCATAATCTCATAATTATGACTTATCTCAAGATTTCGACTTGTGATTTTTTTTTATGTGGTATAAATGGGCTTCCATAGAAACCTCATTAGCAAGTCTTCATCTTTATACTTTACCATTCACAGTCCATTATTAAGCTATTACAAAATGATCACAAAATACGGATATAATTTGCAATTTTCATATTTTTGAATATTTGACTTGTATTGAATGAGGGCAGAGAAGAGAATTAGAGCTTTAAGAAAGGCTCATAAAGTCTTATTAAGACCGATCTGGAATTGGTTTAATGATGTCTAATAGAGGGCGCAATCACACATTTAATGCAAAGATCCCTTTTGGCACAGTGCATAGAAATGAGTCAATTATGTATTTATTAGCGGCGCAGACAGACTGTAAGTGCAGCGTGAATTGCATGGAGTGTTTGTCTTGATAGCAATGTTTAAAAAGCTACTAATAAAATGGTTTAAACTGCCTAAATGCACAGTTTAGAAAGCGGGGTCTTCGGGATAGTTCACCTAAAAATGAAAATACTGTCATCATGTAATCACCCTGTAAGACATATTTTTCTTCTGCAAAACATAAATATTTTTTGTAGAACTGTTTTTGGTTGTTGGACCTCATTGACTTTCATTTTATGGCAAAACAAGTTCTAAGTTTGTAATGACATGATAATGAGTAATTAATAACAGAATTTTCATTTTTTTGGTGAACTGTGCCTTTAATAGACTCTGAATTTTTTCTGAAGTGATATCATATAATATGTTTCATATTTCTTCCACATCTAACAGTTCTGTGGTGAGCAGCAGGCGCTACAAATAGATCCGTTTTCCTGTTTTGAAGAATGCGATGTGTTTTGTGTGCTTTAAAAGAGCTTTCAGGTCAGATGTTTGCCTCTCTTTTCTCATTCTTTGTCATTCTTTTTATTTCTTTCTCACCGCCCCTCGCCTGCCTTCTCGTGCTGTCACCCTTTACGTTGTCCGTCGGCGGCGCACACAATTACAGGCTCTGATTGCTATCAGCCAAGGTTGGGGGGCTTACAAATTAAGGGATAAATAGGATTTCCTACATGCTGGATGGCAAAGGCCAGGGAATGGTAATGAAAAACTATACATCACAATCAGCGCGACAATCCTATTCATACAGCCAGGCATTACACTCACTCTTCATAATAATAGCCAAATGACAGTCACGGCTGTAAGGCAGCAGCGAGACGCTCCCCACAAGCATCTCCCATCTGAACAACATCTATGCCCAGGCTTTATTGTTATGCTGTGGTGTGATGCCATTTGCACGCTTTTTGAGAGAACTTGATTTATTTCTTCATTATTATATCCCATGAGTTTATGGGAGGGCTTTTTCTGTGTTTCTGTGAAACTGGCTTGTGGTTTATTGAAATATAGCTGGATTTCAGATAGATTTTTATGATTTAGGATGGGGGGAAAAAACCCGTCTCATATCCTCATGAGAAGGAATGTTGGTGTTTGGCCATTTTAGGTTAAAGTCTTTTTCATTTATAAACATTTTTAGTTCTTGTTTAGTCACACAGATGCGTGCTTATACCCTAAAACAGAAAATGTGACGAAATATAGAAAAAGTTAACTTTTTACACTGTTCTGCACATCTCCTATGGCTTATTTTAAGCTTTAATTTGCATTGCAGAGCCCTAAAACGTAACAGACGGAGAAAGGAAAGTTAACCGTTCTTGTTTCACTGTCACTCTTGCTGAGGGACAGACATTCTCGAGTAGATGAAGACTCATTTACTTCCACAATCAGTCGCAGAAGAGCCAATCTGTCCCACAAAACACGCACACACTCATTCTCGCGCACAGAGGTTGTCAGACTGCTGTAGAACTGAATCTACAGACCCACTCAGACCACAATTACTTGCGCTATAATGAGAAACTCGAGTCTGCCCACTTCAGTATCGGACTGCCACTAGGAGGAGATGGAGTCAATTAGAATGCATTGCACTGACAATGCAAACTCATTCACTTAACGTTAGCCTGCCTATTGACAACCTATCATGGCATCCCTCAGAGAGGATGTTGCAGTAATTGGCTCTATTTTTATTTTTGGTAGTCAGTGGTCATAGAAGCATCACAAAATGTTTTCTGCTCAGGACATCTCCTCAAACTTGTGTAGTTTCTCTCGACTTGTGTTTTGGTGAAGTTTTCTATCTTCACCGAGCCACTCTGAATCTGTTTTAGTTGACTGGTTTACAGTTACACTACAGCAACCTATGGTCTGCAGTATTACTGAGTATTAATTGTAGCTAGTTTAGATGAATACCCTGTGTTTAATGGCATTCGGATTCGGAAACAGAGCCGTTGTTCATGGACAAGCTGCGCAAATCTAGGTTGATAATGAACGTGGCTTTGTGCAGCTTGTCAATGAACAACGGCTCTGTGTGGTAAATGCAGTACTATGTGAAATCACACACGTGATGGAAATTAACGCTGATTACGGAACCAGCTTTACTGACAAGATGCGCATTAGATATTGCATGGGAGATATCGTGCAGCCCTAATTCGGATCGTGTTTAAGACCGGTGATTCTCATCCTTTTTGACTCCATGGCACTTCATTGTATTTTTGGTACTTCTGCTGTAATGACAAATCTGCTGACATTCAAACTTGTAAAAAAAAATGTATTAGCATTTCCATTTTTCATGGGCAGTTAATTTGCTTGAGTCATTTTATTTATATTTTTTCAATTATATTTACCTCTCAAATTAAGGCCAAGCTAAAATAAAAAATTAAACCATCTCAATATTAAAGTCAATACAATACGAGATTAAACTCATTCAATTACAAGAAAAAATCTTTGTGTTTCGAGAAAAAAGTCAAAATGCTGAGAATGAACACACTTGTCATGTTCATTTTATCTCATTGGACAGTTGTAGACAGCATCTGAAGTGGTTTAGGTTGGAGACGGATGTAGCATATGATGCTATTGACTAGGGTTCGAATCTACTTTTTCCGAACTCGCTCTTCTTCCTTCATCGGAAAAGTGGAGTGTTTAATAATAACATATTAAATGGGTAGGTTTAGGGGTAGGAGGGCTTTGTTGTCCAACGATGTGTTTATTCTCAGCATTTTATTTGGACTTTTCACCTCAATTTTTTTCTCAAATCAACAGCTTTATTCTCAAAATGTAATGAGTTTATTCTCAACATTTTATTTAGACATTTTTCTCCAAATTTAACAAGTTTAATCTCGCATTATAATGACTTGAATCTCGAGATGATTTTATTTGTTTATTATTGCTTGGCCCTAATCCTCTTTTGTACAAATAGCAATTTCAACATTATAAAATATTTTAGCTTGACATAACTTGAAAAATGATATGAGAACCATGGTTCTTAAATAAAAATGACAGTTGTTGAGAGGATTAAAATAAAAATATGACAAATGTCAGCTTACATCTTGATTTGTTCTAGTTTATTTAAAAAAAATGTTGGTCTTATTTTCAATTTAAAGCTATCTTTTGCCCCCCTTGGAAGTATGTTGAGTCCCTCTTGGGTCCTGGTTCTCTGGATTGAGACTCACTGGTTTAGACCGGTTCATATAACCGAATGTATGGTTTGTTTGTTCTCCCTAACTAATCCAGCTTTCTACTTGAGTGATAAAAGATTCCCTGATTTGCTTTTTGGGAATCGTCTGATTATAAGGTGATAAAACAATTGCACCTAGGGCCTCTTTAGCTTTTGACAGCCTCGAGAGAGATCAACCACATTTGATCAAATTCTCAGAGAGATAAAGGGCACGTACACACACAGCACAAATACACACACACTTATAATTTATCACCAAGGTGACAAGCAACCTGACAGCATTTCGATCAATACCGCAAAGAGTAATCGGCGATAGAAAGACTTGGGACAATGGCCCGTACTTCCCCTTGTGAGGCCATAATAGATTGCCTGAGGAATCTGATGCCACCAAAACACTAAAGAATCTGATGGCATGAGACACAGTGAGGTGACTGTGATAAAGGGAAGATAGCAAATATGTCTAGGATTTTTAATCTAGGACTGTAGAGGGATTTTGTTAAAGCTATTATCACCATGACAGATAAAAGTGCTTATCTTTTTCATTTTTTCTTTGATTAATTACTGATTTCATTGGAACAGTATTTTGTATTTTAATAATTAAAATCCCAAGATAAATCTTTTTAGTGAATAACGACCAATGTATTCAGATTCGCGAACAAATTATTGTAATAAACTGGCTCTTTGTAGTGAGCCAAAACATACAACACGACCAATGCAGTCAGATTTGCAAACAAATGATTCTTATGAAGTGGTTCTTTGTAGTGAATCAAAAATATATAACACAACCAATGCAGTCCGATTCCCAAAAATAATGACTGTTATGAGTTGGTTATTTCAATGAACTTTTCAAATAAATGTTATTGATCTAAATTCAGTCGGAAAAACTGTATTCGCATAGAAACAATGTATATGTGTGGGACGGGTGTGTGCAATTTGTTTGTAAAAAATTGACATTTTCATTGAAACTCAGATTAATCAAATAGAGTGCTTGACAATCTAAATTGCATAGAATTTGGAAATATGCATGGTTGCCTAACCTTAATATTGATGCCCTGACTAATATTAGTTACAATTATTGTTTGGGTATTTTTAAAACAAGAGTACAGTCGTGGGTCTTTTTCTTTACCAGTTCAGACCAGCATACTGTCAATACATCTCAGTGAATCATTATTCCATCACCAGTGGGCAGAAAGAGTGCATGCCTGTGTGTAATGGACTGTGGGAAGGGCCAGAGATGAGACTTCTTTCTTGGGTATGTTGGCTCATAGTCTTCATCATAGTGTCCCAACAGAGAACTGACTAATCCATCAATTCTCTTCCTGCTCATCCATCAAAACCACCAACTTGCAACCACAAACACACACACCTGGCTTGTTCTAGACCACAGGAACCAATGAAGAACAGCGGGATTGCTTAATGTCACACTCGCTCACGCTCTCATTCATGTGTGGTGAGACAGATGCAATCGTTAGAACTCGTTCTCCTCAAACTGAAATGAAATGTAAACATACTCCCCTCAATTGTGAGGTCAGCCAGTGGGATGTTCAAAAAAGTTTTACAATGCTCTTGGTCAGCGTCACCTCGGCTGCCCTACGCAGCCAGAAATCGATCCACCAAAACAGTCCACTGAAGAGATGAGCGAACTGGCTAATTCACTATCGATCTGGACATGGAGCGATACTTCTCTCTCTTCAGTTGTTATGGAGTATCCGTTATGGTTCAGTTCTCAAACCAGGGCAGAAAAGAAGAGATATGTTGTATTCCACAAAGCAGCTGCTGCTCTTGAAAGTGTATATTGTAATCAACTCTCTGGTTCACACTTGAGCTTGTAATAGTTATACATAGCATTCAAATGTTTGGGGTCAGTAAATGTGTAAAACTATTTATTAGTGTTGTGAATCGATTAATTATTTTTTACTAATTAATCGCAAAATAAATTCTGAAAATGAATCGCAATTAATCACACCTAACATTAACGATTTTAAATTGTAATAATTTCAAATTTAATCTTCAAATTAATGTAGAAACAACATAAAGACAGTACAGTATATTTGTATAATTGCATCTTTTTATGAACTGAATCACTGATAACCAATACTACTGATGTCTCTAGGAAATTGCCCCCCCAATATTTTAATCATTGTACACTATATGTAATGTTGACTATACTGACATTACAGTATAATTGAGAGCTATACATTTTAACATTTATTAGACTTTAAAAATTAACAACTTTAATTTAAGAGAACTTAAAACACATAAACCAATTATTTAAAAAATGTCATATTTACCTGTGCCCTTCAGCAAGCAGGGAATATAAAGAAATTGAATTAAGTTATCAAACACTAAATTAAATATAGATGAATGCTTAAAGCTACATGAGTTATTGATTTTCTCTTTTTTTCCATTGTTCTTTGATTAACAGACATCATAGCACCTGGGTTATTAGGTTATTTTGGCTGCTGTTATTTTAAGAGCTGCCACTGCTGCATGTGACACGGATCTGACAAGCATGCTCGTAGATTCATTCGTGCTTTAATATTAAATGATGCAGGCTACAGCGTGCACCACTGTATTTGTGCATATAATTGAATAGCATGTGCTATGAGCACAGTATAACGGCTGACAGGACAGGGAAATTTGTTTAAAAAAAATATTCTTTAAAAAAATATTCGTTACATTTATATAGCACTTTTCTAGGCACTTAAAGCGCTTTACATAGAAGGGAGGAATCTCCTCCACCACCACCAGTGTGCAGCATCCACCTGAATGATGCAACGGCAGCCATAGTGTGCCAGAACACCCACCACACACCAGCTTATTGGTGGAGAGGAGACAGAGTGATGAAGCCAATCTGTGTATGGGGATTATTAGGAGGCCATGTTGGTCAGAGGCCATAGGCCAATGCAAATTTTGGCCAGGATGATGGGGTTTCACCCCTACTCTTTTTCAAAGGACATCCTGGGATTTTAAATGACCACAGAGAGTCAGGACCTCGGTTTAACATCTCATCCGAAGGACGGATGAGAATTGGAAAAATTATTATCCAATTAATTGGTGAGCATATAATACTTACATTGAAAATATTTATTGATTGATTACATTTTTTCTTTTTGAAATCTGTGTAATATTTTATAGAAATGTAAACTAAAGTACAGTTATATGTTATACAACTATACAGAATACAGTTATAAAACTATACGGGTATTCAAGGGCAGGCTTTAAGATGGTTTAGATCCTACCTCTCTGACCACTACCACTCTATTTAAATGGGGAGTCATCTCAAGTATCACCAGTAAAGTATGGAGTGCCACAAGGATCTGTCCTGGGCCCTCTGCTATTATCACCAGTAAAGTATGGAGTGCTACAAGGATCTGTCCTAGGCCCTCTGCTATTATCACCAGTAAAGTATGGAGTGCCACAAGGATCTGTCCTAGGTCCTCTGCTATTTTCAATATACATGTTGCCCCTTGGTAATATTATTAGAAAATACGGTGTTAGTTTCCATTGTTATGCTGATGATGCTCAACTATATATCTCAACAAGACCAGATGAAACTTCTAAACTATATAAGCTAACAGTGTGTGTTAAAAATGTAAAAGACCAATATAACAAATCATTTTGGATAAAACTTAGATATTACTTGTTGGACCAAAAACAGTACACAGAATTTCTTGGATTACAATTTGCAACTAGACGGATGTACTGTTACTTCCTCTACAGTCAAAAATCTGTTATATTAGACAGCAACTTGTCTTTTGAAAATCATATTTCCCATGTTACAAAAACAGCATTCTTCCATCTTAGAAAGACTGACAAGCTTCAAAACATGTTAAGTGTTTCTGATGCAGAAAAGCTAGTTCCTGCATTCATGACCTCTAGACTGGACTATTGTAAAGCACTGCTAGGTGGTTGTCCTGCATTTACAATAAACAAGCTACAGATAGTATAAAATGCTGCGCTAGAGTCCTTACCAGGTCAAGAAAATATGATCATATTACACCAATTTTACAGTCTCTGCACTGGCTAACTATTAAGTTCCGTATCAGTTACAAAATATTATTATTTACCTATAAGGCCCTAAATGGTTTAGCTCCTGCGTACCTAACTAGTCTTCTATCTCACTACAATCCATCCCGCTCCATAAGGTCGCAAAACTCTGGACTTTTGGTAGTACCTAAGATAGCAAAGTCATGCTTTCCATTTTCCAGATTAGGAGTCAACATAATCCTGTCATAGTAAATAGATGTGTTGCAGTTATATCAACATATGATCCAGCCCAATGACCCTGTCTACAATAATTAGAACTGTGTCATGTGTAAACGCGCAGTCGTCCACAACAATGAGACATGCTCACCTCTGACACTTCACTGTCAGAGAGTTTCCTGACAAACCTCAACACACGGCTTAACATTGTAGAGGTGAGGATCAACATCATTTGCCGCTGGAGACCTATTAAAGATCAAGGTAACATTCTTCAGGGATTGTCTCCATTGCTTCCTTTAGTCCCAAAGGATTGTTTAATCGCTCTGTCAACAATGGTTTTGAGAGACACAGGATTACTTCAATACAGCTCATGATATTTGCTTTAGTCCTTTGAAAGTTTATGCTGGTGAAACGGGTAATATTAATTCTCAATCTGTAAACATAAGCTCTCTCTCCTCCATCCCTCACTCTGTGCCTGCATTCGTCTTTACATCTCACCCCCGCCCTTCTTTCTCCGGTGTCACCTCTATCACAGTCTAATTGGAATTCTGTCACAAGGTAAATGCTTTGTGACCAGTTAGTGACAGGTGAGTCGTCCCGCCATGAGAATCCTGGAGACAATCACCGTCACCTGGACAGCACAGAGCGGGACAGAGGGGTTCGAGCCAGAGGGGGGCCATGCTCGGCACTGACCTGACACCTCCATCAGGACAGTAAGACCCAGTTCGGAATGCCAGTGTGCCTGTAATAGACTATGTGACTGACTGACTGGATTCATACTAACCACATCCCTACTCATTTCCCTTGCCAATTAAATGGAGGAGATGCGATGCCTCGCTACCTCTCACAGCCCTCCCCCTCAACCGCCACCTATCTTGGACACAGGATAACAGGAGGTACTGTGGTTCTCTCTGTTCTGGATTTCTTGCTGCCCGTTATGACTTGCATTACACCCACAGGGCAGAGGAACCATTTCTTGCTTTTTAAACAATAGCAGGAAAAAGCTGCAGATGGGTTTAAATACCATTCCTGTCAAACAGAATATTTATACAAATGGTTTAAATTAGACTTATTTAAATATGCTAAACTTTGCTGGATTTAACGTTCATTTTATTAATGCCAAATCCAAAGCAGTTGCTTTGCAATTTAACAGTATTTTTAAAAGTAAAAGTTTTGAAAGTTCATATTTTTATGTTATTTTAATTAAACACTTCACATTTATTCAGATTTTGTTACTTAGTTTAGCTTAAATATATTATGGCAAAACCATATTTTTTTAATGCACTGATAGAGTTTTTGGGCTATTTTGCTTCCATGACATGTCTTTTGTCTAACTGGTGGAAAGAAAACGTTTTTATTTTATTACACTTTAACTGTTTACATCTGTCGATTTAAATTACAATACATATCTTCCAAGGACGTTTTCTGTGCCAGATAGCACTGTGCCAGAAATCTCCACTTCAGTAGTATTTACTGTATTCTTTACAGTCAAAAACGTTACAGTTTTATTCCTAACTGTATTCTTTAGGGATTTTACAGAGAGGTTTGTCCATGTATCATTTGCCTTATTTATATTAGGCCTTTCCAAAAACATGGTGACTTTTTCCTGACTGTTAAGGTTTTTTATTATAAAAAAGATAAAAAGAGTCAACTGGCAAAGTATGGTGATACATTTATGGTGATCATATTTACTTGTTGTAAATATGAAAATATTTTAAAAAAAAAAAGCTATGATTCAAGTAAATATATACTAAAATGAAAAACATTCAGATTTATTCTGTAAAAAAATTACAATTCTGTCAAATTATTGCCCTGCCAGAATCTATATTACATTTCTGAATTTATACAGATTTTTCTTCTGAAATTTCTTCTGAAAGTGTGCACCACACACAGTTTTGTCTTCACGTCAAAAAAGTAAAGTTACAAATCTTTGTTAATTTAGAGAAAAAGTCATATAAAGTTACTTTATTATTACTACACACTACGTAGTACAATTTTAAATACATTATAGATTATTATTTACTTTATTGTATTAGACTACTATACTGTTATAGGTTACTGTACCTCTGGCCCAGCTAAACACAGCACAGTTCTAATAGTGCTGAAAACAGTTTAGTAAGTGTGATTTATTAAACTTTTTAATATGTAATATTTGCTGTGCAATGTTATGTATTAATGAAGATTTAAATGTCAGAATTATATTTGATATGCTACTTTAATACCTACTTCAAAACTGAGGTTTTTCATGATTTCCCTTAAGAACAGCAGTATAACAGGTCAGTAAGGCATGCGCCACAAGGTTCCTGACAATTCTAATTTTTAACCCCCTCCCTTCTGCAACTTTGCCTTAAGGCTCAGAGTTTGCTTCCACTAATTGGTGTGACGTGGGATGAGGCCGCCCTTGCCAGGCTTTGGCAAAGGCCGAGGGCCTCATCATGACAGTGAAGTGATGTGCCTCTGCAGCTTGTATGTGCTAACATGCAGATGTCCTTAGTACTGCGGTAATTAGGCAGGAATAGCTTCCCCTTGGGTGGTGATGCTCCCACTTAACATTTTACACAAGCCTGAAAAAGAGCAGCAGACTGATGTCTGCTACATTAGTCACACACAAATAGAGGAAAGGTTAAAAATGGCTGCGCTGCATTGCACCATGAAGCTTTCTATACATGAATTAAACATTCTAAGGGTTCGCTTATCAGAGTAGACTGCCAAAGCTATTTGCACACTGAGGAGATAATGCACACGGCATTGTTTTGTGCATGGCTGAATGAACCGTATAATTCGCCTTGTCTGTTTTCATGTAATTCAAATAGTTTGTGTCTGTTGGATTCAAATCTTTTAGATCACCACTTCCTTGCGTGACCCATCGGTTCTACCTGCCTCCAGCAATACTGCTGGCCACCATTGACTCTCCTCTCACCTTGTTTTGCTGATTACCTGCCACCTCCCGTCTGTAACAGTGTCGTCAGTAAAAACAGATGAGACACCAGGCAGGAAATCAAAGCTGAGAGGGAGCAAGCTGCAGCTCAGAGGTCTTTTTCTCTCCTCAGAGATGAGGAATTTAGAGGCAGGCAGAATGTCATTTGTATTTTTTGTATTGTATTTTTCCTGCACACACGTACAATTCGTTATTGTAAAGACCCCAGATGTGCATTTTTATGTGAGAAGCACATCTTTGCAAAGCAGAAATCATGCTGATAAACAGTAAGAACTAATCGACTGGTCTTTAATTGTGGATTAGACCATGTCGATTTTTAAATCTGGATTCTGGAAAGGTTTTTTTGAAACTGCCAAATTACTTTATTTAGTTTATTGTAACAATACTAACAACATATTTCATTACTATTTTAATTTAATTCAAATTTAAAACGAATTGGAAATAATTTAATAATTATTCAAATTAATAAAGATAATAATAAAAATAATTTTATCCTGTTACTCAGTAAACTACTTTAGAATAATATTTATTGTCAAAAGTGTTATACAAATAAATTAGCATTTAATTGATTTGGTTTAGTTTTATACATCAAACAACTTCCTAATTGCAGGTATGCCATCAACTAAACACAATGAAATATTTATCAGACAATATATTAATCATTTGCTTTGGCTTTCATGATCTAGAAGCTAATTTATTTAATTTCAGAAAACGCATGTTTATTACAATAACTATTTGTAGTTTGTATACAGTATGTGAAAATGTATATAACTGCCTTTATAATTTAGGAAGGGGGTTCTTGCTAGGGCATCATCTTATTTTGGGGTCCTTGCACCCCCAGGGTAAGAGAAGGAGGCAGATTAAAATCCTCCATATGGAAGGTTAAGGAGACATGCATATTAATGACAGCGATGTGGCACATGATCAATGGCTTTTAATTGCTTTTCCTGGTTTGTGGAACAAAGTGCCATTAACTATTGATCTGCTGAAGAAAAGGCAACTCACGCGCCAGCACCGGGTGAAGCCTGCCATAATGGTTATCAGGAAGGATACAAGAAAGCAGCAGTGTTAACAAACCATACATCAGTGTCAGTCCTGGAGGATGCTGTTGTCTTTTTATGCACACCGGGTAGACTGCTTGACTGCACGTCAACAGCCACAGCAGGTGCTGCTGGGTGATAGAGAGAGATTCAGAATGATGTTTATTGCAGCAGCTTGTTATAGTGCAGCTCACAGCACCAGAGACTCACAATGTGAAGATACTGCATGATTAAGAATATTATAAATCAAGTACACCAAACAGCTTCTGTTCTGTGGTGTTGATATTTTTCAGGCGAGGTATTAGCGATAAGACTAATTATGTCATGTGAGGAAAATACCTGTTTTTTATTAAATGCTCACCCAAGCTGCATTTACTTGATCAAAAATATTATTTTATAATTTATTCCTTTGATGGAAAAGCAGATATTTTAGCATCTTTACACCAGTTTTCAGTGTCATATAACCCTTCAGAAATCATTCTATATTATGCTGATTTGCTGGTCAAGAAATATTTATTATTATTATTATTATTATTATCAGTGTGGACAACACTTGTGCTGCCTAATATTTTGTGACAATAGTTATGATTTTTGAATAGAAAGTTCAAAAGAACAGCATTTTTTAAATATTTTTTTGTCACGTGTTTGCTGTAAACTTTTGAATGTAGTGTCTTGTGTAGTAAAAACTGATATTTCTTTCTTAATTGTTTCTTGTTGTCTCATAGATACAGTCCCAGTACACTGCAAAGAAGATCTGTTGTGCAGAAAAATATAAGACCACTACAAATGTCTGGCCTTCTGTATGATTGAATCAGTATACGCAATCGCAAGCACCCCCCTTGCTTTTTCTCCTTCTCGTCCCCCCTTCTCTTTCCCTTCCTTGAAAGAGGCTGTAATCAGAAGTAAGTCAAGCACGACAGAGAAACATTTAAGAGGAGTAATGAAAGGAGATTGGGGAGCCATTGAAGAATAACACCCAGGCTGCTTTGCCACTGTCAAATTGCATCAGACTCTTGGTAATAGATTCTCCAGCAGACACTCAATTTCATTCAAAGGGGAGCCCTCTTTATCCCAGTGCATCAAATATTTAAACACTTGTATTAGAGACAGTGTCAGTTCCTCAACTCTGAGCCCAGGCCACTGATCCCCCCGCCACCTCAGTTCTTTTTCACTTGATGTCACCCATTCTCAAGGTGTTATCTCTCGCTCCGAAGCTGCATATATAGGCTTTCATTTCATTCCCGACATTTAAAATGGTATTAGCTCTTTTTTTCGATATTACAGTCATTGTTGCTGCCTTGACTTTTCGATTTCTTGGCAAACGGCTTAAGGATCTCTGGAGAAAAGAAGATTGAGGAGTCAGGGTGGAAGAGGAGGAGGAGAAGAGAGAGAGATTGGCAGCAGCGGAGCGTTTGACCGACACTGTTCAGACGCAGTCTAGCTTGTCAAATCTTTGGACACAAAATGAATTGGCATATCTTTACCCTGCATAGAGATATCTTTCACAGAGGCAGACGCCGCCGAATTGTGGCATGTGAACCGTTAGGGCAAGTACTGGATGTTCTGAAATGTCTTCGGCCTAACCTTTATCATTTCGGGGATTCAACTCTCTCAAGAAAGTTATTCATTCACCCTCTTAAATCACATCAGATTGAATCTCTCAGCATCTGGAGCTTTCCCACTCTCTTATACATTAGGGCCTGAAAATTAGGAGAAGGTGCTAGACGACCCTCTCTTCCTTTCCATCTCCCACTCTTTTACCACTCCCCTTCTCATTTCCTCTCCTCCTCCTCCCCCACACCTCTCCATCTCATCTCCATCTCTCCCAGCTCCATCTCCTCCGCCGAGGCCCCCATTAGTTTAGTGACCAACGTTGTATGAAAGCCAGCAGTAATACTGTCCCAATCCTCAGCCGGCTGTGACAGCCCGCGGTAATGCCGTCCCCCCGGCTGAGTGGATGGAGCTCTTCCATTAACGCCTCTAACATGGTGACACCTAACCCAGCCTGATATTACGCTCACACACTGATTAGGGGCTGGGAATAGAGCCGGCGGAGGTCCTGGGCGACGGTAGACTAGCCGAGTGTGGCTTTAACAGAGCCAGACCTGTCTCCGCTGCCCCCGCCAGTCACTCACACAGCCGGAATTGTTTAATTGGGACAGCGGGCGTGGGAGAGTAGAGAGAGGGAATTTGAGTTTTAAAGGAATAGTTCACTTAAAAATGAAAATACTGTCATAGTTTGCTCATCTTTATGTCGTTAACTTGTTTGGCTTTCTGTTGGTGCTTGTGTTGTGCTGCCATATTTGATTTGTATGCATGAGGTAATCAGTTATTTGATTTATTTTGATATGACTGAGAGTGAATCAATAGGTACATTTCAGTCTTTTCATCACACAAAATGATCAAGTCACTCAGAAGATGTACAATACAGGCTAGAAGCCATGTCTTTTATGAATATATGGAAAAAACTACTTTCTTCAAAATATTTTATTTTGTCTTTCACAGAAGACATCAAGTCATTTGAGATTGGAACTAAATGAGGGTGAGTAAATGATGTCTGTAATTACATTTTTATTATATTTTATTTGAGTGATTTATTTCTTTAAAATCTAATGTTCATTTGCTTATTAGGCTTATTTTGACTGCTTACTTCATTCTCACTTTTTCAAATTATTAAAAGTGAAAGTAATTTTCTGTACCTTTGTAACTTTTATTAGTTTTCAAATATTACATTTTGCTGTTATTTATTTTTTACTTCTGTTTCAGATTTTTAAAAGCAATTTTAGTACTTCAACTCATTTCTTTTCTATTGCAGATTTTTTTATCCCATATTTTTGTTTTATCTTGGTTTTATTTCAGTTTGCAAAAACACATTTTATTAGTTTTAGTTAACAGCATCAACATAGAATGGAACTTCAAACACAATGTGTTTTTCCCCTGTCTTCCATTGGTCTGACAAACAGGAAGTCTCTCCAAACTCACTTTGTTGGTTGAGCCAATGGTGAAACAGTATGTTAGACTGATCAGGATGCTCAAACAGGGCATGTTTTGTTAGCAAGTGTTTAACATTGAAAATATTACATCACCTTTAAGCTTTAATTTTTATTTATTTTTGCTCTTCAATGACAAACTGTCCATTCAAGTCACAGACAGAAATTTGCACTGCACTGAAAATCTGAAAATAAAGCCCCACGACACACGCACAAAAAAACCTAAAGGGTATTTGCATGTGATAAAAATAATTTGTATTTGATTTAAGAGTGCGGTCCTCGGGCAAGACAGTAAGGTGTTTCTATCACACAGGCTACACCTCATTGCCTGTGATTATTCAACTCTCAGAGAGCCCCCTCTGCCCCAACACTGTCAGCCCCAAAATAATATCTCATATATGCATTATCCAGCCCCCACGGCAGCCCCCTCATTACTAAGGATCATTCCGGAATTAGATTCCATCCTTCCAATATTGGTTCCAAGAGCTGGTTCCTTTGTACTGTAGTCAAAGGTTAAAATACCAATCACGATAGCCTCGACTGATGGAGCTAGACATTTTAATATTCGCTTAGCTTGGTAATTGTGGAGGGACGTAATATCGTTCTTTCTCCTTCTCTGTGTCCTAAAGGTAACATGCAGTAACGTCAGAGAACAGAAGTACGGCCTGGTATGTCTGTAGGGCTTTTGAAGACATGAATACGGGTGAGGATAATGACTTTTCCCACACACTTCTCCTACATTTGTGTTATAAAGCAATATATAGTCTGTATTTTTGCTTCCGGTAACAGTATGAACACAACGGCCCAGTATAAGAAAGTTGAATTTGTTCAGTGCATTCCACCTTCAACCTCAGATCATCGTTAGGTGTTTCTGTCTATAGTGACGCAGGGGTCTTTGTTAATCACTGCTGACACTGTGAGGAAGGGAGAAGACCGTTTGCGCTCGGGCAAGGAGTGTTTGTTGATCATTATTTTGGGAGTGTCATGTCAATGTCAGCCCTGTGGCGAGGAGAGACCGAGCTTACAGAGGGAGGCGGGGAGGAGGAGGCAGTGGGTTTGGGGGTCTCGGCCTGTCATTGCCTTTCACTGTTACTCACTTCACAGCCCATACACTCCTGTTCAGCCCCTAAGCTCTGTGCGCCTGCTCGGACTTGACCAAAAAGACATGAGCATTTGCTGCATGTCCTTGTCCATTTTAAAAACCCTTATGCATGTGAAATTATTTCAGCATGGAAAGAAAATAGACTGTTTTTCTGTTCCGTTTCTAGTTTAGAAAATACTCTATGATGTCAGATTTGTATTGTTTGCATTCTGTTGTGGAGATGTGGTTGCGGGATGCTCTGAGTGAAAGAGAATGCGATGTGAATTTGTGAACAGAGGTGCTGCTGGGACACTGAGGGGGCGAGAATAGGGGAGTATCACATTTTAACCTTTTGTTTCCTGGTAGCAGGCGCCAAGACTCCTGGGAGGAAGCGATCAATGATGGACACCATAATGCGTCTCGCTGTATTCCTTGTCACACTCAAGCCTTCTGCCTGATTTGGGAGTTCTTCGGTTCACACGCACACATATGCACAGATGGCGAGGGAGCGCAGACAGCTCACCACTTTGACACTTACTACAGTTCTCCATCCTGAGTCTGCCAACAATATCTTCCTCTTCAGCCTATATGTATATTTGGAGAGAAAATACTATTTTATTTCTAACTCCTCCAGAACTAAATATATGCAATTTATATAAAGCCTTCTGCCAGTGCATCTTTACCCACGACCGAAGACGCTGCTCTCTTGCTTGTCTCGAAAACTTACGAACAGCAATTAAACTCCAATTAAGTTCATGGCTTTGCAGAATTAACTGAAGTAATTTGATTCACCACTGAATAAATGAATTTCAAAAAGAAGAGTATGAGTCAATATTCAAAAACATGCCTTCTAGCATACAAATTTATTCGTTTATTTTCATTAAAGGACTTGGATTATGAAGCAAGAGACTTAAAAGACTTTGTTAATGATCTTGGAAGTCATAATTAGCGGGTCTGAAACCTCTATTAAACTGTGATTTAATTTACTCAAGCTAATACCTTAGCTCTTTATGAGAGAGTAACTTTATTTTATGTTCTCTCTCTCTCTATACGAACAGTTTCTCATTATGAGATAGGATGGCCAAAGTCTTCAGTAAATGTATGCATATGTTTGTTTTTATTTATGCTCAAATATGTTTATTGGCCAAATTGTTTGTTATTGTATTAATATTGGCCTATTGACTTAATTCATTCATTTTATATAATAAAATACTACACTATATTTCTATTAATAGGCTAAATGAGACTCAAAACAGATGCTGAAATGGATGGAACGTTTTCTCAATTTATCGTTCAACAACTGAACATTTGAACAGAATAACTTACAGTCAATGAGCCAAGTTTTGTCACAGTTTTATATTTGTGGTTGCTACTGTTTACACTTACACTGTTTGTAATACAATCATTTTGGATGGCAGATTAAGTCAATTGAATGCCCCGCTAAAGGTGCTATATGGTGTTTAACCAGCAGATGGACACCCGGGGTTAGTGTATTGAGTCCATACTAACTAATACAAATACAAAAGGTATGTTTGAGGCATTGGAAATGTTTGGTGTTCATTTATATGCTTCAGATAAATTGGCTTTTGCTATAGAGGCGCGGGATGGAGATCTTCATTTGACAAAACACCCGAGTCGGACAGAGAGGTAGAATATGATAAATTTAAAGTTAACAGAGCGGGACGAGCTGAGAGAGAGAGAGAGAGAGAGAGAGAGAGTACAGTGAGCGACTCGCCAGCATTTACAGAAGTGCGCGCGGATCGGATGTTGACACATCGCGCGCATCTGCATAATCTACATCACAGCGGCAGCACGCGCTAAACTGCTCAACTAAAAAAACTTTTCTAAGGCGTCTTAGTCATTTGCGAACTCTTTTGACTGACATCATCTGGGTTCGAGTGTGGATAAAATAACAGTTTGATGTCCGACTGAGATTATAAAGATGTTTGACTTCAGTATTGTGAGTACTACAACAAGTCCTGTTTTATTTACTATATTTTACTAATGTGGTATTTGCTAGACAATATGTTTTTGCTAGTCTTTCTCGTTGTGTTATGCTAGATGTTTAGTTTTTAAATGATCATTTAGCTACGTTTAGTTGTTGTCGCATGCTGTATTATGAGTACACTAAATCTTTCAGTGTAAGATGCATCAAATTCATCACGTTTTCTAGAAAAGTTGTCTAATAGGTTATTACTTTTTTGGCAAAGCTGCATAATTAACATTCTTCTAATAACGGAATAACACCTGTGACCTGAACAATTTATAACATCTGGCAACAACCGAATGGTGCTATTTAGATCAAATTTAGGCTAAAGCAGATTTCAGATTCAGTGTCACCTCTTAAAGGCGATATTTAAAAGTTTGTTCACCGTTTATCACTCACACCGTTTATTCGAACTCATGTAAAAATTGTAAGTTTTAAACTTGTTTTATTTGTATTCTAAAATCAACGACAGGCACCAATAATGATGTGCTCTATATATATAATTAATATCTTTGAATTAAGTTAAAATGTATTATTTAGAATGATAATAAATACATTGTTATTTTTGTTGTTATTATTACAAATAATAGTTATTATGATGGGCTTGTTGATGTCTTTAGATACGCAATTAGGCTAGTTACAAATGACCAAGAGTGTATGTATATATATAGCTCGTTATTTAAAACAATATTTTCAGTATTAAAATTGTTTTAAAATGTCTAGTTAAATTTTTTTATCCATTTAAAATTAGCAATACAACAAGTTCACTAGCATTATTAATCTTAAACTATTTAAAGTGGGATTGCCAAACAATAAATTAAGAGTATGTCTATTAGAGTTTAGATTAATAAAACAACACAAAAACGTACAGGGAAGTGTAAAGCTGTTTAGAATTGATAAACACTAATTAAAGCAGAACAGTAGCACCAGTACCATACATGAGACATGAAACGAATCATTTTATGTAGTGATTTATTTATTTATGAAAATACATTTCATTAATTAGCTCAACCTTTGTTTAACTTTATTTAACATGCTTCTCTTAATAACGCCTTGATGTTTAAATTCACACAATAATGTTCATCCTGCACGCATTATTATTAGGCATTAATTTAAGGACTCATCTATGGTCTAATTATTCTAGCCACTAAATGTTTCTGTCTCAGTCTTGTGACCGGTGTTTTTATTTATTTATTTATTTTTAAAGAAAGTAAATGACTGCATGAAAATATAGACTTTAAGGAATGTCTGCCTGTTTACATAAATAACTGCTTTTCTTTTGTCCACCAGAAGTTGTGTTTTTGGGGCTCATAATTCTGACTTATATTTTTTTGTCCATCAGATTTCCATCAGAGAATGACTGATCTGTAAGTCTTAAGTCTTTAAGCATTGAGTCAAGTGCTCTTCAGGCCTCTTCATCACATTACACTGAGTTTAAGTGGACACTTCATTGCACAAATGGACCTCCATCGGACTGCCTTTAAGATGGAGAACTCCTCCTACATGCCCAGCCCGCTGACCTCCCCTGCCCTCATGGTTTTGGCATCAACAGCTGAGGCTGGACGAGATGCCTCTGTACCCTGCCAGCCCCCTCGGCCGTTTGGAGTGCCGGTCACTTTGGAAAAGGACATGCACCTCCCGTTCCCCAGCGGCTCCTACACCTTTGCCTCCATGTATCATCGGCAAGGAGGCTTTCCCACTCGAGACTTTCCCACCCCTCTGCTCCATCTTCACCCACAGTTTGCCCCACCCAATCTTGACTGCTCACCGCTGGGTATGCTCAACCACGGAGCGGTGGGGGCCTTCCGGCCGTTCTCCTCCCCACCTGAGGAGCGAGATGCAGGGGCTTACCAGTCTGCCTTCCTCCCTGCCAAGCGCTTGAAAGGTTGTCTCGAACCAGAAGTATCACCCCACCTCCGCTACACAGATGTGGAGGGAAAAGATTTTGACTTTGGGGGTGCTCATGTTCGTACTGGTTCACCAAACACCCTGAAGGGAGCTGAGGATGCTGGGAAGAAGCTCTTTCGCTTGTCTGGGCTGTTGGTAGAGGGTTCATCTGGCCCAGAGGAGCACAAAGAACCAAGTAAGTATCTAACATCACATGATATTCTGTGTATTTAAATGTAAATAGACTATATATATATATATATTAAGTTAATTTTCAAAAACAGATAACAGATCGTTTTTGAAAATGTTCAAAAATCATGTTTTTTGCCCTGCATTTCAATTAATTAATTAATCAATTGTTTTTGATTAAATAATAATACAAATACAGCTAACACAATAAAACTAACACAATAAAACACAATAAAAACATAACACAATATATATATATATATATATATATGCGCTTAGAGAGAGCACAAAGACCAAAAAAGCCCCCTAAACATTGAAAAAATATGTAAAAGTGTCAAATTGTTATGTTTTATTAGTATAATGTATTATCATGATGTGATGTCAAATATTACATTTCTCAAATATGTATGTAATATATACATGCATTATATAATAAATAATACATTTAATCACATATAAATCTGATAAATAAATGTAATAAAATATAATAAATGTAATATATATTAAATATGTCATATAATATTTCAATATTAAGCATTATTATTAACATTAATATTAAATATTTGTATATAACTTTTCAAGTCTTTTCTGTATTTTTGTAGGAAAGTAGAGAGCGCAGAATAGATAGATAAGCAGATGTGAGAGAAGAGAAGGGAGGATGGGATTGGGACAGCAGCCTAGTGCTCATATATGTCCTGAACATGTGCAAAGACCACTGCTTCACATCTATAACATTTCTACTTTATTTTTATTATTATTAAATAATTATTGCTGCTATTGAATGTGTTGTAAACAATGTACACATTAATATAGGTCTAACTTAGAGGGCACTAAGATCTGCAACTATTTCTTGCGTGACTTTTAGAAAACTACGTTTTGTTTGTATGTGTTAAGTGTAACTTACAGCTCCTGGTGTTGTTATATAAGTCCCATGCAGTCCACAGACAAATGCCAAAAGTAGGCCTAGTCTACCCGAGTAGGCTATAACCGTTAGGCTATGCACAGAATAAGTACCGAATCACGAACAAATGATCTTGAGATGACAAAGGCGAAGGATTCGCAAATCTCTCAGCTCCAGACAACTTGTCAATGATAACGAGCAGGAGATACTGCTCGGCAACCGCGTCTCTGAGTGCGACACCTCCAGCTCAATATCGCCCCCACGCCATCCATCCTGATTTGTTGACAAATGAGTGGGAGAAAGTGTCAATCTGGGCTGTAAGGAGAACGTGGCTGCTCATTACCTTGCTCTGTAATTGGCCGCCGTGGCGAAGGACCCCACGATCGTGCGGCGCGGCGGGATGGGGAAAAAAGACGCTCAAGCTTAAATTCGTAGGACATCAGAACTCGTTGTGGGGGCGGAGGGGTAGAACCTACAACATGAAAGACACGACAAAGGGGGCTTATGAGCCACGCTATATCGGAGACGAATGTCAATAGGAAAAATAATGACTGACTTTGACAGGTAGAAGAGATATTGTAGGGAAAAGGAGCCTCACATCAAGGTTCTTTTAAAAAGTTTTGCCTCATCTAGAAGTGGGTTACCGACATGCTCTTTTTTGAGACAGAGGATCGGGCATCCAATACACCTCAATACGCCAAATTATACTTGGCTGTGTATGTGAGTGTGTGAATGTGTGTGCTTATTGGGCCATATTGTCCTTTAAGAATATATATATTTATATATAATATGATTTATTGATTATCTCTATTTATTATTATATATGTTATTATTATTGTATGTACATTTTCTTTAAGATTCAAAAATATATGTTCAGTAAGTACAGGTGTTATGCTTGGGAATAATTTAGGTTCATGAACTGTAAATCAGAGTTTAGATTCATCTGGTCTGATAACCGGTACACAACCTCACACACATGCTGTTGTGTCACCAGAAAGAGATTAGTCATTTGTCTAATATCTGACCCTTGGGCCATGACTCTAAGCACTGTGTTATTCCAGTGCTTGTCTCTCACAAATGTTCAAAAGGACAGAGGATCCTCACAGCTGTTTAAACAGTTAGATCTTTTATATTCTTTTCAAAGGACAGATGTCTTCACTGGGCCGAATCATGTTTATTTTCCTTCGGGAGGCATTTTACATTTTTTGAGCTGATGAGAAAGAAAGAGCAACAGTAAGTGTGGGTAAATGCCTTGTTCCCTGCTGCTTTCTGGGCTTAGGCAGTGTGTGCTTGGCATAAACTTTCTCAGACAGTGTACTTGCTCAAATTTGCCAGTTCATACAGCATTGTCAGACTCAGAATGCAAGTGCAAGTTGCTTTTCGCTGTTTACAGAGCTGTGCCTGGGTTTCCACAATAATTGTATGTATTAATGCCATTCCCAACATAACTCGACAGGATTTTGTGGATGCTAAATGCAAAGAGGCAGAAGATTGTTTTGTCAATGCAATGCAATGGCTAGGGAAGGAATGGAAACAGTAAGGAATTTCGGGTTCAGCGTATGTGTATGTAGCCTACTGTATATTCGTGTATATATACATCAGTGCATATGACATTTTCAATGAAATATGTAAGTATATTAGGGCTGTCAAATCCATTCCTTGTGATTAATCACATCCAAAATAGAAGTTTGTGTTTACATAAATATTATGTGTGTGCTGTGCATATATAAATACACACGCATGATTATGTTAAAAAAAGATTTACACGTATACATGTATTCATAATTATATATTATATATATATATATATATATATATATATATATATTATTATGTAAACACAAACTTTTATAACTTTAATTTATTTCATTGATTTGACAGCCCCAGTGTGTGTGTGTGTGTGTGTGTGTGCGTGTGTGTGTGTGCATGCGTGTGCGTGCGTGTGTGTGTGTGTGTGTGTGTGTGTGTGTGTGTATATACTACTGTGCAAAGGTCGTAGGAACAAAATAATTTTTTGTATCGTTTTCTGTGCCAGTAAAATACCAGGAAATAGATTTTTGTTTCAACTGTCTCTGTCTATTTGACACTCTTTGTCTGTCTATCTATTTTACACAGGATCAAATCTTCAGTGATGGTGGTAAACGTCAGGTTTTCAGTTTGGAAGTATGTTTAGGTTTAGTTTGGGATCATATATTGTATCAGTGCCACTCAAAATCATCAGCAGGCTCTTAACAGAAAGCTTGAAGTGAGTGTCACGTTCTTGCTATCAATTACCTCAAAGTTGAACATGTGTTGAAGTTATGTGTTAATCTGATCCGGTCAGACTAAGGTTAACTTGCCCCTTCTGTTAGACATGTGATCAGTGATCAGCAATGTGGTAGAAACAGGTAGAAATACATCTGAGCTCTGTGGTAATTAATTGTTGCTTTATTAAAGAAGATTGTCTTAAGTTGTTAAGTTGGGGAAGTCGTGGCCTAATGGTAGAGAGTCAGACTCATAATTGAAAGGTTGCGAGTTCGAGTCTCGGTCCGGCAGGGATTGTAGGTGGGGGGAATGAATGTGCAGCGCTCTCTCCTCCTTCAATACCATGACTGAGGTGCCCTTGAGCAAGGCACCGAACCTCCCCTGGGCGCCACAGCATAAATGGCTGCCCACTGCTCCGGGTGTGTGTTCACGGTGTGTGTTCACTGCTGTGTGTGTGCACTTGGATGGGTAAATGCAGAGCACGAATTTCAAATATTGGTCACCATACTTGGCTGTATGTCACTTTCACTCACTTTTTTTTTTAAAGATGATCTTAATGGTCCTTAAGTGTTCAATTGAAATACAAAGTGCCATTCCATAATATGTTCAGCTTTGGAGGGTTTTCCCAAGAAACAGAGCTGTCAGTGTTTGGAATTCCGCTTCTAATTGGTTGTTTGGATCATCCTGCCATTTTATCTGGAGTGATTCGGTGATTCACAGAAGAATGACAGTTTTATCATTTAAGCTATTTGTCGTGTATTCTCTCTGTGCCAGAGACCGCTGTAAGATGTCTGGTTTTCATTGATGTTGGAAATTACATGGATCACCTCATTCACAGAGAGAGACAGAGGCAAACAAAAGTCAGAAGATATAAAGCTTATCAGTGGGACAGTAACAGCTCCACTGACTGGTGCGAATTTATAACCTGAAACACGCCTCTGTTTAATAGTACAGATGAGCCGTAATAAGCAGCCAGCTAATCTACAGCCAAGGCGAAGGTGTACATCACCTTACCCTGTTGGCTTTGACTTTATTGCCTGGGGTGTTGAATTGAATTTGCCATTGTAAATATTATGTCTTTTGTTTGTTATCATGCAGCAGGTAGTATCTCTAATCCCCATGATCAAACCTGAATGGTAGAGGAGGGGCAAATTATAAATCTGCCCAGACCCTGAAAATGTTATCACTGCTTCGCCTGCTCCCCCTGTATGTGTGCCAAGAGAAGTTGATTCTTGTCTCCATGGCAGTACGGCCTTTATGAAGCAAAGTGATTGGGCGGCCTAATTAAGGGTGCCTGTAAGGGACAAACAGAGCATATGTATGAGCTACAGCTGGCAGATGCTATAAAATGTGGCTCATTGTGAGAACTGCAGATGGACTGTATTCAACTGGCTGCCACAGAGATCATAAATCTGGGGAGATTGTCCAGTGTTGTATTTTTCTACTGAATGTTCCTCTCATCCCCCCTCTGTCCTTAAGATTATAGGTTTGCAAGGGACGTTTTGATATTTAGTTCTGTTTTGAAGAGGATATATTAAGATTTATTTCAATATTTATTTGCCAGCAGGTTTTGCAAAAAGTCCCATATTATATTATATTATATATATATATATATATATATATATAATTTAATACTGCATTATATATAGTACAATATGTGACATTCAGTATATGATGATGAAGTTGCATTCTGAAGAGGGTAAGTGATGTTGCGATAAAGACATACTTCAATATTTACTAGTCAGCAGGTTTTGCACAAAAAGTCCTGTTATAATATAATACAAATAATATGTCATTTGTGTATTAAGTACAATAATAAAATATAATATAATAACGTATATTATGAATGTAAATATTTTTGCAGGTGAAAACAACTTTTGCAGGTGAAAAAAAACAAGTAGTCATGTACTTTCACTTATTCTGTTTGATGTTAAATGAGGTTAATTTGATTTTTGTCTCCCGCTGCTGAAGTAGTTTACTCTCCTAATATGCTCTTAAGTGGGAGAGCTTTCATCCTGGTCGGGGGCTTGATGATCTTCTCTTGTTTTCTTCCTAATTCATCTTCTCCGGATGGAAGGAATGTGAATTAGAAGGGAGGTCTGTGTACCACCCATACTGTCTTCAAGCAAACTCCAGTCAGCCCAGCTCAGTTATTTCTTAGTCTGTGTTTAGATAATGTATCGCTTTTTTGATAATTAAATATTTAACACTGATTATTAAATCCGGTTCTGTTTCAGAGTTTATAAATAGGTTTTAATTGTAATGTTTTGTGTATTCAAACAGACCCCAACCTTAACCCTAGGAATTCTGCTATGAAACATGAATACATCAAGACTATTGGCAACCTAATAAGTAATAATGTTCTTCAGTAGCATCTTGGACAAACACTTTACCACAAATGCTTCATTATTTGGAGATCATAATCTTACCCTTTTAAATCTTTAACATAAAAAAATAATCCCTTTTTGTTTTAGCTGTTGACTGCAGATCAGATGCATTAACATGCCTAACAAGGGGCTTTAGGCCATTACTGGCAGGATCAGCATGCTTGTCGTCTGAGGGCTTCACAGACTCGGGGCTCTCGTTAAAGCAGCGCTACTCCACCCAGGGCTTTTATGTGTTACTGGGAACGTGAGACAAATAAAATAGGGGATTTAGCCCCAGAGGCTCAGTCAGAGCTGCGATAATAGTTTCTCGCACCCCATTATGAACAAATTTCTGCACTTTTCAGCTTTTTTGAAGTAATCCTATGCTGATCAAATCCAGATTATTTTTGCATTTTATTTGGATTGCATTTTAATTCATTATTACACGTATTAATTAATCACATTTTATAATTACCTATGTCATTATTTACTCAAAAAAACAAATGAAGTAATTCAAAGACACAACATATAGTTGTAGCGGACAAATCATTGAACAGACATTACAAAAAGTGGCTTTGGAAGTCAAAATGTCTTGTTTTATTTCCATTTATCTGTTTTTGAATGCATGACTAAATCACAGTGTTAAAATAACAGCCCAGAGAAAATCTTAATTAAATGCTGTTAAATAGTAATTTGTATTATTTAGGCAATAGGTAGCTCTAAAGTACATTGACTCCGCACCTGATTGACCAGCATTGTGTGTGCCAAAGCGGCCCTCTCTGATCTCACATCAAAGAGCGGCAGGAAGAAGACTGGAAGCATGTGGGGCAGGCCAAGGTGGAGAGAGAGGGCAGCAAAACTGTCGATTGCTGGCTCAGTACAAAACAGCACATCTTGAGTCCCATGAGCCCACAAATCAGTCAAGCAAATGTAGAGGGCAGAAAGGGCAGAATGTGGGTTTAAATAGTCATTAGAGAGGGCCGACAGAGTCAAAGACAACAGGCAGACGACGGCTTGACATCTGCTGCTCTGTCTACCTGTCTTAATCTTGCATAGTGTCTCTCCTTCTCTGTCTCATCCTGTGTCTCTGCAAATGTGTCCTGCATTCAGTTTAAGAGCATGTGCGCAGCCTTGCATTAAAGCAGCAGTCAAAAACATGATTGTTTAGTAACGGCAATCAGATTTTAGATTTGTTCATGACTGACTTGTTTCTGTGTACAGAGGTCTTTAGAGAGCACCGATTTAGGCAGAGTGTTGTTTCTGTGAATGACCCTTGAAACTCAGTCCACCTGTAGGGCCTCTAACATCTGGGGCTGTCATTAGTGACTGATGCTTGGCTGATGTTTGTAATAATATCCAAATGGCTATTCAGCCTTTTTACACAAGTCACACTAAACACAAAGCTGGCACACCACAAACCATGCGTTTTAGAGGTTTTCTACACAATATTGAGAAAAGATGCAATTTTTTGTTCATGTAATGAAGTAAATTGGTTTCACTTATTCCTGAACTTTAATTGAAAAACAAAGTAAAGTAATGCTATTTTAATGAACAGCACTGGGGGTTTGTAAGCTTTTCTCATGTAATAGAAAAATGCAGTTTATAGTTCATATGGCTCATATTCTTCCAATTACTTTAATTGAACTGCAAAAAAGGTAGGGACGATTTATTGGTACAACATTGGCTATTTGCTTATTTTAGTAACAAATGTTACCTAGAGTAGAAAGTTGCTCATTTTAAACACATCAAGGTTTTTGGCCTGTCCATTCTCCTTCCTAATTTTATCTATTAAAATCATGAAACAATGTTATAATTTGTTTTGTTTATATGCATTTTTTCTGAAACACATATACAAATACCTAAAGGGTGATATTATTTATTATATTATCATTTTGCTCTTTACTTCATGATCTATATTTTAAAGCATAATTTCCTACTGTATAATTATAATTTTTTTAAATATTGGATATTTAATTGTGCATGTTAAGTTACCCTAACATTACCTTTCCCATCATCAAATGCTCACTTAAAGTTAGTCTCAAAAACACTAATGTTAGAACACTGTAAAATGTATTTTTTTAACAAAGCTCAAAGTGAATAGCCTTTGTTATGATGATGTGATGACTAAATTAACTTGTAACATTTTAAACTTTTTTAATTTACATTTTAGTTTTTATATCGATGCATGCCTCTCAGAATTCAGCATTCTGAAACTTTGGCTAAAAGTCTTCATAACATTAAACACTTGATTCCGTGGTTTACAGAATTTCATCGTTTACCGCTCTGCGCCTTGGGATATGTGTGTATTTGCATGGGAGCGTGAAAGAGCCTGGAGAAATGTAGTTTAAAATCTACTGTGGATTTGTGTCATAACCATAAATCAGTCCTTTGCTAATTGGTAAGAAAACAACAGTCAAGCAGTATATAATGTTTTATGTGCCTCTTATGTTTTTACTGCAGTACTAACGAGGGTCTGTGTCACAGAGTGGACAGGGAATTATGCTGAAAGATGGCTGATGTCCATAAGCTTCAGTGTTCTTCAGCTTCTGTTGCTTAAGATGCTCCTGATTTGCATTTGGCAATTAGTATGCTAATTGGCCTAATTAGCCCATGGGACCACACAAGCACTGTGGCATTAAAAGGATCAGTCTCATTATGACTCAACAATTCCCACGAGTTGGTGCAATCAAAAGGCCATCACATCCTCCAGAGCATATCTGTGGTGAACTTTTCTTGCATAAACGTGTTTTGTGTTAATTACTCTTCATCTGATATTAATTTGAAAGTCTTATGCTATGTAGGCATTCGGGCAAGACCTTGTCCAAAAGGAGGAGAATTTAGCCTCATTAACGGATGCTAAGCGGGCATTCGATAGCTGCGTCCTGAGCAGATGAGATGGGAGATTGAACTTTTAGCTCAAAGTGCCCTTACTGCTGATTTGTTTCATGACCTGATTGAACAAGAACAGAGACCTGTGGATCTATATCAGCTCAGCTGGCAGGGGCCTTTGTTCCTCTGTGCAGACACGGAGTATTGGCTCGTGGGATTGCTGGGCTATTGATGGGGGAAGGATGAGGTGAGCACACACACACGTACACACCCAGAGAATGACTTTGGCAGGCTGGGCAGATCAGGTTCGTCGTCTATTGTGTTTACTCAGGGCTGTGTGTATGTTTGGTTATAGGTGAACAAGGCAGAGATGCTGTCTGGCCATGACCTGAAATAATGTCACCCATTATCTACAATTTAAAAAGGAAGGCAGACGGGACACATTGTAAAATTGGACAAATACATTACCTTAGATTCAAAATACAATATAATAAAGGAACTTTCAAAGAATAAGTTCCCTTTTTTACAGTATAATACACTGCAGTTCAAAAGTTTGGGATTAGTCAAAGTTTATTATGCTCATCAATGCTGTATCTATTTCAAATGTTATTGCAATTTAAAATAAATGTTTTCTATTTTAAAATAATTTATTCCTGTGAAGCAAAGCTGACTTTTCAGCATCATTACTCCAGTCTTCAGTGTCAGATGATCATTCAGAAACCATTCTAATATGCTGATTTATAATTAATGTAGGAAACAGTTTTGCTGCTTCATATTATTTGGGACCTGTTGTCATTTTTCAGGATTATTTGAGAAATAAAATGTTAAAAAGAACAGTGTTTATTCAAAATAGAAATTCAATATGCACTACTATTCAAAAGTTTGGGGTAAGTAATTTTTTATTTTTTTAAGAAAGTAATACCTTTATTCTGGACAGTGGTGGACAAAGTACACAGATCAAGTACTTGAGTAAAAGTACAGATACGAATAATAGAATATTACTCCAGTAAAAGTACTGCTTTTTCAATTTTACTCGAGTGAAAGTACAAAAGTACTAATTTTTTTATGTACTTAAGTAAAAAAGTACTGATAGACAGATTTATTTTGCAATTTTATATAGACTACTTTATTTCATTTTATATTAGCACATATTTTTATAATCATACTGCCCAAAATACCTGGGTTTTTCCCAAAATAACCACTATATAGAGTCAAGATATATATTGTGTTGATATGGACTACGTTGATGAGAGTGATGTAGTAATGTTCACTGTGAAGCTTACACTGCCATGTACCTGAGAGAAAACAGATTTCACCATCTAATCTTCACCAGTAAGAAAACAGTGTTTTAGAACTTGTTGATTTGCAGAACGTCAGTTATATATGACATGAGAATTAGGCCTGAAATTAGGAAGAACATTTTAAGGAAAATCTAATTATATTTTCATTATTTTTTTTTCTTCTCAAACCTTGTCTGTGGTGTAAAAACACCCCTGGCCAAATGCCCCCAGAGGGCATCACTTCCCACTCTGATAATTACTGTAGTTACTATGTTCTGAACATCACATCCTTTGTTTTTCCCTCAGATGGAATCTATCTAGGTGGCTGAATAAAGATATTTGGACTTTATATCAAAACATTTCCTCAACTTAGCACCAGCAAGCTTGTTAGCTAGACAGTTAGCATCCGCTAACGATATTTACTTATTTTAGTATGGTTATGAATAAACATTCATATCTGTCTACTCAGCTAGTTGATCTAAACAATATAAAAATGTATACCGTCACATAGGTCTAAATGCATAGCATTTTAATAAAACTGCGGGGAATATGAACGTGCATGAGCAGCGGGGAATATGAACGTGCATGAGTTATTTTATTTAATCGGTGTTATTTTAATGTTTTGTTTTTGACCTAAAACATAACGTTAGAGACACTGATGTTGATCTGTCTGCATTCAAGCATTTCAGTGGGCTTAAATAGATCACCCTTTACAGCAGATTTAGTTCACAAACAACTGACAGTTTTGACCTAAATATTATTTTCAGTTACAATAATTAATCCTAAAATTCGACATTAGTAACTTACTTTTCACAGCGTCAGTAGCGCCGCTTCGTGAGTTCAGTTCACTGAAGAAGACTCGCTCTAAACGGATCATTTGAATCAGTGAGTTTTCGACTCGAGAACAGCTGCAATCGGATCATTGCAATTTGTGAATGAATCGTTTGTTGCGATTTGCGAACCGATTGAACAGGTTCATTGAAAAGAATGAGTTTGTTCATGAATCAGACACCATTTCTGCGTCTCGGAGCACGTGATGTATTATAAGGAGTAACGATATGTTTTATGAAATGTAGTGAAGTAAAACGTCTCAGGTTACGTGTAACCATGGTTCCCCGAGTGGGGAACGAGACACCGCGTCCCCTAGGGGTCGCCACGGGAACGCCCTCAGCGTGACTCGGTCTGAAGATACATATGAAAAAACACCACCTGTTGGCCGGGCGACAGCCCATGACGCCACTACCGGCACCACAATATAAGTGCCGCCGGGAGGATACATCATCAGCTTCTTCGCCTGAAGCTTGCGTCCAAGCATGGCTCAAAGCCCAGGGACGCAGTGTCTCGTTCCCCACTGGGGAACCATGGTTACATACGTAACCTGAGACGTTCCCCTTCATGGGAACTCGAACTGCGTCCCCTAGGGGTCGCTACGGGGAACGTTATACCCACTTCACCATGCTGAGGGGAATGCAAGCCAATTTCGCAAAAAAGGCGAGCACTAAGCCAACTATACCCGCTTAAGGAAGTTTCCGGACGGCTGATGGCTGTCAGTGATATTATCCCCTTCGCCAAAGGCCCGAGCTGCGTACCTAGTACTTACCTGTTAGGCGCCGGGATTACCGGGCCTAGGGTAGAGCTCAAGGTCTTGGAATCAGAAAAGATTCCTTCAAGGGGATATGGCCAGGCACCTGGCTCACTAGGTCCTGGCCGATCACTCAGGGGTTACCACTTGCTCTCCCAAGCTTACTGAGGGAACTGTCTCAACAGACCTCTTGGTAGTGTACACCCCTTTCCTTTTTGGACCCAACATATATGGGACAGGGGAGCGGGCCCAAGGCACAAACCGGGCTTTAACCAGCTCAAAAAAGGGCACGAAGCAGTGCGCGTAACCCTACCCTTACGGGATTTTTAGAAAGAACGCAGAATCTTTAATGTGCGGACTTACCACTAAGTGGATTTTAGAAAAGTGCCCAAAGTCTTGCGTGTGCACTTATTAGAACGTTCTATGCCTTGGAGCGGAGAACTACTCATTCCTCGGAGTGAGAGGGAACTCAGACGCTCAGAAGGAGCGGCACGCTCATAGATGACCCTCTGGTTGAGGGGAGCAATGCTGGCTCGACCAACAGGCGAGCGACCCATCACAGAGCTCTGGGGGCGGAGAAACTCGGACGCCAGACGGGAGCGGCATGCTCATAGGTGACCCTCTGGTTGAGGGGAGCAGTGCTAGCTCTACCGACGGCGAGCTCTGGAGGCGGAGAACTCACTCCTCGGAATGAGAGGAACTCAGCTACCAATGAGGAGCTCTAGAGCGGAGAACTCACTCCTCAGAGTGAGACCTATAACGAGCTCTGAGAGTGGAGAACTCATTCCTCAGAATGAGAAGGCACTCCGCTCAGAAGGGAGCGGCAAGCCCCATCATGAGCTCTGGAGAGCGGGGAACTCATTCCTCAGAATGAGAGGAAACTCCCGCTCAGCAGGAGCGGCATGCTCATAGATAACCCTCTATAGTGAGGGGAGCAATGCTAGCTCGACCAGCAGGGAGAGCGACTTATCATAGAGCTCTGAGGAGCGGAGAACTCATTCCTCAGAATGAGAAGACACTCCGCCGCTCAGAGGGGAGCGTCGAGCCCAGCCATGAGCTCTGGAGGCGGGAACTCATTCCTCAGAATGAGAGGGAACTCCGCCGCTCAGAAGGGAGCGGCATGCTCATAGGTGGCCCTCTGGGTGAGGAGAGCAATGCTGGCTCTACCAACAGCGAGCTCTGGGGAGCGGAACACTCATTCCTCGGAATGAGTGGACATTCAGACGCTCCGAAGGGAGCGGCATACTCATAGGTAACCCTCTAATGAGGGGAGTAATGCTGGCTCTACCTATAACGAGCTCTGGAGACGGAGAACTCATTCCTCAGAATGAGAAGGAACTCAGACGCTCAGCAGGGAGCGGCATGCTCATAGATAACCCTCTATAGTGAGGGGAGCAATGCTAGCTCGACCCGCAAGGAGAGCGACCTATCACAGAGCTCTGACGAGCGGAGAACTCATTCCTCAGAATGAGTGGGAACTCAGACGCTCCGCAGGGAGCGGCATGCTCAAAGGTGACCCTCTAACGAGGGGAGCAATGCTAGCTCTACCTATAACGAGCTCTGGAGAGTGGAGAACTCATTCCTCAGAATGAAAAGACACTCAGCCGCTCAGAAGGGAGCGGCATACTCATAGGTAACCCTCTTATCGTGAGGGGAGTAATGCTGGCTCTACCCTTGCAGTGGTGACCAGAATGACTGAAGATCCAGGAGGATCCACAGAAACCTCCGAGGGGACTCACGTCCAGACCATCAGTAAGGCAGTTCGAGAATACAGAACCTGCCTGAAGTCATCATAGGTCCACCTGACTGCAGTTCTTAGTTGGGAACTCATTCTTCAGAATGAGAGCCTATAATGCTACCTATATCGAGCTCTGGAGAGCGGAGAACTCATTCCTCAGAATGAGAAGTTACTCAGACGCTCAGCAGGGAGCGGCATGCTCATAGATAACCCTCTATAGTGAGGGGAGCAATGCTAGCTCGACCAGCACGGAGAGCGACCTATCACAGAGCTCTGAGGAGCGGAGAACTCATTCCTCGGAATGAGAGGGAACTCCGTCACACAAGGGAGCGCCTCTAGGCGCTCTTGGCAGGAAACTTCCACCTAACCTCGGTCGGTGGAGTTTACGGTGGTTACAGGGAATTAAAGAGGAATGAGAGGGCTTGCCTCTCTGACCCATGCCTCTGTCTCACCCTAGCCGCAGGAGGGGAGGGGCATGAGTCGCGAGACTAGTTTTCTAAGCCCATCTCTGATCCTCAGACCGAGATGGGTTAGGACCCCTGGTTGTTCGGGCTCAGACCTGGACCTTATCCAGGACTTTTAGCAGGTCAGTCTGGTACGCCTGTGCAACGCGGCGACGGTCTGACCTGCTTGCTATGCCCTGCCATTTAAGCGAGATTCAGGGGCTTAGATGGCCAGGAGGAGCCTTGAGAGAGGATGTCTCGCCATAGAGAGATAAGCTGGTTATCATCTCTTGCACAGGGGCATCCTCATAGCCATTTTCAGGCATCCTCAGTGTCAGCATAACTAGTATGCTGAAGCCTATGAATACGAGAAAAAACTAGCTTTTCCCACTCCTTCTCAACCTCCACATCGAGATTTATGAAGAAAGGAAGGCTCACTCGAGCTGGGGTTATTTAAATTTATTTTATAATCCATAACCTCCAAAACTCGTTCATATGCAGCGGAGCACTAGCTGCTGCATCTGATGATGTCAGAAAGATCGCATCATCACAATCCAGCAGCTCACTCTCATTCTCGGCCGACGGCCGCGAAAAGGCGGTCCTTTCCAGCTTATCGGCCACCACCAACTGCGAACCCCACGATTTCATTCGCCTCCGTGCCTCGGCAACGGTGGGTCTTGAATCGCGGGAAGCAGACGGCTGCCCCTCTTTCCTCGAAAGAGGGACAGGCGAGAGCTGAGCTTCCACAGAGAGCCGCTCACAATGCACGCAAACCGCCCCTCAAGGACATCGGCGTGCGTGCTCCATGCCCAAACAAAGACGCAACAGTCGTGTGTCATCGGGTGTCAAATAACGAGGACACGGATCCACACACTTCCTAAACGCCTTGCTAGTGCTCGCCATAGTAGAGTTAGAAAACTGTACTCTTACCAGATTCACTCTGCACGCTTCAAACAAACCAGTCAGTGAAGACGAAAAGCTGATGATGTATCCTCCGGCGGCACTTATATTGTGGTACGCCGGTAGTGACGTCATGGGCTGTCGCCGCCAACAGGTGGTGTTTTTTCATATGTATCTTCAGACCGAGTCACGCTGAGGGCGTTCCCCGTAGCGACCCCTAGGGGACGCAGTTCGAGTTCCCATGAAGGGGAAAGTACGATCTTATGCTTTGGAATGTAGTGAAGTAAAAGTTACTCAAAATAAAACTACTCCAGTAAAGTACAGATACTTGAAAAATGTACTTAAGTACAGTAACGGAGTAGTTTTACTTCGTTACTGACCACCACTGATTCTGGAGGGATGTTGACTGGATACAAGGTGATATTAAATACTTATATTGTTAGAAAATCTTTTTATTTTGAATAAATGCTGTTCTTTTTTACTTTGTATTCATCAAAGAAAAGATTATCACATGTTCCAAAAACAATTAAGCAGCACAGTTTCAACACTGATAATAATTCAGCATATCAGAATGATTTCTGAAGATCATGTGACATTGAAGACTGGAGGAATGATGCGGAAAATTCAGCTTGGCTTCACAGGAATAAATTGTATTTTAAAGTATATAAAACAGGAAACCAATATTAGAAATGGCATAAAATATTTCACAATATTGCTGTTCTTTTCCGTATTTTGATCAAATAAATACAGCCTTAATGAGCATAAGAGAGTCCATTTAAAAACTGTCAATTAATTATTAGGTTTATGATATAGGCCTTACATAATATTATATCAAAACAATCTGAAGCAATTAAACAGATCTGTAAGCTAAATATTTTCAAAAAACTTGAACATGTGAATTCTTATATAGCCATCTAAACATCCATATGAAGTAGTTTGCACCTTATACCTGTGTGTATCTAAATGTCTCAGAGTTTTGATATCTACCGTTCTGTGCCCATTCTCTGCTATTTCCAGCACTTAATCAAGCCACTCTTCTTTAATACACGAGAACGTTTTATTTCACATGTCATTGCTCAATTTGAGCTATTTCGTCCACAACCATTGGAAGTATTCTGTTTCTTCTACGGCGACTCATTTGGCACACATCATTCTCTTTCAGTCTTTCTAAACCTGTTAACCGCATTCACCTATTCTAACTCTATAGCGACATTAACTCTATAGCGGGTTTCCTGAGCATTGCAAATTGTTTATATTTTTCCGTTTTTACTAGAATTCAATCAAATGGCTTCACTACTATTTTTTTTTTTTTGCATGTGCGCGGCACATTATTTCTCTGCGCGACCGCGCGCAGCTTAGAGGGAACAGTGCTTGTCAGTCTCTTCGTGGTTTTACTGCCTCCAAGACAATGCACTGTGGCAGAAAACCCTGATTCTGTCACCCTCCCTCCTTGCTCAGCAGTACTACCTCCACTCTTTAGCTGTCTAATTAGCCTTTAGCTACTTAATGAGCTGAACAATGCAGCGCTAGGGGAGCAACAAGCTCAGGGCATGTTACTGGGTTGGGGTTAAGGATGTTTGGATGTTGTGCTGAACTGGTTGCCTGGTGGCCGTGTTCCCATTGGTTGCTTGGACTATGCCTTGCTCTGTGGCATGTGAAGTTTTATAGGGTGATGGTGCGTTGCTTTTGTTTGTGTTGAAATGGCGAGAGGAAGATTTGAACTGGCTTCTTAGACAAACCGCAAACGTATACTGTAATGTCAAATTCCTGCTATGAAAAACGTTTCAGTTAACCTTTTTATTTAGCAAAGTACTATCACATAGCCTGACTTTTACCCATCAGAATAAAGTGTATTACACTTAGCAGGTTATTCTGGCCATGTAAAGCGACCAACCACCATAAAACAAAAATATATATATATATCTGCTCATGATGCAACTAACCCAGAAGTTGCATATTAATTCATGCAATCTGATCGGAGCTTGTGGAAGAGGAATAGATGGGGTTTTACAGTGCATGTAATGTATATAATTGCATTTGTCAGTCAATATGCCTCTAGGATTAAAAACCTGCCAAAGCCATGCTGACATATAATGTCTTACGTAAACTGTCTGAGTTAAGAATCGAATTCCCAAGCATACATGGACGAATGCCGTCCAAAACACAGATGCTGTTTCAACCCATAATGGGCTTCTAGACGTTCAAGATGAAGTCATGTTTTTCTGTGCCGCAGGAGCTCATCTGTGTTAAACTCTCTTCAGACTGGGTGGCCCAGTCCTTCCACAGCTCCCACAGCAGGTGGAAACCAAGAATTGCTATTAAACAAAGGTCAGAGGACTGTCATTAATAACAAAGTGTTTGTTTTTTCCTACGTCATGAAGAAAAAAAGCTACATTGTATGGAATTATCCTATGTGAGGTTCTGGGAATTTCAAGTGGAGTTAAAGGGATAGTTCTCCCAAAAATGAATGTTATCATAGCATGCACTATTCAAAAAATCCTTCTAATTTTTGCAACCTGTGAATATCGTGATTTCTTCCATTTATTGTATGATCCTCCATAACATCCTCGCAATTCACATTTTTTTTTTTTTAGGCAATTTACTTATCTTTCCAAGGATTTTACTACATTCAGATGATGTTGCATGCCCAAGGGCTATACCAGTGCCCTGTATTACATATCTCAGTGTCTGTAAACTAAAATTAAATTGAATTTTTTTTTTTATCTGAAAGATTCACCCAATTATTTCTGAATAATTTCATCAGCTATTACCTCTGTAAAGAGCAACGATATAACCATCTTGTCCAATGTTAGACGTTCTCTCTCTCTGTGTGTTTGGCACTGGTAGTGACTCCAGTGAGGCAGTTGTGTGCTTAGGCTGACTGTGTCTCGCTGGCTGGCTCTGAACAAGCACAGGCCTGTTCTACCCCGGTGGCCAATAAAATGAGAAAATCAACCACTGTGCCACCATCCACAGGCCAACCAGATAAATACACTTGTCTCTGTGTGATTGTGTGTCAGCATAGCTGTGTCGATCCAGAGATTTCATCCAACTGTTCAAAGAATGATACAGGAAATCATTAAACCGATAGTTCAAGCAAAAATGAAAATTCTGTCATTTACTCATGTCTTTAGCTTTTTTCCATCCAATAAAAATTAATGGTGGATTGTTTTCAGGGCGAGGAAACAAAACAACACATGACTTCAGAAGACTTTGAATATAGTGATATGTTCATGATGTATTTGGAGCTTGAAAGCCCCTGGTCACTGTCCACTTTTCATTACATGGAAAAGAGTAGCATGAACATTATTCAAAACATCTCCAGAAAGTGGCATGACATGAGGGTGAGTAAAAGATAACAAAATGTTGTTTTTTTTTTTGGTGAAATATCCCTTTAATCTGTCAATGGTGTTTTTTGTTTAAGTTCCACCATGCAGAAAGCTTGCAGGTGTACTTAATCAGGGTAATCAATTTTGCTCTTTCATCATAGGGTTATTATACATTTTCAGAGTGCTCCTGACTTTTGTGAAAGCCCTGTTACCCTCTTTGAGGATCCTCTGATCACATCCTCCAAAAGCTGTTTCAAAATCTGTATTATTCCAAAACAAGATCATCTTCAAAGCATCCCAGGCTTTCTTTACCTTGTCAGTGTATCTGTATTTGACACCGTGAGTGCAAGGCTATCTGATCTTATCAGCACATATGTGGGAGTTGGTTGCGTTAGATTGAAATGGATTATTATGGTCTATCAGCCTCATTAGTCTGAGCTGCGCACCTGCTCCATAAGAATGTATTGAATGTGGGTGGGTGAGACTTATATTGAGGCAAAATAATGACAATCATTTGGTTATTCTGTATTTTTAATAACAAGAACATAGCTTAGCACTGTAGAGATGAGTTAGGTGACCAAATTGTGTACAGCAACCCTCAAAAATATGTACAAATGGATATTCACCTGAAGTCCTGTGTTTGTGTTAAAACATGGATTTAAGAATATTTGGTTGAGTGTGCATTTCTAATTGTTTGTGTCCGTATGTGTTTTACAGTGAGGCATAGTGCAGTTCAGCCCCTCAAGCTCAAGGTTTATGAGGTGTTAGCTGTCACAGCATTGACTCCCGACTGGCCCATTACGCTTTGTGCAGACAGAGCTGTCTCAGGTGGAGAGTTGGGGTTTGGCCACATACACACACACACAGTCAGAAGCATTTAGATTGAGTGCACTTTTTTTTTTTTCAGTGACTTGAATCAAATTTAAACATTTGTTATTATATAGGTATACAATTTAGTAGAAATTGCTAGTAAAATTTCACACATATAACAAATAAACAGCAGCATAACATTGAGACAGTATTTTCTTGCTTATAAAAGTATTTTATGAAAACATTTCCTTTTTAAAAGCATTTTATTGATCTCGGTTAATGTTAATTTTTTTAAGTATGCTATTGTTTATTAATTATTTTTTGTTCATAATCATGATACATTAATGCTACTCTGTATTAGCTGACATGTAAAACAAATTGATTAGTATTAATATAACTTAACTTCCGCCTTTAAATGCATTAACATAATCATTAGTTCAAGATACCTAATGCCTTAACCAATCTTAAAAAAAAAAAAAACGTTTCCACACACACACACAGGTGTAGTACAGATTCTTCAGTTACTCGGTCTGTGTGGACTTTAGACAGGACTGTCTCTCCTGTCCTCTGGTTTGCAGGTGTGCGTCTTCATCTTGGCCAGTTTCTCAGACTTGGTTTATTAGAAGTGTCTGCATTCACAGCCTGTAACTCCTGCTGATGAGTTCTTGGAGAGACCATAAAAAGCAGCACCCACCCATCAAATAATGGGAGTTTATCTGAGAGGGGAATGATGGTCTATGACCATCACATCACACATGAGTCATGACACCGGGATGGATGAGGGTTAATGAGTGTCGTTAGAATGTCATGCTGACTGCATCATATTGTTGCGATGTGTAATTGATCCTCTAAAGGCTTAACCTTACACAAGAAAATAACATTGGGGGAAAATGAACATGATTGTGTTTTTATCACTTTCTTGTGAACATTCTCTTTCACATAGTGCTTTCTTTCTCAATACTACTATTGATCTGGCTGCCTCTGTTATTTAAGATTCCCTGAATGCTCATTAATTACGCCTGTTGAGAATAATTCCCACCCTCAATATCCATTACTATCAAAATAACCTTTTAAAGAGACTCACTGTAGCCCAGTTGTTTGCTAACATCCAGCCCAAATCTGCAGCATATTGCTGTATGTTGTGGATATTAGCAGGTATAAAGATTTATTGTATTTATTTACAAGTAAACACTCTTTTTAAAATAAAATTAAAAAGAGAGTTTTTAACAATGTCCTTAAAAAAAAAAGCAAATCTGCCTTTATGCACATATTTTGCGATTTAGCACAGCACTAGTTGTCAATAGTCAGCTCGGTTGAGTATCTTTAAGGATTGCATGCTTAAATATCTGCTTTTCTTGACTATCTGGACACATTGTATTGATTTTCTCTAGATGAGCTGGAGAGCTGTGGTTACAGAGGTTTGTTAAAAGATTTCTCAAAAGGATAATGCATGTATGGTGGTCACACGATCAAGTCAAGTTTTGTGGAGTTATTTTAGGATTGCATAACATATTGGCTGTGATACACTGGGTCGGGATATATATTGCAATGATCATGCATCTATGATTTTTGTGTGCATGAAATGTAAACTCCTCTCTGTTTTCTAAATGCATTTTATTGATTTTAATGTGAAGGATTCATCTGTGCCACAGTTATTATATTTCACTAAGACTAAAACAATAAATCATTTTCATTACTTGAAATAAAACCTTAAACCTTATTAATTTTATGTAATTGCTTAGCTAATTGCCAATGCAAAATTATTCTTTTTTTTTAACTAATCTTTAAGTTTAACTACAACTGAAATAAACTATATAAAAAAATTAAAATGACAAAAGAAAAACTTGACATAATAATAATAATTAATTACATTTTATATAGCACTTTTCAAAACGCTCCACATTGTCAGGGGGAATCTCCTCATCCACAACCACCAAATAGAACATCATGAAAGCAGGAAAAATTAAAACTAATTCAAAACATTAGTGAAAACTATAATAGTATCTTAATGATGCTAAAATAATACTGATCCATGCACGTTTAATTCATTCATGAATTAATTTGAAGTGATTGATTGATTGATTGGTTGGTTATTTGAATTTGGCCTCAAAATGGCATAACTCAATGTTCTGGTGAGACTACAAACTTCTCTCTGGCGACGTATGCCTGACTTGTCCAGTTAATTACATGGTGCAAACGCTTTCATCCAGCCAATGATTGAGAACCTACTTTTTTTTATTTTACCAAAAAATATTTGGATGTGTCACAATATGAAAGAATAGAGAAGACTTACATTTTTTTAAGATATTCACTTGAGCCTGAGCTCACTGAGTCATTTGTCTTCCTGTAGAGCTGAACCTGGTCTTGAATGTTTCTCCAGGGCTGAACTCTTTGACACAGCACACAGTTAAAGGCAGCAATCATCTCTCTGGAGTGTTGAGTGCCACCGCTTTATCAGGCAGCTGTATAGATGTCTATCCCTCATCTTTATGGAGACATTTATGATGGAGGGATTTCCAAGACACTGATCACTCTCCTCTGTATCTGAGACCATAACCTACACTGTTTCTTGCTTTTTGTGTGCCTTGTTGTTGTTTATCTTTTACTAAAATAATATATATTGTTAGTAATAAGCTTGAGAAGACATTTATATCAAAATCAAATATTTCCATGTCCTGTGTACTAGTGGCCTTTCAGTTGTTGTTCATAGTCGTGTTAGTTTTCATTTGACATTTGTGTACCATTATTCTTATGGTGGAGTTGTTTTAAAGTGGTTTTGATATATTTGAATATTCATTAACGAGACACTGATTGGCCAGTAAAAGTATGTGAGGGCAGGAACAGAACAGATTGAGTTCATTGACTTGACAGTAAGGATATTAATGGAAGCCATTTTCGCTTTAATCTAATAGATCGCTTTATAATATCGAACATGCAAGTGTGCGACGTCTCTCTCTCTCGCAATTGTAGCCGAGCTCTAGGATTTATTGTGGTAATATTTACACTCTGCCTTCCAATTTCAGACATTGATTACCCTCAATATCAGCAAACGTGGACTTTTTTCCACATGTACCTGGTCCAGTGCCAGAGTGAATAAGCTGCTTCTAAGCCGATTAATGAAAGGTCTGAATCAAGAAAATACCTTTGAAAATGAAGGAAATGACTTTCCACAGCAGATGTGTTGCTACATTGCCTATTATGTTGCCTATTATATAGCCTTTTTCAATGGCCCATTATTTTCCTCAATAAAAACACTCACTTGAGCTTGCATACTCCAGCACTTCAGAAAGCATATTGAAGGAACGATGAAATCCCCTGTATAAAATGAAACATTTGATGTCTTAAACACGAACCAGACGGGTTCAGGCTACTTGATGGGGCTTCATGGCAGGTGTGGAGTGGGCCAATTCTGTTTTATAACTGCCACTTTCCTCAGAAAGTCTGCCAGGGAACAAGCCCCCTGCCAGTCGCCTGCCTCTCGCATGCCCTCGGATTACTGAAAGGTCGCGCCCATTATGGAGTTATTGAAGGCAAAATCCTGGCAGAAACAGTTAAGGGACAGCCCTTTATACTTGACTTCAAATATCACATCTATTCTATTCTATTCAAAGTAGTTTCTCAATTTAAAATGTTCCTCATGGATTACTGAACATAAGAAACTGATATGTGATCTCAAAGCTTGTTGGCTGTCTGAATTCTGAATTCTGACATTTTGAAAAAGCCACTGCAACCAATACAGTTCACGTCAATCAATTACCAAGAGAGCCACGCTCATCTGGCATCCAGTGATGTGACTGTTTACCCCTTTGCATGCGGCTCTGTGAAATACAAGCCTCTAGTATTGTCCTTTTCGAGCTTGTGACATATTGACATGTGACCGAAAGCCAGGATGAAATGTGGCATTTTGAAAAGGTCAGTTCATGGCCGTCTCAGAATTCGTCTCCCATCATGATGCTGGCAGTTGTCATATGGATGTTGGCATGTGCAGTCATCCTATAACTTGGAGAAAAATGCAGTGGGATCATCTGAGGATGATGATTTCCTGTTTATTATTTGCTTTTAAAGTAATTTTCTGTAAATTTCCGTGACTCTTTTCTTTTTGTTTGGGGTATGTTAACACTTACAGTTTTGTTAAATGTACACTGTCATTCATAAGTTTGGGTTAGCAATGGTTTTTCCATGTATATTAATTAACGCAGTGTATCCATGTTAATGTGTAACATTATCATTTTGGAATTTCTCTCAAATTCCCCCGATGAGAGTCCCTCCAGCAGGAGGAGGGAAAAGGACATGGTTGTCCCAGAATAAAATCTAATTCCTCTTATCATCTTGTTATTTGCCGACGTTATCTGTGCAGGTAATGTGGTTATAAATTCAATTTCAGCCATGGGATTTCATTGTTTACTGATGCTGGTTGCCTTTAGGCAGAGATGCAAGCAGTTAGTACTAGTCAGTGAATTTATTTGAGCTGCACCGTAGATGAAATTTAAAAGAGTGAGGACTCACAGGGGGCTGACTGTCAAGGGCATGGCTCCAGGTGACGTTTACATGCAGATCCATGTTTTATTCACATCTATTTGCTTTCTTTTAAGTGACACATCTGCCTGGACTAGATGATTTGTATCATTGTATAGAATTCTCTTTAATGCTCATTGTAGGTTTATAATAATAAAGCATGTCTCTTTTGTGTGGCCCTCTCTCACCTGTCTCTCCAGGTAAAGTGAAGGCCCTGTATGACACTCAGACGCCCATGTGTCCGATCTGTCATGCTGTGTTGCGACCAGGAGAGCTGCAGGAACACATGGAGCAGGAGATGGAGCGTCTAATGCAGCTGCACAATAGGTACATCCTCCAATTCATTCTCAACACACTCTTGACAACAGTCTTTATATGTATTTAGGGAAGTCGTGGTCTAATGGTTAGAGAGTCTGACTCGTAATTGAAAGGTTGCGAGTTCGAGTCTCGGGCCGGCAGGGATTGTAGGTGGGGGGAGTGAATGTACAGCGCTCTCTCCACCTTCAACTGAACCCCCAACTGCTTCCCAGGTGCCGCAGCATAAATGGCTGCCCGCTGCTCAGGGTGTGTGTTCACGGTGTGTTCGGTGTGTGTGTTCACTGCTGTGTGTTTGCACTTGGATGGGTTAAATGCAGATTCACCATACTTGGCTGTATGTCACTTCACTTTATATATATTTATATTATGTTTATTTTATTTAGAATTTATTTAATTAAATCAAGAGTATCCCAATGCTGATCTAATTTTTTGTGGTTTTTAAATCTGTTTTGTTGTTATAATAAAAAAATGGCTTATAAAAATCAAACAATAACTTAATTTAATACTTTGTTTTATAACATTTTTTTGTTTTTTTCATATAAACCATTTAGAAATAAATGAATACGTTTTAATATAATATTAATTTATTAATATCTAATATTTAATATTTTAACAATCTAAAAGAAAATTTATAAAACTATAAAACCAATAATTCTTCACACAGCTTGGTTGCGGGGATGCTGGAGCGTAATATAAATGAAATAATTTATTGTATTATTTTTATATTATTAATACTAGTTTTATTTAACATTTATTTAAATATATAAATAATGCATACAATGCTATCTGCTATCACACTCTTTTCCCCTCATTCTTACCTGCAATCATCATGGAGACGACAAAAATGAAACCTGTCATGTTCCTCTGTAATGAACATGATATAATCCATATAATGACTGAGACTATCAATAATCTATCAACCTCCCTCTGCTTCGCTCATGTCTTTTGTTTTTCCGTCCATCCAGCTCAATCTGAGATCATCAGTCGAGGGTTGATTTGATTTTTTTGAGCTGCCTCAGTCGCTTTATGTCAGCCGGAGCACGTAGACAGTAAAGTGACGCTGACAGTCAGCATGCTCTTCTGTCAGTCTTACTCAAATCTCATCCAGGCTCATGAAAATACATCGCCGCCCATAGTAAAGAGATCAAAACTGGAGACAAGAGCAGGAGAGATGGAGGAAGGGCAGAATTAAAGCAGATTGGGACAATGAACACACACACACAAACTCCCTGACACCTCCTCCCTGTAGCCTGTCCCTTCCAAAGGCACATTAAATGCTTCCAGGTCTTGATGGCATATTTATCTACAGCCTCCGGGCATGTGCACCATGCCTCCACCCTTCTCCCTGTCTCCTCCATCATTGCAACATCACAAATTACAAGCTGTTACATTGTTCCTGACATTTCACAGCCAGTCAAGCTCAAGGCAGTCCCTGCGAAAATCATAGCAAGCTAATAACGATTCCTCAAAGTTTGCTATCAGCATCAGACAAGACAGGGCGGTACATTAGCCACTCTGAACACATGAAAGATTTCTCCAATAAAGAAATTATAGCCATAATCTGCTTAGTGACAGAGCTGTGGACAGTAATTGTGTCAAATTGAACTCGGCCCCAGGGTGTGTTAGAGCCTTCCTGCTGTACAGGACCTGTGTGGAGACCGCTTTTTTATACATGATTTTTATTTGACTGTGAAGGAAATATCATTTGAGAACAATATGTAACCTGATCCCTCGTTTACGAGCATGTTTGCATATTCTGAATCAAACTTTGTGCTTAAAACAAGGCTGTGTTTTGTTGGTAATGGGATTTTGGTGATGAAATATGTGTTAATAACACTCTCTCCTGTTTACAGTCAGGGTCCTGCTCAAAAGGAGTGTCTCGCTGCTGGGCCGCCTAAGGTACGGACTCTCCAATGTACTTCACAACACTTGTTATATACAATTTATTTATGTCTACAGGCAATAATAACAGCTCTGCCTCTCTCAGTCTCTGTTCTCTATGCACATAAAGAGAGAGAGTTCCTCCTCCGCCGCCTCTCCACGTCCCGCTGATGAGGCTGTGCACTCCGACAGGTACCAGGTGAGCACGAAATGCACGTTATATACATCTAACTTCATTAGCTTGCACTTCTTTTGAAGAGAATATTGAACTTTAATCAGTTAAAGGTAGAATCAAACTAATTAAAGTGTGGACTTTTCCCATTCCTGATTACATGTCAATCAAAAGTGTGAGACAGACCTCAGTGTAGTGCTGCCATCTACTGGACTTTAATTACATTTAAAATAATATTATATGTTCTATAATTATATTATATTTTCTAAACATTTTACATTTTAATTTCATTATACTTTCTAAAGACTGCTGATGACATTTTCTGACAAAAGTATTATATCATTTATAAGACATAAAACCTAAAATGCATATATAAAATAAAATGCGCTTACACTTTATTTTGATAGTCCACTTTAGACATTCTACTAAATATAAGTAACTTTGTAACTAAATGTCAACTAATTCTCATTCACTTGCAACTACATATCTACTAACTCTCAGAGTAGACTGTTAGGGTAGGTTTAGGGTTAGTCGAATAAGTTGACATATACTTGCAAAGTTTCTCATAGTCAGTATGTTGTGGACCCATCAAAATAAAGTGTTAGCAGATATTAAGCAGATGGTCTACTAATACTCTAATGACTGCTATTTGACATGTAGTTGCAAAGTTACTCACTGTTAGTAGAATGTCTAAAGTGGACTATCGAAAAAGTGTTACCAAAAATGCTTCTAAAAATGTATTAATCTGACTAGAAAACAAGTAAACAATGATCACATGATGTTTTGATCATTTGTTTTAGTGCAATGTCTATATAAAAGTCAATCATTATTTTACAAACAATGCTGTCCGAATAATATCACACGTACTTTTTTGCTGCCATTTTTGCATAGTATAAAATGTTTGTTATATTTTGGGTTTGGTTTAGGAGACCTTTACATAACTTTGTATTTATTTATACCTGAATTGCTGTTCATAACCCACTTTATTTTCACAACATGACATATTTGTGAAACTGGATATTCAGAGAACAAATGTTGTATGATGGCTTTAAAAAAATGTTAGGTGTAATGTTTTTGTGTGAGATTATGGATTCCCTTTTGTTTTTCTCTTTTTTCATTACAGACATTTTTGCGAATACGATCAAACAGGCAAACAAGGCTCAATGGTAAGTTGTCAATGACTTTCAGTATCTCAAAATCCTCTCACTGTATTTCTCTTTTTTAATTTAGCATTTCAGTCATTGCAGAGTCATAAACATGCATTGGATCTGACCAAATAAATTTATCTCCATTAATACTAATAGTATATAATAGAATACTAATAGTTTTTTATACAAGTTCCATAACAAGACATTCTTTGAAAATGACGTACAGTAATTCTATCAAATTGACAGCACTGGTACACTTTGAAATCGCACTTCAGACACAGTTTGAACAGTCACAATTAAAGCACCACCCCTGACCTTTGACCTAGCACCCTCACGAGCAGAGCGGATTATTGACCTTTAACCTTTTGATATGTTAACAGTTAAGGAGCTCTGCTGGTGCAGGTGCTACGCCAAACAGAAAGTGAAATCTGTTGATGTTTGGCCTGACTGTGGATTCCCACATGTATCTTCTTGCCCGCTGTCTGGTAAGCTGTTCTCACACACAGCACATGATTCACTACCAGCTCTTTATTTTATTTGCATCAAAGTTTTGTGTTTAGTAAAATTAGGTATATAAAAAGGCCTTATCTAGAATGCCAATCAGCACTGATTTAAAATAATCTTAAAGGAGAAAATGATTTTAGAATCATTTTCTACAGATGTCGAATGAGATGATGAAAATTATATAATATTTAATGTAATATTACGCTCTTGAAACAGTTATACACAGAGTATTGAATCACTGTACTGTGAAATATTGATACTCTATCATGTTGAATTTTCGATCATTTATCAGGACTGTTACTTTTTATGTTATTTCATTAACATCTAAAAAAGGTGCACTGGACGATTGGTCACAGCTAATTGAGCAGATTATCTCTCTAATTAATGATCCCCTCTCTGTCATGCTCAGCGTCATTGTGATTGTAACAGCCTCAGCTTGGTTTCTACTGTCTTCTTTAACTATATGATGAGCTGAGGCTCCTAAAGATTAATGTCCCTTAACATCACTAGCAGCTCAGCAAAACAGAGATTTTAATGGAGTGGTGGATACCGTTCCACAATGCCGAATTTTAGTGTGTGTGTGTGTGTGTGTGTGTGTGTGTGTGTGTGGTAGTAGATGCAGAACATTCTGGAAATCTTCTGTTTGTCTTTATTTTATAATCAGATAAACAGATCTGTCCAATTCCCTTGCCATTTATTTATCTTGTGTAGGCCATAGAGGCCTTTCTGTCTTATCAGTTTATGTCAGCTTGAGATCGTATATATTTCCATCATAAAACTGCCACTGGAGAAAAATCAAATACATTTTTTTTTATTTATATTTTTAGATAAGATATGAAAAGTGTCAAGCATCTGTAAAAAAAAAAATCAGCTTGTTTTGTTGTTGTTTTTTCATTGCTTGTTTTTTTTTACAGCACGCATTGGGAATCTTAAAAGACGGAAAGCAGAGGAAGACCAGGTAAGATGATAATGCAGCTTATTTCTCATTGTGCATGTTCATTCAAAACAATGTAGTCTGTATTTTCTCTGGATCTGCTTTCACTGACAGATCACAGACTGTTTGAGATGTCTGTACTTGAGAGGCAGCATGAGACAGGCGTCAGCTGTCCTGTTCTGCTAAGTCAGTCGTATAATGTATAAGACAGGAAGATGTGGCCAGAAGGATCAGACAAACTATAAACCTGTCTGTGAAATGTCTGTTTCTTTTTATATTCTGTTTCTTTCAGCTGTGACCTCATGCCAAGAGGGCATTCGGGGCAGGTAGCAGATGAAAGCGTTGTCTCGAGGCTGGTGGAGATATTTTCACCAGAGATACTGATATGTGTGTGTTTTCTACAGAGAGGCGGCATGTGTGTTGTTGAAAATGGCTCTGTGCTGTCAGCCGGGAGGGAGTTTGAATGGGCCGAACAGAGAAGAATACAGATGGTTTCTGTTCTCAGAGGCTTCAGAGGTACAAAACAACCTCTACAATAAAAAAGCCACTTAACTTGAACAGATAAAAAATAGCTCAGTGACAAAAATAAAAATGCAGTACTGAAATGTATCAATAGAAAATTAGTGCTAATAAAAACGATTATTATTATGTGCTACACTGAAGAAAAAAACCCCACTAGTTTTTACTTTAAAACAATTTCTCTCAGATGTAATGGCAAGTAAAGCAATTAATTAACATTGTGAAGTAGAAATAGTGTTTTCTTGTAAAAATGTACTCCAGTAATCTATGGAATTTTGTTTTTTACTGTGTATATATTTTTATGTAAACAGTAGGCATCCCGCTAAATAGAGTAATAGTCTGTTGAAATTGAATGCAAAAGTAATGTTTATTTGTAGAGTTAATGCCAATGCACAGCGTTCCCAAATCGGTTACCTATGCTATGAGGTTCAGTGACCAACTATGTAAGCAGCAAGGCAGCTCTCTTAGTTTTGCAACAAAGCTTGTGTATGTGATTAGTTCACAACAGACATGAGGTAATGGGGGTGTTAACCTCTTGAGAAGGAGATTACTGTAAAAGCACTTAGACAGGGGTCAAAAACAGAGACAGGGCCGATCACAAAGGACTCAGAGGTCGTATAGACCTTAAAAACACTTTTAATTTTATCTGCACTTTGCAGTACATCAGTAGGACGCATTTGTATCTCAACCTCTATTTGAATATCATACTCTATTCTTTTGGCTCTCTTTTTCTGCTAGGCTTTGTGTTTTTTGTAATTTAATTAATTCTCATATCAAATTATTCTAAGGTTTGGTGAGCAGCACATTGAAAGAACATCAGGACAGCGATGCAGATCTGGATGTGGACGGTGATGATACTTTGGAATATGGAAAAGCACAGTATCCTTATTTTTGCTGTCAGTCAGCAGAGTTTATGGCACAGCAAGGAAATATTTGTATTTTTTTTGGCGAAAGCATTTTTGATAATAAGAAATGTTTCTTTAGCAGTTAAACTCAGATACACAGAGGCAGATGTAATTCCCTGCTCAGGAAATGAACCCAGAGATGCTGAGGAGAGGCAGGCGTTAAGAGGAGCTGTTTTAAAGTATGCACACACAAACAGCATATTATTAGTGTTTCTATGCTACTTGAATAATACTTGCTTTGTTTTTTTTTTGCTTTAAAAGTGGTGACACAACCAGCAGGTTGTCTCCAGGGCAAACAAAGTTGGCAAACTCAGGTGAGCCAAAAGACTTTTAGAGATGTTAGTTTAGTAAAAGGTGTTCGTTTAGTACATGTTTAATGTAGTTAGCGTATATGCACACCATGTGTATATGTTTATACATATATAGTGCATATGTTCAGATCATTCATATGCTGTACTATGTCTGCAGAAACTCCTACTACAAGCAATGAAGAGTTTAACAATAATACAAGCACAACATCTCCAAGAACCTGTAAAAACAGCGAGTTAGAGATGTAAGTATACCTTAAAGTCAGCATGAAATGAAAATCCTTCTTTTTCCAAGTTATACATATTATTGTGAACTATTCATTCACGCATGTTTCATTTGTGATTTTTTTTAATCACAATACAGAGAAAGGATCTGTCACTACATATGTTTCATCGTGACTTCAGTGCATGCTCTTTAAAAGTGGTCTGTGCATATATTCCAGACACGCTGAGCTGTGATGCTCATGTTGGAGAGACACGTAGGTTAAGATTCAAGTGCCTCCACCCACTCTCCTCCGTCCTTCTCCTCTCCAACCTCCATGTCATTTTCTTGGAAGAGAAGGATCTCTGCAGGATCATAATACACCACTTCTTAAGTCCTGTTGGGAAATTTTACTTTGTTCTGTGTGCACTGAGACCAGCATTACTAATCGTGCAACTGAGGTCAAGTTTGCACATGGAAGGGACACATGAGGAATGATTTATGGCTGACCTCTTCAATGAGAGTCACACAAATCAGTTCTTTCTCAGCGAGGCTACATTTTGGCAAGTTCACTGAAGCGTGTTTCACTTATGTTTTGGAGTGAACCGTTGATCAGATTGATTGATCCATTTATCAGTCGAGGAGTGTCATACTACAGGCAAACAATGAAATACTTTTTCTAAGTGTAATGATTCTGAATGTATTATGTGTGAGTGATTTGTATGTATTTGCCTGTCCACCCACAGATTAGAGAAGTTGCATCATCACAATGAAAATAACAAGACTTTTTCTCTTTCGCTGTCACAAACACACACAAAAACTTTAGTTATTGTATTATATTATATTATATTATGACCCTGCGGCCTCATATGAGGACATTATATTTGAGTGAATTTCTCTGAGACTATACATGCCACGGTTTGAAGTCTGGATGTCCTGTACAGAGCACATTCAGGGCTGTTTCAGAGATACACAACGATTGGATGTTTCAACATGACCACTTCCTCTCCTTGGTCCAAATTTATTTAGTGACACTCTTATGGAAAATGATAATTTGTAATTATCATTTAAATTTGTCTACTTTTAAATTGTGTCATAAATTAACATATCAGGAAAATGTTATGGGGTTTCAAATCAAAATATGACTTTCTGTTACGAAACAGGACGTTGATTTTATACATGTCCTCATATGAGGACACCAGGACTAAAAGCATGTTTATTATCTTTGGGAGACATAACAAATGAATAGGGAAATACATTATATTTTAATATTCTATGAAATATTATATATTATTATGAAAATCTTGTCAATTATTACTTCCATTATTACACTTATTTTTTCACTACATGTTCCCCCAAAAACACATTAATATGCAAATTAGATTTAGTTTATAGATACATTGTATATAATGAGTAAAACCATTAATGGCCATTTTACACACATTTTGCAGAAAGAAAAATGGTATAATCATTCTGTTATAATTAGTGGTGGGCCGTTATCGGCGTTAACGTGCTGCGTTAACGTGAGACTCTTATCGGCGATAAAAAAAATATCGCCGTTAATCTATTCTCAAAGTTGGGTTGGGAGCTGGGTCTATACTACGCAAGCTATGATGACTTTCACCCTGATATTTTAGCGCGGATGTATACCTAGCCGAATTGCACTGTACGAGAACGAGTCTTGAACTAGAGGCTCGCAGTCCGTGATGGACAGATTGTTAACGGCTGGTCTATGTGGTAATACAATCGGGCAGGACATCCAAATGCTCACCTATCATTCATCAACCTCAAATATGGCTTTTCATCTGAAAGATGTATGTAGTAGCAACTTTACATGGCCGCTCAATACGATGTTAACCTAGAGAAATGCGCTATTGAAGTGTTTGTGTGGAAACGCGTTTGCTGCAGGACAGGCTGCGCTCACTTGCTCTTAAAATCTCCGTCATTTTGGTCATACAGACAAAAGTAGCCTAATACATCTTTCGAATCTGTAAAGACTCTACGTGTATTTGTGTGCACTCAGAATAACAACGAAACGTTGCGCTTTTAAGCAAACAGGATGCGCTTTAGGTCTCATGTGAACTTGAGCGAGAAACTTCGAAACTCCGTCTTTGAAAAATATATCTATAGAGAGTGAAATGTCTAAAAATAAAAATAGAAGACGTGTGTGTTAGCATGGATGATTTACATGAAATTTAATCTGTGCAACACTGTGCATAAGATGGCTTTCAGTTCAATATAATAACAAAAACGACATTTTGGGTTTTATTCAACTAATAAGGTGGGCACGCTGTGATCTGTACTATATTTTTACTGTAATTGACAGTTATCGCAAAAAAAAAAAAAAAACACACGGGAGTGGGAGGGAATGGGAGTCATTCTTCCGGGAGTGGAACGGGATTTTCCTCCCAGTTTTTCGTGGGATTGGGACGGAAGAGATTAAAGTTTGTGATGCATTTTGGAAACAGGAGATGAGCCCTGGTCTAATCGCCACCTGGCTTGAGAAACCCGTTCTCAAAGACTTACTTTTAGTCATTATTTGGGTAGCACACATATTCTGAATGCCTTCGGCAGAATTCAAATGAGCCATTTTAATCTAGATTAATCTAGATTAATTCCAAAATTAATCTAGATTAATCTAGATTAAAAAATTAATCTATGCCCACCTCTAGTTATAATATAGTTAAAAATCATCTTTATACAAAGTTGTAAGGTTTTTTTTGTAAAGTTTATTCATGTCTTTTTATTTTTTTTAAGAAATGCATCGAGCACATAGCATAGCTTATGAATGAAATATCATTTTTTTAATGCTTTAAACAATGTAAAGGCATGAAAAAAAAATTCCTAACTTTTTTCTCGGGTCTTAAGAACTTTATATTGTATTATATTATACTGTATAGGCCTACAGTATATCCCATGGTTCCTCATGATTTTCATATTAGTGTGTGTATATATATATATATATATATATATATCTGTGCACACACAAAATAATATATATATATATTAATATAATTTTACATTTAACACAAGATTTCTGTTTTGCAGCATATTATTGTACTTGATCCGTCACCACTCTCCAGTAGGTATTTAGCCTGAGGACCAGGGCAGTTATTTCATATTTCCAGCAGACAGCTACAAGAGAAAAGCAGCATTCATTATGCTTATATTTGGCGGCTATTACATGAGGCATTTTTGATGGATCACTTAAACCCCCTGCTGTCATAGTTCAATTCCTGAGAGCTGATTAAATGGGGATGCGTTGGCCAGGATGTTCCTACCAGGGATTAGGGGGCTCTGAGCGAGTGTTATTTAATTGTGGTGAAGTGGAAACACCCGAGTGAGGAAGGGTTAGTGAGGCGGGAAGGAGGACCGCTCCTGATAAATGACAGTGCGCCGCTTGCTTCCCGGCCCTGTGTGGACACGCTAATAAAGCAATTACACTGAGACAATGTATGCACACTGCGGTGACATGTCTGTCCCTCACCTGCTGTGGGAAAGGCTGATACAAGGGGCAATCTTAAACAGTTTTTGCCCACACTGAAAAATATTTGGAATTATATTGTACTTTTATTAGGTCTATTAAGTTACTTACTTAACCCTTTGTTTCTATACTGTGATTACTTCTTGTGGCTATCCTATTACACATCGCATCCATTTACTTGCACATAGACTTGCAGTCAATGTATGCTCTTCATTTTTACTGTTCAGCATGGCAATACAGGGATGCTCACGCTCATGTATTACAATGTTGAATTTGCTTCTGAATGCACCTCATTTAATGATGCAATCTGTCTTCTGATTACCGTTCATGTGTAATTTAGAATTCATAACATGTGGCCTTCAGCGACAAAGACCTCAGCACGCTGTCACTCTCTAATCAATCTCTGATGGATTTGTTCTTTGTTTTGTTTAGCTTACCGGATGACCCCTCCCTCAGTACGCTGGAGGCCATGAAAACACGCATCAGAGATCTGGAGAAGCAGCTCACACGAGGGGACAGATTCAAGTGTCTCATCTGCATGGTAGCTTGACCATGCATATTTATTCAATTCATATATGAATTACTATTCAAATGTTTGTGGTCAGTAATAGATTTGTTTAATGTTTTGGAAAGAAGTCTCTCATGCTCACCAAGGCTGCATTTATTTTATCAAAAATAGAGTAAAAACAGTAATATTGTGTGAAATATTATTACAACACAAATAACTCTTTTCTATTTTTGGTTTTGAAGTGTAATTTATGACTTTAAGCACCCTTTACTCCAGGCTTCCATGTCACATGCTTCTTCAGAAATCATTGCAGCATGCTGATATTCTGCTCAAGAAACTTGTCTTATTATTATCAATGATGAAAACAGAAAAATCTGTTCAAATGATGCACATAATTTTATTGTGTACATATACTCTTTTCAGGACTCCTACACAGTACCTCTGACCTCCATCCAGTGCTGGCATGTCCACTGTGAGGAATGCTGGCTTCGCACCCTGGTGAGATGAAAATGTATCATACTGTACTTAACAAAAGATGTCCAGCACAGCCATGTGACTTCAACAAGTGAACCCTGTATGTTACTATCAGTTGTTTTGATTGACAAATTCTCTTTCTCGCAGGGAGCAAAGAAACTGTGTCCACAGTGCAACACTATCACCTCACCTGGGGACCTGCGACGAGTGTATTTGTGAAAAGTTACAGCTGTCCTGTCATCTGCCTGTTTGCACTCTACACTAACGGATAATTTTAACTGAGGAGAACCTTTCTGGGCCGAGGCAAAACTTAAAGGACGTCTTGCCCAACAGAGTCATTGCCCAAATATTCCTGTTGGAACTCAACCCAGTTAGAATGAAGACCACTGTGTTCATTTCTAAATGAAATGATAAAGGTTTAAAGTACAAATCTGCCGTAACAATATTGTAAGGACGGTAAAACCGATCACCAAATGTTGTTTCTATGTATAAAACCTTGTTTTATAAAATATTGTTAAGTTATTATCATAGAGAAAGCTCTAAAGCAATCGGTCAAATAGTTTTGTGAATGTTTGCACTGAAGAGTTTTCTAATTTGAATCTAGCAGTGTTAATATCTGAAATTGTTAAGCGGTTAACTTTGAAATAATTCATAAACAGTGTTTTGTGTAGAATGTGCAGAAAAGCAAAGAATGTTGTACATTTATTTTCTATGCTTATGTAACTGTAATTTATTAGTGAATGGAATCTTTAAATATGGTTTAAGATAATTTCAGCTGTTACACAGGTGATAGTGTAATTGTTTATATTATGCATTTTTGTCTCTTTAATGCCCTTATCCAAAGCATGCGTTAAAAAAACTCAAAGACAAGAGACTGAATATGATGCAAAATTACAAATCCATTCTCACAAGGTTTGTAGATTCAAAAAGTGATAATTTTATCAAACAGTTCACATGCATAAACAAAATAGTTTTTACCACAAGGCTCAACAACAGATATTCTGAGTTGAATTAGCTCCATGTATATTTTTGACTTGATTAATTTTATTTTTTTGCTCTTCTACTTTAACTTAAGATGCTGTGCAGATTGAATTGTCTACATTCTTGTAATGAATTAATATTGAACCCCTAACAGGTGATTGGCAGGTTCTATTATTGGTATGTACTGTACAGCAGAGCTGCATCAGGGAGCACGTGCTTCTCTTCCTCGGCAGGTGGAATTGATTCTTAATGCAGGATATGGACGCTGAGGCTGATCTCTGCTTAGCCTTCACTCCTCTCCACTGCCAAGCAGAATAAAGGTCTGTTGTCACTGAGTCACTACTGTAGGTTAGACATTATGACTCAAGGAACTAAGCTCAGAACTAACAGAAAAGGAGTTCAATTTCCTTTGTGGTATATTAGCAATAGTTTTGTTACTGTCTCTAGACACTAGTAAAGTTACTACAGGTAACTGAAAGATCGTGAAGCACTTTTGATAGAACTGAAATAGAATGAAACATAAAACCAGCTTTGTTTTATGATGATGTATTTTGTACAGACTCTACAGATCTGATTTTCTTTGACAAAAAATAAACTAAAGTTGTTGTCTAACAGATGGTGTCAGCCTTAAAATGGTTCTCGGTACATGAGTCAGCACCCGCATTTGGACATAACAGTTACATGTGGAGCTATTGAGAGGCACGTTTATGCATTTTACAGACATTTTATCAGTACTTGCATCGCATTAAATTACATCAATTAATGTACTCAATTCCCTGGGAATCAAACCCATGGAGTTTACATTGCTATCACCTCTAACGTTATTGTTTTCCTTTTGGTCTATTTATTGCATCTCAAGTATCTTAACACCACCTGGGCTGGCCAGTTCGTTTTTAGCTATTCTTAAAGATGACTTTAATGAATGACCTGATAAAAGGATGTCTGAGGCTGATGTCCTGACATATCTTTAATTAGCAGCAGTGAATGGACACTCGTCTGTGTGGATTTAGGTTAGCGCTGGATTAGCCTAGCCTCGTGAAGTGAACTGCTGCACTACTCTCACGGTGTATTTTACTTCAAACTACTAATATGCAGCCAGTAGTGAGGAGATTTCTGTAGAAATATGCAACTTTGTTCTATATTTTTACAGACTGTGGAGATTTATTAACAAATGTTTAACTTTATTTTAATTTTGTTATCCAGCTATGTGAAATTTCAGTTCATTTCTCAGAGTTAGCAATAAACTCAGGCCTACACCTTTAAATACCATTTAGCTGACTATAATTGTAATAATTTAATAACAATAATACAATTTCAATCATTATTTAGCACATTGTGTCTTCTTTAAAAAATTCGAACTGATTTATATGCATACAATATAATTCATGATTCATGGTTTGAATATAATTTCATTTTATGTTCCAATAACACAATAGTCATAATTAACAAAAACATATAATTTGAATTTGGCCTTATTTTGATTATTTACAATGCATTACTGGAAAGACTGGGACTAGTTGTCACAATTTTTTTAGTTTATTTGTGTAGTTACTGTTTATATCAAGTTTTATATTTTCTCAGGCTGGATGTTAATATGGACTTGGTCTTGTCTACAAAAAGCTATTGGACATTTTCACCATTATTTATGAGGAAAAACAAAGGATTATGGCTTTTTAAAGTTTAATATGATTAGTAGCTTCTTATCTATGTCATAACAACAAATACACTAGACCTGCTGTTTGATTGGCTGAGAGTAAACGGAGGAGGTGGTAACTGTCACTGGCAGTAAGCTGTGGCAGTAAGCTGTGAGTTAGAAACACACACTCACATACTTCACCATCTAACCTGCACAGACAAGGTAAGAGCAGTCTTTGTTTTTTTCTGGAGTTCAAAATGTAGAGGGCAAAATGTATGGTTTATTGTAATGTAAATGGTTTTATGACAGAGTGATCAGTCTGAAATGATACTGGACACATATTGGATTTTATTCACTTAATTTGCAGATGCATATTCATTTATGCTTCTAAATACATTTTGAATTAAAATATTAATTTTAGATTTTAAATTTAATGTCTTGAAAATAAAAGCACACTTTAAATATTTTTATTTATAATTGTATCTTTTAATTAGTATTTTTTAATTATTAATTTATTTTTATTTTTAATATTCTTTATCGTCATCATCATAAGACAGAAACACTTGAACATGTTGAAGCCAAAATATGTCAAAATTTGGAAAATTTGATAGAATAAATAAAGAACAGTCAAAATGAACAAACTGCTAATAGGCAACTGTATATTTATTCTAGAGTTTTCCCAGATCAGACTGACTGTCCATTTGGTTTGTCTAGTCTCCAGCAGAGTCTCTAAAAATGGACCGGACATGATTCCAAACAGGCATTGTAGAAAACCTTAAGACAGGCTTTAGGTCAGTGGGCCTTTGTCATTAGGCTTACATGCTGTGTAATCCTCTTCATTGGCCTAACCTGACTTCATTAAGATATTTCCCGGCACTTTACATGAACATGTAAATCCTTTACTATCGTGTAAATGCTTTGCTAAATTGCATTATTGTGAAACACAGACTCTCCAATAAAGTTAATTTATAACACCTCACAATTATAATTTTTGTATCTGTCTTGAGCCATCTGGAACATGAACACATTTAACATTTTAAAGTTACTTTAATGACTTCCATGGTTCCATTCAGTTTAATAAACTATACAAAATAAATAAATAATGCTTCGTAGTCAGGAAATAGGGTTGTATTGTTTTATTTTCCTTCATGTGCCCTGTTGTCTTTACAAGACCCAGCCCACAGACCTCAAAACAGAATCACTAATCAGCCGGATCAGTGGATTAGTTCCTGAGCTTCTGTCTTGAAGGGACGCAGGCATGCAATAGGCTCAGTGTCTGCCCATGTCAGCTTCTCTAGCTTATAGCTCTCTCTCTCTCTCTCTCTCTCTCTCTCTCTCTCTCTCACTCACTCACTCACTCACTCACTCACTCACTCACTCACTCTCTCTCTCAGCTGGGCACCAAGACAAACGCTTCCTACTTGACCTAATCTGTGTTCAATATGAACATTTTTTGTTTAATGTGATTAATAAATACTTTAATGTACGATTTAAGTAGAAATTACACTTAAAATACAAATTTTCTTGCATTTTATGTCAGAATGTAGTACCATGCTACAGTATAACTCTAAAAACTAAAACTAAATCTCTCTGTGTAATCTATTTTTCTTTTACCTTGTTTGCGTTTTTGAGGATGAAGCATGTCATGCAACCCATCCATGTTGGCATCTGTCTAGTTGGCTGCTGTTGAAGTGACAGATGGATTTCTGCCAGAATACTGTAGAGTCTGATTGAACACATGACTGATGTCAAAAGATATGGGAAGCATTTCACCTGCCTTGTAAAAGATGCTATGCATTTTTAGCAGCATTTAATTACACTACATTAATTAAAAAATATATATTGATACTTTTATTCAGCAAGGATTCATTCAATTGGTCATATGTGACAGTAAAGACATTTATAATGTTACAAAATATTTATTTTTATTAAATACTGTTCTTTTGAACGTTATATTCATCAAGAATCCTGAAAAAAATTATCAGAGTTTCCAGAAAAATATAAATGAGCACAATGGTTTTCAACATTGGTGATAATTTAAAAAAATGCAGCAAATCAGCATATTATTAAGATTTCTGAAGTATCGTGTGACACTGAATACGGGAGTAATGGCCGCTGAAAATTCAGCTTTGCTATTAGAGTAAATTATATATTTTTTAAATATATATAAAAAACCTGACATTTTAATTGTCATAATATTTCACAATATTGCTGTTCTTACTGTCATTTTTTAACAAGAGTATACATTTTAAAACATTAAAAATAATGTCCCTGCTATCTGTATTTACGGACCTGCGACTCGTTGAAAAATCTGTTGCAAATAGTAGATTTGTGGATTTAATCACCCAAAAAAATGGGCTTAAAACATCTCACATACACTTTAACAAAGAAATGAACCTGTTTTGATTGTCTCACAGAGAAATGTCAGGACCCAGGCCTGTAGTTCTGAGTGGCCCATCAGGAGCTGGCAAAAGCACCCTGTTGAAGAGACTCATGAAAGAATATGAAGGGGTTTTTGGATTCAGTGTCTCACGTATGTAACATTAAACACAAATTAGACACAAGACAAGTAACCAAATAACAAGAATGCTGGATGAATATTTTGATACATTGATCTCTCTTTCTGCAGACACCACCAGAAATCCTCGACCGGGAGAGGAAGATGGAAAAGGTAAGGCAGAATTCCCCACTTCACAACTATAATAAATGAGAGGCTTGCTTTATCAGAGAAACAAATGATGTCAGGCATGAGTTCATGAAACAGAATAAATAACTAATTGAAATATATACTTGCCCACAGAGTAGAAAGTGAATGAGAGAAAGATAGACTTTACAATAAGCAAGTGGAGCATTGAAAAAAAAAGCTTGTCCACCTACATTCCCATCCAGTTTTAAAGCCCATAACTGTCTTTGCTGCTTCTTACTCCCAAGTGAACTGTTTAGATTAATTTCCAAACATATCACCACATTTCACAGGGGTAAATTTCTCTTTTTATTCCCCAAATGTGCCTTTGTCATTTTCTCTAGGGCTGAATTGTCTCCCAATGCTTCTGGGGGCAACTTTACTTCCTGTAGCAGACGTCCTGTCCTCTGAGACATCTGAAGGTGTACATTTGATTTCCATTACTGGCTGTAATTGGTTATTACTGATTATTGGCATATCTAATGTGATGAGAGAGTTATGGGGTTACTTTCATCTTTTTAAAATCTTAAACTTTGTAAGCAAATTACATTTCAGGCCAAAATTCCAAATATATGATTATGGACATCAAATATTCTCTCTGACATGAATGCCAGTGTGCACTTTGGAGTAAAAAGCCTTTGAAAATAGCCCCCTGTGTTCCCTAGGATTTCCATGTGATGTGAACTATGGCATCACTTTCCCCACAGCACAAATTCCCCGAAACAATCATTAGCATCACAACAGAACCCTTTCTGGGCCATTTAATGAACAATCTAAATATTTCTAAAATCTGTTTGGGTCACCTGAGCATTTTATGCACAATTTACACAAATAAATTAAATGGATAGACTGAAAGCAACAGTTGTAAAAAGCACATAATGGAAAGCAATACCTATTTATTAGAGATATTTAAGGTGGAACTGAGAAATACTGCCTCTAAAAATTGTGTAACTATAACCAGCCAATTTTATTGCTTTGTTATTCTTATAAATGTTGTTATGCTAATGTGTCCACTGCAGTGCTGCTACGGATGATGTCAGTGTTTTGCCCTCCTGTAGTTGTGAATTGTTTGTCTTGTGTTCCCTGCAGAACATTACGTCCCACTTTAGATCCCCTCTGATGTGCTGTTGGAGTTAAACCATCAGAATGGTATGAATCCAGCACTGGAGCTTTCTCATGGGCTTTATGAAAATGACTTCTTTGAGAGATTGTTTTATTTTATAAGTTTAGAGTCTGGAAGTGTCAGTCACAATATTCCCATCATTTTTTGTAAGAGCAACCATTTTAACTCGGTATCATCTGAATGGAGATTCTGAAATAAACATTTGGCGCCCTCTGCTGAGCGTAACATTTTGTGTTTTTTAGCAGTGAAAAGACTTGAAATGTCACACACAGTTCATCCAGAAAATTATTTTATCATTTAGTCATTCTCTGAAAATGTCTTTCTTATAAACCTTTCTTCTAATAGTTTCCGAGTAGGCTATACCTGTTCATTAGAATGTATCAAATGAACATCCTTTCTGCTCATTTGATGACTAGCAACAGACCAGCTTACAATGTCCCCTTTTAATAATCACAATTTGTTTGGTTTTACAATTAATCTTCATCTATTTCTGTCCTCAACCCAGATTACCACTTTGTCACTAGAGAGAAGATGCAAGAGGGAATAGACAATGGCGAATTCATTGAGAATGCAGAGTTTTCTGGGAACATGTATGGAACCAGGTACATTTATTTGTAAAATCGACATCTGGTATCTGATCCCATTATCCTCTTAATTCAACACAGAGGTACATCTCTGCTATGTCTTTGTCTTCATACCAATGGCCAAAAGTAATGATTTTGAAGTAGCTTAAATTGTCCATTAAGCGTATTGCCGATAACAACAAAACATTTAAACATTATTGCTCATCATATTTTTATCACTTGCAGCAAATCATCCATAGAAGATGTTCAGGCACACAACCTCATCTGCATCTTGGATGTTGACATACAAGGAGTGAAAAACATTAAAAAGACTGATTTGAACCCCATATATATCTCCATCCAGCCACCTTCAATTGAGATCCTCGTAAGCTGATATAAATATTCTCAGTTTCATAGTTACTGGATACGGCATTTAAATTGTGATAAAATACAGGAAGGCGGTTTATTTTCCCACAGGAAAAGCGTCTGAGAGACAGACAAACAGAGACGGAGGACAGTCTACAGAAGCGTCTGGAGGCAGCAAGGATTGACATGGAGCTCAGTAAGTGACACTTTCAGTAAGTCGGTTTTGCTTGAGCAAAAACATTTATTCCTTTGCCATTTTTTCCTCTGTAGGTAAGGAACCGGGAGTTTTTGATATGGTAATCATTAATGATGACCTGGAAAATGCCTATGAGAAACTCAAAAGTGTTCTTAGTGAGGTAAAGCTATTTTATCTCTGTAAAATATTGCATAGATTTTCCTTAATTTCATAAATGAATAACACTTAGTTTCTGTGTTTTTCCAACAGGAAATTGAGAAGGTGCAAGATGCCAAGGAATAGGAAAGGATAAACGGCACTTTTGACCGTTCTGCCCGACAACACAGGACATGAAGCCTTTTTCCAGCCTTGTATGGTGCGATCATGATGTTGTTCTCATGTCAGACTCTAAAAACTCTATTCACTTAAACGGCTAATCAAGATGAGTGCTATGTTCAAAGGAGTGTGCCGTAGAGCTTTTCTCTGTGGCTGAGAGAAAATCTATGTATGTTAAAAACATCTCACTTCAGTTGAAGAATTCTGTTTACTCTCTCGAGCATGTTTGAAGGGAGAAAACGGTAACAAAAATGAGTTCGGTAAGCTATTATTGATGATGTTAGTTTGTTTATCATCAGCAGGTTAGTTCTATAGTAGATAAATTATTGTTTTTAATATGTATGATCTTTGTAGAAAGCTATTACAGCATGTTTGATTCTGTTAGCCTTCAACATGTTTGAATGTATTCTGGTTAGTTTGAGTTGCACCTTCATGTTACTAAACTTGTGTTGAATATAAAATAATGTCACTTTGGGTTAGCTGAAATCAAATAAAATGCGCAACAGCTACATTCAATAATTTCTCCATTATAGTGTTTCTAATTTTTTTCTCTTGTCAAAATTGTCAAAGTGAAAGTTAAGTGAATAATCTCCTAATTGACTGTGATATAAATAAACGTAATATTATATTATGCAAAGATATTAAACAGAAATAACACAAATCACATTGTTACGCCTCTGACATCAGATGTTCCCACTCTTACGCCGGTTTCACGGCGAAGGAGCGGTACTACTCTATGGTGAAAACACGCTTGTTCCTTACTGTATTACTAACAGTAGCACTTTGAACATGTCGTTTTTAATATATGATTTTTAACGTTCGGATATTTACTAAGTTGTAATTTTTGCAATAACAGTGACCATGTGCAGATAAAGTTTTAAGGGAGTTTTTTTAAGTGTCCCACAGGTTGTTTCTTAGTTAGTGAAAGAGTGGTTTAGCGCTATGAGCTGGTTAAGATCTGCAGTGCAGAAGGGGAAGAGAGCAGCTCCAGAAAACACAGAGGTGATCAAATCTAGCAATAAGAAGAAATCGAAGCCTGCCATTAAAGAAGGTGAGTGGTTCTCTGTGTTGAACTGAACTGATGACTCAATGTTTGCATTTAAAATGTTTTAAGTTTGATTTCTTATTCCCACCAGAGGAACCATCTGAAACCGAACCTTCCTCAGCATACCACTTTTTCTGTGATCCAACTGAAATCCCTTTTTTCCGCTCTCACCTTCTGCAGTGGTATGTTCAGAATAAGAGAGAGCTTCCCTGGAGGACACTGGTAAATTCAGCTAATATTACTAAATAACCTGATATAACAGACTTGATATAGTTTTTGTCACGTGACTATGCTTTTTGGCCCATCATACACAGCTGCCTGAGATATGCTGTAATTGATCAGCAATTCAAATGCAGTTGTTTTGCATGTTAAAGCACATTTAATGTATTGCAGAAAGAAAATATTTTATAGTAGGCCTAAAATATGAATCAAACTGGTCAATTGTCTGTGTATAAAACCACATAAAGATTTGCATGGGAAATTATTGAATTTTTCCCAAAATGTTAAGTTTGGTAAGGGTTATTTGTGTCCGTAGCTTAACTAAGGACTATTACAAACACTGTTACAAAATTGTTTAATTGCATTCAATGCAAATAAGACTTTGAAATGAGATCTCTGTGTGTGTGTGCGCGTGCGTGTGTGTGTGTGTTTGTGTGTGTAATCCACAGGCTATGACAGAACCAGATGTTAATATCAGGACAAAGTGTTCTAATGTCTTGATGATCATAGGCGCAATCATTTTTTTTATGTTTTGTATTTTTTCTCATGCCGTCCTCAGTGTGGGTCTCAGAGATCATGTTACAGCAGACTCAAGTTGCCACAGTGATAGACTACTATAACAGATGAATGAAGGATAGGATACTATAACAGATGGATGAAGCTGATTGACATCTCCTCTCACAGTACCTCTGGAATACCACATTTTATGTTGTTTCTGCATCTTTATTTTTAGAGATGGCCAACTGTGGAAAAACTTGCTGCAGCTACACTGGAGGTGATATTTAAATCCACAGACATACACAAAATAAACAGACAGAGACTTGTGAGCATCTGACAGCGATGTATCATTGTCTCCCTGCAGGAAGTGAACCAAATGTGGGCGGGGCTTGGATATTACTCTCGAGGACGCAGGCTGCATGAAGGTGCTCAGAAAGTAGGTTTAGATATAGTCATGCAGAATTTAGATGTTTGCTTTTATATATTTGTGTAATCAGCACATATTACAAAGATGTCAATTCTTACAATAGGTAGTATCAGAACTGGATGGACAGATGCCAAAGACCACAGCTGGACTACTAAAACAGCTGCCTGGAGTTGGACGTTACACCGCTGGCGCAATCGGTTCTATAGCGCTTGGACAGGTACATATGTTTGACATGTATTTGATATGGCCCATGTTCTTAAATAAATGGTTCATGAAAAATTCCTGAAATTTACTTGACCTCAAGCTGTCAAAGATGTTGATGAGTTTGATGCGAAATTTAGCATTTCATCACTTGCTCACCAATGGCTCCTTTGCATTGAATGGGTGCCGTCAGAATGAACGCCAGAAAAGCTGATAAAAACATCACAATGATCCACAAATGATTCACATAACTCCAGTCCATAAATCAACATCTTGTGAAGTGAAAAGCTGCATGTTTGTAAGAAACAAGTTCATCATGAAGACATTTTTTAACTTCAAGCTGTTGTCCTCACACTTGATAAACCACATTCTGTATTAGTTTAGAACTGTTTTTACTTGTAAACTGTGCCTCGTTTGTGCATATTTTCTCCTGACTCCGATTACTTTTTCTCTGGAGAAAACAATATTATGTAGTGTTAAAACAAAAGCATTTTAATGATGGATTTGTTTCTTCCAAACACACAGCGTTTTTCTTCATAAGACATTAATTGATGGACTGGATTTGTGTGGATTACTTGTGAATTATTGTAAGGTTTTTATTAGGTGGGTTGCAATAAACACCTAAATAATGGGTGCCAGACCCATTCACTGCAGAGGATCCATTGGTGAGTAACTTTTATGTAATGCTAAAAAAAAAATCTAATTTACATCTTAAAAATCCTATCTTTGGAACTCCTACTCCTTTAATAGAATTAATTGACCTGTGTTGTCCACTAATAGCGCAGATCAGATCAGTTTGGGCAGCATACACACTGAATATTTAGCTGTAAATGCTGTTTATTTATTTGTTGCAATGATGTTTTTCTTTTTCTCCAGGTGACAGGTGCAGTTGATGGAAACGTCATTCGAGTTCTTTGTCGCGTTCGAGCTGTAGGAGCAGACAGCACCAGTCCTGCTGTAACAGATGCTTTGTGGTACTGAAAGATCCATCAAGTCGATGTACTGTTGAGCAAATCTAGATCGAAGTTGTAAAATGTTGATTTAATTGTGATATTTATTGGTCTATTTCAGGAAAATTGCTGATACACTTGTTGATCCAGAGAGACCCGGAGACTTTAATCAGGCTATGATGGAATTAGGGGCCAGAGTCTGCACCCCAAAATCCCCTCTGTGCGGCCAGTGTCCCGTTCAAACCCACTGTCATGCCTTTAAGAAGGTACTGTTGAGCAGCTCTCACCAAAACGCTTCCTTGTAAAACTGTCAAATTACCTATTAAATATCAGATTTTGTCTTTTATACTGTAGGTGAGCATTAAACAAGAGATTGACTCCAAAAGACTTCTAAGTAAACTTGTCTCAAAGGTCAACACCTCAGTTCCTGACATAGAGAATTGTTGTAAGTTGTAAAGTCTTCTGTTAATATTCAATTTTTATTCATACATCAGATCTACAAATCAATAGCAGTGTCTAATGTACGTTCACATTCTCTGACAGTGGCTCCTGGCAGCTGTGACTTGTGTTTATCAGAGGATTGGGACCCTCAGCTGGGGGTGCAGAATTATCCAAGAAAGCCTGTTAAAAAAGCTCCACGTGTGGAGCAAACCCTCACCTGTATAGTGGAACGTCAGTGAGCTGGAGAAGAAATGGAGTATCTTCTCACTCAAAGACCAAGCAAAGGTGAAACAATAGTTTTGACTGGGTGAATGAGGAAAAAGATGAAAAATCATGAAAAAATATGGTTTTGGATTACATGCATTGCAGGACTCTTGGCAGGGATGTGGGAGCTACCCAGCATGCTCTTGGAGTCTGATGTATCTGAGAATAAATATAAAGGCTTGATATGTGACATGATGCAAAAACTGCTGGAAAAATCTCTAGACGCTAACTCCGTGCAGTTTGTGGGAGAGGTGGGTATTTTCCCCAAATGTATCATTTTGGGTTTAGAATAATCAAAATGTACTCAATATTTTATTTGCATCCTTGGTGATGTGCACGTTTGGTGACAATGCATGTGCTTTGATATTCATCCATGTTCTCTTGTCAGGTGGTGCATATTTTCTCCCACATCCATCAAACCTATATAGTCTTTTCTGTGTGTGTGTCTGACTGGTCAGAAGGAGAGCAAGAGCAGAAGACCTGCTGGCTCACTAAATCTGTTCTGAAGGAGGCGGCTGTATCCACTGGGGTTAAAAAGGTTGTGTATATTTTCATGCGTTTCTCAGCAAAGGCAAACTAACCATAACATTACTAAAATTGTTTGTTTGTATGAAAAATCTTGTGTGTAAAAGAAATGCATTTTTTGAAAATACTTTTTAAAACCATTTTGTTACTGTCATTCACATGTATATGTAAAGATCTTATATTTTCAATAACACAGATTATGAAGCTCTATGAATCTTCAAGCAAGGTGGACAGCAAGGTAAGTTTTCCTGAGATTGCATGTGCTTCATATTTTGCACATGTTTGGTCTTTTTGAGATCTTTTTATTTTTGATATCTTATCAAAGTTTGTTTGTGTTTTTGCCCTATTCTGATACGTTACATTTTTTCAGGAAAAGAAGAGAAAACCCAACCTTGAGAAACGGTCAAGCAAAACAAAAAAGCCTAAGGGTGATGTTACTAACGAAGGACCCAAACAACTCTGCATCAGTAAATTCTTCAGTAAAACGGCAAAAAGTTAAAACTGTTGACAAAAGCCTGTCTGTGTATAAGGTTTATCATTTTTGAAATGGTCAATATGTAGTCATCGTGTAAATTGGCTATTATGTCAAGTGTCACATTTAATAACACATTGCTTACAACTTTAATGTTTTATTTTTTTAGAAGGATAGTTGTGATTTTAAATAAATAATACATGTATAATAACCCTGGTTTGGAAAAAGTGCGTTTAAAAATAAAATTGGGATCCAGAATAAAAGACTTTTTTTTTTAATAAATCTGACCTGATTTCATTACACATTTACACAACTATGTAAAAAATATTTCTCTTTGCTTCTTCCTCTTTTTTTTTTGCAGCATAGTTTTAATTTAACGGCATTTAGCCAAACAGATACATTAGATTATGTGGACATGTGGATTGTTCATTTAATTCTCTGCGCCCTCAATGCCCTTCCCTTTCTGAAAGTACGGTGTCAGAATAAGAGTCAATGTTAAATATTTGTTTTACAAACTTGGCATTATTTATAATATAACGCATATGTGGAAATTTTCTTTATATTAAAAAGTGAGCGTAAATATATGTTTTGGTCTATTTGTTTAAATATCATATAAATGTGTCTGTTTTCTTGGCCCCAGTGGGACTTTTAACTGAAATGTGAGTTAAAAAACTGGGTGCAGTCCATAGACCGTAAAAAGAATGGACGTAACGTTAGTGTCCGTGACAGAATAGAATTACTCCGAATGATTGTTCACTCAGTGCCAGCTGTCAGTCTAGGGCTGCACACTTCTGTAGGTGAGGACTCAAATGTCGTGACAGCGTATCACACATAAAATAACTTCGCTATTAAATCCGTTTCCTTCCCTTTCTTGCAAGTCAATACAATCCATTGCAATGAACGCCATCGGATATGTTTAATTCTCAATCATTCGGAGCTTTATCCCTGCTGGCGTTCACATCAATCCACAAGTCGTTCTTATAGGTTAAGCTGTTTTAATTCAGTTCGGTGTAAAAACGATATGCTAAGTCTTGCATCCTTTAATGTTAGCGAACATTGCAAATAAATTGGTTGCAAAACGGTATCCGCTCATGTTTAACTTTCTGTCTGGTTACGGTCAGATTTTTTTTAAATCACATTACTATATGTTATAGTCTAGCCAATGATCACTAGATTTTATATAGATAATTTATATAATTTTGTTTCTGCTGTAAAGTTGGTCATTTTAAAATGGCGAGTCTGTGGGACTAACTCCCGTTTGGAGCCAGCCTCCAGCGGCCAGTCGATGAATTGCAGTTTTAGTCACTTCCGTGTTAGTTTCAAGAGAGAGAGAGAGAGGGTGTACTTGTGCCGCTTGGTGCGGTCCAAAGTTTTTCTTGCAATGGTTATGTGCGCTTCTGCATTACAACTGATAACACTCTATTTCCCATGTTACTCAAATAATTTCGTGTGAAGTTCAAAGTTCCTATCTGACGTGCGACTGACTGAACTCTTCCACACAGTGCGATATATATACATTTCCTCAGGTAAGTTCACCGGTAAATTTATGTTGATTGCAAACTTGTCAAAATGTGAACGAATCCCTATACGGATAATGAGAGAATTGCAGTCAGATAATAAAAACATCCCATGTACGTTATATTTCTTGTCACTAACGTTAAGTCGAACGCCTTGTCATTCAAATTAGGTCACAATAATTACAAGAACAGCCTGCAAAGTGAGAAGGTATCACCAAAGACTATTTGGTATCACTCGAGGACAAGACCTCAAATCAGTGTCACAAATCTACTTTCTTAACAAGGTATGCAACCCTTAGTATTTTATGTAAATCAGATATTATGAAGAACGTACAAACACGGGATATAATCCTCTGTCTTCGTGTTTTCCCCACCTATACTGAATGCTAGTCTAGTCTTTTGTTTTCTTTTTAAGTTATAAAGCACAGTCCTCTATGGAATCAGCATGGCAGAGAGTGGAATCCATGCACCGCTGGATTCTGGAGAATGGGGGTATGATTTTCCCCCCATGTTGTATAAGCATGATTTATTTTTCACCTTATATTTTACTGTACTATCTACACAGAGAAACGTTACATCATAAAATATGAATATAATCAGTAGAATGCACTGTTATGCTAAACTCTGTTTTTTTGTCATGGTATTTCAGATAAGCGGACGGACCCATGGCTTCTAGTCTACTCTCCTGTACCAATCATCTGTATATTTTTGTGCTATCTTGGTATTATTTGGATTGGACCCAAGCTTATGAAACACAAGGAACCAGTGAACCTAAAACCAGTGCTTATAGTGTACAACTTTGCCATGGTCGGTTTGTCGATTTACATGTTCCATGAGGTACATTGTGTATTTCAATATAGGTGCATACTATTTCAAGGTCTTACGTTCTGGTCATCAATCTGGTCATCAAATCTGTAATCTTTTTTCTTTCCACAGTTCTTGGTCACATCTTGGCTGGCAAACTACAGTTATCTGTGTCAACCTGTGGACTACAGCCCCAGTCCTCTAGGAATGAGGGTGATTACATCTCTCTAATTTTCTGTTTAGCTGTCTAGTGTTCTTTGCTAATAATCAGTAATTCCTGTTTTCCCTATCATAATCAAAATGACCTATGATATTATCATTATTTTTAGATTTCCAATAAAGATGCATTGGGGTAATTATTACTGTATCTTTTTAGATGGCCAGTGTATGCTGGTGGTTCTTCTTCTCTAAAGTTATTGAGCTTATTGATACAGTAAGTTTTACTCATTTAAAAATATGATTGTTTCAGATATTTACCCCTGTTGTAGACATGCAATTCAAATAATGATGTTTTCTCTCCCAACCTCACTCAGGTCTTTTTTATCCTAAGAAAAAAGAACAGCCAGCTCACTTTTCTACATGTATATCACCATGGAACTATGATCTTCAACTGGTGGGCAGGAGTTAAATTTGTGGCGGGAGGTCAATGTAAGACAGAAACATTCAATAATTAATATACATCCAGTGACTACAGTTAATACGCGCTGTTTCCTATTCTTTTATTTTATGTATTTTCATATATGTATTAAAGGCAACAATTATGCATGCATTTTTTTTTACGGAATATCATGCATTTCTTTATTTTGTCTTTTTGCAAATTCATACAGCATTTTTTATTGGGCTGCTGAACACCTTTGTTCATATAGTGATGTATTCTTACTATGGCCTGGCAGCCCTGGGGCCTCACATGCAGAAATATCTGTGGTGGAAGCGCTACCTCACCTCACTACAGCTGGTAAATACACAACACACATTGATATTCTGCTTATTTACTCTTTCACTTTTAGTATATCAGAGCCTTTTGTTTCACAAATTTGTACTCTTTTGTAAATTGCTTCAGTACACATTCAGTTAGTAGATGGCCAGTTGATAATTTTTAATTAGAATTGAAAAATAAAAAAAGGAAACATAACATCAGCGGGACTGTTAAACAACTTCTCATTACAGCTCCAGTTTGTCTTGCTGACTATTCACACTGGATACAACCTCTTCACCGAGTGTGATTTTCCTGATTCCATGAATTCAGTTGTGTTTGCATACTGCGTCAGCCTCATTATACTCTTCAGCAACTTTTACTACCAGAGCTACATAACCAGGAAGAGCAAGAAGTCTTAACAGAGTTGGTCTACACGATGAGCAGAGGACACACCCGTCCTTTGATTGACTGATTTGTTCTTTGCGGTTCTCACTGCAGTCATTCCTCAGGTAAATTAAATCTTCAGGACTGGAAATTTGGTGAAACCATTGACCTCATATCTAATTTGGGTTGTATATGACTTATCCAATAAAGATTTGGCATGTCTTACTGCATTTTGGAACATCGACCAAAATAATGTTAACTGTAAATAAAGTGTAATTTAATTTTAAATAACTATAAGATGGACTTTGTACTGTATTAAAAAAGTAGCTTAACTACAGTATCGAATCGCTGCAAAAAGCACTGTTCTTCCTCTGTATTTCTGTCGTGTTTTACAGTACAGTAAATATCTAAACATGTTTAAATAAAGATACATTTACCAGAGGAAAAAAATTACTGAAGTTAAGTCTTGGTTCCTGAGAAATGTATCAAAAAGAGTGTTTGTTTAAAACAAGAAAAAGAATCTGCCAATTGAGCTCCAAAATAATTAAAAAGGAATATAACTTTTCACACCCTATTTACATATGTTAATGTTTTAAGCAGGGCCGCTGCAGGCCAAATGGGTGCCCTAAGCAGGATTGTATGCCCACCTCCCTCAAATATTAAAGTAAAAAAAAATAAAACACCTACTCTAAGGGTCAAAATAGAACTTTAATAAAATATAAAAGTAAATGAATAAATACTTTGTAATTAAATTGTATTATTTACAAATTACAATTGTAGCTCAAAACAGTTACCTGTGGCTATTGTTTTATTAATACAGTTGTCTGATTGATTTCATAGTCTCAAGCATTCATAAATCATGCAAAAGAAAATTAAGCAGTTTTACTACGATAAAACAATGGTTAATTTTTGTAAGGGTTGTGATGTTAACATGATTTTTGTTGAAGAAATTATAGAGGGTGTGTCATCTAGCAAAAAGGTGATAATAACATGTAATGTAATGTAAAAAAAAAACAGACACCATCACAAAATTTGTAATGGTTTTACTGGTTATAATGGGACTATATAATGGGTTTTAATTGAAACAAAATGGACCCTGTTGGTCTCTACTGGCAGGGCCTAATTGGTTTCCTTCTATTAGTGGCTTGTTAAAACCAATAAATTGTAATGGAATATGTCCCAAAACACACTACAGAAGAAAACCATTGTTTTTAGTGGTTTTATAAACAAATTTCGAGAGGAGCATGCTCAGATAATTAACACGGCCAATTAATCATCAGTAATTACACCATCTATCCAATCAGTGCAAGTGTGAACCCCTATAAATAATCAAACATGTATTACCTTCATCATCTCTAGACTTTCATCATCCCTCCTCCATACAGACTCCTCACCTTCAGCCCATTCCTACCCCAGCATGGGGAGGAGCACTCTAAACGCCGAGCTCGAATCCCTCTCCCCAGATAGGGGGAGTACCCCGGGCTCAGGAGTCTTTACCGAGCTCGAACCCCTCTCCCCAGATAGGGGGAGTACCCCGGGCTCAGGAGTCTTTACCGAGCTCGGACCCCTCTCCCCAGATAGGGGGAGTACCCCGGGCTCAGGAGTCTTTACCGAGCTCTAACCCCTCTCCCCAGATAGGGGGAGTACCCCGGGCTCAGGAGTCTTTACCGAGCTCGGACCCCTCTCCCCAGATAGGGGGAGTACCCTGGGCTCAGGTGTCTTTACCGAGCTCGGACCCCTCTCCCTAGATAGGGGTAGTACCCCAGACTCAGGATTCTTTGCCCAGTTCGGACCCCTCTCCTAGATAGGGGAGTACCCCGGGCTCAGGAGTCTTTACCGAGCTCGGACCCTCTCCCCAGATAGGGGAGTACCCGGCTCAGGAGTCTTTATCGAGCTCGGACCCCTCTCCCAGATAGGGGAGTACCCGAACTCAGGATCTTTGCAGGCTCGAGCCCCCTCTCCCAGATAGGGGGAGTACCCCGGACTCAGGATTCTTTACCGAGCTCGGACCCCTCTCCCCAGATAGGGGGAGTACCCCGGGCTCAGGATTCTTTACCGAGCTCGGACCCCTCTCCCCAGATAGGGGGAGTACCCCGGGCTCAGGAGTCTTTACCGAGCTCGGACCCCTCTCCCCAGATAGGGGGAGTACCCCGGGCTCAGGAGTCTTTACCGAGCTCGGACCCCTCTCCCAGATAGGGGAGTACCCGGGCTCAGGAGTCTTTACCGGGCTCGAACCCTCTCCCAGATAGGGGAGTACCCTGGGCTCAGGAGTCTTTACCGAGCTCGGACCCCTCTCCCAGATAGGGGAGTACCCGAGCTCAGGAGTCTTTACCGAGCTCGGACCCTCTCCCAGATAGGGGAGTACCCGGCTCAGGAGTCTTTACCGAGCTCGGACCCTCTCCCCAGATAGGGGAGTACCCCAGACTCAGCAGGGTCTTTGCAGGCTCGGACCCTCTCCCCAGATAGAGGGAGACCCCTCTCCCAGATGAGTACCCCGAGCTCAGGGTCTTTGAGCTCGGACCCCTCTCCCCAGATAGGGGGAGTACCCCAGACTCAGGAGTCTTTGCCGAGCTCGATCTCCTCAAATAATATTATTATTTGAATAACAAAACCAAGGTTAATTTGCGGTTATCATGTAGGCTATACAACAACCATGATTTTTTTATTTTTGGTTTTATTCGTGTTAAAACCATGGACTTCGTATAAGTGAACATGAAAACTCGGAGAGAATATTAGATGCGTTGGTGGTGGTGAAATTATGAATAGGGTTAACATACCTATTAAGCTCACCAAAATCTACATTGAAACATTTTTGTGCAAAATATACTGGTTTCAGTACAAAAAGTTATGTTGAAATAAAATATTAATCTCTCAATCAAAAATATGACAAAAGCATTTCAATTAAGATATACATCATCAAATTAAAAAGCCTGGCATTGTTTGTACCCTATAAGCATACCCCTGTTCACATTAAGCTCACATCATGTTTTATAAAAATTATTGTTTATTTTAAGGAAATTTGTAAAGAATAATTGCAAAAAAAAATTTGAAGGTACAAAGTCAGTAAAAAAAATGAACACTAAAATCAAGCAACAATGCATTCAATTTGATCAGTTATATATTCATGATGAAGTGTCATTTAAGCACATTGCAACATCTAGACTACTCCACGATCAGCTAAGTAACACATATTAAAAAATCAGATAAATCAAACCAATAAAACATTTCATTCATGGGGATGAACACAGAAACTAGCCTCATTATGAAACCTCTTTTTAAATGGATGTCAGCTTATCTATAGTCTCAAGGCTGGAATACACTACACGATGTTGCCCCGATTTTCCACAGATTTACAGTCTGGAAAAGTTGATGCTAGTTACCAAAGATCAGAGCCAGTCTGCAGATTTGAGTTGACAGAATCCATAGAAAATCAAATAACTTAACTTAAAGTGACAACCATCAGTTAATATTTAAAATCTGTTTATGAAGTATTTACATAGACGTCCAATGTGGAAGAGCTTAAAGAGAGCACACTGAGATTAATTGGAGCAGCAACTATTTTTAATACATTTTATGTAATATTTATTCAAATGACAGGATTTCGATAAATAAATAGTCTAGGTCATGTATTAAGTAGATACATATCTTAATATGAGCAACTATTATGAACAATATCTATGAAATTATACTTTTTCTTATTGATGTCACACTGAAGCTGTGTGATTTTCACAGTAGTGTACCCTTTAAACTCACCTTACAATAATATGAAATCTTTAAAAATGACACTGTAAAACCACAGACCAGCAATAAACTGTCAATTTATAATATTATGGATGTAAAAGTACAAGCCAGTAATGCCTGTGAAGTAATATATTAGGTAGCACACAATCTTATACAGCCAGTCAGCTAACTGTCTTCTGTAGCATCTGTGCTATGTTGCTAGCACTATCTTTTGGATCTAGTGTAATTATTTCCCACATCCAAGTTCCAGGTTATAATATGCAAAAGTCTGAACACGAATCTCTTAATTTTACAATATGTATTGAAACTTACACAAAATGAAGACTTAAACATCGAAAAACTCACATTTAAAGGGGCTCCTCTTTTGGAGGTATGTAGTAACAAACATATCAATAGGTTAAGACATCAAGTAGGATAATAAATATTTTTCTTTTTATAATCTGATCTCAAAAATGGAAGCGTGCTTAATGGGTACCTGTGCTTAATATTTACATTTACCCTAATTATTCTCATGCCTGGTTGTATAAAACTAAAACCTATATGAAACATATACAAATATAAAAAAGCTTCTGACTGTAGAGTTCAGATTACATGAAACAATAAAATTGACTCATTTCAGGTTTTTTGGAGTGCTGTTTTCTATGGTCTCATTTGTGATATTTAGTAATTATTCGAAACCTGAAAGGATAGTTCACCCCCAAAAATTACTTTTTGATTAATGGGTTTGGAGTGACACAGGAGGGAGTAAATTAAAATTGTTCTTTTAAGTATATGTTATGACAGATTTTCTGAGACAAATGATCCTCATCCTCTCCAAAAGGGGGCAGACTTCACCTAAGAATGGTCTACAATAGTTTAGGAATTACTAAAGTTTTTTCTGCTCCGTTCATTTATATGGGACTAGTTCCAGTAAACTTTTAAAATTAAAGGGAGCATATGAAAATCAATTGCAAAATATCTTGCAATTTGATTCTCAAGTATATTTAAGTGTTTAAACTGAATTTAATGATATTTGATTCTGAGTAACACCATATTTATTTAGTTAACCAGTCAACATAATTACCACAGCTAAAACATACAATGATGAGCATTAGACCGCAATATTCAAGAGTCATTTATTTTCAGAGATAGACATACTTATTAATATTAAACTGTACATTTTATACATACGTTGAAAGTGTGGTAGATATTAAAGCCATCAACCATTACAAAATAAGGAACTCTGTTTATCTGGGATTATGACAAAGCAATACAAACATTCACTGGCAAAACACAGCAACACTAAATAATTGTTTCCAATACAACAGCCAACAAATCAGAAAAAGAGCTCTGAGCGGGAAATGTGGAACTCATCACTGATGAGCTGTGGTGGTTCTGAAGTTTCTATCAAACCGTTCCAAAGTCACAATAGGATCTGAGCTGACCAGCTGGATTTATTAAGACTAGTGATGCCTTGATGACGACGAGGGAGTATCTCATGAGACTTTGAACATATCTTTCAAACACTGTGAAAAGAGCACAATTTCATAATATCCACAAATAAACACTCCACAACACAAACCCTTCATCATGTAACCTTCGTTGCTATGGAATAGCAGCTTTTCATAGTCAAGGAAGCAGATATTTCAGTCCAATTGAGGTGATCCAACTATGCATGGAATAAAAGATTCATTCTGACGAAAAAATGATCTAAACTCTTGATAGGTTGAAACTGCATAAAGAAAAGAGAGTTTTGGTCTGAAAGAAGATAATTGTGTTGATGGCCGGTAAGGTAAGCTGGTCCTATGTCTCTGTGTACACTGATGACATTTGGCTCAAGCCGCGATCGAAGCCGCCCACCTGAAAGAAAACACTCTCCTCTGTGCCCGGTGAGAACTGGCAACCTGATCCTATGACGTCCGGCACCAAGCTGAAACCTTTGCATTATGAAAAAAGGAAAATATTTGATAAACTTGAACTTGATAAAATGTGCAAAAAAAAAGTCCTGTTAGCCCGTAAGTAGCTTGAGGTAATAATTAATGCTACTAATGTGCACCCTAGAAGGGAAGATAAGGTAGTTGTCTTTTTGAGGGTACTGGCCAATTTTTTGCAGATTTGAAATACACTTGTTTAATTACAAGAATAATTTGTAGGGCAGTGAAACTGGAGACAGATTGATGGTAATATGGGAAAGAAAAACGACAAGATTACTACAAAGCCAGATCAGTTGAGCTGTTCCTAACCCTGTTGTATATTACTGTTGATGTGCTGAAATGAAGCTATAGTGCCCTAATGTATAATGGCAACTGACAATATCAGGTATACTTAACTTTATTGTGATATTATTTAAAAGTATCGGTGGAGGTAAAAGTGTAGTCACATTTACTGTAGTTCTGTGAATTTTCACAGCAGTCATTTCAATCTGCTCAATATTGTGTCGAGGCAAACGTAGTAATGGCTAAACAAAGCATTTTACATTATTCATTTTATTTTTTTGTTTGTTTTGTTTTATTTCATTAAAAAAAATAATAGACATTATTTTAGTGCTAGTACACAAATTAAATTGCTTTTGGAAAAAAATCATGCTCCGATACATTACTTTAAATGTCAAAAGCAGAGATTTGAACCGTCAGTATTGGTGAAAGATTTGGCCATGCAGATTTCGCAAAGGGTATAAGCTGGTCACACAAATTCGCAGTGTTGTCCAATAGAAAGTGACTTCTTTGTGTGCTGTGCTTTATAGAACGCTACTCTACTGACATTTGTGTACCTGTGGAAGAGGTGCTGGTGGAACAGCTCATGTGGAAGCCGTTGTGTTGGTTTGTATTAAAGCTGTGGGACTCTGCAGGTTGATGGCCGCCGCTGATGGACTGGTCCATTCTGTAGCCGTCGCTAAAATGGAAACAGCTCTGGAAATTGCCACGGTAATCTGTATACACATACCAAAACACAAAGTAAAACATCAGAATTAAATGTCATTCAAAATTGGCTTTTTTCTATATGATCAAAACCTACAATAGCGATGGCTGAAAGCCTGTATTCCTGTTTGTATTTGTGTTTTGGACTATTCCCCTGTTTCTCTGGGGTTGCTTCCAGAAGTGTTAAACAAGTAGTCTCTCTCAGATGGGGGTCTTGGATTTGAGGTGGTACACACATGTACATCTGTGTCCTGACAAGGAAGTCGAGCATTTCTCTTTCACTGCAGTTCTTTTGACAGACAGCTGAGCTGTTTTGGACTGGGTGGTTTTAGAGCAAACTGCTTCCTCTTGTGGTTCCAGGCGTCTCTTTCAGCCCACATGTTCTGGCTGATGCACACAGCACTGCAGAGACTACGCCAGCTCTCACACTGATGGGACTCTCTCTGACATCAATCATTAAACCGGTATATTCTAATAGATCACAAGTAAAGGCAGGCAACTGGAACTGTGAGAGTTTTAACTCTTATTTGTGGTACTTGCTCGGGGAATCATGATTACCAATGTTGCTTTACCATGAAATCAAAATGGATCTTTATTTTTATGGGATACTGCAGTGTTCATTATAAATTACTGTATCTGTGCACATCATTTTTACAATATGTGAACACTTACTGGCCTTAAGCAACTTAGAAAAAATAACTTTAGAAAAATGATGTTCAAATACGAGTATCAAATATGATACATCAGACTTTGGAAGAATGTTCATTGGTACATCTCTTAATCACTGTATTGCACTGCATCATATGTTTGCCCTACAATAAAAACTACAGAGCTATGATCATAAAACATTTTAATATCTTCTTACCAAGACATATGACAACTGATATTTATACATATACTGTATATGAATTGTATGTAAATAGTCTGCTATACTGTTAAATATCTAATTGATTTACAAGAAATCAAAATTGTATCTTACTTTTTACCATATAAATATCCGAAACTTCAACAAATTTAATATTTTTGCTCAGGTTAGGCCTCTGAATAAAATTTGTGTATGAGATCCATATATCCTATATATCATACAATATCAACTACAAAATCTTATGTATCAAATATGATACTCTTCTTTTTTGATTTTGTATAAAAGTTCAATTCAATATATAAAAATAATAATAAAAACTTTTCTGGCTATTGCATATGTCAGGCTTTACAGGGCAGAATAAAGACAAATCTCAATTTCCTTTTAATGCAGACTTCATCTTTTATAACCTCTTCTAACTGCTCAGATTTGTGTTAGGTCATGTGGCTTTTTGAAGAGATGTGTACCATTATTTTTCTAAGCAATCATACTGGACAATAAAGCAGACAAACAAAAATCCCATAGACTACTAAAGGAGGGATCTGAGGGACTAACATTATATTAGTGACTTCGCAGTGGGCTCTTTTAATTTTGGCCAGTAAGCAACCACCTAACAAACACTCAGAACAACTTAGCAACACATTAAAAAAAATTCTGAATAACTTGGAAAGCAAATAACAACACCCTGGCAACCAACCACAACAGCCCCAAATCATCGTGGTGACCACCATAAAGACTGGAAAGATCTACTTTAATATCCACAATGAAAACATTTTGGTGTAGGATTTACTTTGAAACTATTTTCACTTAGTGAATTTCACAAATATTTTCAAAGAAACGGAAATTAAAATGACCATTTTGAAGTAGAAAGACTGAAGTAGTATTTTATTGTCAAATTAATCCAGCGTTTTCTTTTATGTACTAAATATTTACTATATACTAAATATTTACTAAAACACTTTTATTTACTTTCTTTTATTTTTTATTTACTTTTTTTTACTTCACAGTGAGTTTTAAATCAGCCTAAAGGAAGTGCTGGACTTTTGATGTGTGTGAAGACTACCACCCAATAAAATCAGAGCAAACAAACACGGAATGTCTCGTACCCTCACTCGAAGGCAGGTTGTGGAAGGCGGTGTAGGGTTTATGGTGAGTGTGGAGGTGTTGCTGGCTGGAAGAGGAGTTCTGTTGCTTCTCTAGTGTTGGTGGAGGAGACGTGGCAGCCTTCAGCAGACTGATCCCTGGAGACAGCAAAGCTCCGGATAACCTGGAAGAGAGAACGCGAGCGTTAACTATTAAGATTAATGGTGGAAGATAAGCAGGCCAAAACAATGCCATAAAATTTCATATAGAGTATATACGAGTCCTGTGAATATAACTTTATGGTAACTTTATGGCCTCACCCCATCCTACCTTTAACCCTGAGAAAGATCTGAGAGGATTACCTCAGAAAAAGAGCCACATAGCCTAAAGTGAAACATTATTTATTTATTTTATTCATTTATTTTTTATTTACTCTAACATGCTTTATCCTTTTCCAATTCTTGTTATAATGGAAAGTCAAGAGCCTGGTTTTGATTGAGTACAAGCCCGTTCTTCACTCCAGATGCCACTTATACATAACATGCCCCTGACTTACTGTACACTGTGATGGCTTTGGGGAAGTTATGATAGCTAGCTCATGCTTGCACACAATGGAACAAATAAAGGCTTTGTTAGTGCCATTAGATGCAGCTGTCACAAGCAAGTCTTCAAATATGCAAAACCAAGTTCCAGCGAGACGCGGAGTGCCAACCCAATGGCCCTGTGAAGTCGTTCCTGCCCCCTGAGTCAAGGCTCTCTGCCTTCAGTGCACACATCAAAGAGTCATATTCTGAATTTCAGAAATGAACAGAGAACAAAAACAAACTCAAAGAATCGCCTGTTTAAACAGAAGTATGACAAACAGATGCTAGTTATGGAGAGATAGTATGAGGACATATGCAGTTTTATTGTAAGATATGGAGGGACAGAGCAAATGAAAGCACATTACTGCCTGTTCATTCTCCCTAACGATATATAAGATCAGTATTTATAAACATGTTTACATAAATATTTTTACTTAAATATTAAAGACCTCCTGGAATAAATATTAGGGTTTTGAGTCTTTTTCCATGGCCCTTAAAGCTAAAAACTAAAATCCCTTTAAGACTATTCTATACTCCTCATTAAAATACATTCACTGTGTATGCGAGTCTACTCCCAAATACTGATCAAATTCACGTTAAACGAAGTTAAACACTATAGTTAAAAAATTAGCAGTCAGCAAGATTTAAAAAAACAAAATTAATACTTTAATTCTGTAACTACACAATAAATTTAGCGTAAGTGAAAGTAAAGTCATGTTATAAAAATGCTGTTCTTTTGAATATATTAAATAAATCTGAAAAAAATGTATCATAGTTACCAAAATATTAAGCAGCACAACTGTTGTCAACATTATTGATTATAATAAGAAATGTTTCTTGTGCACCAAATCAGCATATTAGAATGATTTCCGAAGCACACTGAAGAGTAGTGCAATGGCTGATGAATATTCCGTTTTGCTATCACAGGAATAAATTACATTTATAATATATTCAAGTAGAAAACATAGATTTTAAACTGTAATAATATTTCACAATATTACTGTTTTTACTTTATTTTTGATCAAATAAATGCAGCCTTGGTGACCCTAAGAGGCTTCTTTCCAAGACATTAGAAATCTTACTGACCCCAAACTTTTGAATGGTATTGTAAACATTATTATTTACAATCTTTCTTGTCTAGAAAAATGAAGCAAAAACATTGATGACTCATCCTGCACTGCACCAATTTTTGTCCAATCAAATCCTCTTGAATGAGAATGTCCCTCCCACAAAATCATATGCAACCCAGCAGCAAGCAGCAAATGTTTGTTCATTGCTTTGATCCTTTGATACGTCCCACACAAAATACTAAAATAAAAAATACAATAAGTAAATAAATTAGTGTTCATTAGGCAAGTGATATGAGCTCATGTGAGTGATTTTAATGTTTTGTTTAAAGACACTGGTGCTATAACGAGTAACACTTTTTTAAACAAAGGAAACCTTTCATGCTCCTTTAGAGCATGTACATTTAAACAGACACATTATAAATTACATTTAAATAGCCTTTTGTACCATCATCCACAGAGTTAAGACCAAGTGAAGCGCTAATGTAAAATTTGGACTCCAATGAGCTGATAATGATTTTTTATTTATGTTTCAGGCCTCGCTTGGGAGTGATACTTCCCATCGTTCATTTGCCCAGAATCTGATAAGGACTTCCTTGGCTGTTACATCTGTTAGACCATTATGTCGTTTTTCACTCTTAGCCAAATTCACATTCCAAGGACTCAGTTTCATATACACAATTTATTTTTTTACTGTGCTCGGAAATAACCACATGAGTCATGGGGCTCTTCTTAAACAGCCATGTCCTCAAAAGCTTTGCTAACATATTTCACAAGGCATGCAGCATATATACGTTTAGGAATTAGAGTTAGAGGGCTAGCCTGTGTTCGTATGCAGGAAAGCTGTTCGGATCTAGTCGCTGGCTGTGATCTGACGTGCAGCCATGTGTTTCTGCGGAGAGCACGGCGGCAGCGTTCCCCCTGGGAGCTGCTGTCAGCACAAGCTCAGGAAACAGTTATACTGTTCATATTTTTACAAGCAGCCTCTATGTGCAGCTAAAGTGAATCATGCTATAATCACTGCCAGCTGCAGCTCGCTAAGGCTCCAGGAATGAGGGGAATCTTTCATATGCAAGATTAATTTCTCCCTCATCAAAATCCAAAGTTGATGTTCATCTAATCATCTAATCTTCAAAAGTGATAGAAAAGCATTTGGCTTGCTCAAGTATGACACTTAAGTCGAACTGGATGTAAACAAGGAAAGAAAAGTACAGTTGATGCTGTAAGACTTTTAAAACATTTCTGTTTCAAATAAATGCTGTTCTTTTGTACATTCTATTCATCAAAGAATACGGAAAAAAGTATCACGGTTTCCACGAAAATATTAAGCAGCACAACTGACCATTCGCAAAGATACATCGTGGAGCAAAGAGGAAACTGACACCGCGACGACAGACAAGACAGAACAGGTTATTTTTGGTATGAAACAAAGTCTCAACTTGCGCCTGGAGTAAACACGAATGAACATCAGAAGGTGTCTTGTTTCCACTACGGAAAGACATCAATACACACCATTTTTTTTTAAATTGAAGTCCACCCACATTAATCTACTCTCCTGTCTGGTTTGTTTTTCAGACAAAATGGCAGATTTGGCGACTGGGCTGGCATAAATTTGACTTGACATTGGAGGTTCGATATTTGCAAATTTAGGGAACGTCTCTAAAGATACATATGACATTGGTATACACTTTTCTGACTTCAATAGCATTTGAGGAGAATGACTTACAGTCATGAAACCAACTGTAAAGTATTCATGTAGGTGTCAACTATAATGCACACCTTTTAGATTTTATGCATTGTGATTGGTCAGATTGCCTGTCAATCAAACTTCCCACATGCAAACTTCCTATATATATATAATATGATACATATTTAAGTAGCTATCGTTATTTTCAGCAAAGACAGGCCAAGATGTATTTAAAATAAACTTCCAGAAATATTAAATAAATAAGTTTTCATTTAAATTAGATGTTTATTTAAATTGTCTATTGATCGCAGCAGCAGTAATTCAACAAAATATAGCCATATCCTCCATTCAGAATCAGCAAGATGGGGAATTGAGTCATGCACAATTGTCCTTATGACTGATTTTTGGGCCTTTCGAATTGGTTATTTTGAGTCAAGAGTGATGGGATAGGAAATTCTGGTCCACAATCTTAAAACAGGCAATGATGAGTCGACTTCAAAGCATAATGACCTAACCCTTAATAGTTTGCTTGTGAACAAAGTGTTTACAAATGGTATTTCTTCAAAGTAGCAGATTGAGTAATAAAGGCAAAGTGTTTAATGCTGACTGTGATTCAGTGAATGTGACTCCTTGGGAACATGTGTGAATATCCCAGCTCATCGCTCAGTAGACATGAGTAAGTCCTTACTCAGCATAGCAGACATGGTTCAGTGAACGAGACTCCTCTTAATATGATTCACTGGACATTCTCCGTGTTAAAGAACATTGTTACTTTACGTCTGGCTCAGAAAGTAACCACCAAAAGAATCAAAGAACTACTGTCTAAATGGGACATAGCCACTTTGACCACAAAAAAATAACATTAATGTGGACAAACCATTGGGGGTTTGAAGTTGAGTTTACACTGCTGACACACATTGAAAAGTTACATTTTGGATGATGGAATAATACTATTTTTAAAGGCAGGCTGCGAGGTTCATGAAAAGCTCTGTCGTAGTGTCACGTTCTGGTTTAATCCCTGTTAGAGGGGTCAAAGACCTTACAAATCGTGCAACAGAGGTGCTGCTTTGAGGGGTGAGGCAATCCTTATGCTCAAACAGACACAACTCATCCTGGAGTCGGCTGGAGACAAAATAGATCAAGATGGATTTTTTCCCCCACATCCTTTTTGAATGAAGATTCATGAAGAAGAGTGCTCTATTCTCAGTTTGTCTTGTCTCACCTGTCAGGTTGTGCTCTGCTGGGAGACGGCGTGTATGAGAGAGCGTGGATATCCCCGGTGTCTCACTGTAAGCTCTTCTGATTGAAGAACGAAGTGGCCGCTGACTTGGCACGGGTCGGTGGGAACCTTTCTGGTTCTGGTTAGCAAACTAAAGCCACTCGTGAGAGATAAGACCCTCACTGATCCAAGGCTATTGCTTGCTTCTAAACACTCAAAAGCTAAAGTGATCAAACGCTCAATGCGCAGTCAAGCAGGGAAATTAGTTTAAGATACAATGTATCAGTGTAGCTACCGTTTAGATCAGCGGGTGATACTGAAACCTGATGAAATGGACTCAAGTTCAAGGAATTGTATTCTTTTTACTATTCTTTTTGACACTAATCAGACTTTTATGAGACTAAATATATGCAATGTTGGTCAAAAGTTTATAATTACTAGGATTTTATTAAATGTTTTTGAAGTAAGTATCTTATGCACCAAGGCTGCATTTATTTAATACAAATACAGTAAAACTATAATATTGTGTGATATTATAATTAACTGTTATATATTTTAATATATTCTAAAATGTAATTTAATTCTGTCATGACAAAAATTTGAAAGTCTTCAGGGTCACATGATCCTTCAGAAATAATTATAATATGCTGATCTGATGCTCATTTATTGCCAATTATTTACTGGTGCTCAATTATTAATAATTGTTTTTATTATCAGTGCTGAAAACAGTTTTTTCTGCTAATTTGTTTTTATTATATTTTTGTGAAAACCATTCTATATGTTTTTCAGGATTCTTTGATGGATAGAAAGGGGGGAAAGCGCATTTATTTATTTTTAAATGTGTTTATTGTAATTATTAATGTCTTTGCTGACACTTTATAAAGAAAATGTTAAATTTTTCCTTTATTTTGATTTCTTTTTAATCCTACTTAACCTTAACATTTGAATGGTTTCCACAAAAATATTAGGCGGAAAAATAGTTTTCAACATTGATAATAATACAATTTTTTTCTTGAGCACCAATTGAATGATTTATTAAGTATCATGTGACACTCTTAAGACTGGAATAATTAAATTTTGTCTTGTGATAAATAAATTACATTTTAAAATATATTAAAATAGAAATTTTACAGTATTACTGTTTTACTGTATTTTTGCCAAAAATAATTGCAACTTTGGAATAAAATACTTTTTTCAAAAACATGAAAATTCAACCCCAGAATATAAACGTACTTCAATAAAAAATACGATTTTTTTTGTTATCCTCTTGTTAAAACAAACCTGTTTCTCATTACCATTAAGGTACACCCGTATCGGCTACTCCTAATTTTACTGTAAAGCTGTCACCTACAAAACATGTAAATGAAACCGTTGAGGTGCCAATACCACCCATTAAGCCCCTCGGCCCTCAGGCTGGTGAGCACGTTCCTCTGAGCAAAAGCCAAACACTTCTGCCTCCCTCCATCTCAAACTCCACACAACGGAGACCACTAGATTTATTTTCCCTGGCATATTTTTTTATATTAGCTTCAGAAAATGACACTAGTATTTGCGAAGTAAAAGGAGTCTAAATGGACCATTTCAGCCAGGGTAAACACATTTAGCAATGAGGTCAGAGGCTGCAGCAGTGGAGTCAAGCAAGTTAGATAATTTTGTCAAAATGTTTAACGTCCTGCTAAACCATTTGGGAAAAGCAAGAGCGGCAGCTGCTGTTTACTTTGGCAGCCAAATGTATACTCCAGGCTCCATCTTCAAATGTAAGTAGACGTTTCATACCTGGTTAGTTGTAGGTCCTGGCAGCGATGTGGCATTAGATTAATGGCATAAAGCGTGCTATATGTGCGTATGCATTTCTGATCGGGAACCCCAACTCTATGACTTCCGCAAACAAGACGACGGCCATTTTCTTAACACTGCGTTGTCAGCGCGACTATATGGGGAAGTTATAATATTACAGCTGACACTAGACTTACTAGGTGGATAAAATACTATATTTCAAGCTCGACATTGCTCATTACTTCCAAAAAAATGTTCATGTCCACTTTCATCTCACGCTTTGTGTGAAAGGTGTGTATAATCTTACGTTTTTGAAGACTTAAACCCTCAGCATCAGTGAATAGCGGAGTCCTCTGTATGCTCGAATATGTCATCGTGACCTTCAGTGCAATAGCATATAGAGTTACACGCGGATCCCCTGAGCTGGTTTCATTCAGCTCTCATTTCTCTCCAAGTAGCAGTAATTGTTTGTGGAGCTTTAAAATGGCTCGTTTTTTGCGTTCTGTACGCGACCTGGAAAAACAGCTCACCTTCCAAAAAGGTTTTAAAGAACATGACAACTCAGTGCTGCCTGAGCACATTTTATGGATGTTGGAGTATTTTTGCTAGAAATTCACTTTGATTCAAATTTCAAGCTGAAAAAAAAACTTTACACAGATTAACAGAGCTTTTGAAGTATACATGTTTTTGTTTTCCCTGGGAATCAAACCCACAACCTTTGCTTTGTTAGCACAATGCTCTACCAGTTGAGCAAACAGGAAGAGAAAAAGAACAAGAGTACAGCTCATTAATGTTTCAATAGGGTCAATCATGTTGTTTACAAGCTCTTGAATGAGTTTCTATTCTAAGATGTGGGTGAAATTAGTTAATTTACTTACCACTGCACTTTTGCTTTCGTTTAACTATGATAAAGAACAGAAAATCCCATTTAAATTTGATGCTTTAAAAGAGCAGATTTGTTCTATTTTTCCTCCTTTTCTCTTTCTCATTTCCAGCATCTCTGTTTGTCACTATACACATTACGCATCTTGATGACACATTGGATTTGCAGCTCTGGACTTGGCTGTTCCAGAGGGAAATTATGGTTTATAATGGGAAACATGCCTCAGTCCTGTTAGGGACATATTAGGCTTCATTGTATTCCTCATCTGAGTGTTCCAGAACACTAAACGCAGCTTGAGGACAGAGAGTAACAGAGGTGCACTCAAAATCTTTTTTTGGGAACACGGTCCTGCTTTAATTACACAGCACTGACACCTCCAAACTGGAGCCAAGAGCACAGAGTTGGTTTATGTTGTGTTAGGGTGACATTGGTTTAATCTAGATTTGCTGGATAAATACATACCGAAGCCAGAGCAAGGGAAGAGCACAGCCGCATGCATCAAATGCGTCGTAGGGTGTGTGTTTTAGGAGAGTGTTACAATGAAAACAAACGCTCTGTATGGACAAGGGAAAAATCTGCCGGTGGTGCTTTGGATGGTAAATAAATTCAGGCTCCTAAATCAATATGGTTCTTACACACAGTGAAAAACACATTAGACGGCACACATTACCAAAGAAAATCTCCTGTTATGAGAAAAACCTTGCAGCACTGCAATAGTAACAAGATCCCAGACGTAGTTATTCCGAAGCAATTTGATGACATCAAAAAACATGTGCATTTTGTAGTTATTAGGTTTTAAAATCAAAAAGCTCATTATTACTCAAGTGGATTTTTCAGAGACTCTTTCTGCTAGTTATATTGTTAAACCAGTAATTGGCGACAAATTATTGTCTTTAAAAGCGAGTCATTGAATCAACTCATCTGATTCATTCTAAAACAGATCAATTTAGGAATGAAAGTATTGACTGTCTTTATGAGTGAGTCAATAGGCTAAATCATTCCCTCAACCAGTTCATTTGACACAAAACACCAAAGTCTCTTTATGACTATTTACTGAATGATTCATTAAAATTACTGATTTATTCAGGAATTGATCAAAAACTGTCTGAATTCAAGAAAAAAAAAAACGTTCTAGTGACCTACGTAGTATTTGTAGAAACAGGTAACCCTGTTTTTATTCAAATGAATCATTGAAAAACATGCATTCATTCATGAATGAAACAAGTGAAAATCTTTATAAGTGAGTCAATTAATAATTTACTCAATGATCAGATCAAAATCACTCATTCATGCCAGACTGAAATCAATGAATCATTAACTTCAAATACAGAGACTTAATTCAGCATACTACTTATATTTGTATGATATGAGTAGTGTGCTATTCTGAATTCAGCCACTTATTTTTCAAGAGAAAAAGTAAAAAGTCTTCATGAGCGATTCAAATGATCCATTCAAAACATGGGTTCATTCAGGAATGAAACAAGTGACTGTCTTTATGAGTGAGTGAGTCAATTAATTATTCCCTCAATCAATTAGTTAAAAACATTAACATTAACATCAATTAATCTTCAATGATTTATTCAAATTACTGATGTATTCAAGAATTTATCAAAAAGAGTGGATGCGATTCAGAAAAGCATACTAGCATACTACTTACTATTTGTACTATATCTTTATATGGCAAACATTTTAAGAGTTGTATGCTAGTATCCTATTCCGTATTCAGCCCTGACCCTGACTTTATGAGCAATTAAAACAATTCATTCCGAAACAGGAATGAAAATCTTTATAAATGAGTCAATTAGTAATTTCCTCAATGATTAGTTCAAAACCACTTAATCATGCCAGAATGAAACAAGTGACTATCTTTATGAGTGAGTCAATGAATCATTCCCTCAGTGTGTTAGTTTAAAACATTGATTTATTACAGAAAAAACTATCTTTATGAGTGAGTCAATGAATCATTCCCTCAGTGTGTTAGTTCAAAACATTGATTTATAACAGAAAAAGTATCTTTATGAGTGAGTCAATTACTAATTTACTCAGTGACTAGTTCGAAACAACTCATTCATGCCAGAATTAAACAAGTCTATCTTTAAGAGTGAATCAATGAATCATTAATTTAACGATTCATTAAAAACAATGGTTTTATTCAGAATTATATTTAGTGTTTGTACTATATGTTTAATGGCAAAACAGTTAGAGATGTGGGCTAATGTGCTATTTTGAATTCAGCCACTGATTTTTCCAGAGAGACACAACGGAGTCAAATTCACTCAACTGATTCACTGAAACAATGATTCATTCAGGATGAAACAAGTGACTACTGAGTGAATCATTATACAATTACTTTTTAATTAGAGTAAAGTATAACATTTCATCATCATTTTCTTCTCACTTCGTCAGACATCTCAGATTGTTCACAAAGCATATCACACTATACGGTGGGATTGGCTTTTCCTCAAAGGATCCATCCAATGCCAACTTTGGTCAAAAGGAGATATCTTCCAGAGATATAACAGCCTTTCTGTCACAGCTCACTCACTGGAACAGAGCCAGTGTGTGTAACTAAGTGATATCTGTTACTGTGATGACAACCTTCATCCATTCTGACGTCATCTACATTGATCTCATCCACCCTGCGGGTCTGTCAGAGCAACTGGGAGTAAACGTGACGCTCGGTGGGTTAGGTACTCACCCTTCCCGGGTGTTCTCGAGGCCAGACAGCGGGGAGAGATGGTGGGGGCTGCCAATGTCGCGGTCCAGGCGGGGCTGCCTGGGGGGCAGGTCAGGTCCAGAAGAGAGCAACTCAAGTGGGGCTCCATTGTGTGTCGTGCTGGAGCCGGCGTACAGGCCTGGAAGACAAACAAAACTAATGTGCAAAACATGCCTGATAAACCTCAAGGAGCCCTCAAGAATGGCACATTGACCAAATTAAATCTCCACAAAAACCTAATGGCAACAAGTGCTTGTTATGACAACACAAACTCAACCACTGCCCTTTTGGATGAAATTAAATGTTCCTGTTCTGGGCTGTTAGCAATTTACTGTACATGATTTATGTTGCCGTGTGGAATGGATTTGACTGACTGTTGCTGTTTTGAATGTAACATCTTTGACAGATCGGTTCAATTTGAATGGAATGGAAGAACTAATAAGCAGAGACAGATCTACTTGAAGCTACTTGTATTGAAATTAAGCAACAGGTAGGCTGGATCTTTAGCCAAGGACACATAGCCTTGAAGCGTAAAGCAGAGGACACATCAACTTCATCCACAGTTTATAATGGAAATAACAGTGTAGATCAGAGCTCCAACTGCTCCAAATGTCATCCCACCATAGATTATACTACTGTACGCAAACCAGGCCAGATGAAAATGATAGCGGCTCGTTCCATAAAGGGGCTTCTACCGTCCCCGGGCTTCTTGTGCAGCCTGAGAGACTGACAGGCGGAGACTGTTCTCGGTTGCTCCGACTGTTAATGTGTTCCTCTGAATTTGCCCAGTAACGGTTTTCCCAGAAGCCCTCTGGAGGGACGGCTGTGTATTGATGGTCGCCAGCGGCTCGTCCCAGCAGCCCTTATCTTTGTGCTCCTCTTCAACTGCTTTACGATGGAAGCGGGGCCCATCTGACAGTTTTCTGAACTGGTTGCAAACTTGATTCATTAGCCGAAATCATCAATCAAAGTCCTTAAATGCTTTCCCCTTTAGCCCTAACATCTGCTACCAGACTGGGAAACATTCAACAAATAATGGCCATGATTGCTTTAGTTGTTATCTGCTGGAGAGAGGGGAGGGGTGCACCGGGAGGCAGAATCAGACTCTAATGGCTGAGAGTGATCGTCAATTTCTAAATAAACAGTGCTTTCATTCATTAATATGCGCAATTATTGGTACAGGCTTTCATGAATGAATTCTAATTAGACCGTTTTTTTAAAGCAGTTTGTAAGAATGCTTTCATTAAGGCAAATTTCTTATTTGATTTTAGATTTTTTTTTACACAAATGCACAAAAAATTTAATAAAAAAAAATATATATATATAACACACATTTGTAATGGAAAATGCATATTTATAAATAATATAAATAATTTATATATATATATTTAAACAATCAAACAGTTTTATCAGTCAAATGCACTTAAAATCCTGAAAAGTTATGTATACCTATATATTTTATTTTAAGGATATATATCCCAAAATATGCAAAATAATATTTTATACGCAAACCTACACAAAGACACAACAGAGGACTAGAATGCACTTTATAGGTGCAAATTACAAAATGACAGAGGTACTCACTCTCCACTTAGCTTTACTTTTTCTACTGGCCCCGGAACAAAGCATAGGGAGAGGCAGAAACATCAGGAACATTAAATGCAGGCAACTTGGCCAGACCCAACCACAACCACTTCTCCTCTAAACAAGAACAAACAGCCACAGTAACATAACAGGTCCTTCAGGCTAAAGACATTTGCACACTGAAGCAACAACTTATCCCCTTTGAACCGAGCGAATGAGAGAGACGGTGCATGCCAGGGCGTCTATTTTTCCCTGGCACACGTTGGCGGTGATTTAAGCTGTTGCACTGCAAAGTGTGTTCTGTACAAGGATGCTTTAATGATGGGGAGTTCTGGAATAGTGCTTCAAAATACTCTCACGCAGACATTTAGGGTCTGTTCTACCTTTCTCTTGCCTGAATTTCTGCTCTTAAAGGAATAGTTCACACAAGAATCACAATTCTGTCATTATTTACTCTCATGTAAAGGGGTCCATGTGCTATGTTTTAGACATGATGTGTGAGAAACAGACTGAAATTTAAGTCATTAATCACTGACACTGGCTAACAACTCTGAAGGTAAGGCTGCAATTTGGAGAAAAAAATGGAATTGTGGTGATTCTTCTGACATGAATTGCATTTTAAAAAGTATGCTGTGCTTGTTTGTAGATATGCACAACTTTTGACCATATAACAAAATTACATTAAAATAATAATATTGAATTTATAATTTGTGTTTTATATTTTATATATTAGTAATAATAATTATTCATTCATCATATACGTTATTACTTGTTATTATTAAATCTAAATAATAATACTAAATAATACATTGCATAATTAAATAATAAAAATATTTAAATAATAATAATTATTATTATTATAACAATATATTTATTCTGGTAGGTTTGGGAAGATGGTTGATTTAACATGTTGCATTTTCAGTAAATAAAGACTTAAATTTCGGTCTGTTTCTCACAAAAACCATCATCTGGTTTCAGGAGACCAGAATATAGTCACATGGAGCACATTTATGATACTTTAATGGTGCTTTCACGTCCTTTTTGAAGCCTGAATGCTTCAATCCCCATTCATTTTAATTGCGTAGATGAGAGAGAGCAACAGTTTTAGAAAGTTTCCTTATGTGTTCCATGAAAGAAAAAAGGTTTGGATGACAAACACTGTTTGCAAATGATAACAGAATTTTCATTTTGAGTGAACTAACTATCCCTTTAGTATTCTAGGTTTAGCCTTTTCATGAAATCTTCTCTGCTAATATTGCACTACACTATGCCCAGCATTATAACAAGAACAAGCAGAAGAACAAGAAAAAATACTTACAGAGAGGACCATAACTACTGTGGTTTAACTAATACACAACAAACAAAATACAAAACATGCCAAACATTAACCTCTGATCTGCCTCTCTAAGAGTCGTGAGTCATATCAGGGTATTTTAAGGTAAGTGTCCTCTAGGTCTGGTTTAGCGTGAATTGCATAACATTGGAAGTAGCATGGGAAAATTCACATCTAACACAGATCGTGCATTGCAGCTGTTTGTAATATTATCATAGCATATGGTCTTCATAACATTACAATCCCCTTTATTCTGTCATGTCCATTTGAGCTGTTAAATCGTAGCTTATTGGTTTTGGATCACATAAATGGTTCTGCAAGTGAATGTACGCTTAAACACATCTGGGTTTTGGTACATTCTAGGGTGGAGGGAACAATACTCTACCCATCTCTACAAAACATCCCAGGATAAATTAGACAGCACATATGCTCCTACAAAAACAAGCAGTAATGGATTCTATAGACCAAGATATACAATCATTTTTCTCAAGGTTTCAGATATTATTATTAGGATTATTTAAACATATTTAGAACTAAAACTACATTCAGAAGAAAATATGAGGGGTGACATCTAAAACTCACATGCAGATCCATCTGCACTAATTTACTGCTTACTAGTTGTTAAGTTTAGGTGTTGGGTAGGATTAGGGATGTAGAATATGGTCATGCAGAATACATGCTTTATAAGTACTAATAAATAGCCAATATGTTATCAATAGGCATGATATAATAAGCAACTAGATAATAGTGTGAATTGGTCTCTATATTAAAGTGTTGCCAAAATAGCTTTATGCTTGAAATATGCCTGATGAAGGTCATACCAAAATGTTGTGAGTGAATAAATCTATTTTTCATACATTTGTAAGTACGTATAGTTTGCAGGATTGATTATTTTTTGTTTTGATGTTGGACCTGCTTTTTGGTTGTTTTTCATACGCACCTATATATCACCTACAGGTGTGCAAAGGTAATTATTATTGATCTCTCCAATATGGTAGGAAATTAAATTAGACAAAACATAAAGAATGTTAAATGTGAAACATGACTGACAGGGCCGTTTAAACAGTGTCAGAATGCATGCAAGTATGACCCAAAGCCTGCATACTTTTCTTTTACATACTCAAAAGTATGCACCTTTCCTTCACTCAAAGAGTACATACTTTCAAGGCAAAGTAAGTAGGACGCAGGAGCAGCATTATATTAACAAGCCACTTGACTTGAGAAATCATTGTGTTCATAGTACAAATGGAGCTGCACCCAATACTCATGGTATGAGCAAAAACAATAGTGTTGCTTGTTTTAGCGAGCACCACTAATTACAATTATAATCCATGATTCCATTCCATCCAGTTTCTTTTTATACCTCACCCACTTTACATCACCGTCAAAAGAATGTGCATACAGAGGATAAAGTAAGCCGTACCTGTGAACATCTCCTGCCCGATTGCTGGGGAACGGCCTTCTTTCCCATTCAGAGCGTGCTGGGAGGTGGCAGGACAGTGGGAATGCTGGGAAGGGGCGGGGCCATGAAGATGCTGGATTGACAGACATTCGCTCAGAGCTTCGGATTCTAAATGGGGGCAGGCCCTTAGCTGTCAATCAAAAATATAAGCAATTAAAAGACTAAGCAATAAAAATAGAATGTTGAAAGGAGGAATGCACATTAAAAACATGTGGAACGTCTGTTCTTGAGTGTGATGGTATGAAAGAAGAAATGAAGAGAGTCGCACTTGTGTCAAATGGACTGGGCCCAAACAAAAGTCTTAAATAATAATAATAATACTAAAAAAACACATCAGTCTGTGGTGACATCCCACACCAGCCAGCAAAGGAAATGACAAAGCTTAGAGAGGAACGATTTTTCACCGCAAACAGGAACCTTTGATTGGAAACATGAGGGGATGAGGGGAAAGACATATCCCACTTACACATCCATCGCCCCGAGTACAGGTTAGGACACCACGATACCAGCTACAAAGAGGTGGAGGGGTCTCTTTTGCTGGTGAGATTAGCATGCAAGGCTGATTTTTCCCTTCACAAGGCAACAAAATCAAAGTTCTGGCGGTAATCATGCGTTATATGCGACATTTGTTTAGAGTTTGGCGAGTCATAGTTGTTTAGGATTTTTAGACTGACTTTGAAAGCTCAGATTGTAGCATGGAATTATGTTTAACTGGAAAATTATCTTCAGTCACATGAATTCTTGATGAGTGGACTGAATCTGGAGACGATTCATCGCAATAAACAATAGCCGAAATGAGCCATGACATGCAACTTGAACGTGTTATGCAATTTTAATTCCACTGCAATTAAGATTTTCAAAATAAAAGCTCACAAACTTGTGAATTAGATATAAAACAAACACGTTTTAATTACACATAAACTGGCAAAAGAGCACAAACCGCACGGTTTTCAGTTGAGATCTTGGTGCAAAGCTCCCAGCCATTCGTCAAAGGTTTTGGTGCTATAACAGGCGTCGCTCGCGATAGATGGAGTGGGAGTGTTTGTTTGACATCGGCCCACAACATCTGGCCACTGGGGTATAGCTTTGCACAGCTTATTAACAATGGTACACGCTCACATGTGTTTCCTCTTACAACGGCAAGCAAGAAGAACGCATCAGTCAGCTGTCGATTAAACCAGTGCAACAATGAGGCCATTCTGCTTATAATTACCCACTTTAATGAGGAATGCACTCTTCACCATGTAGATGCTGAAATGTGGTCCGAGTTGATCTATTGTTGGGGAAATGATTTTCAAAGACAACCTAAGTAGAACCAACTGCACCAAGCCGTGAAAAAGACACAATTGACCATGAAAAATATCTACTAGAAATGTTTCTCAAGGCTGATAGCAAGAGTCATAGAGCTAATTGTACTCTGATGTGCTGATGAGATGATTTGAACAGAGAGAGAGAGAGAGAGAGAGAGAGAGAGAGAGATGACGTGTTTATCCTTACCTTCCTACGCACCTGCTGCTCTTTGGCGGAGTGGATCTTCACATGCTTGCGGAGGGAACTGGGGTCTGTGTAGCGTTTAGTGCAGCCTGGGATCTGACACGCATATGGTTTCTGAAACAGGAAATACACAATGAGTCTGAGAATCATAATTATACGCAGTTTAGCCACAAAGAGGACACAGAAACACACAGCTATGGACACAAAGACCACAAAATCATTACATTATGACAGCGTTTATAATTGAGCAGCTATAATTATAGTTTAGAACAGACATTAAATAAAGTGCACAACATTTATGAACAGACATGGAAACTAAAAATACATGACAATTTAGACAAGCAACTATTTTGAACTCCCAAAACAAATGTTGTGTTTTAAAAATGTAAAGTGTATATAGAGTAATTAATTCTGCATTAATATAAAAGGGTTTTTTGTTTAAGTGTGTGATAAAAATTGATTCAATGTCTACATTTCAACCCTGGAATTGAACATTTAATTTAAATCGGATAGATAATAAATAATAATACAAATATTTCATATTCTGCACTACATAGGTTACTAATAAAGATGTCAGATATGTTCATTCTTCATTTAAATTTGTGTTAAATCAGACAAAAATACAAAAATGGACTTTTGAAACCCACTGAATAGGCCTACTTTTTTCAGCCTTGATATTTACACTTTCAAACTGTGTGTAAATGGACCAATACAAGTGCAATAACTGTTTATTTTGAGAGTTTACAAATAGTCAAAGTTTAAGAGGAAAGACAGTATCCTACCTTTCAGCTGAGAGGACATAGAAAGAAGAAAAGAAGAATATAGATTGTATGTGAATGTCAGGCAGGTACTGTACAAACACTCATTTACTGGTTTGCAGCTAACAAACTACTGTGCCAGTTTTATATCCTTTTACATTTTCTCAGCGTTAAAGTGTTTAAACGTGTACATTTTAAGCTATATATATATATATCAATGTACCCATGATTCTCAGTGGCAAACTTTACTGAAACACTCTCACTCGGCCCAAAGCATGCGGAGGTGATTTTCTCCCATGCATTTTACACTGGTCTTTTTTCTAAAAACAGAGGCAGTCATTAAAGTGAAAGTGTATAGGCTTTCTTTATTAGTGTTCTTTTCCTACCTTCCCTCGTTCTCTAAATTACGCTGTTTTTACAAGCCACTCGCGGGGCAGCTCGTCTCTGTGCATTTATTTGTTTTCACTGTGCAATGCCATATGATCCCCCTACCGTCTAAACGCACTGAAAACAGAAAACGAGAATGCTTATGAATGGAAAAAAGGCTGTCAAGAATAAATATCATTACAGTCGGAGTGATTTTCACTGTATATGAGGCGTGTGGGAAGGCTGTGACAGGGCACACAGGCGAGTTAATGTGTAGTGCTGGGCATCTGGAGTCGGGGGGGCTAATTGGCCGTGGCAGTGTGGCGGTAGCGCAGTGCGGGAGCTGTACTGTGATGTGATAAAGCACAGGGTTCTGCCAGTTAGTGAGGAATTACTAACTCAAGCTTTCCCTGACTTTAATTTTTCCTCACATTGTTGGAGTGGGATGCGAGACGTGCCTGCCTCTCTCGTTGTTTCTTTTTCTATCGCTCTCTGCCATCACAAACGGAGCATGGTGTTAAACGACGTATGATATAACGTGTTTCCCCTCATCAACCCATAGAGACATAACCTTATGTCTGTTTTGTGCATGCAAAATTAACATTTGGGTCAAAGAAAGGTAGCAAATAGCACATTTATGGGTTTGTTTGTAAGGTCCATTTGGTTGAGGACTTAAGTGCTTGGGATTTTTGCTCTGAACTTGAAGGCCCTTGGATCACTCATGGTTCACTCTTTAGTTTCACGAGTTCACACTTACTTAATAATGAACTGAGTAAACGGTATGCGTATTTGGCGTGCTGTCCGAGGAGAGGGCTCCGAGCTCGGTAGTAGTTCCCGAGCCCGGGTACTCCCTCGCCCAGGGAGAGGGGTCCGAGCTCGGCATTGGCCCGACCCAAAGCTCCCCTACCCCTGCTGGGGTGTAGACGGACTGGAAGTGTGGAGTTGGGGTGGTGGAGGATTCTGGAAGACTAGAGATAATGGAGGTAAGGCTGCTTGATTATTTATAGGGGTTCTCTCTAGCGTTTATTGGGTAAGTGATGTGATTACTGATGATGAATTGGCTGTGTTAATTATCTTGTGCGCTCCTCCCGAAACTTGTTTGTGAAACATCACTTCACGAGTTCACACTTACTTAATAATGAACTGAGTAAACGGTATGCGATTTGGCGTGCTGTCCGAGGAGAGGGCTCCGAGCTCGGTAGTAGTTCCCGAGCCTGGGGTACTCCTCGCCCAGGAGAGGGGTCCGAGCTCGGCATTGGCCCGGACCCAAAAGCTCCCAAAGAATGCTTATCGTGGGACAGCAGCCAAATAGGCTAAGAGACCCCCAAAAATGCATGGTTTAGGGCTGATGGGATGCTGGACAATGCTTGTAAAGATGCTGCGGCATCTTAGAGGAAGAAGCGGCTTCTGCTGAAGTGTGCTGGTGTGGCGTGTGTGGGAGAGGAGGGAGGATGTGAGGGTAGATACTGCTGCGGCAGTGGGGAAATATATATGGTGCTCCTGTGGGAGCAAACACTGCTGCGGCAGTGAGGAGGTATTGATGGAGCTCCTGCGGAGCGGACACTGCGGCAGTGGGGAAATAATGGGAAGGCTCCTGCGGGAACGGACACTGCTGCGGCAGTGGGGAAATATAGATAGCGCTCCTGCGGGAGCGGACACTGCTGCGGCAGTGGGGAAATAATGGGAAGGCTCCTGCGGGAGCGGGCACTGCTGCGGCAGTGGGGAAATATATTTGCGCTCCTGCGGGAGCGGGCACTGCTGCGGCAGTGGGGGAAAACAGGAAGCGCTCCTGCTGGAGCAGACACTGCTGTGGCAGTGGGGAAAATACAGGTAGCGCTCATGGGGGAGCAGTCACTACTGCGGTAGTGAGGAAATACAGGTAGCGCTCCTGCTGGAGCAGGCACTGCTGGGGCAGTGGGGAAACGAAGGGAAAGCTCCTGCGGGGGCAGGCACTGCTGGGGCAGTGGGAAAAAGGGAGAGAGCTCCTGCGGAGCGGCCACTACTGGTAGTGGGAAAATAGATAGCGCTCCTGCGGAGCGGTCACTGCTGGGGCAGTGGGGACATATAGAGAAGAATCCTGTTGGAGCAGGCACTACTGCGGTAGTGGGGAAAATAGAGAGAAGGTTCCTGCTAGAGCAGGCACTACTGGTAGTGAAGAAACAGCTGGGGGATTCCCATGGTGGTGTGGGGGCTGTTGGGAAGGAGGGGGGGGAGAGGCTCCTGCTGGAGCAAGCACTGCTGCGGCAGTGAGAAAATAGAGGGGGAGAGGCTCCTGCTGGAGCAAGCACTGCTGCGGCAGTGAGGAAATAGAGGGGGTGGGTGAAGGAGAGGGGATGGAGGAAAGGCTTCCTGTTGGAGCGAGCACTGCTGCGGCAGTGAGGAAATTTAGGAAGCGCTCCTGCGGAGCAGACACTGCTGGGGCAGTGAGGAAATACGGTAGCGCTCCTGAGGGGAGCATTCACTACAGCGGTAGTGAGGAAATACAGGTAGCGCTCCTGCGGAGCGGTCACTGCTGCGGCAGTGGAAATAGAGAGGGGAGAGCTCCTGCGGGAGCGGTCACTGCTGCGGCAGTGGAAATAGAGAGAGCTCCTGCGGGAGCGGACACTACTGCGTAGTGGGGACAAAACGGGAGGTGCTCCTGCGGGAGCGGTCACTGCTGGGGCAGTGGGGAAATATAGAGAAGGATCCTGCTGGGGCAGGCACTACTGCGTAGTGGGGAATATAGAGAAGGTTCCTGCGTGAGCAGGCACTACTGCGGTAGTGAAGAAGAAGGCTGGTAGGGGGGGGGGGGGATTGGGGGAGAGAAGAGAAGGCTCCTGCTGGAGCAGTCACTGCTGGGGCAGTGGGGAAATACAGGTAGCGCCTGAGGGGAGCAGTCACTACAGCGTAGTGATGAAATACAGATAGCGCTCCTGCTGGAGCAGTCACTGCTGCGCCGAGGGAAATACAGAAAAGGCTCCTTCGGGAGTAGACATTGCTGCGGCAATGGTGGAAATACAGAGAAGGCTCCTGCGGAGCGGGGCACTGCTGCGGCAGTGGGGAAAAACGGTTGGGGTGGGAAGAGAAGGCTCCTGTTGGAGCGAGCACTGCTGCAGTGAGGGAATACAGATAGCGCTCCTGCGGGAGCAATCACTGCTGGGGCAGTGGGGAAATACAGGTAGCGCTCCTGAGGGGAGCAGTCACTACAGCGGTAGTGATGAAATACAGATAGCGCTCCTGCTGGAGCAGTCACTGCTGCGTCGAGGGGAAATACAGAAAAGGCTCCTTCGGGAGTAGACATTGCTGCGGCAATGGTGGAAATACAGAGAAAGCTCCTGCGGGAGCGGGCACTGCTGCGGCAGTGGGAAAAACAGTTGGGTTGGGGGTGAGGGTGATGGAGAGGAGCGGTTGCTATGGGGTTTCGGAGGTGTATTCTAAAGGGGGTGGCCGATTAGGGTCTGGTGGGCTTCCTTGATGTGGGAGCGGTTTAGTCGAATGTAGCTTTTGAAAGCCTCTGACGACCAGCGACCGAGTTCTTGGATCTGCTGTTGGGAAAGGCCTTTGTGGGCGCTGTGGTTGCTGCGCCTATTCTGAATGAGTGGCTGGAAAAGTTTCCGGCTGGGGTACCTGATAGGTGCAGGACTGCTTTGAGGTGCTTTTGGAACCAGAAGCGAGTGGCGGGCGGTTGGAGTCGCTCAGAAAAGGGGTCGGATGGGAGTTTGGACTGTGATTTCCTTAGATGGAGGAAAGCTAGGAGGGTTTGGTATGGTGATAGAGGTGATTGGAGTTTGAAGATGTAGATGAAGTGGCCTTTCTTTGTTTGGTCTGTCTTACTTTGCTTAATGGTGTAAGAAATGGTTTCGTCGTCCAGTACTACTAGATCTGAGATAGTGGGGTGGATGGCTGGGTCGAAACTGGATGAGATGGCGAGCTCGGAGCATCTGAGAAAGCCAAAGAAGGCCAGGATAAACATGGCATCGAGTGTGTGGGCGGTGTGGGCAGAATGGTAGCCTCTGCGGAGGGTGGAAATGCATTTGGTCAAAATTTTTAGAGTTATGGGCTGCCTGGAGTCTGGGCGGGTGGGATTGGTTTTTTGGATACCTTTAATAAGTAGGGAGGTCTGAGAATTGGCTATGTGGACGGAAGGGGAACCGTATAAAAGTTTGTGAAAAAATTGTAGTCCGCTTAGGTAGCCTTTGATGGAGGTGGTTTGGAGTTTTTTGTTAATGTTGAGGTGGGAGATGAATGAGGTGATGGCCAGTAGTGAAAAGGTGGGGAATGGCAAGTTATAAGCGGAGTGAAAAGTTTTAAAGCTTTTCCATGCTGTCAGGTATGACTGGAGGGTCCTTGGGGAGACTGCTTGGAGAATTGAATTAAGGGAAGCTTCGAGGAGAGGTTTCAAGGGATGGTTTAAGGGAATATCAGTTTTGAAAAGGGAGGTACTGGGGTGGGGAGTGGATCCGCCTCCGGTGCCAATGTTCTGAATTTCTGAAAGGAAAAACGAGAGAGAGAGTCAGCTATCTGGTTTTTTGATCCGGGAATGTGCCTTGCGGTTATGATGAATTGGTCGCAGGCTGAAATCCAAGTTAAGCGTCTTAACAGGGGGTTTAGCATGGGTGAATGGGAACGAGATTTGTTGACGCAGTGTACGGTGGCTTCGTTGTCGCAGTGGATAAGGATGCTGGTAGCGGACCATTCTTTACCCCACAGAAAGGCTGCGATGACTATGGGATAGAGCTCGAATAGAGCAGAGGATGCTGCTGACTGAGGTAGATTGGATAGCTGGCAGGGCCAAGTAGATGCGAACCAGCGTCCTTGGTAAAATCCCCCATAGCCGATGGAGGGGGCGGCGTCGGTGAATAATTGGATATCGACTGGGGAAGAAATCAAGTTCTTATAGAAGAAGGATAGTCCGTTCCAACGTTTGAAAAAGGATATCCATAGGCTAAGCTCGTTGCAGCATGAGTCGGTTAGGATTATTTGATCTTCTAAGGCATGGGTGGAAGATGCGAGAGTGAGAAGGTGTGAGATGAAGGGGCGGCCTTGTGGAATGATGCGCATGGCGAAATTTAAATGGCCGAGAACGGATAACAGTTCGCGTTTGGAACAGGTTGGGTTTGCTGCGAGAGTGGATGCTACCAAAATCATCCTGTCGATTTTTTCCTTGGGTAGAGAAGCTTGGAATTTTAGTGAATCCAAGTTGATACCCAAAAATTCAATAGAAGTGCTGGGGCCCGCGGTTTTATCTTGGGCGAGGGGAATTCCGAGTTCTGAAAAGACTTTTTGGGTTGTCAGGAGGTGCGCGGCTGGGATAGAATCGGGTGGTGAGATGATCAAAAAATCGTCTAAAAGATGGACCAGATAGGGTATGTCATGATTGTTTGAGAGGATCCAGCAAATTGCTTCTGATAACATGTCAAAAATTTTTGGGCTGCTTCTACAGCCGAAAGTGAGGCGGACGGAAAAATAAAAATTTTCCTGCCAGCGGATGCCGAATAAGTGCCAAAAGCTTGGATGGATGGGCATTACTTTAAAGGCGGAAGTGATGTCGACTTTATTAGCCTAAGCTCCGCGACCTGCATCTTTGATCAGGGTGATGGCTTGGTCGATGTCGTGGTAGTGGAGAGAAAACTCTTCGAGCGGGATGAGGCTGTTAATGCTTGGGAATGGGGAATTATGAGGTGATGAAAGATCGATTATGAGGCGTTTTTTGCCTGAAAATTTTCTGGTGGCTACGCCGATGGGGCTGACGCGGAAGATGTTGAAAGGGGGAACGGGGAAGGGGCCGATCATGAAGTTTGCTTCTATTTCTTTTTTAATTAGGGTATCAACTGTTTCAGGTTCGGTGAGAGCGGACTGGAGATTGGGGCATATGAGGCTTTCGGAGGGGAGGTTTCCCACGCCGGGGTGGAAGCCGTGCGAGAGCCCTGACAGTAAGTATTTGGTAAATTGTGGGTCAGGGTGATGGACTAATTCGGAAGATAGGCGAAAAATATTTACAGGAGTCGATAAGTATCTTTTAGAATTTTTATTTGAGGCTTTTGCAACTGGGCAGATTATACGGGCGTGAGCGCCGCCGCAATAGTTGCAAACGTGCATGAAGCGGCATTTTGGCCGCGAGCATCTGCCGGTGTTGAAACTGGTGCAGACCTGGCTTCCGGAGGAAGAAAGGCGGTGGCGAAGTAAGGGGGGTTGTAAGGGAAGTTTGAGGTGCGTGGTACGTAGCTGGTGGATCTGGGCTGGGATGGTTCGGGGCAGGGGGGAATGGATGGGTTGATGAAAGGGCAGGTGGTGGTGGAGTGGGAAATAGACCGGCAGACCGCGCAAGTGATATTACGGCAACCTAAAAACACCCTGTTGTGGAGTTCGTTGTCTAGTGCTCCCCAGTAAGGACATTGGTTCCATTGGGCCACCCTGATTGCGCATTTGGCTGAAAATAGCTTGTGATAAGTGTAGAAGTGGGAACCGCCGTAGGCTAATGCAAGCTCGGCGACTATTGCGAGATAGTCGCCGAGCTCGCGTCTCCTGTGAGGGAAGGTGGTGCAAATGACTTCTGTGTAGCGGTTGAATGCGATAGTGAATTCGGTGAAAGACAAAATGCGTGATGGATTGTTGGCTGAGTTTTTTAAAGTGACGGAGAAATCGCCGCAGTCGATTTGCCGGTCTGCGGACGGGGGTGAAATTGGTGACAATAAGGAAAATAAATCTATGTCTGTACCTGATAGGATTTGTGACCTGATGGAGTTGGCTACGGGGGGTGGTTCCAGTGCGAGTGCGTTTGGAGGGATGGGTAGAGACGAGGCGGTGGAAAGAGAAAAAGGGGCTCCGGGGATGGAGGTGACTGCGTGGGAGGGAGGGGGAATGGCTGATATTTGGGTCAATGCTTGGGGTAAGTTTGTGCCTGAAAGGGCTTGGTGAACGGAGAGAGGAGGGGGAAAAGGGGGGGGGAAGGCGGGCGCCGGGTCTTGCGCTGATGGAGTAGGGCTAGCCGTGAGTGGCGGAGCTGCGGGCCATGGGTAGGGGAGGGGCTCGTTGATCCGAGGCTGCGTGTAGCTGTGAGCCGCTGACGGAGGCGAGCTTGTTCTGGCGAGGCGGCTTGTGGAGGTGAAGGCTGGCTCTTCGCTGTGCTGAGTTGCGAGCTGGCGCTCGGCGGACGCTCGAGGAAGGTTGGGGCTGGTGGCTGCGGCATCCGGGGCGCGGCCCAAGCTGGCCGAGGGCCTGCTGCTGCGGTTCGGTGGCCGGAAGCCGGTTCTTGAGGGAGTGAAGATTGGGCCGGGCCGCGCGTAGGGTGATTTGCGGCTCTTGCTCGCTGTTGTCGCTGATTTGGGTGGAGGGGAGGGATTTTGAAGTTCCCCGGACTGGAGGGAGTTGTAGAGGGCGAGGAGATCTGGCTTGCTAGCACGTCGTGGGATGATGACGCCCGCGCCGGTGAGAACTTGACGTAGTCCTGCCACGGTCCAGTTTTCTGCTGATGGAGCGTGCGAAAAGACAGACGTGTAGGAGGAGGCTGGAGAAGGTGGTTGCTGCCTTGGAGGCGAGGGTGAAGGCGGGCTGCGGCGCTTGGAGGCGTTAGCCGCGGTGGTACGGGAAGGCCGACGGCCCCGTATTGCAGCCGCGGGCTCGGTTGAGCTGTTCTGCGGAGCGCTGGTGCTTTGAACGGCGGCGGGCGGATCCGATAAGTCGGTGAGACTTTCGTCGTTGAAGGCTTCGATCTCTGACATGGTTCGGCAGTTGAGTGTATCAACGCTGGAAGACTAGAGATAATGGAGGTAAGGCTGCTTGATTATTTATAGGGGTTCTCTCTAGCGTTTATTGGGTAAGTGATGTGATTACTGATGATGAATTGGCTGTGTTAATTATGCGCGCGTGCTCCTCCCGAAACTTGTTTGTGAAACATCACTTAGTTAAATACTGAAATTAAAATAAAGACTGCATAATCTTGTGAAAAATAGTTAGCATTACTAAAAGCTACTAAGAAAAGCAGCAAACTACATCGTACCTATGTATCTTTTAAAAATAGCCTACTACATATAAATATCCAATTATATGCAGTATAATAATATTTTCCTGGCAGAAAAAAACAATGATGATTTTAGTAGAAGAAAAGATACATATACTATATAGGCCTATATACAATATAATATACATATAAACCTCCTAAATTGTATATAAAAATATTGAAGAACAGCAAAATTTAAGAAATAGTCTGCTAAAAATATCTAAAATGCTATGCACAGACTCAGATTGTTTTATACATTTTTCATTAACATTACTTGTCTAAATTACTTGATTTACTAGAATGAATCAGCATTCTCAGTGCTATATATCAGAGAGAACCATTTAGGAAATGAACAAAAAATCTTTCCAGCTCTAAATATGAAAGTGAACTTTTAGGATAAACTGATTCACTAGAATGAATCAGAGATTTCAATACTATAAATGAGAGGGACAAAAAACTTTTAGGATAACCTGAATCACTATATAAATTAAACATTCCAACTCTACATATGAAAGGAAGGACCGTTTAGTATGAACTGATTATTAAATATGTGCTACATAGACAGAATGATTTAGGCAGAACCGATTCACAAGAATGAATCAGACTTCCAACAGGAGGAAGGAGGGGGATTTAAGACAAACAGTCTTTCCAATGAAAACTACTGCCGCACTTAAATGGATTAAGCGTTTAGTAAAACGAGTCTATTAGTTTGTTTTTCCCCAACACTGCTTATTTCTATATTTAGAATGGTGTCAGTAGAGCAGTGTTTGTATTCTTGTATTCCGAGGCACTTCTTTTGGAGTAGCGGCTATGACAGGTTAGGGGCAGTTGTATTCATTTACTCACAGTGTCCAGATGTGTGCGCTGGTGCTTTGCCCTGTCGCTGGAGTTGCTGAATGCTTTCTGACAGCCCGGATGCTGGCACAGGTACGGCTTCTCTCCTGTGTGACTCCGCAGGTGAATCTTCAGATTCTCCAGCCGTGAGAATCCTTTGTTACAACCTTCAAACTGAGAGAAAGAGATGACATCCAAACATCAACAAGTGTGTTTCATAGAAATGCCAGCTTTTTTGAAGGATGATGGTTTACTAGGCCATGCCTTTAATATGTGCATGAATGTGAACAAAGCTTTCAGGTATACATCTGAATCAGAAAAAAGCCATTCAGATTTGTTTTTCATGTCATTTTCATGTCAGCACTGGTCTGGCCAATCAGAATCCATAGACAGTCATTACAGGATGGCCTTCTGCAATCTATCTCTAAGGCATCTGTGTAATGAGGCACTGGACATACTGATAGTTGTCTTGTAATTTAAGGGCTTCATACATCCTATACAATCTCTGAGCTCCGCCCCCAAAATGTCAATAGCTTTCCAATCAGGAGCCTCGGATGGGACACGGTGGCAGATTATGGAGGTGTCAGAGAGAGTGAAACCTGACATGGCAGCTTTGCTCTCTATTGTCTACTGACCTCTAACAGAGGCTCCTGCTTCTATCGCAGCTCCAGTTTCACTGAAGGAAAGAGCCTTCCATTCTTCTAATGGGCCCTCAGAACATCATTCGGGCTCTGGCCTCCTTCAATCACTCGCAAAAGGCTTGCTATTGAGGCCAGGCCATTTAATACGGGGCGAAACCTTAGACTGCCACGGTCGGGATATATTGAGTGACCTGGATTATACAATGTGTGTGTATTTGTGAGTGCAGAATTATTATAAGGTACATTAAAAGCATGTGGAAACAAGAAAAATAAGTCAGTTTCACACATGTTTACACACACAGACAAAACTGGATTTGCATTTACAAAAAATATATATAATAAAAGTGCGTGTAGTCAACTTTGGTTCTGCACAAGTGAAACGTCGCATCAGAGACACTTTGCCATGAGTCCAGACTCAGACTATTAACCTTTTAGAAATAAATAATTAATAATAAATATAAAAATATTAATTATGTGTAAAACTATGATAATATAAATAAAGAGTAAACAATTAAATGATTTAGTGTACAAATTATTTATCTCCATTTTTCAAGGAATACAATTTTTTAAGTTTTATCTCTCAAGGAGCTTAAATTTAGTCAAAATATGCAAACGTGTGGAAATATTCCTCAATTGCTTCAATTTAGGATAAACATAAAATGCTAGCAGTGAAAATTACATTATTTTAAAATAAAATGTATTCCTATATTGGTAATGTACATTTTCATTACTCATTACTCAAGTCTTCAGTGTCACATAATGCTTCAAAAAACATTGTAATATGCTAATTTGGTGCTCAAAATTTCTTATGATATAAAAAAAAAGTTGTGCTGTCTAATATTTTTGTGGAAACTGTGAAACATTTTTTCAGGATTCTCTTTCAGGATTCTTGGATGAATAGAAAGAAATATTTTGCAGCATAATAAATTGAAAAAATTGCATCCGCTAATGATCAATTTAATGTGTCCAAACTCAAAAGTGCCAAAAGTTTTATAGTATAAACATCCATAAATCAAGCTTCTTATTAAAGTACATAACCTTTTATCTATTACATAAAACAGAATTTATCTACAAAACAAAGTTTTATTGGAGTTCTTATGTCAAGTAGTTAAAGTTAAATTAATTGCAGAGATTTCATATTTAAGACGAGGGGTTTGTGGGGTTTTGGATGTGCAAACCTCCCAATGTCAACTTGTGCCTGTATTATTCCACAGCATGAAAACTGTCAGAACATACCCAGAACACAGAGCTTAATAAAGTTCCAGAAATCCAGGCAAGTTTGAGATATGACTCCTAAAATACGTCTCGAAAACCTGAGTTTTCAAAACAAACACTGCGATTATATATGTTCTAAAATGTGTGTATTTATGTATAGGGGAAATGATCATTCTTTCACTGCTTTCTTTAACGTAATACAAATTTCAGGCTAAATTGAATTTATGGGTCCACAGAGAGAATAGTGCTAATCGCGTAAATCGCGACATTAGCATGAGCCTCAGCTGCCAATGGAGCGAGGTGCAGAGCATTTTGGGATACCTTTCAAACACAGCTATGCATTCTGGGATGCCATGCAAACACAGCAGTCTGCCAGAGTTTAATCCACGTGACTGGGGGGAATTTTTTTCTCACTTCTCATGTCTCTTTCATTGTCTTTCCGCTTATCTCTGGCTTTTTCTCTACTTTTATAGAACACAACATTCTCTTTTATATAATAGCGCAAAAATGCAACTGTATTTGCCAAGCAGTGAACATTATTTTCCAAATAATTCTAATGCAACCAGTTTTACAACTGACGTCAACATCTATCAAAACACCCAAATGTTAACTGAGGAATGTGAAGTTTCTGAGATACACAACACAGACGTTTATCATAAAAATCTGAGAGAAAAGAGAGACTTTTTAAACCAACAGTTATAAACCAACTATGACAGCTCCTAAGTCTCCACGTCCCTTTGATTTGATTTGTAAAAACAGTTTAGCACGCTAATCACATTAATTGCCATAAACGTGTTTAGCTTTCCCCTCTGAAGGCCTGTGTGTGGGTAAACAGAGTGATAACCGTCGAAAGTGGATGTGGTAAGTCATTTGATGCCATCTTTCCGAAGTGGGCCTCAGGATCTGCTGTATACACACAGAGTGACAGTGCGGGCTGACATTTTTGTCAGGGGCGCACTGCCAATCATGGATGATTGCAGACCACGCGGACCCTAACCTGATGACTTTATAGGAAATTAAGCAAGATTGCGGCTGTAAACGTCCAACGAAACTTTGGGCAGCTAAAAGCCCACAGTGTACACAAGCACTCGGAAGAAAAAACTGTTCATTAATACCATTAAATACCTGTAAAATACAAGCAAGCCATTATGGCACATGTAAAAATAAGACCACATCGTGTCGCTCGTTGACGTCTCACTGTGCACTGATGGAATGAAATGAACTGAGAGGAAGAGAAAATGTGCTTATTATGGAAATTGCATTCAGGCCACATTCTTTCCCATGGAGTCAAAGGTCCACCGCTGTTCCCGTTAACATTCAGAGGTGCTCTGAAACATAAAACATATTTCCCCATTATACTGTAACTACCAATCTCACCTTCCCTCAGGCTTGCGTTTATTCTGACATTAAAACCTTTAGCAACTAACAAGCATTAAATACATTATTACTCGTAATTAGTGGGCTGAAAGGCGAATTTTAATGAGCACCATGACTTTTCTTACACCCAGACACGTTTTCTGTAATTCGTTGTGACATCCAAATTGCCTAAGCGCTCTCAGATATGTCTGCAGGTTATGGCAATGTTCTGTGATCAGCACTTGTAAGAAATTGATTCTGGTTCCTGTTGGAGAACAAGAGGTGTTACGATGTTTACCGCTGAGCGCCTGGAGTAACTGTGACCTGTAAAAGAGAAACCGCCGACACGTCTTTCGGCACGGAGAACAGTGGAGCTCAGATGGAATGGCTAAAAACTACAGGCAAAAGCGAACATGTGCCTTTAATCTGCCTGTTTCCAAATGCCCCCTGGCAACAGCAAAGAGCAGAAAAACGTAAATGGATGAAATTATATCCATATGATTCAATGAGACAGCTAAGGGGAGACAGGTTTCTCATGCACTTCATCAGGGTACAAAATTAAACACAGCTTAGCTAAAACATTCGCATTACATAGTTTACACATATCATTTCCACATCCAAACTCCACTCGTTTTAGCAGCCAGCTTCATCTGTTGCTAATAGGAGGCCTAATATGAATCAAAGATCTGGTTAATTTTTCTCTCTTGCCCTTTTTTTTTTTTACATATTTTTTGGAACAAAGCTGATGTGAATTCACATTCAATTATTCTCACGAATCTTTGATTTTTCTTTGTTGCTCTTTCGTTCGTTACTTTCGAATTTCAAAACATTTGATTTATACCTGATGTGATGCGTACACAAATCCTCAGCTGACAAATGTTGTCCAGATGGGATCGAAGGCTTGGCCGATAAACCGGTGGAGGAAGTAGTCATGTAAATGACTAGCAAAATTGCTCCAAACAGCCTTTTTTTGTTCTCATGCAACACTGGTGAAACCAGATTGAAACCCATGTAGACTGTAGATGGGACTTTCACAGGAAGCAACCTATGATGACTAAATTGGGCCTCTCGTGTAGTCATTACGCACAACCCCCCCACTCTGAGCGACGTTTTTAAAGGAAATTGAATTGAAGGTGTATTATGGATTCTGACCTCGTCGCTATGGAAGTCGTGCATTAGCAACTTATGCTACATGTGGAAATCCTGAACGAGAACACGCAGGAAACATATGGGTCTTTATGGGAGCACTTAACCCAGTGTCGTTCTGGGGCTCACCGTCAAAGTGTTACCAGCCAGCAGACACAGTATCCACCAAAACTAGCTGTGATCTTCTTTTGACCTAGAAATAAATTCATATTTAGACAGTTGAAGGTTCTCTTTCAGGTCAACTGTTGCTTCTGCATGTTCTCTTCCTTTCTAAAAGCCTTTAATCTGTAACTCCAGTGTGAACTTTCTCTGGCGTCCCTCACCTGCTGCAGTAATCTGAATTTATGACTAGGTGGCGTGCTCATTTAAGCATCCTGAAAACAGATTATTGTAGTAAAGTCATCTATATACGTCTAAGCACCCTTCTGAAATACATGGCCATGTTTCAGGCTTCATACTAAGAAAATCTATTCTAATATTAAAATAGTGGTTGATGAATGGATTTTTATTTTATGCTGGATTCTATTGAAACAATGGGAAGATGCTGGTTATGTAACAGGAGTTTGGGGTACTGGATCTTCTCTTGAACTATTATCAGAGTGAACCTGAATCCAAACTCAGGCTAAAATTTCACCAAAGATGTCACCACATTTAATCTCAAATTAAGAATAAAAAAAAAACTGAGATAAAAATCCCCCCATCAGAACTGAGGCAAGGTTCAAGGTTCAAGGTTTCTTTATTTGTCACATAATAGTTATACAGGGCATAACTAGAAGTGAAATGCAATCGAATCAGGTCCGCTCAGTGATAGTGCAAAACAATAAGAATACAAATTATATAAGTAACATAACACAAGGGCATACATATGGTAAGAAAAGGAGAAATAAGAATAAAATGTGCAATGAAATAAAAAAGTGCAAAACAATAAGATGTGCAAAAAACAATAAGATGTGCAAAAGACAATGAGATGTGCAAAAGACAATGAGATGTGCAAAAAAACAACAAGATGTGCAAAAAAACAATAAGATGTACAAAAAAAGAAAACAAAAAACAGTGTACTGGGACTTAATAAATAGTAATGTGAATAAGAGGGATGTGCAGACGGGTTGTTCATGGTATTGTACATAGAGCAGTTGACAATGGGTCTTGTGAGTGTTTATGAAACAGAGTTTGTGTTTAGGAGCCTGATGGCCTGAGGGAAGAAGCTCTTCCTCAGTCTTTCAGTCTTTGCCATCATGCTCCTGAAGCGCCTGCCAGATGGCAGTAAACAGAAAAGATGGTTACCGGGGTGAGTAGAATCTTTGAGGATTTTTGCAGCTCTGCTTCTGCAGCGTTTGAGGTAGATGTGCTGCAGAGGAGGGAGAGCAGACCCTGAGATGCGCTCAGCTAAGCGCACGACTCTCTGTAGAGCTTTGCAGTCCTGGTTTGTGGCATTATTATACCACACTGAGATGCACTGAGTTAGAACACTTTCTATGGCCCCTGAATAGAAAGTTTTCAGGATAGCTGGTGAGACCCTGAATTTCCTCAGCTGTCATGCAGATGGTACAGCCTTTGCCTGGCTTTCTTAACCTGTGATTGAATGTGTAGTCAAGTCAGGTCCTCGGAGATGTTTACACCGAGTACTTGAAGCTACTCACCCTCTCCACAGGGGTCCCACTGATCATAAGAGTGTGGGGCTGCTGCTGTCTCTTCCTGAAGTCCACGATCAGCTCCTTAGTTTTGCTCACGTTCAGAGAGAGACAGTTGTCCTGGCACCATGATGTAAGTCTCTCACCTCATCCAAGTATGCGGCCTGCGTCACCGTTGTTGATGAGGCCCAGAACCCACAGTATCATCCATAAATTTGACAATAGAGGTGGAGCTGTGTGAGGACACGCAGTCGTGTGTAGTAGAGAGTATAGCAGGGGCTCAGGACACAGCCCTGTGGGGCTCCTACATTCAGGGTGATGGAGTTGGAGGTGAACTGGCCGACTTTCACCACTTGTGGTCTGGCGGTGAGGAAATCTTGAATCCAGTCACAAAGTGAAGTGTTTAGGCCGAGGTCTGAGAGTTTAACAGTCAGCTTGGTGGGGACTATAGTGTTGAAAGCTGAGCTATAGTCTATGAATAGCAGCCTGACATAGTTGCCATTTTTGCTGTCGATGTGAGTGAGGGAGGAGTGCAGTACCTGGGAGATGGCATCATCAGTAGACCTATTTGGCCGATAGGCAAACTGAAGAGGGTCCAAGGTAGCAGGGATGGAGGAGCAAATGTGTTTCTTTAAAAGTCTCTCAAAAACCTTCATGACCGTCGATGTGAGGGCAACTGGACGATAGTCATTCAGGCAAGAGGGTTTACTGTTCTTAGGCACAGGGAACAGTAAGGCAGAAGGTCACCTGTGTCATGTTGCTGTTCATTTTTAGTTTTTATAGTCACTATAATTCATGAAATTAAACCTCCTAAATACATGCCAAAATGTATGGAAAAATTCAGTCTAAATTCATAGTCTGTTGCCAAGACATCCTTCCAGTTAAGGATCAGAATATAGGTTATCAGAATATGAACTGTATATTACTCACAGAAACATAAACGTGTAATGCGGATGTACAATACCATTCAAAACAATTCTATTACTGAAAGTTATATTTGTATTCAGCTAATACATTCAGCTAACAAATTAACTTGATAAAAAACAAAGGTTAAGAGTAAATACATTTATAATGTTTTCAATTAAAATATAAAAGTTAATATTAAATAAATGCTATAAATTTAAACATGTATTAAACTGTATTCATCAAATAATAATAAAAAAAACATCTCAGGCGGAAAGTAGGCGGAGACCACATCCTGAAGGCCAACTTCTGGAGAGTGAGCCTTGACCCCCCAGGACAGGTGAGATCAGAGGACTCGAGGCTATGGAATAGCATCCTAATTCACCACTTAGCATAAACTTTTCTGGCCAGAGGCCTCAGCCTCAACGCACCGTGGAGGAAACGTGTAACTAGGGGGTGTCTGCCCACTGACTAACCACCACGAGGGGCATGATAGGCGCAATGATCGCCACGTAGACCTTTATGGTGGAGTAGGTCAACCCTGTGGAGAAACGGGCCTGCAGGAACTCCAGAACTGTACCAACTGGGCAGTTGACAGGGTCGAGATGGTAGTCTCCACACCAAGAAGTGAAAGCTTCCTCTTCAAGGCATACAGTTTCCTTTTAGAGGGAGCTCTGGGTTGGAGGATAGTCTCAACAACCTCGATTGAGAGACCAGAAGCTACGAGATGTGCCCCCCCGGGGAGATCAAATCCATAACTTCCACCGCTCCAAGCGGGGGTGACAGATCGTACCCTTCGCCTGAGAGAGAGAGATCCTCCTTGCGGAAATCTCCACAGAGAGCCGTTGAGAAGGTAAATCAGGTCCAAGCATACTCGGCCCGGCCAGAATGGGGCTCTTTTGCTTATCCGGCACACTCTCTGCAGAACTTCCAGCCCCCGTGGAGCTGGATGGGTCAGAGAGAACCAGAGGGGACAGTGCAATGTCTCCTGAGTCACAAACATGTCCACCTGAGCCTGGCCAAACTCTCCAAGTCTGCTTCACCACCTCTGCTTCACCATCCATTCCCCGGGACTTGGCCCCTGCCTCGACAGGATGTCTACTACCATATTCAGATGGCCAGGAATATGAACTGTTCTCAGCGAGACGACTTTGCCCTGGGACCACCCAAGGATCTGGTGCGCCAGCCTGTATAGGTGGCGCGAACGCAGACCTCCTTGGTGGTTGATATAAGAGACCACCGCTGTGTTACCGGTGCGTACCAACACATGGCGATCTCTTAATTCCCGGGAGAAAGTATTTAATGCTAGAAACAAAGCCAGCATCTCCAGGCAGTTGATGTGCCACATGAGATGGCGACCACTCCACAGACCACAGGCCAAGCGGCCACTCATGGCCGCTCAGGAACTTCCTGTGGTTTATTTTGGTTTCAACACTTTAGCAGTACCTTTGTGAGTTATAATACTTTGATAATAATAACAAAGTCAAATAAATGTATTAGAAACATTTTGAAGGATTGTGTGACTGATGGCTGGAGTAATGGATGCTTTTCAACTTTGTCACCAAAGAAACAAAAATATAAAATTCTAAAATATATTAAAATAGAAAATAGTTATCATACATTTAAATAGTATTTTTATTACAATATTAGTGTTTTTTGTATTTTTGTACAAACGCATTCTTGTTGAGCAAAATAATCTTCATTAAAAAATGTGAACAGTAGCATATCTATTGGATTCTATTATTTAATTTGAATTGAACTAAATAGTCTAAATGTGTCATGGTTCTCATGTGAACACGTGTCGACTGACATGGGAGAGAAGAAATTGTTGAATAAAGTCATTATTTTTGTTTTCTTTGCACACAAATAGTATAAAGGTTGAACCACTAATGTCACATTGACTTATGTCAAGAACAAAGTTCTTAGGGTTTGGAATGACATGAGGGTGAGTAATTCATGAAAATAATATATATTTTTGTGTGAATGACCCCTTTAATAATATATGCACATCTAGTAGTACATCCAGGGCATCTTCCCTCATCCCATCCTACATTTTACAGGCCTAAAGACCTGGCACCATTAACTTAGTGTCAAATTAATTTAATCCGTGTTTTCTTTGTTAAACCGAACACCAGAGAAGCCAAATAGCGTTCTCGGTTTCTCTGGCTGTACAGTGGAAGCTCTCAAAGCGCTGATGGACACCAAGCACAATCTGTCACTCCAGTAACTGACCTCTCACTTCTAATAGCTAATTAGAGAGTATTACACTCGCCCGATGCCTTTACAATACCACGAGCCATCAATTATCTCCCCGTTTCGTGCAACACGAGCCAGGATACAGTGAGATGCAATGAAACTCCTCAACATGATATGTGCAGTGTGTTCATGCCTGTGGAGGGGCAAATCCAGCGTTTGACACAGAGGGATCTCAACGTCCATTAACGGCCGTCAGTCCCCATCTACTCACTAACAACTGCTAGCGTTCGCTTCCCAGCAGCGGTGGCACAAGTACGGGGTAAAGTCACGATACTTTGACTTTAATCGCTCAGAAACTTCCTCTTTAACTGGTCGGCGTGAGATGCAAGTCAATTTTAATATGCTGGAGTGTGAATTTTTCCTTTTACATATTCGATTTAGGAATTACACTTGCTGAACTTTCTAAGTGACAACACACAAACTCACAATTCTCACATGTGAGCTCTTTATTATAAAAAATTGTCTGTCAAGGTCATGCCATACTTCATAAGATTCAAACCTATCAAGTCTAATACCAAAAAAGGTCATATTTCACAACATCTCTCATTATATGACATGACTATGTAGACTATAAACTCTCCTGACCAACTGTCTTTCTTTCGCTTTTTCTTTCCGCCCTCCACCCTGTTGGCATAACGTCTACAGTTGACACAGCTGGCTCTGTCTCATGCCCGCTCTCTAAGCTATTCTATATCTCCGACCTGGCAACAAATAAACATCCCAGAGTGCCTTGCGCCTGCCAAGCCAAACACTTACGCGTCAAAAGCTCCGTCAGATTCATGAACAAAACAAAACTATTCAACTGGACAATAGGTCAACGTGGCAGGTTAAATGTGTTGAGAACAGTCGAGTGACATCTAGCACAGTTGGACTGAGAAGTAGAACATTTACGCCCTCCAGAAATGTGATGAAATTCAACTACAACAGAGAGAGCGTTGTTGTCATTTGGGAGCCTGATTGATGCGTTTCCCCTTCAGGATTATCTTGTTTTGTTATTTTCTGCTCAAAAGTGCCATGAAAGGGCAATTTATCAGGTCATGTTTCAGCACAGAACACATTATTAATACTGATACTTCATACAGTATGACTCCACATTAAATCATGTTGAATCACAGTGGAATATGAGGCATAAGATTTTGCACTGAAAATAAATAATATGTAATGCTTACAAAGACCAAGTCATTATGAAATGAAAATCTAACAGTGCAACAAAAAGGAAGAAAGGTTAACAAGATAAACTACTCTGAAATAACTAAAATAAAATAAAATAAAATTGTACTTCAATTACCTCACACAAAATCAGTAACTCAATTGAGAAAGAAAAAAAAGAAAAGTAAAAAAATAGACCCAAATTACAAGGCCTCGCTGTCTTGTGATATACCGCAGTAAAAATGTCATATTTATGGAGTATTTCTCATCACGCACTTGTTTACCTTAGCAGTAATATGAGTCCGGGCTGGCACTCAATCCACTCAATCCACTGGTATTTGCAAGCGAGACGCTCACGGTATTACAAAGCAGTGTTTTTTTCAATGCTAATATCCATTTTCCATCTTTGCATTAAATTGCGCATGACCTAATCTAAACCTTGGCTTTTCTATGCTGAAATATGAATTTGGCTCATCCGTGTCACTTGTTCTGGTTGTATTTAAGCTTTGAAGAGGATAATATCCAGTCTTCAGGGAGCCATAGAACGTGCTATTTTCTTAATATTTCACTACTGTGGAAACAATGGCTGGACATTATACAAAGATTTGGAGCGTTTCTTTATGGTCACATTCAAGTCCATTAAGAAACTGAATCCTTTATAGCTTCACAAACCTGTCATTTTAAATCAAATTTAAATAAATAGATGAGACACGAGTTTTGAGGTCACAAAGAATTTATCAGAATTTATCATGAAACCTTTAAAGAAGGAATAAAATCATTGTTTGAAAAAAAGTTTTTGGCAGTTTGTCACCTAAATGAACAAAACAAGAGTTAGTGCTTAGTTAAGACTTAGTACAGTAAGTGCTACTGATCTTTGGGAATCCACATCATTGAGCTGCACACAATAACAAGCCACATGTCATCTCAATGAAAACCCACAAGAACAAACGAAGCAGACACTTTCATATGGAAACATTTCTGTTGGAGCAACGACACCAAGGTAATGGGTTCTATTAAAAATGCTATATAAGTTGCTTTGGATAATACTGTCAGCCAATGTTTGTGGTCTGAAAGATTTTTGCATGCTTTTAAAGGCCTCTTAAAGCTTACCAACTTTATTTATTTGACCAAAAACACAGTAAAAACTCCAATATTATGAAATATTATTACAATTTAAAATACCGTTTTCTATTTTAATATATATTTTAAATATATATCCTGTGATGGCAAAGCTGCATTATCAGCAGCCATTATTGCTGTCTTGTGTCACCTGATACGTTATTCTAATATACTGATTTGATGTCCAAGAAACATTTACGATGAAAACATGATACATTTTTCTGTAATCTTCAATGAATAGAAAATTCAGAAAAGCAGATTTAAAAAAAAATGTAAAATGTTTAAAAAAAAGTTTGCAGATTTTTTAAATGTGTTAACTTTCAGTTTTGATCAATTTAATGCATCCTTGCTGACTAAAAGTATTAAGAAAAACCTTACTAACCCACACCTTTTTTAACAGTAGCGTAGATCTGAAATCTAAAGCCTGTGACTTCACTAATTGCGACTTAGTTTCTATCAACTGCGTCTTGATATCTCTAAATGTCACTTTATATTAAATAATTTGACATTATCTCAATTAAAAAAAATTATCTTGAAGTTACAACTACTTATATTAAATTATACATATAATATAATATTATATTATTTTAAACTATATGAAAATTACATTTTTTACACTGAAGTAGAAACAGTCCTCCATACTTTTATTGGCACAGAGAGAAATGTACTTTATTTCTTACAAATATTAATGAATGATCTTAGGAAAATGTGATAAAGAGATACATTAGCTAAACATTATGAAAACACATTTTGTAATAATAAAGAACGATGATAACAATTGTAATGCAAGTATTATCGGTTGAAAGAACAGAGCAGAAGTTAGTGTTGGTATGAAGTAAAAAAGGTTACTGTTATTGGTAGAAACTGTCACTCACAGTATAGCCCTGGTGCTGGCTGTTTCAATACCAAAACTTGAAATAAATCTAGGGACTTGACAATATAAACAGACAAGTGCTTAGAGAGATCTCTATATAACACCCCACTTGAAATGTGGAACTGAAACAGTGCACCACATTCTTACTGCACCCCCAAATCCACACCCATAACCGTCACGGTGGTGAAGGGTTTATGGGAACAGACTTTTGGTGAAGATGTTGCTCTGGTTACATCCATCTGAGTGACAGCAGATGACAAATGAGACAGAACACTGTCACAGCCCATAAGTCTGTAAGAGAGAAGCTGTCACAAGCCTCCCACACTCAGTTTTGGGCTCTGTTCAGACCACAGATGGGACGTGGTTTTGGGCTAGAGGGGCACCATGAAGTCTCCAGTTATGTGGCTGTTTATTAACTGGGTTGGTTTAGTTTTGAGAGATACTTGGGATCCTAACCTGGCTCTCTGTGCTGCTAGGTCCCATGGCCCATCTGTGTACCTACCTCAACAAACCCTTTCCGAGAACACTGGGATATTCAGTCTTAACTCAGCACCATATTTGACTTTATGGGTTAAGTATTTGAATTTTCCTGAATGTAAGACAGGAAGTCAAAAGTATTGCATTACTACAGAATAACTGGAAACTTTCTTACAAGAACTTGGCCTGGTGTATTTGACAAGGAAAACAAGACAATCCATCAATTCAGGCACTTTCATTCCATTGAAACATCACCTGATAAATCTCAGACATGTTATGCCACATTTCATGTGTGCTAATAGTATCACTGTCTCGTTGACTTAATGTTGATTAACACAAAAATTAGTTTGGATTAGTCTCCTTTCCAAAAAAAAAAAGAACAAAGTTGACAACATTACAACTATAACCTTAACACTGCTGTAACAATTATGAGAACTTTAAAACTTTATAAAATGATAAGATTTACATTAGGCCCATTTTTTCTTTGTAAGTGCCTCACTGTAACTCTTTTTAAGTAACTTTTTTTAAGAAAATGAGTGATACATTAAACTTGTCATTTGTAGTCGGAAACATTATGCTGTAGAGTGAGCTTAACTTGTAAAATGTGAACACATCAGTCAATACATATCTACTTTAAAGTAAAATGTATGACCAAGGAGCATAAGAAATATAGCTAGCAGCTCTTTAAAAGATAAAATAAGCTATAAAAATACAACTGAATTCCGAATATCTGTATTTAACCAGCAACACTTTACAACAGCTCAACCTTTTCTTGGCACACTCTCCGCCAGATTTTTTAATGTCACCTGGCTGGATCACGTAAAACCAAGTGATTTTCCAAACGTTTGTGTTGCAATGCTAATAAACAACTACAGAAAATACAGACAGAGGTTATATGGGAATAATAAAAATAGTGAAATCGAATAATAAAAGCAATACAACACTAATATAAATTAATAGTATTACACTGGAAAAAAGGACAATAGTAATAAAAATAAAACTTGAGGGTTTCCACAACTTTGAGCAGTAAATAAATCAATAAATCTCTTTACAATGCTAGAATCATTTTAGTCAACAATCCACCTTTTTATGTAGATATTCCCAGGAGTAATTCTGACCAGGACTCTCACAGTCATTATTTGGGCAAATATTATGTTAATGCAAATGTTTCAAATTACCTATCACAAATCTGCTGGAAAGTCCATTTTAAGATGACCAAAAGAAAGACAAGCCTCTTTCTCCATAGTTAGGATGATGGGACTAAATTAAGCCCATTCACCTGTGTAGAAAGCCATACATGTATGTATTATAAGTACAGCGTCTAGCAGGATCTATTGCTCAAGAAGCCTGAGGAAATGTTGCCCATTAGCTGCATTTAGTCCCCTCAGTATATTAGCAGACGATCCGGCCCACTCGTAGGGTTAAACCAATTAAGCACTTGGATTCGGGACAGATATGACACAATGCTAAAATAATGTGGCCATCAGTCTCTGTCTCACATTTCAGGTATATAATTAAATGTCAGGAAATTACTTACTCAAAATATAGCATTCCGGGCAAATGTAATTAGCACAAAACATGTATGGATATATCATTCTTTGATATCTGGCTACGTGCATTTAAAGACCAACAGCTATCAGGTGAATTGGCTAAGTTGAATGCATCCCATAAAAATAAAGTGTGTTCAGCAGGACAAAAAGAGCTACCAGATATTTGACAATGATTATGGGTTAAGTAGCTATTAAGAATGCTTAAATGGCAGAATGTAAGACAGGAAGAGAGCGGAGAGGAGGAGTGACTGGATTGCATTACTATACAGAATAACTGGAAACCTTTTACGGCTTGACAAGAACTTGGCCTGGTGTATTTGACAAGGAAAACAAGCACAATCCATCAATTCCCAGGCCTTTCATTCCATTGCCAAAACATCAGTCTCCTGACAAATCTCAGACATTTTATGCCAGCAGTTTCATCATGCTAATATATGTATCACATATGGTCTACGTTGCTTAGCTATTAGCATGACGGAAAGACAATCGAGTCGTAGATTGGATCTGACAGAAAGCAAAAAAAGAGGTGGATTTGTTGATCTGGAAATTAAAGATATAATTCAACCGTAACTTTCATGTGATGAAACATTAGAGAGTTGAAGGATGCAAATTATGAGCCATAATTGTAAAAATGATTCTGACCGCATGCATTCTTCCGCAGTACCATCTGGAAACTTGGATTTGAGTGAGATTTATTACGTTTTTGAAAACTCATATGAACAATGATCATGCTGGAATCATTCACTCCACCTTCTTATTAAATACCCCAAACAGAACAATCTCCCCGAGCCACTGTTTTAAAACCAATTCACCCAGAATGCAAAGCTTTGGCAAATGGAGTGGAAACAGTTAGGAAACAGTCCTCGAGTCCTGCTGCTTCAGTGCAGGTAACTGTCGCTACCTGCTAGCATAATGGGGCTTAGAGAGCTGGCAGTTGCTAAGTTAAGTAGACAGGGTAGCAATGTCAGCAGCTCATTCTAGTACATCAACATTAGTATCAACGCCACTTTCTGCCTTTGCCGGGGCAGAACTCAGACGGCTCGGGTTTCTCCAGTGCATTCAGAGGAAAAAGTCAGCTCATGCACAGGCCATGCGTTTTAATTAGCTAATGGCGCTAGCCATTTCATCTCCAGCATCTGTGTTGATTGCTTACAAAAGCCTCCATTTACTCCAAAACACGCTATTTTGGCAAAGGTCTGGGTCGGCTGCTGCTGGAGAATTCTGAACGCCTGTCCAAAAATCTGTCTACTAAATCTTTATATAGACGTTTGCTGGTTTCACACTAGCAAAGGGGGGAAAAGGAAATTCCATGATCTATGTTTTTTCCAGCAGGTTGTTTAAGCCCATTTTTCTTCAAGTAAAGGCCTGTATGTTCAAACTTCGTCGTAAGGGTGGCTCCGCATTTAATTTTGATGAGGTAACAAAAAAGGTGTGGCTTAGGAAGTTAAATCCTAATATCCGTTAACATTACAACATGCAATTTAAAAATAAAAATATATTTTTTGCGAGCCAAATGTTCAATGACCAGCTGTCTCGTGATGGTGACGACGACAAAGATGAGAAATTCAAGCAAATGGGTGTGTACTGCTCAGAAACAGTTACTGTTTTATTAAAAATTAAGTCACAAATCCAAACTGAATTGCAAAAACTTGCACACCCTATGTGATCTTGTAAACTGAATATTTCACTAATGAGAAGCATTACAAAAAAGGGGTCACTTTTGAAGATGTAATATCTGGTAAATGAGCAATGACTAAAGTGATAATTAAATAATATTTAATAATTATTTATTCTAACAAAATACATTTATACTTTTATAAATAAATATTATTATTATAATTATTTCTAAATAATTATTAAATAAAATAGTATTTAAAAATATGGTTTCCAATCCCTTATTAAACAAAACCATAGGTGATGAAAATATTGTATATTATTTATTATTTTATTTTAAACTTTAAACTTTTTATTTGAAAAGACTCTAATAAAAAAAACATAAATGACAAAACTGAACAAACAAACAATCCGGTTCCAAAATACACTGACATTTTTGCATCAGACATATGCCTGAATGAATGTCAGCACAGTTGACGCAGGAAAAGCCAAAGCAGTAAAATCTAAAAGGTCGGAGAAATTAATACAGAGTGTTATTATGACTATGAGAACTCAGTGACCGTTTAGTGCAGTAGTAAACACACACTAACCACATAAAATACAGAGCAACACAGCCCATATTCTTAACCTGTCACAGCAGGACCAAACTGCAGAAAATGGCAAGAAAACCTCAAGTCGACTGCAAGCACGCTAAACCAAAGCCAATATATTAATGAAATAAGATTATTAAACCAATACATTCCAGAGGAAATTCAATAAAGAAACCATCATTAACGTCCAACGTAGTAGCATGGATCTGCTCATCAAACATGATCAGCTGGATAAGTATCTGGAGTATTATCAACAGATACGCTTTGATGAATATTTACATGAATTTCATGAGCTGCTGGAATAGGTGATCTGAAATACAAATCCAGTACAGCATTGACGTATAAGAGCCCTGGGACAGTGTCGGGGCAGCAGTCGCTGGATACATTTTTAATATTAATGCAGACAAGAAGGACAAAAAAGCAATAAACTAAAACAACACTTGAATTAGGCATGAAACACAACAGGATATTGCAGTGAGATTATGTTGTTTCCTTTTAGATGCTTTCTGCCTCTGCTGTCCGACTACCACAAAACAGCCCACGGCACTTTTTAATTGGACAGGGTGAACTGAAAAAGCCTCTCAAACTCTGCGAAGGGGTTTTAAGAGGTCTGCCGAGCTCAGTGATTGCAGATGTAGTTGTGTTTTTACGTGCTGGGGTATAAAACCACGTCCAGGTATGAACGGTGACAAAGCAGAGAGTCAGAACCCCGTCCTATGTTTGTGATAATGACTTTTTCCTGCCAAGGCACTGCATGATACAAATGAAATGCAGCGCAGCTGGTAGAGAGGACAAAGCAAGGGAGAGAAAGAGAGAGAGAGAGAGAGAGAGAGAGAGAGAGAGAGAGAGAGAGAGAGAGAGAGAGAGAGAATGAGAGAGTGTTATGTTTGGATGCAGGGAAATCTTGCCTCGTGCGCTCTGAGGAATCTGCAGTTGGAAAGATAATAAAGGGATTAGCTGGGTTTTCTGAAGCATTTGCTTCTAAATCAAAACGTCTCATCGGTTTCCTCTGCACAAATAGCTAGAATACCAAAATGTCTTCGTATATTGCACAAAGGCCACAAATGCAACATGTTTCAGACAAAAGCTTAAGAGGTCACAGGAAGGCATCGATTCGGAGGAAAAAATGAAAACACTTCAGAACCTGAGAAAGGCCAACTAGTCAAGTATGTGCACTCTTGCAATTAGTGAAATATAAATAAAAGCAATAAATAAATAATAATAATTTAATACAATTATAAATACTATTTTAATAAATATAAATTATATTTTAAATAAATAAAATTATATAAAAAATATATAATTATCCAATGATTACAAGGTACCGAATGAATCAAGATGAGTTTTCATTCAGAATCACACAGTTTGTGTGGTTGAGTCTGTACGTTAAAAGTTTCCCATACAAACTGTATGTCTTTTAGCATTAGTATTAGTATAATTAAAGTCACTTTTAAATAAAAACATCAATACTGTAACAAATAAACTCACCCAGTAACACAATAATTATGCTACAAGCCAATTCCACACAAATCTACTCAAACTTGAACACAAAAATGTATTTAAATGTAAGTAATTAATATTTGAAAGTACTAAGTTACAAAACAAAAATAAAATCTAAATCTTTCCAGATAGGCCTGAAATCTGCATAAGGACCACACGAACTGCCAGTTGGGATTAATCTAATGATCCACTAAATTTGAAAATCCTTTGACATTAGACCTAAATTGACCTTTTCTGTTTTTCGCACAGGAAACGTTAATGAGATTCTAGTCCAGGCCACCGGACTGCCTAAAAACAGAGACTGAACTCGGACAGAGTTGACTCAGTGAGAGGCCTTTGCTCCATCCAGAAACAATGTCCAGCCATTTTACAACAATAATGGTTTGTTCCTATCTTATTATCCGCTTAGCATCGCCATTAATACAAATGTGTGTTTGTTTGTTCAGACAGGTTGTAACACATAGTCTGGTTTTGAGAGTAAGAACAGAACCCCTATAGCACTTTTGTACAAGTGTGAGCAAGTCACAAAAATAGAGATTATACTGTAAAAAAACAATAATACTCAAATACATTTATACAACCACAAAAGCATCGATTTACAAAAATGATTTCCAGAACTACCAAGTTTATGCCGCAGAGTGCGCAGCAATGCCGAAAATGTAGTTGCGTGGATTTGAAGGAATTTATATGATCTAATTACATCTGTCAGTCCAGCTGCTGTGAGCTCAAAGTAAACCAAAGTCTTCTCGAGAATAAACAAAACTTGTCATTAATAAGCTCAACGGAACTACTTAATGCTACCCTTGTAACATATTCCACATATTAGTGTACAGCTGTCTCCTATTGACACAACTAAACAGATAATTCGGATACAAAAAGGCATCCCGGGATTTAAAGGAATAGGCCAACTTCAAAACAAGCTGTTAAAGTATCTGTAAAATAAAAAGGATTTTTGGACAGAATCTTGTGTATGAAATTGAATATATCTGACAAGAAATCCAACGTTCTCCGATTGAGCAATAGAGGGGAATTTTGCTAGTCATCTCCTCTGTGGCTCTGTTCTTACAGACTACTACATTTTTCCAAGTGTTTTGTTTGGATAAAGAGACAAGTCGCTTAATACTTGTGGGACGACTAAACGTTTAAACCTTCTATTTAAAGGGATCAAGTGCACACATCGTTTGGTTATGTTAAACAGATGTGTAGGGTTTGTTCTTAGATCTCAATCATTTCATTAATTTTTTTAAAGGAAAAGACAGAAAGACAGAGAGAGAGAGAAAGAGATCTTAAGAAAATAAACAGAGTTTCACCCTACACAAATTGTGGACTAATTGTGTATTTGGACTTGCACATTACTGGGGCTGGAGCCTTTTTTCCACTTGAGCTGAGAATGTTAGAAAAGGCACTTTGACATTGATTAGTGTGTTGACTTGTGGAATCAGAGTTTTACCTGGATGTCTTGGGTTTCACCACAACACTATTTATACAGCTAGACTACAGGTCCAATTAAATACCCAAACCCGTCAGTGGAAAAGTTAGCCGTGCTTTCAATTGAAATCATAATTTCTCATGCCATGCGATATAGTTGTGAAAAAAAAACTCTGAGGAAAAAAGGCATAGGTGGTCCCTTGAAAGCTGTTATGAAAAATTATGCTTGGAGAGCACTTCCAAATCTTTTCCTTGAATAAAACAGACATAAAAATAATGGATTTGTAAAACAAAATTGTGGGGCCTTTAGAAAAAAATGTGGTTTAATAAAGCTTAATGAAAGAGTTATTTGTCCTCGGTTGATAATACATACTTAAACACTGATTTTAAAACTGACCTGCTTAATTAAAAATAATTATACCGGCATTTGGTTACCCTAAATTTCCACTCAAATTAAAGCCAATGAAGATTCCAACAAAAACAATTCAGTCCGAAATACTGCGTATGCATTTTCAAGGCCATTTCAGCAGCCAGCTATAATCACCTCTATGAATTTCATTATGGGGAACCGTTGGAAATCGTGCACTTTTGACAGCCAGCTAAAAATGGTAGATACTCACCATGCATTTGTTAGGTTTCTCTCCAGAGTGAACCCTCATATGGATGAGCAACTTGTAGCGGGCGTTGAAGGGTTTGTAGCGCCGCACACATCCGGCCCAAAAGCAGGTGAAATCCTCGCCCTTGCGCTGGTCGATGTGGACCTTCTCGATATGCCTAACCAGCTCCTCCTGCTGCTCATATGCTGCGCTGCAGTCAATCCATCGGCATACCTGCTTATCGCTAAATACATCCTCCCTGTCGCCCACCTGCTGTTCGACCAGGCCTGTGGGTTTAAGTTGTGCCAGCAGGCCTGAGGGTGGAGACTGCTGCTGGCTCTGAAGATGCAGTAGAGCTCCTGGGCCGGAGCCCATGTACTGGTGCAGGTGGTAGGGAGGGGGCATGGGCAGCCGTGGGGGGCCTGTTTGATGATGGTGGTGGTGGTGGTGGGAATGCCCACCGCAGTGGCTTCCGTGGCTCGTCAGATGGTGATAGTGATGCTGAAAGAGCTCCTCCTCACTTAGAGAGAACTCATCCACAGGTTCCTGTTTCAGCGTCGCTGTAAAGCTGTCCAGCACAGAGCAGGGCTGTATTAGAAGTCCAAGCCCGTCGCTGCTACCCAGGCCGGGCCCCGGCTGCATGGAGCCGATGTCCTCACAATGCTCCACCGATGACACCGAGGAGGACGAGGACGAAGAGGAGAGGGGTAGGAGGCAGGACGAGGTGGAAGGTGATGGTAGCTGAGGGCTGGGGAGAGGCTTGTGGGAGAACGTGGTGGCGGTAGGCGACGACGAATTGGTGCGCAGGCTGTTAACGCAGGATATCTGGGAGGAGCAGATGTTTGCAGCAATATCGATTCCTTCCGAGGCTGACTGGGAGGCCACAGAGAGGCAGCGTCTCTTCAGTCCACTTGCGTTCGGCCTTGCTGAGTGACGCGAGCTCGGGGACAAACCCAACAGGGAGGAGCCATCTTCATTATTAAATGGATACACAGTCACCGCCATTGCTGACAACGAGAGAACTGTTGCTAAGTTACCTTCACCGCCACCGCCACCACTGTTCTGACGGTCCAATTCCCTGCGACCTGCTCCCATCCCTCCTGAAAAGTCGCTCAGGGCCGATCCCAGCTTGTAGCCTTCCTGTTTGATGGTGTACGACGGCAACGCATGACACCCATTGACGCCACCGGACAGAGACGACGAGCTGAGAGCCGTCTGAAAGCCAGCAGACCTGCGGGAGAATGAAACACACCCAGAGGAATATGAGGAGCATTTAGGCAGAAACGGAGCAGAAAGAATATGCACGCTATTAGCGGCCTGGCTTGTTGAAAGATAAAGGCCAGGGCTTCTCAAAGCACTGCCAACTCTACACTGTCAGACACCAAAGGAACAGACAAGCTCTGTGCTCCAGTCCTGGCAGACCTGCACTCTCAAACATCTCTGTTAACACTGACGATGTTTGACCAAAAGCAATGCGATTGGAGATTCATTTTGCAAACCCTTACAGAATCTTATTAGGTTAAATGTTTGGTTTGTGCTGATCAGAATCTACTTTTTTTTGTTCCACTCTCTCGCAGGAAACAGCCATTGGATGGGTTTCCACTCCAGTGTATTTAAAACACCGATTAGATCCACCACAAATGCTCCCGAGCAATTCCATGAATAAATGATGCAGGAAATTTGGCCTGAACTAAAGTTACGGATGGTTATTTAAAATTAAGAAAAGAGAGAGATGAATACAGGCAGTCTGTCATACTCAGCGAATGACAGGCTTTGATGACACAATAGGAGTTAACCGAAGCCTACATGTGAGCTAAATAGAAGTCACCTGGTTTTGGTGGTATAATGGTGGGCCTCTAAGCGCTCTGTGTTTACAATACTCCCCATTATAGTGGGAATCTCCCCCTGAATGGAGGTCATATTTCCCAGTGCGTCGCTGTGATCTTCCACATAATAATTCCTGTCAGTTTGCTCATTATGGATTTGTGTGCAAAGCTCCGGGATGATGTGAGAAGGGCCCTCTGTCCCAGCAGCCTGTGAGAGATTTTGTTTAAGTCCCCATTTCACTTGGTGCGGGAAATCGCTAATGATAGTGCGCTGGCTGAGCCGAAGCCTCAAGTTTGTCATGAGTCACTCCATTCAGGCTCACCACTTCCTGTTTGGCTGAAGCGGTGACATTCAGTGACAGTATTTGGAGAGTTGGATGGCATGTTTGAGTGAAAGCACTTTGGATAGCGTCCCTCGCTGAAACGATGGGTTTCAACTGTACTGCGGCTACACAGAAGCCAACAGAAACCGATGGCAGTCTCTTTCCTAGCCGTTTAAAAAAACACACGCAGCCAAGAAGCGCCATCAGTACTGCAGTGTTTTACTAGCTTGTTTGACTTGTTCCGCACTGCATAAAAGCTTTATTAAACAACCTACTTTATTTGCTTTGCAGATATGTGTTTATATTTATAATGTAATTGGCAGCACTATAAAATTGCAATCTTAAATGTTTTTCATGCACTTTACTAGATCCTACTCACATGAACTGCTAATCTTGGACGTCTCAGAGAACAAAAAGCAAACAATTGTTTGTTTTTTTAGTAATAATGGTACTAATATACTATTTAAAATTTAAAGATAAGTAAGATGATTTTGACAGACGTTTCTTATGCTCACCAAGGCTGTATATATTTGATCAAAAATAGAGTAAAAACAGTAATATAGTGATATACCATTACAATTTAAAATAACTATTTTCTATTTTAATATATTTTAAAATGTATTTTATTCCTTTGAGTGGAAAGCTGAATTTTCAGCAGCCATTACTCCAGTCTTTGGTATCACATGATCTTTCAGAAATCATTTTAATATGCTGAAACTATGATATTGGCCCAATTTTTCAACAACATTTATTTGAAATATAAATATGTATCTTTATAAATCTTTTGTAAATCTATAGAAATGTCTTAACTGTCACTTTTAAAAATAAATGCTGGGCCGTGCTGCTCGGACGGTCCAATTCCCTGCGACCTGCTTTTAAACAAATGAATGCTATGTTGCTTAATAAAGCTTTAATTTATTTCCAAACAACCAATAAATACAATTAATAAATAAATCTCACTGACCCCAAACTTTTGAATGATAGTGTAAGTAGGAAGAGGAGGAATTGCTGGTTGTCATGTCACAAAATAGCAATGTTTCACTCATGAATATTAATTAGACTATGCATAAATCTCTACGATCTTTCACAGTTTCGTCAAATAAACAGTCAATGTAATGTACATCAGATTTGTAGTAGATTATTAGCTGATTTCCAAGTCAAAATGGAATGGAATTACATTATACCTAGCACATGTTCAATATATATTTTAAATGGCACATTCAGTCACTTATTTAGACATAAAAAGTTCTCAGATGGCAACTATTCTTATTGATCAGTCAGAGTGTTGTGCGGTCTCACCTGGCATCTCGGTGGGGGCTTTCCTGCAGGTGAAGGTTCTGTGTGGATGGTTCACAGTGGCTGCTGTGGTGGTACTGGGCTTCAGGCTGAACTGGCAGGTTCTGTCCAAAGCACAGCAAGGTTCCTTCTTCTGCTGTCAGATCAGGAGTGCTTTGCTTCTCTGAACAGAATGAGATACATCCTCCATTCACTGAAATAGGTGGAAAATACAACAGCTATATTAATATTTACAGATTTTTAAAACCATTCACCAATCTTTCAAACCCATTGTAGTACTTCATTTTAACAGTGAGACACAGTCGATGTCATTGCACAGGGAGAACTCTTAAACTGAGAGTAGCAAATGTAATCAAAATACAGATAAATACGGTATTATAGTGTTTGAAAATATTTCCAGAAGGAAAGCTGACACTCTTTTTGAGTCCAGTGTGAGTGACCGCATTATTCAAGTTTTTTACTAACTCAATTTTAGAACATTAATTTGCTCACAAAGATAATATTAATGCAACCAATGGTGTCTGATCAAAACCAGCATTTAAACATGTGGATAAAGCCAAACCAAAGACAACGGAGGTTCGGTTAGATATTGTTTCCAAGTACACAAAATAAAAAGGTGACAAGTAATTTGCTATAAAGTAAAATATTGTGAGGGAAACAAAGCAATGAGAGTATAGAGAGGTGAGAAGAAACAAGAGAAAGAGAAAAAGAAACGATGGAGAAGGAGGTCACAAGACACGCAGGTCCTGTAAAGCACATGCTGGATCCACTCAACTCTATAAACAGAAGAAACACACTTTTTCACATCCATTCGAGTTTTCAAAGAACAATAATGGTTGTTTATTAAATCTTGGATCATTTTTTCTTGGCTTAGAAATCCCACATTTGGAATGTCAAACTGTGTTTGTGTATAACATCACTGCTCGCTGAGCTAAAGCCAGGGCTTGCTTCATCTGGAGAGGATTGATATGTTTGTCAATGACGTTGGAGTAGTTTGTTTCACACTAAATCTAACATTCTTTTAATTATATCCTCCTGTTCTTTCGTCCTTTACCATGCTACTATGCTGTGAGCTCATTTTAAATAGAAATGATTTATCTTAAACTTATTTGGGCTTGATTCCTGTATGTGACACTGATAATCGGTTTCACAAGACATCTTCAAATGCCACAAAGTAAAGAGAAACTATACTGCTGATGTGAGGTGCAGAGAGAATATAGCCAGAAGCCACAGGACTTTTCAACAAATCTGTTTAACAGATTTTCAAAATTGCTCAATATCATATCTGGGATGCAATTCTTGCCACAAGAGGCAGCTTGTGAAAACAGTTTTGCTGTGAGCCATTTAGCTAAGAACCTTTAACCCCCAAATCGCTATTTAAGCAAACCATGAGGAACAGAAGACACAAAATATGCTTTTTTGTTTCAAAATAACAGTAGAACCTTTGAGGCACTTTTGATTACAAGCATAAAACGATCATGAATAGCAGATGAAATGCCTTTGCTGAAGGCGATGACTGGAGTTTAGATGATTGTCCCCAATCGACACAGAAATGTGCACATCCAACCTGCAGAAGATGAGGCAAATGGCTCAGTATCAGAATACTTCACACTCCATATGCTTTGTTTAATGTATTACTGTCCAATTCCAAAAAGTGCGGCCAAGTTACATCAATTCAGATCCAAGTTTGCATTAAAATCCTTGCTCTATACGAAGAGAATTATGGGAGAGGTTTAAAGATATTATTCTTTGTTACATTAACTAAATTAGTCACGGCAAGGCTGCATAAGAGAAGCTCCTCCACATTTGGAAACTTGGACAGAATGTTAGATTGGATTTATATTGAATTTGCAATGGTAATTCACTTCTGGGTATTGCACTTGGTTCAGAAGGTGGGAGTCTGTGAAAGCTGGGACAAAGAGAAAAAGAAAGAGAGAGATTTTAATGCTCAGACAGCAGTGGAACCCACAGCCTACTTGTGCTTACATTGTCGCATTGAGACATTGGAATCATCAGATACATGATTTAATTTATTGTTTTCTTGTATTATAAAAAATCATTTTATCCCACATTTCATTGATAGAGACAGTAGAAAGGGGATTTTAGGTGAGGCCAATCTGCCACAATACTAAATTGCATTTTCAATAAATAAATACATTTTTAATACTCTATGAAAGTGCCATTTGAAAATCTAATATATTTTGTAAGAAGTATATAATATAATTACAGAAGAATTATTAATATGCTGCTTAAAATATGAAGCGCAGTAGTGCTTTATGTCAACTATCCAAATGCAGACATGATACGTCATAAAAAGTCTTGATATATATACACAATAGATACCTCCAAACAAGCTTTTTCTCCCAGACTTTTTGTCTGTATCTCACACAGTGAAATCAAACTGAGATGGATGAAGGACGAAGAACACATTGGCTCTCATCTATACCTGGAGGACAGACAGAACACAGAGAGGATGTTTCTCCAGCTCTCTTAGAAGATCTCTGATCCTTGACCAAATGTAAGCGAGGGTAAAGGAGGGAGCAGGTTTGAAAACATTCAGAAGCTATTAAGGAATGACAATCTTGGGTGTGAGATCACTGCAGTGCGGTGCCAATAACACCTGAGGGTAAAGCAGAGCTCCGTGATGAAGACCAGACTGGCCTGTTGGCCTGATTCACAAAAACACAAGAACACAATCGTAGAGCAGAAAAACACTTCCATTGTCATCCTCGTTTCACGTGTACAAAAGAACAAGGCTTTTAGACTGTGGGCAAATAACAAAGCTGTTTTATATGGCAAACACTCCCATGCTATATATCTTATTCAGACTTGTCAACTTCTAAAGAGGAATAGAAAACACTTCCCATATCTTTTGTTGACATCAGAGTCAAGCTCTGCTTTATTTGGTGCAAATTCATCTGTCATTTGGTTAATAGTTGCAAAATATTTGGGGAAATTAATAACACAATATTTGATTTGTATTTTGTAGATCACATTTTTAATCCAAAAATTTAGAAAACTGTCAATTTGTCATCTACACTTTTCATATTTTCAGTGCATGAGTGTGTTTGCTCAAACTTGCATCAATTATATTCCAACAAAGTGAAAGGTCAGGTTAAAAACTGTTGTTTTATCAAGAGAGGTATAGATAAGTAAATTATAATAAATAAAATAACTTTTTTTTCTCACTAATTTTACTTTATACACTACAGTTCAGAAGTTTAGGGTCAGATTTAAAATTTTGTTAGATTTGCATGGCTTATGTAAGTTTTTTTTTGTCTTTGTTTTTTGAAAGAAAGTAATATTTTTATTTAGCTAAATTGAAATGAAAACATTTATAATGTTACAAAAGTTGACTATTTCAAGTAAATCCTGTTCTTTTGAACTTTCTATTAATCAAAGAATCCAGTAAGAATGAATGAATAAATAAATTATGGTTTAAAATACCAGAATAGTAGAAAATACATTTTCCAATTATAATGTTACAAAAGACTACTATTTCAAGTAAATTCTGTTCTTTTGAACTTTCTATTTATAAAAAAAAAAAAAAATAACAAAATCATGGTTTCCACAAAAAAACAAATTAAGCAGAAAATACCGGCACAGTAGAAAATACCTTTTCTGGGTTTTTGCAAGTGCATGTCTTTCTGCAAATATCTGATGTCAAAACTGGAGAAAAACAGATTGAAAATCTCATGTAAACATATTTTTATTGTATGCAAGAGTCATCCGGCTTGTTGCTCAAGTAAACATTCGGCATTTGGTTTTATGAATATTTTTGTTGATATTTTGTTTGATAAACAATTGTAATATTACTGGTTTGAGGCCAAATGTCCACTTGATGTCCAAAATCAAAACTGGAATCATGAAAAGCTTTACAGTAACATACAGTAGGAGAAGAGTGCAACCCCCTACCCCATAACCCCACCACTGGACCACGGGGGGGTCCTGCATCTGATCAGCAGATGGGTCAGCCATTATTAAATGTAATTGGTGGTAATCTTAGGTGATCTTTATTTCGGTGACACTTAATTTTCTACAATTCTCGCCTCCTGCCTTTCAAGTCACCTAAGTGCAGCATTAAGTGCTGGAGTGAGACCGAGCTTGTGCCAGCATTTAATGTTTTCAAGTCTTCAGAGATGCTGTCAATGGAAAGCAGATGTCGGAAGACGCAGGAATACTGCAGAACAAGACGAGGCTTCAGAGAGGATGGGAGAGGGCTGTGTGTATGCGCATGTGTGCCAGTGCACGTATGTGTGTATCAACTCTAATGCCTGTCAAACATGTAAGTCTTCTGAACAACAAGCTGCCAAAACCACAAGATAGATGCGTCTGGAAATGCACTGTGACATTTCTACTTTAGCACCATAAATCACAGCATCTACACTTAAACAGTTAATAACGATCAGAACTCTCTGATGCACTCTTCCTCTTACATTCACTGCTCTATTTCAGCCTTATTAACTCGTTAGTGGGGCTAGCTAAGGTGGGCAGTATTCATACTTGGGGTTAAGGATTAAACGTTTACATCTGGCATACCTCAAATCATGCAGCTTGTTGAGGAAAGAAGCTTTAATATTTTCTAAAGCATCTGACATGCAGTTTTACCTGGTGGACCATAAGATTAACAAAATAAATCCTATATAGTCTTATATCATGTGACATTATAAAGGCTTGGGAAGCATACAACCTTGCAACCTCCAAAAACGGTCTTGGATTAATGTGCTAAAGCACAAATTGTATTTCCTGTATGCATTAAAAAAAGGTTATTTCACATCGTCCACATAAGGCTATGAATACAAACATAAATGTATGAATAGTAATTTCAGTGTTGTCCATTTTAACCCATAAGTACTCTGACCAATTTCTCCTTATAGGAAAATTATGGGGCATATAAAACAGACCAAATGGACCACCTATAACATGTTTCTGCTGTTGCTTTTGAAATACAACCCCTCCTTGTGAAAGATCTGTAATGTTACATATATATGACATTGGGTGTTTATGATACATTTTTCATGTTACATATATGTTACATTGGCCGTTTATTTCTCAATTGAAAAAAACATTTTATATTTATATTTTTCTAATAAAAAAAAAATGTTCTGTTTATTACATTTTTTACAGATAACATTTTTTTTTATAAATGTATTTATTTTTAAATAAAAATAAACCCAATAAATATATGTTGTGCTTTTCCACAACATAAATCAAAATGATTACTTTTCTTGGTAGATAAAACAAAAACCTTTTTCAGAAGTAATATAGTTTTTGTTTGTATTGTATTTGCTTTGCCACGACATATTTCAAAACCACATAACTGTGACCATTCAATTTATACAACAACTCTTTTGCAACATATCAAAATTCTTCCTTTTCAGGTATATGGTTTAACCAGAAATTCATTTTTAGATTGTTTTTGTATTTTTCACTACTCAAAAATGTGCAAACTGAATAAAAATAAACAACTACTTCACACTGGAAGAAGTAGTGTATGTAACATGTCAACATGTTAAACATGCATGCAGATTTGTTAAAATATGCTTTGAAACGAGCAGTATAAAATAGAAAACACTGAAATAATTGAATCAGCTAAATTAATACAGCAGCTCATTACCATTTTTAAAAATTTCTTAATGTGACAAATACGTCACATCAAAACTCCACCAACTTTAATAAGGTCAATAGCCCAATGTGACATATATGTCACCGCAATATCTTTGTTTTATATCAATTTTTCCAAGAAAAGTGTTAAAATCAGGTTACGAGTAATCTAGGATATGTTATTAAAACAATAGAACTGATTGCATGGGTTGAAACATACCTTTTGTAACAAAAACAAACGTTTTTTTTATTCCTGACACTGCAGCATGTGCTGCTAACCAGACAGGACACCATTTTGGAAATGTTTCCATGGTCAACAAAAAATGCCCACATTGTCACATGACTGAACCTGGGTGTTCATTATATGTCACTTAGGGACTTCTTGAGTTGAAAGTGAGCGACAATGCTTTAAATAAACCTTTCCAGATAATCACCATTGTTTGTGACACCCGTGTCACTGTGGGTTCTCATGGGTAAATGTAATTATTTAAATGTTATGATTGACGCAATCTAATTGATAGTAGAATTCCTTAAATACTTAAGGTTTATTCAATTTGATTTGCTGGAATTGTACTATTAATCAAATTGCGTAACTCTTAAAAAAGTGAACAAACTTCTATTATAGTGCCAAAAATTTCAAATTTTCTTCAGAAGAAATATAAACATCTAGTTTCTGTTCCATTTTTATTTCTCTGCTTCTCTTGCTTTCCTTTCAATGATCCTATGTCCTCTCCTCTTTTTCTTCCAGAGACCAGGTCAGCAGACTCCTGAGCAGTGGAGCTTATACTGGATTCTCTTGCACTCTTCAACATGACTGTCCTGAGCAGATGTTACATATTACAGATGAGAGCCTTTTCCATGTTTAAAGCTCATAACTCATGTCTATATTGTGTCTCCACACAGACCCGGAAATAATTTGTTTGCTTAGTAATGAAGATTTGATTGAAAACCTAAGGGCACAACAAAATGAAAAATAACAAAGTCTGGAGAAAAGTTCCCTTAAACAGGTTCCTGGCCCTGCGAGGGCAGAGGGAAAAACTCGATTCAATTACGAAGGCCTGAAATGACTTTGTTTTTCTTGCTGGATTATTGGTACCACCAGACCAGGTTTTTCATGAGGATGAAATTGGTTTGTTATGCCAGTTTATGAATGAAGACTAATCTTGGTTTGTGTTTCACTTCTAAATTCAAAAATGTCACTTTTAGCAAAAATATATTCTTCAGCCAGTGTTCATGTGAAAAGAAACAAGGTACACCACAAGCAAAGAATATGAAGGCCGTTTTATAGAGAAACCACTCTTGTGTCAGGCTTATTATTGTTAAAACTATTCAAGAAAAAAACTTGATTTGATATTAAATAAATGTATAACATATAAATAAATAAACATACTTAATTTCAGCTAGTTACCAAAATAACTCTAATGAATAAAAATATGAAATAACAAAAAATTAAATGAATAATATGAAATAAATAATACAAATCATATAGATATATTACAAAATAAAAAGGCTAATAAAAATGCCAAATAAAATTACTATAATTTGTTTATAAATTAAAACAGAAAAATTTTTATATTTAAAATATTAATAAAAACTATAAAATTATATAAATTAAATATATCAATGACAACTAAAATAACATTATGTAGAATATTTTATTAGTTATTTATATTATTTCTTATGTATAAAACTTATAAAACTGTAGAAATAGTTCTAAAAGTATTTTGAAATACTAAAATTAATTAGAAGGTAATTAGTATTCTATCATAATTTACTCATGCCTTTTTTTGTGGGATACAGTTCATAATGATAATGTCTATCAAGTTCCAATTGAAAAAATTAAATAAAGGCACCATGTATAACAACAGTCATTTGTGGTTCATTTGTCCTTTTTCGTCATTTTGTTGTATGCAAAAGACCTCCATGAACCAAAAAAAAAAGAACAAAAAGATTATGGGTTTGGAACAACATGGACGCTGACTAAATTATAACAGAATTTTTATTTGTGGGTGAGCTATTCCTTAAAGGAACTATTTACAGCACAGCAAAGATTTTCTATTTTGTAACCACATGAAAGCTTTTACTTTCAGTTGCACAGACAAAATTAATTTATAAATAATCTTAAAGATCAGCTGTAACATTATATCTGCACAAGAGTTCATCAAACAAAAGATAAAGCTGGCCACTGATTTCGTAATAGCCTCGGCTCCTAAAACAGTCCGAACTGACCGCAGACTACTGAACACAAACAAACACAAAACACTGCCTGCACTACTCCTACGGTTCAATGACTAAACCGCACGCTTGGACAAGAGAACCTTATAAATCAAGCCTCGCAGTGATTAAAGTATTACACGGTCATTTCAAAACTGTAACACACACACCTAGGCAAAAAAAGAAGAAGCAAAAGACAATCTGTCCTGCTTGTGATTAGGCCAGTGACAAACTTCTTGACGCTTCCAGACATCATGATCAGTTGTTGATGTTCTTCCATACCTTTATAGTAATTACTGGGTTCCACTTGGGCATGTCACCACCTGCTGGTGACTGGCTGTCACTGGAGGAGCCTGTGAGTCTGTCCTCTGTGGACTGACGTGGGTGGATCTGGACCACCATCGCTTCAGTTTCCAGTAAGCCGCGGGTGAGGCTGGGTCAGGGTGGTGCTGGAGAACCTGGCAGAGCTTTGGCGTACCCATTGTGCCAGAGATGGGGGTTCATGGCTCCAGCTTTTCAGTTTGTAATGGATAAGCTCTCATCAAATCAAATAAGATACAATGCAACTCCTGCCACCTAAATGACTTAAAACTGCCCAAAGCCACAAGCATTTAGGCCTTTTTCAACAGTCATCTTCAATGCTGCCATTATGATCATTATCTTCAGTCATTTTGATCATGATCATTCTCAAAAATCTCAGACCCTGTCACCATCATTTGATGCCTATGTTAATGTGTATTATTTCTGAATGCAAGGTTAGTCAACTTTATATTGTGGGCTTGTTTCCAGAGCTAAAGTCTAGTGGAAGAGGTTTAGAGTCTAATGAGACATTAGCTTCAATATGGGAACTTGTTTCCACCACAGGACAAATAAATAAACAAAGAAAGGAATAAAAGGTATTGCGACTTTTAAACTCACAATTCTGACTTTATATCTCACAATTTTGAGTTGTGAGAAAAAAAAGTCAGAATCGTGAGATATAAAGTCAGAATTTTGAGATATAAACTCACAATTCTGAGGAGAAAAGTTGGAATTGTGAGATATAAAGTCAGAATTTTTGAGATATAAACTCACAATTCTGAGGAGAAAAGTTGGAATTGTGAGATATAAACTCACTGTTGCAAGAAAAAAGGATGTTAACATAAAAAGTGGCTTTTTTATTTTTTATTCTGTGGCAGGAACAAAAGAAAAACAGAATTGCGAAACGCAAACTCAGAATTCAAGGAAAAGGTCATTGTAAAATGTAGACTTTTAAAATAAGTCTATTATAAGACTCATTATTATCTGTCTGTAAAAAAAATAACAAAAACATTCATATTCTCATCATCCGTATTGCCGCTATGTGTGCATACCCAGTACAACCGTTGCACATCTCATTTCATCCTCAATATTATACTAATATATATTTGCATATTGCACATCTTACTGTTTTACTGTTTTCTTTTCTTTATTCTATTACATTTTGTTCTTTTACCTATATATATATATGCTCTGTGGTGTTACTCTTATATAATTTTTTTATTTATTTTTATTGTTCTATTCAATTCTATTATCTTAGAAAAACTAAATCTCGTCATATCCCTTAAAAAATACACTTGAGTAAAACAGAACAGAGAACAAACTTGGAATTTTTTTATGTCTTGCAATTCAGTTTTTCCGCCTCAACAGTCATATAAATAGTTCTTGTTTTTTATGGTCAACGCCATAGATGAGGTTACTAATATTTTATTGTTCTATTCAATTCCACTTAAATTCCATGTCCCCTTAAAAATAAGGTAAATACAGAGCAATAATTACAATGTAAGTGTGTCAGTAGCACAGGGCTGCGGTATATTCCTATGTCTTGTGCTGTAAAAACGCACAGCTTTAACATTAAGACTCGAGGTTCCTCATCATAGGCTGCTGTTCTGGCTTTTATGGGATCTTGACGGCTCTTTGGGGCTTTGTAAAAAACTTTGGGACCTCAGAGGTCCTGCGATACTGCTGCAGTGAAACTGTATGGGTCGTATTACATTGTTTCTGTTTTGTGTGTGTGCATGTGTGCAACGTATGTAGAAATATGTGTGCAAGCGTATTTATTTATTCAAAGCTTTGAGACAAGACAAACAGGCTATGTTTGAAGAGAAATAGAGCTTTTGTTCTAAGCAAAATGCTTTGGTTTCTCTTTTTCCACTGTGAAGTCATATTTAAATACTCTTGTACTCCCTGCAAAGATTAGATGAAATTAATTCAATTTGCAAAATATATTTTCGTTCTAAGCACAAATTCCTGTATTGTATGAGTCAAGGCTAATATTTTCATTTGGAGCATTCCTAAGGTATGACAGCTAATTGCCAGCATGCCAATTCCGATAAATACATGATGAAAGGAGTTTTACTATACTCTCAGCCGTCCTATTAGCTTGAAATTAAAGGCAAATTGTCAAAATCGGACAATAACAAATCAACTAATTCAGAGTCGATTGCTGTCCTGTCACTGTCCATGGCCAAAGGCACGATCTGAACACAACTGTATTGGCCTACATTACCGAGTATGGCGTTCACTTTAGGCTGCATCCAATATTTACAAGCAAACTTGAAACTGTGAGAGAATTGGATTGAACGCAGATGGCAGGAAGTTCCACTCAAATGACAGTGGACAAATTCAACCGCAAAACATGAGTGGAACCTCACAAGCACACATTGCATCTCCTCTTTCCAAATGAGACTGTATACATTGTTACTTTCAAGGCACTGATAATGTTACAAAGGACTTCTATTTCAAATATATTATTCACATTTATCATGGTTTACACATATGATTATGAGGGGCAAGAATTGTTTTGGAAACCCCTTTACAGTTGCAGTTTAATGATAGAAGTGCTTGTAATTGAGTCCTAAATCGAACAATATTTGACAACATTATATTGTTTTCTAGGCAATGCAATTCTCTACAGGATCCTTTGTTTTTAGATGGTAAAACCAGATGGTTACGTGAGGAACACAACAGCGAATCGTATTTCATTTCATATTTTTTTTGTTATGGTGGTTTTAGTGGAGGAAATAATAATGGAAGCTTTCTTTCAGAATAAGACGTTCAAAACAATCGTTATAATTGGTCTGGCTTTGAAGTCTCTGGCAGGGATCGGGATAAAATCTTACTACCAGACTCACTCACTGACTAGTCTTGTTGATTATGAAATGACTTGGCTCCACTATATTTTCTGAAGACTTTTTTTTAGGAGCCATGATTTGCTTTGACAACAGGGGCAGAGAAGGAAAAGCTTTTATTTTTATTTGATTATTCATCTTGTTTGATGTTTCCCGCTTCAAGCCCTATGCTTTCCTACTACAGTGTGCTGAGATGTCCAGTCCAAGCTGAAACAAGAACATAATCCCTGCTGATATCCCCAAACAAATGTTATCTGCAAATTCACAGCAGATGACAGAGCTGGCTGTACTCTGCAATGGTAAACTAACTTAGTCTCTATCAAAGCTCTCTCTCAGTCAAGCATCATGGCCATGGTTAAGACTGTTTCAGGCTTTGAAGAACACAATAGAGTAATTCAACCCGAGGCAACTTCGCAAATAAATATAACTGTCAAAATTGAGTCCATACTGACTCTTGATTCTTTCTAATATAAATATTGCATCAGAGAGCTCAAAATCAATAACTGTGTTTACAAGAACATAATTTTCCAATTAAGTTCCAGATGTTGGTCAAAGGAATATTTCACAAACAAATGAAAATTCTGTCATCATTTCTCACCATTTGAATTTCTCTCACAGATCACACAATGAGAAAATGTAAAGGCAATTCCCCATGTCTTTCTCTATGCAATTATAATGAAGCTGCAAAAGGGTTAAAGAACCACTATTAAGGTATCCTAAACGGAAGGAATGCTAAAAGTGGTCCAGATGACTCTTGTGAAACTGTACAGTAGCCTTGGTGCATATATGGGAGAAGTAGCGATTTCTGATTCTTTCACGAATATTTTTTTACATTTGGGTCTTTTCAATGCATCAGTTGATTCTTTTCTATTCTGATTCTTGTAGACTTCAGCTCACAGATTCAATAATCCCGTCACACCTTATCAATGAAAAACAACTTACATTTTGGTTTTCATTAATGAAAATGACACTTTACATTTGCCAGTTTAACCGCTCTAAATGTTCTCCTATAATGCCTGATAAAGTTGAAAAACACCTGCCAAGAGATCAGAGACCATTCCTTCATCCAGAATCACTCCAGACCCTTTAGATTCCCAGCTCCATGTTGGTGCTTCTTCTCTTCAGTTCACTCCACTCATTCTCTACAGGGTCCAGGTCAGAGGACTGGGATGGCCATAGCAGAAGCTTGGTTTTGTGCTCAGTGACCCATTTTTGTGTGGTTTTTTTTGAGGTTTGTGTTTGGATTGTTGTATGGTTGGAAGATCCAAACATGGCCCATTATAAGATTTCTAATGATTTGTTTATCTGTTGGTATTTTATAGAATCCATGATGCCATGTGTCCAAACAAGATGTCCAGGACCTCCAGAAATATAGGCCCCTCTTCCAGGCAGTTTCGTAACATATTATGTTGATTGGAAATTCTTCATTATTGCCCTAATGGTGGAAATGGGAATTTTCTTTTCTTAAAGCTCTTTTCTTAAAGCCACTTCGCTAATTTGTGAAGCTCAATTATATTTAGCTTCACATCAGAAATATATTCTTAGATTTTTCTGTGATGGATGATTAAGGGAATTTGGGCTTTGTTTTCCCTCCTATTTATATTTCTGTGAAACAGGAAGCCATGACTGGATACATTTATGTTCAACACCCTAGAGTGCTCAAAATTGAATTTCTAGGGGTGCCAATAATTTTGTCCAATGTGTATTTGAGAAAAACATTTATTTCATAATGATATTTCCACCCATTTTAAATTCTTATTATCCAATGAAAGGTTAGACTGTTGTGATTTTTTTAAATAAAAGATCAAAAAGATTAACAATGCAGATTATTTTTCACAGCCTTCTTGATCATATTTACCAAGGGTGCCGATATTTTTGGCCATGACTGTAATATATATATATATATATATATATATACATATATACATACATAGGACCCCCTTGAAAATGAGATGATGCATCTCAAGGGGTTTATCCCAAATAATTAAATTTGCAATATATATATATATATATATATATATATAAGACTGGTATGTCTGTGTAAAATAAATGTATATAAATGTATAATTAATATAAAATACATAATAATATATATTAATACTTATAGTTAATTCACTTTCTCAACAACAACAATAACATTATATTCTTATAAAAAAAATAATGCATATCCCTGAACAGGAGTGGGCAAATCAATGAGACTCTTTTTTTGTTTTGTGAGGTATCATCCTCATCACCAAAGAGAATTCACTCTAAAAACCCATGCAATGTAATATGTACAAATAAGTAACCATACATGTTTGATATCTTGCTCAGGCCCCTGGTAACCTGAGAAGGGACATATCAGCAGACAATCATAATGAAAAGCTAAAAGAAGGGCTCTAAAATCTGACGTCCCCAGAGAGAAGAAGAGAAGGTAGGGCATCCGTCAGCACAAGAGCCCCTGGTCAGGAATAACACGCAGACTGCCGGTTTGAGAAATGAGGGCTAAAGAAAGCAAAGCAGGGCGGCATGCATAAAAAAGCAGGGCATCATAGGGTGATTTTAATGGAAATTCTTTCAATATTAGTCCAGTGATGTAGGGGAAGGTAGTAAATAAAGGGGTATTTATGCAGACAGCATGTCATATCCAGCTAAAGAGAAGGGCCCACCATCAGCGTGGTTTAAGAGCAGACCTATTCTCACTGTGCAAGCATTCAGTAGTTGTTTTTTCTGCTAGCTTGATAGCCATCTTTTACTTGACTACATGTGGTAAACAACGTCATTACAACAAAATGACTGAGTTATGGCTCAACTATCAAGTTCACAGTTCGATTCCTGATCCAGAGCTGCAGAGTTTGGCTAATCTATCATAACAGCGCTGCAAGTCAGTCAGCTAGTGTTTTGTGGATATTTATTTCCTCTCAGGGCTGTAAGCATGACTTAACACCAGCATTTTCACACAACCTGGCATCAGCCATGCATTTATAAACTATAAATCTTATTCATTTCATCCCCGGACTTTTCCAAAAGAGACTCCAAACCCATAAAGAGTTTGTTTTTCATTTCATTCTGAAAGAGCTTTGAAATGCAAATATTTGTTTCCTTTGCAAGAAAAAAACACCTCGAAATTTGAGGCGAAATATGAATTCTTGCCATTTTACATCATGGCTAAAACAAACATGTTAAAAATGGGTCCATGGTGGGTTCCTAAGGTCTTTTTTGTGTGCTCTTAAACGAGTGAGTTTTGGCTGGCAGTAGTGTACATATTCTAATGATTTGCTAGCCAATTATTGGACTTGGTTCCTGCTTTCAGAACTCCTGAGTCTTGTAGAAAGCTGGCATCTACAAACTGTACAAACGCGATTTCTGTCAACTCGGGATCGCCAGTCTATCGGCAAGTCTAATAAGCCTATGACATGCTACAAACCAAGATATTTTACAGTAGTTAGTGTCGTTCATCCTATAGCTGACCGCATTTTGCCTTGGAGTGATTTGGTTTGGTCTAAAAATATGTATTTCCTTTATGACTGCTGTTTGTTCAGTCAAGGTTGAGTGCATGATTTGACTTTTAAAACAAACTTTTTAAGGAGTAAAAGAAAGAAAGCGCTTATTTCACAGTGGCACATCTAGTTCAAATATTAACTCACTGAAAGGTTTGTGTTCTGCAAACACTCACACATTTTGAATCCATTTATCAACGAATCACTTATTTATCATTTTAAAAGTCTTTAACATTAAGCATTCTGGCGTGATGTACGTTTTATTAAAAAGAAAAGCAAGCAAAACGAGTCACTGAGATAATGATAAGAAAGCATGTACAACATCGAAAACATGAACATCGACAGCTATTATCAAGTCTTTTTTTGCTGGCTTCCTACATTTTTCTGCCATCAAGTAATCATCAACAACAATCCTTCTATTTGTCACTGGAGTCAAGTCAAAACTATATGGAGTCAATTAAAGCACAAAGTGATCTGAAGATGTGGCTAACCCCATGTAAACAAAGAGAACATATGAAAATACAACTCAAAGTCCTTTTCAAGATGTGTGGTTGGCAGCGATCTGGTGAATAGGAATGAGAAACATGTTTAGAAAGCTCTGTGCTTCCAATCGCAGAGGCATTCAAGAAACAGAGGAAGGAGGGCGTGGGAGAACCAAAAAGGCCTTCGAAATGAAGCCGCATGTCTAACGTCATTTCTCTCCATATGCTTCACTGATAAGATGTTTGTAAAAACATCTTTTAACATTACAGAGACGGGATTGCTAGTTTAATGAGTGATTTGGCGTAAATACTAAAGTAAATGTCAAGATCCATATGGATACATCAAGTAATCAAGATCTAGTTGGTTAGTATGGTTTAAACCTGTCACCTGATTCTCACTGTGCAAGCATTCAGTAGTTGTTTTTCTGCTAGCTTGATAGCCATTATTTATGACTCATGTGGTAACTTTACAACAAAATGACTAGAGTTATGGCTCAAATATCACAGTTTGGATTCCTGATCCAGAGCTGCAGAGTTTGGCTAATCTATCATAACAGCGCGTGATTTGTGGATATTTATGTTCCTCTAAGGGCTATTGTAAACCTGACTTAACACCAGCATTTTCACACAAAACTTTCATCAGCCATGCTTTAAACTATAAATCTTATTCATTTCATCCAGACTTTTCCAAAGAGACTCCAAACCCATAAAGAGTTTGTTTTCATTTCATTCTGAAAGAGCTTTGAAATGCAAATATTTATTTGGTTAGAAAAACATGTTTTGAGGCCCTGTTCAAAGCTGTAACTTGCCATTTTACTTCATTAAAACAAACATGTAGTAAAAATGGGTCCATGGTGGGTTCCATATCAGGTCTTTTTGTGACATGCTCTTAAACAGAGTACTTAAATGACAAAAGTAGTGTACATATTCTAATGATTTGCTAATCCAATTATTGGAATTTTTGGTTCCTATTTTAGAACTCCTTTGAGTCTTGTAAAGCTGGCATCTACAAACTGTACAAACTAGAGATTTCTGTCAACTCGGATTCCATGTATCGCTGAGCTATTTTTGTATGACTGATTTTTAAGATATTTTATCATAGTTAGTGTCATATCATCCTATAATGTAAAACTTGAAACTGTAACATTGGAATCTAATATTTACAGCAAATTTCACCAAAAAAAAATTCAGAACAAAAAATCTGCAGTTTAATAATACAAATCTATCAAATGTCATAAAACAGTTCAAATCTCTTAAATACCACGTTTACAATTCAAATTTCTAAAACATACATTTAAAACTATAAAAAAATCCATAGACACATTTTATTAAAGGCCACATGACAAGGATTCAAAATTTACAAAATCATTAGCCATGATTGCTAACGGATAACTTTCTCAAGGTAATTCTCTTGACGTCATGCGTTAACTTGGCAGAAACGTCAATCACTGTAAAGGCTCACAGACTTGTTATGACAGTACAATCCTCTAGGCAGTCTACTGTCTCCACTCTGTAACATCCTTGAAAATAAGTGTGCCGATTCTAAAGAGAAACCAGAGCCTCCAGATGAACACGAACGTCTCCGGTAAGGCTCGCTCACATTCGCAGTGTAACCCTGCAGACAGAAGGTATGTGTTAGTCACTGTTTGATTCAGACATATTTTCGACGGAGGCTCATTGAGAAACAGGGGCTGTTTTGACTCGGTCATCTTTGAGAAAGCCTGGTCTTGGAGACTAGCGGCATTTGCAAAAGATTAGCGGGCTAGCTCTCATCTACTGTGCTCGGGTCAGGTAGAGTGCAGTAAGCAGACGGTTATAACGCTGATATCTCTCCATCTACGCCAGGCAGGAACATTCCTACAACATGAACGGCTCTGTAATCCAATTAAGCCCCACGAAAGATGTGACCTTTGGGCACGAAGGTTACATTTTCAGGTATCCCGAGGCAAGATTTTTGCAACGTAATGCAATTTCTTTATGTCGCAGGTCAGAAAATTCCTTTTGATTAATCTTTCTACCGCAAGTTCTCAAGCATTAAACTCAATCGATCTTTCTGTCAGCGTAGAGAGTGAATATGCTTTGTCATTGCGGGAACAGGCCCATGAAGTTGGGGTGCATTCGAAGTTTAACACAGCGAAAGCAGATCACTCTGCCTTAACCTATCATTAGCCAAAAGAATAAATGCAAACCAACTGTGCGAGAACAATAAAATAATTTGTCAAGGGAAAAGGGTGCAGATAAATTCTGGGACTCATTTTCCACTTGGCCTGAGAAGTGAAATCGCTGGCCAAGTCCACAGCACCTGGCTGTCAGGGCTTTCATACGGCTTTACTTCATTTTCAGTTTTAAAAGCAAAGCAGTTAGGTCATTCACAACACTAGCGCCTGTTTTCTGTATTAGTCAACATTTGACTTTTTAGGGCAAGAATCAAGTAAACAGCAAAAAACGAGCTAAACATACCACGGCTCCAGAAAAATGCTATTTTTCTCCAATGAATATTACTTGAAACTGCGAGTGATATATAACAACCGTTTCCTGCTGCCTGTGTCATCTTTTTTCTTTAAATAGGAACCTTGTGAAGTCGGGCGTTGCTTTATGTGTAGATTTAGGAGCGCTAGCAAATCAGTTATATGGTAAAGCATAGCTTAGTGGACCGGCCCTGCTGTAAAGCGTGAACGTGGAGCCAAGGAATGCCGTAAATGTCAAGCGCGGCCTGGACAACAGAGTGACCTGGTTCTGATTAGGCTGAGATTGTTTTCATTTCCACTTTCTCCACAGAGATATTGAGCACACACACACATTCATCGCTTCCATTTTCATAAGATCCAGCAATGTCTAACCTCCCTCACAAAAGTTCAGAACAAAAAATCTGCAGTTTAATAATACAATCTAAAATGTCAAAATTTCCGTATCACTTAAATCTCAGGTCACCAATACTCGTTTTGTGACAGAACTTTCATTCATAGACAGTAATTAGGTAAAATCAGCTGCTAAAGGACATGACACATTTATTAAAGGCCACATGACAAGGATTATTGTAAAATCATTAGCCATGATTGCTAACGGATGAATGTCTCATAGTCATGGAAGCGCTTTGGTTTAAGCGAGAAAACGTCAATGCCTATCAAAGATTGTTATGACAGTACAACTCAGGCAGTCTACTGTCTCCACTCTGTAACATCCTTGAAAAGTGACTGAGTGTTCGATTCTAAACACTTTAAGAACCAGATGCCCAGATAAACACGAACGTCTGTAAGGCTGATCTCATTTTAGGCTATTAACCCTGCATCATAACACAATATGTGTTAGTCACATCTGTTTGATTCAGACATATTTTAGCTCAATAATTTAAGATTATGATATATATATATATATATTATATTTGAAAGCCTGGTCTTAGACTAGCGGCATTTGCAAAAGATTAGCGGGCTATTTTCATCTACTGTGCTCGGGTCAGGTAGAGTGCAGTAAAGACAGTTATCGCTGAAAGGCAGGAACATTCCTACAACCCTACCTCTTTATGAAAGATGTGACCTTTGGGACTGTGCTTACATTTTCAGGTATCCGACAAGATTTTTAGCCAATTCCTTTTGATTAATCTTTCTAATCGATCTTTGTAAGCATGCTGTTTAACACAGAGATCACTCTGCCTTAACCTATCATTAAACTGTTGCGAGAACAAGTAATTTGTAAATGACTTAGAATAAATTCTGCATTTTCCTTGAAATTTCATTTTAGTTTTTATGTTTTAGAAAAATATTGATATATAACTGTCATCTTTTTTTCTTTAAATATGTCTAACCTCCCTCACATGTGTTAGTTCAATAAGTTGAGACATGAAGGCAACACGGATTGACCTGGAGGTCACCAGGCATACTTCCCCTTTTTCCAGTACCAGTGATGTTCTTGTCTTTGACTGCCAGCAGTAGCGTCCCCTAGATATCTTACAGTGTCTAAAGGGATGGTATAGTCAAATTGATTAGCATCCAGAAAGGATTTTCCCGTGCATTCTAGAAGCACATGCCTGGTTGAAAGAAAAATCGAGCAGTCTGCCATAATGGGACGTCTTATTTCTCATATTAATGGAACGTTTGACAGTGGAATTAATGCTATGTCAACACTAGAGAAGTATCTTAATGTTTATGGTACATTTGCTGCAGCATGATGAGTATGTTCTCGCACACACACACATGCACATAAAGGGGTGACTCCAGTGGAAGGTTTGGCACAGGCCGAGTCCTGGAAAACTCATCAGTGAGATTGTGGTGAGGGCTTAAAGGGTGAAATAGTGGGGGAAATATTTGTGGTAGGTGATAAGTCAGCAAACTCAGTACAAATTGTAAAAAGCTGAAGTCAACATTCATTCCTTAAATTCCTCTCATCCTGTTAAAGGGCCGGGAAGCATTAGTCTCTCTCCTCTCATGCTCTGCTTTCTCATGAGCTATTGCAACTTTATCTCAAATGCTTTATAAGTGATTTTTGGTTCTCTTTATGTGTTAAACTGTAAGGTCTGTCACACATTCTACATCTGAACTGCATATTTACAGTATTTGGCATCCGTTTAACTGCATTCACACTGTCAAAGTGTGCTGAGAGTATAGTTTCAGCAATATGTCTGTGGGATTTAAAGAAAACACACTGAAAATGCACTGTAAAGCTACCAGTCACTGTTTTAGTGCAATAGGCTTTTATTAAGCAGCACAAATGAATGAACTTAACTAATCACCAAATATTTGAAACAAGACAATGCAAGTTCTACATGCAGTGACAGGTAGAGAAGAGAATAGTAAATAATTGAATTATCCATAACAATTCTTACAGTGTTTTAAGAAATAACTATTTGAAAAAAAATGCAATTTCATGTATGAATAATAAGTTATTTTAATAATAACATAAATACATTTAAAACAGTTCACCCAAAAGGTTTATCAACATATAAATTACATTTTAATGACTTTTTAGATGTAGTAAACAAATGCAAGACCAATGACTGATTATTATAATACATTAAACAAAGCAAAACAAAAACATGATTACATAGTTTAATATTAATTGTATTATTATCTTTACTATAAATAATTGTATCCTTAACAACACATTGTCAGCATAGTCTGATTTTTTCGCAAATCGGACTATACAATATATAGGCACGCTGTATAAGTAATGTATTCTGGACTTCAGGAAAAACCTGATCACTGTAGTTATATTGGACATTTTATTTTTGAGATGCAAGGCTTATATCAGCAGCTCAACTCATGAAACTTCTTTACCCATTTTCTCTCTATACAGCACAATAGTGTCACTTAAAGGCACAGCACACTAATCATTGCACAATTACTTAATCTTAAATAATCGATTAATCAATGCACACTAATCGTTGGGTGAACAACTGATTGCACTGTATGTTTTTGATTCAAGTACAGTAACATACAAGCTATTAATTCAGGAGCTGGACTACATTGGTTGCTTTACATTTCTGTTTCAATGATGCAAAAGAAAAAGCATTGTTTCTTGTTGTACATTCTGTTGCAAATCATTAAATAAATAGGCCTAATGCTAAATAAACTTTAAGCATGTTATTCCGTAGGCATCAGTGTAACTATGCAGATGGTTATCAGAATCGAATTATTTTCATTTCTGTTTATTTATTTATTTATGTTATGTAACCAGTTATGAATAAGAACTAGTCGGAAATAATTCTAAATGGTTATTCCCAAGTAGCAGTTTTCTTAATTTATGTCTATTTTTAAAATAAATAAATAAATACATGTAACATAAAATTAATTTACATTTATGTAAAGAGCCACAGCACACACACACAAGAACGCCGCATGTCTGCCATTGCTGTGCCGTGCACGCCCTGCAGTCTTGTCTGGTCTAAATTTTTACAAGGCACGTAACAATTATTGGTCAAAAGTTCCTGTATTTCGCATACAAATTCCCATAATGTAAAAACAAAGTGAAGGATCAGGAAAAAAATAGATCGGACAGTCTGTGTCGTGGGAAATTGTGTCCTCTTATCATTCGCTGGTATCTTTTTCTCCAAATATTAACCTGCCAAACTGCTGATTTCAATTTATGCTTTAAGTCTGAGCAAACACCCCAGAGCACTGTGTGGAGATGAGACGACAGAGTTGTCTGACAGAGAAAAGTTTAATAATGTTCGGTGTTCTTTTAACCTCGCTCTGAGCATGTCTCCGTCTGAGTAATCCAACAGCTGCTCGACGGAAACAGGAAGTAGGAATGCTCAAAGCTTACCGATTTGTGACTGTAGACTGTTCTGAAATGACTAGAAAAAACTTTCAGGCCTGAAGATCAGATGAATCTGATTGGACTGACGCTAGACGTGGCAGTAGCAGCACAAAATTATTAGTTCCACTCCATGATGTCCATGATATCTGGTATTCACAAAAATATTAGCTTTGTTGAAGAAAATGAGGTCATAAATGATATTTTAGTGGTATTTGTATGTGCTCACAGCAAACGGTCTTTCCTGGAATAATTATTAATGTCTGTCAGTTCCTTTTTTTGGCCTTTGAACTGCAAAAGGTCAAGTTCACTTGACACATGCTCAGCTGGGAAGGCGGTGAAATGTTATTTCTGTGGCTGTACATAGAAGAACTTTACACAAAGGCAATGAAAAACAATAAATACACAAAGGTTTTTCATCTTACTAGAACTGAATAACCATTCTTCCAGAACCCTGCGCTTTATTAACAACCAGCAATAAAGTATATAAACTGCACTATTAGACTTTATAATGTATTTCATAGCCCCCAAGGGTCATTCCAGCCAATCAGATTGCAGACTGAATGGGCACTGCCCCATGGCAGCTTCCTGGCACAATGAAACTACTGAACAACAGAGAGGTTATAACCGTGCCTACTGGAATGATTTCTGCTCTCTGCTAATGAAGGAATAAATGTTTGCGTTTTGTTTTTGACCACTCAGATGAAGCCAGCGCTCGATTGGATGGCTGACGTGCCCAGAATTGTAAATAAGAAGGTCTAAGGACTGGCAGAAAATGCCTTATGAATCTGTCTACATTCAATACGTCCTCTGTATAAATTAAAGGCAGTTTGTGGGGCCAGATTCTGTTTGTAGAGAGAATCTGCAGTAATCTTTGTGGTATTTCTCGATATAAAAGAATAATACTTATTCTAATAAAAGACCCACCAGGGAACTTGGCACTGGTTTTGGTATCCATATTTATGTTCTATTAAACAGGCAAGTGAACTGGGTGGAGTAGAAAAAACAGCTGTACTGGTACAAAGACCAGCGGGGTGTCGATCGCATCCGTCACCTTTAACACTAAATCAACAGTGGATACAAAGGGTCACGGCCACCTAGCCATCTTGCAGCGTCCCTCTACGGGAAGCCGGGGGCCATCGTGTCCGCTTTAGGCCTCGAGATCAATTCCACCACAAAGAGGATTTTTCTTTGATGGAGCAAACGAGCATCGGGCCAAGAACAGCAAGTGCCACTGTCGAAATGTAAATCAAAAAACCACCCGTGTGCACGGTCACACGCGCTGAGAAGTCTGGAGACGCAGTTGCTGCCGTCTAAAAATGCATGAGTAATTCGGCCCATGTAGATGTGCGGTTAGCTGTGGCATGTCCCCCTGGCAAAGGCCGAGAGCGATTAGCCCCTTCATCTCAGTACGGAGTCAGGGAGACAGAGCGAGTAGGCAAAACAATCAGATCCATTTCATATGAGGCAGGAATTTTGACCCCTATATCAAAAGCAAGAGGGAAAAAAGGTTGGAGAGTGTGGGCGCATTTTTATGAGTGATTCTCAAGACATGGTCCAAGCTAAAAATACCTTTTATGATGACACATCGGAGCCAATTCTGTTTTTCCTCCATTTAAGTCCAGGTCCAGAGCACATTTCCTCTGGTATTCCAGCAATATTTCGACACTTATTCAAACCAGATAATGTTTTTTTACAGAATTATTGGTTTGAGGGTTGTATTAGCAGGGCGAGGGTGCCCTTGAAATGAAGGATGATTCAGGCCGTTTCTTTGGCTCGGTATTACAAATCCCACAAGCATAAATAAAACAAAACTGGACATAGCAATGACATCACAGGTGCCATAAAAATGTTTTATTGTAGTTATAATCCAACCAGCCTTAGAGGTCGTCGACGTCTGAATGTTTTACCTCAGGCTTGATTAAGTAGGTTGAGGTTTTACATATTATTTGAAAAACAACAACAGAATGATTCCAAACCATAATGATTGAGCATCAGATGCTGTAATCTTCTAAAACCACAAGAGTAGCTTTCATCAAACGCTACTCGATTAGATTATAAAATGTTTTTCAGACTTTTTCCACAGATTATACCTCACTGACCGCATCTTTCTCTCCAAAATAGGCTCATAAACTCTCAACCAAATGAAGCTGAATCAACACTAGAGACAGTCGTCTAGAGACCTGTTTGTGAGAAATGATTCAATTGCTTCCATTACAGCAAGCTAGCTCTCAAAGGCTCTGTGACTGACGCTGAAAAATGTTCACTTGTTAAAGGTTTGCTCAGTGATGTCATCGACCAGGATGAAATAGCACTGCACATTGATCATGAGGACTTTGTGAATCAATGGAACAAGCTGCAAACATTACAGTTTCCCCACACAATCAATTTATCCATGCCTCATTCTGATGTCATAGGAGTTCCCCAAAAGACGTGGGCCACAGTCGAGGAAGATGTGTGGGAGTGAGAGAACAACTGCATAGAGATCAAGTGTGTGTAACTGTGAGAGAGAAAGCCCAAAGACCAGAGAAACAAACGAAAAATGCTCAGGCGAGAGCAGGTAATTGCGCAGCCCACAGCGGTTTACCAGTGATGCAATCCCCGATGTCAACATTTTTTTAAACTCGAGAGCAATCAGCCACAGAAATTAAAACAAAGCAATCTTGTGGACAACGCATGTTTACAGGAAGCAATAAAGCCAGTTGTTGTATATAAAGCATCCACCTATAAATCACCTGAATGAGAACTTCTAAATCTGATCAATTTGAGGGTTTTAATACTTTTTAAACAGCCAGTTATGGCAGCACCACACCACATCCTGAGACATACTGATTATCAGTCAAGCAAGCACAGGAAACTTCATCAAGCTATAGGAATTCAACAATGAGTGCAAATGACACATTTTACAGAGCGACCAAAGGGTGCTTAGTTTGTATATGTGTGGGAGTACACGCATCATCATAGAAACCCGAAACACTATACCAATAACTCCCTTTAGAGTCAATTACTCATTTTTTCATGAGCTGAATCAACACTTCGACATGGGAGTTTGTCTGTGAATACTAAGTATTACCTTGTGTTTTAAAAAAACACACAAACACGGACAATCACAACAACTCTGATATCATAATTTAATTTACTGAAAAATGACACTGCAGTTTTTAACTTAATGCGATGAAGTCAGAATTTTCAGTATAATATCATTCAGCTCAGAAATTGGAAATGTGTTGATTCAATGAAAAATTATCCAACTATGTTTACCAATGCACCACAAATCAGTAGTTGACTTATCCAGGACACAGAAAGCCAAAGAACAATTGAATTAGGCATGGTAGAGATGTCGTCCCATTGGACAAGTGCTGCGTTCTTAGAATGTTCATCATGTAGATGTGCGATGCCTTGACAGCTCACTGGTTGCATGGCCATAACTTTCTCATGATCTTGCTGAATTGTACAGTATAATGCAAATGCTGCTGCATTAAGGGCATCACCAAGATCAATTTATCTTGTATGATAACATGGAATTTCAACAAAACCTTGTCTAAATAAGAGCTTGAAACTACTTGGCTATACAAAACAATTAAATAAGTGTCTTAGAAATATAAACTTAAATGGCTTCACAATGAAAACAGCAACATTTAGTATAGCAAATGCCATATACTGGTTTCAGACATGTACATATACACATATTATTTATTTTTTACTTTGGCCTCATTTAAAAAAGTAGACATGCATAAGTATAAATCCAACAATTGGCCTGAATTAACTGAGACCTGCAGCACTATGTGCCAACAAAAAAAACTGTGCAAGAATAATGGGTGAAAAATAGTATGCTTCTTCAGAAAAACAAAAAATCAAATTTTCAGAAATAAGTAGGACTTATAGGTAAGGTAAGTGTAAGTACTTGTACATTTTCTTCCACATCACTTATTTTACTGTACAATCAAGCATATTCTGCCACTGCAGTTGAAATGAGCACCTGATCAACGACTATTTTTGACAGATGAACTGTGGTCCATACTCAAAAACAGACTCACAGATGAATGCAAAATCATATAATCAATGTTTGAACGAAGTGATATTCTTTTATTTAAGAGTTTAAAATCATTTAATGTGTAAAATAAGTGAGATAATATCTGTGACCTGTTCTCTGAAACATGTCAACAAGATCACGCAACACAATACATGCTTACTTCAAAACATTTCACAAAAGTCCATTCCATTCCTTTCCAGTAAGATGCTCAAATATAGGACATCTAAACTATCCGTGTTCCATTCTGTCAAACACATCTGAGAGACATTGAAATGATTCACTTGGGACGGGGGCGAGTTGTGGACCCAAGTCTCATAAATGCTGAGACAAACATTTGGTTTGAATTTGTCAGGCAAACGTCATAATCAAACCCTCTGACTCTCTTTTGTGACAAGGTATGATTACTAATATAAGTCAAATTTGTATAATCATAAGCTGAAGTAAGCGGTTAGCTTTGCCAACCCCCGCAATCCCACGCCATTGTAGTATCATCTAAACAGGGTGACCACCCTAGTCCAATACCAGAGAGCCCTGTTCTGGGATGCATACTCAATTACAACTTGAGATAAGATTGTCACATACATCTAAACACATATACATATACTGAAGAGTATAATCAATATAATGTGTGTTCTTTCTCCAATGAAAATAGTGAGGGAAGATGCAAGTATGAAGATGATTTTGAGACAAAATGAATGAGATTACTGAATCACTCTTTATGTTTTGCCTGGTATTCTCCTTTACTCAGCCTCATGCTGTGGGTAAACCTGCATGACTGTCTTTCTTTTGTGGAACACAGAAGATGTTAGGCAGAATGACAGCATCAGACACTATTCACTTTTAGTGTATGAAAAAAGATGTTCCACAAAAGTAATGAAGTAAATTTGGAACAATATGGAGGTGAGAATGATAACAGAACATTAATTTGTGAGTGAACTGTCCCATTAAGGGATATAATAATGAATTAATGTAGTCTACTTAACGCAATCAAGTATTTTGTCCAAAGACAGACAAACCGCGCGAGATTAATGTGACCTTGTTTTTTTTAAAGGTCCCGTTACTAGGCTATCCGCGACACATTTAACTTTGTCAAGACACGATAGCCTGTAGCAAGAAGGAACGGTGTCGAATTGTGGCTAAATACACCGCGACATGATGATGTGCACAATTTTTATTTTGCGCTTAGACGTTATTGTAAATTACGCCCACATATTATTACACACTCTAATATATCATCATATATAGATGTCAGTTTGAAACAGGTAAGGTAAGGTAAGGTAAGGTAAGGTAAAGGGTGTATATAAACTTTCCCCGAAAGGACAAGATCTGTATTAACTCAATTTTCTTCGGCAAAAATCTGTTTATGATTGTTTTATGTATATCTGGCTGCTATGCAACTAAATTAATTAATACATCCAATACATCAAATTGTATGTAGCCTTATTCATTTTTACTTTTTATCATCTATTTATATTTTTATAATGTAGGCCTATTTATTTATTATAAATGTATTAATTTTTATTTTTTCTTAATATATATTTTTAAACCATTAAATGTTTCCAAAAACGAATGGCTTTAGGCTCTGTTGTGCAGACTGACAGCATGTGTTCAATTAAACGTTACAGAAACCGCTGTAAGCTAAATTTATTTTAATGCTAAATATTTGTATTGCTATTTTGTATTTTCATTCTTAATTATGGTTAGCCATAGCTGGGTTAATTTGAATCCATAAACCAGATTGAGACTGCAAAATCTCGGGGGAAAAAACATAAAATAATTGGTTAATAAAAATATCCACCCGTAAAGACAAAAGTCCGCAGGTACATACCCTCTCCGGGGGACGTGGTGAAACAGTGAAGTTTGGAGGTGTGATGCGCGTGGAGTTTGAGATCTTCAGATCCGCAGCGCATCTGTATCGAGGAGGGATTCGAGCCACAGCCGTCAGCAGGGACGCGTTTCGGGCAGATGTCTGTTTTACTGCTGAACATGGAGAAAGTGAGCTCGGTGAAATCTGTCTGATGACTGACCATCCCAATAAGCGCGGCAGATTGCTGCATCTGGACCTCTGACTTCCAAGTGTGCATGTCAGTCCCAGTAATAGTCCTTATCGCTTCTTGTACCTGTGGGATGAAGGACCATGAACTTGAACTTCAATTGAAAGAACAAACTCTTACAGCTCTCAACGGACTCTGAAGCAACACGATACGCATACAGCCAATACTTTTTATAGCCTAATACAGTTAAACACCCTGAATAATTAATGTTTTCATATGTTGTAGAATAAATTTAAAACATAGCCTACCTATTTAAACCCTCCAAGGCAAGAAAGAGAGGATATTTTGACTGATTGATGATGACTCTCAACTTCTGCGTCCAACAGGCTGTTAAATGTGTTCTTACCGACCGCATCCTCTCTCCTGTTTCAGCAGCAATTTTATGAGTTTTCTATAGCATCAATTCTGAAAAGCAAAACATGCGTCCCTGCTTTGATTGACAGCTCGAAGTGCCAATGAATATATACTGCTGAAAGGGGAGGGACCAATCGGGAACAAACTCGATGCATGTTTTGTGAATAGTGAAGTTGATCTCGAGCCACTTCAAACTGGGAACAGTAATTTGCATTTATACAGCTAAAACAGTTCTGTACAACTGCCTCAGATAATCAAGCCATGACAGAGATGAGACACAGCAACAAATAATGTAAGACATATTGCGTAATAGACAAACAAGATCATTGATAGTACAGATCAATAATACATATTTCTTAGGCTAATTACCTGGAGGATGATATGGCACTAGCGTAAAAATCTTATGTTTATTTTTCTGACTTTCGGTTTAGAGAATCGCAGAGAGTATGGTTAAAAAAATGTGATTTGTGAAAAAGGCTAAAACAATGAAAAGTGTTGTAGTCAAACATATCAACAGTGACATCTTATGGACATTTTTAGAAACTAGCCTAACATTAAAACGTCAGTCGGTCTAATAATTATATTTTTTTTATAGGCCTATATTAAAAAATACATAAAAACATGTGGTATTTATAGGGCATTTTTTAAATCAAATATGGGTCCACTATTATCCAAATACAAAAGAAAGTTTCCGTTTACATGTAATCAGCGAACGGGGCCAAGTTATGATTCTTACTACGGCGAAGGAGGCGTCATGAATATTAATTACGCTCCGTGACGTTCTTCCAGTGGCGCAGCTGTTTGCTAAAGGCGAATGGTCGCTGGTCGCCTGGCGAACCAACAAATCCTGCTATGACAAAGGCTAATGAATGTTAAGTTCCAGGATGGTTACCAAGCAACGCCAACGTGAACTAATTAATAATAATGAGCAAAGCCTTTGCCCTAGTAAGATTTGTAACGTAACGTTGTTGTGGTACGGGGGACGGTCACGGTAAGCTTTTGCTACAACACAGGCAAAGTTTGATGTCTTTGTCGTTCATGTGGACGCGTGGACTGATACATTCTTCTCGCGATGGGGACCACAGTGGGATATGCACTCAGAAAACTTTCTGTTTATTTATCAGCTGTGGCCATGATAATATTTGCGGTCGTGCAAATAACCCTGTTGAAACTCCTGTCGTTCGTTTCCCCGGGATTGATGAGGAAAATTCATCTAAAAATGGGAGAGAAGTTTACGATGACCCAAAATCCCAAATTCAGATACGAGGACTGGGGTCCGACTTTCTTTTCTCTGACGTTCATTAAAACAGTGCTCTCCGTGAACTGGTGCTCGCTGGGCCTGGAGGCGTTTGAGGGGCACGCGGCACCGGACACAGCTTTATTCACCCTGGATGGACAGAAAACGAGCATTCGTCGTTTTCTCAAAGGTAACAGTCAGTGCTTTCTATAAATAAAATAGTAGGAGTAGGAACAGTTTGTTGTTAGTGTTGTAACTGAAATAATTACAATGACTGTACAAGTCAAGATTATATGATAATAATAACAAGCTCGAAGAAGAATACCTATTGTTATTATTATTATTGTCAATCATAGTTTTTGACCGAACTAGGCTGGAAGAACAACATCCAGTGACAGTGATAATCTCAGGTAGGATACTGATTATGTGCTTTAGTTAAAGTTAGAAGTGTCTAATGTGAGTTAATTTTGCGAGACTTTTGTAGCTGAATCCAACAAGATCATTGTTTTGAAAATAAATGATAACAAACGTGTAGGCTAAGTTACCCTCTATGCTACGTTAAAACTATGAACTCAATGCGTATTCCATGACCATAACAAATGTGGAGGGCGCTTATAAGGGTTTATGCGCAGTAGACTTCCGCATTCTGTTAAACAGGTCTCGGTTCAAGCATTTTGCATATTTACAAGATGCCCTCAAAGTAGATAAAAAAATTATCATAACCAATTTACATAAAGAGGTTGATATGAAAAGATATGATTGATATGTTTTTTATTCTTTTCACTAGCATTTAGATATAAAAATTGAATAAAACGTCAACAATAAAAAAATATCTAATGTTATCTAGTTTAACTGATTACCTAAAAGGTATATATATATATCGCCATTATTTAACCCTCGTGTTTCAAAATCACACCAAAAATAAACTAAACCAAAGTTACTGGCTGATCCAACATGCGTGAAGTTCATCACAGCAATATTGGATACTCTGATACATAATATCCAGGTTCTCAATTGGATTCAAGTTTGGGGAACGTGAGGGCATCAATGCCATTGTCATCTAAAAACTGCACACTGTAACCACTGAGGCCGGGCATTATCATGCACCAGTAGGAACCCAAGGCCTTCTGCACCAGCATAAGGTCCGACAGCAGCCCTGAGGATTTCTTCCCAGTATCTAACAGCAGTGAGGGAACCGTTGGCTAATGTGGAGGTCTGTGCAATCCTCCAAGAATATTCCTCCCCAGATCATTAATGACCCACTGCCAAACCAGTCATGCTGGATGATGTTGCACGCAACAACATTCCCCATGGCATCTCCAGACTCGTTTATGTCTGTCATGTGCTCCGTGTGAACCTGCTTTCATTAGTGCAGAGAACAGGATGCCAATGGCGAACCTACCAATTCAAGTGTTTTCTGGCAAATGGCAATCGAGCTGCATGGTGCTAAGCTGTGAGTTCAGGTCCCACTACAGGACATCGGGCCCTTATAACACCCTAATAAAGTCTGATTCTGACAGTTTGGTCCAAGACATGCACACCTATAGCCTGCTGGGTGTCATTCTGTAGGGCTCTGGCAGTGCTCCTGCTATTCATCCCCGTACAATGTAGTAGAAACTGGTCCTGCTATTGGGTTGTTGCCCTTCTACATCCCTGTCCAGCTCTTCTTATGTACTGGCCTGTCTCCTGGCATCTCCTGCATGCTCCTGAAACTGTGCTGGGAGACACAACAAACTACTTTGTAGCAGCACGTATGGATGTGCCATCCTGGAGGAGCTGGACTACCTGTGCAGCCTGACTGGGTTACAGGTACTGCCTCCTGCTACAAGAACCCTAACCCTAGGCTCAGATCAATGAGGCCTACGATCAGTCAGTTCCAAAAATAAATACAAAACTGTAACTGAAAAAAAGATTGATTTCAATATTTAGTGAAAATATTGCATAAAAAGCTATTTTTTGTGGGCCGGTAATTTCTGACTGGGAACACCACAAGTGTTATAGGGATTTGAACACAACACAAAGGTTAATACGGCTGTTAACATATTCTCCGACAAGAAGAAGTGATGAGACCTGTTTTCTGGGTTTGGTAAGTGAGTGATTTTGTTGTGTGCGTTGTCACATCGCATCTAGTATGAAATCTTGTCCCATTATATGTAGTTATGGCATAGTGTAAGGGTCTTTTCCAATATACATTTTTTCTTTGTTTTTAATTTAAGTTATTATTACTTATTACTGATCAGTGTTGGGTAAGTTACTCTAAAAAAAGTAATTAAGTAATAGCTACTAATTACATTTCCAACAGTGCAATTAGATTACTGTATCAAATACTCTCTCTAAAAGTTTCTTAAATTATTACTAATTACTCTTTTAATTTAATTGAACTGACCAAAATATTTAAAGGTATGTTACATTAAAAACATTCATTTTTATAGTCTATATGGTATTTAATGCAATTACATCAAAAGTAACTGTAATTCAATTACAGCAAAATTAAGAGTAATGCGTTACACCCAACTCTGTTACTGATGCAGTCTTCTTCACAGGGAACCGTCCACTGGTTCTGAGTTTCGGAAGCTGCACATGACCCCCATTTCTCTACAAGCTTGACGAGTTCAAACAACTTGTCAAGGACTTCAGTGATGTGGCAGATTTCCTCGTTGTTTATCTTGCAGAAGCCCATGCAACTGGTAATGGCAATAATATTTCAAATAATTGACTGTTGTCCTGATGCAATAGTAACAATATTGGGTGATATAAACTATGCCTAGAATACACTTAAGAGTACTTAACATGTAGAGCACTAAGTGATAAATGTTATACAAATAGATAAATTCATCTGTTTTCTTATAGATGCTTGGGCCTTTGCAAACAACGTCGACATCAGCGTGCACAAAAACTTGGAGGAGAGACTGGCTGCGGCCCGGACCCTGGTCAAAGAAGACCCCCTCTGCCCTGTGGTAGTGGATGAGATGACCAACATCACTGCCAGCAAATACGGAGCCCTGCCTGAGCGTCTCTATGTCATTCAGAGTGGGACAGTTATCTATCAGGTGAGTGTTTTGTAATGTAGACAAACTGCACAGTGCACACAGTACAGGAAATGCCTCCAAAGCCTCGTAAATGCTCTCGTGAGAGTGAATTGCTAGTGAAAGCTCTGGAACATTGTAACCTTGGCCAGTGGATTTTACACACACTCTTCCTCTTGTAGTATGAAATTTCACGTGTTTATTGAGGTGAAAGGTTTGGAATGAGCTGAACAGCTTGAGGCAACAGGTTTTATAGTCGCTTGGGTCTGTTATTTTGCATTTGTTGCATTTTTTATTCCCAGTGTCTTGTGTAGTCTAAATATATTTATCAGAAAGTCCACAGTATGGAAGGATTTTCACACTTGTTTTTATTCTTCCTAACAGGGTGGCATCGGACCTTGGGGGTACAACCCTGAAGAGGTTCGGAAAGTTCTGGAGAAAATTAATTAAAAGGGATGAAATGGAAGTGTTCCAGCCGATATTCCATTTATATATTTGCACGTTTCTGAAATTCTAGTGCCTGAACTCATTCGCTGAGTCCTTGTGTTTGCTTGTGACAGATACAGATTAAACCAGCTGGTCTTTGTACCTTGATGTTTCAAACACAGGATGACATTATCTTTAGCATATTTGTTTTTTATGGAATTTGTAACCAGATGTTTTTTCTGCTTTAATGCAAATGCATAATTATCATACCAGCATTGTATTCAAAGACTATATAAATATAATTTGTCATGAATGTCATTTGTTCTAAACAAATTTAGAAGCACAGATTTCACTAAATACACAGATATTTCAACAACTATTCAAATAAACAGTCATATATATCTCATAAGAGTATGTGTATGTCATTATAGAAGGCATGGCTTACTTTACTTCATATCAATGGTGTGTGCTTGTCCTTCAGTGAAAGCACATCTTGAACTGCACTTTTACCCATGCTTGACATAAATATTTCAAATAATTTATTTTAAGCTGCACAGTTCGAACAACAGCAACAATAACAATGTCATTTTCACAAAAAAAGGACTGATCGCATTGTAAGGCAGTTATGAACATTTTGCACATTGCAGTCACTGAATCTATTTAAAGAATGAACAGCTTCACAAAATCCTTTATGTTGAGTGTGTCTTTAGTAACCTGTCATCCAGTACATCTCATCAAACCTATTGCTAAATTCATTATTGACTTTGCTGTTCAAATAACTTGTAGTAACAGTAAACATGGTCTTCAATGGGTAATGCTAATCTAGATGCAATTACAGAACCTAATGTCATTAACTATGGAATCTGCTAACATTTTTTCAAAACACTTGCACAATATTTAACAAAGAATTTGTTAACCTGTAAAAGATGTAGAGGTGAAATGAAATGGAGGATAATATCAAATGATTAAATGTAAAGCAAAGACGTGCTGGATTTTGGACTTCTACCTGTTTCACCTTTAATTTAATTCACACTTAAGCAATTCAACTCTGAGATAATCATGAATGACAAACAGCAGTCAGTTCCTGTTTTTAGCTGCAAGAACCTTAACCTTACGAATGCATTTGTATTTTGGACTTGTCACGTTGTATTTGGCAGTCAGGATCCTGTTGTGGGTTCCTCACAGAGCTGCACTCTACAGACTGATCCAAAGTCCAAGTTTGACTCCAGACTCTTTCATTCATTTAAACAGGCTGCTAGCTCTTAAACATTTTTCTTAAGGACTAAGCATACAGCTGGTTTACTAAAACAGCTATACATGTATGTGCGAAGCTTTTTATATTCACCACAGACTTTAAAATGACAGTGCAGTAAATGATTGATTTACATCTTTTTTTTATCGAGACATTTGATTTCCATCATAATTAGAATGAGTTCACTCACTGTTTGCCATCAGGCAGCCAAGTCACATAATGTAAGCAATCTGTTGAAACTTACCAAGCGACTATATTTAAGAATATAATTTTAGCAATGTTGTGAACACCACTGGGGGGAAAGGGCCTTTCACACAGAAAGTTGGTGCTCATTTGCGAGGCACTGCAAAAGATGCAAGTAATCAGTCTAAGATGTCTGTTTACTGAGGGATGAGGCCCAATAGAAAGCCTTGGTAAATTTCAAAGGCGGCCTCAAGATGACAAACTTAAAGACAAAACAAGCATAAAAAAACATTTATTCACCCTTTCAAGAACAAGGCTTCTCATAGTTTTAAAATGTTACGGGTATTTTATGAAGAACATATGTTGTCATTTTTCTGGTTATTCCAAACTTTAAAATATTTGTATCATGCATAAATTGAAAGTAAAAATATTTGTAAAAAATCTTAACAATAAATAAAGGATGCCTGAAAAGATTAATCAATCTTTGAACACTCTTTAGTGTCTGTAAATTAAAAATAGTTATAAATACAAAACAGTCATCAGCAGACATATCAAAGGAAACCCATTTGCCTAGATAGGGGTGGGGAATATTTTTGGTGTCATTATGGGGCCTTGAAGTCAAAACCGCTGCAAACCACTGGTCTAGTGCGTGTTTACTGATGAAAAACCTCTTCTGTGCGAACAGTTACTAATACCATTTGAGAATTGCTGAGAAAGAAAAAGACTCTTAAGAACGATCAGTGGTTTGTAGAGTTTAAGCGCCATTTGGTTTGGCAAAACCTGTAGTTGGTTGGGCAAAACCCTTATGAATCACTTCTGCCTCAAAGGTTGTGCATGACATCCTTGCAGCCCGTTTGAGCATCTCCACTATGATCCTGCTGGACGTTTAGAAGAAGAGGAGAGTGAAGAGCTTCAATGGATTCTTACGATACGCTCTTCATACTAAAAACATTACATGCATGCATTGTACCATGAGTGAAAACAGACAGAGGCTTGAGACAATTTGGGAACAACTTTATCTTACATCGAAACTGATTTACATGGAAATAAAATGGCTGGATCTTGGCCCTCTGGAGAGATGCAACCCTAAAGAAGTCGGGGAACATCAACAGCTATACATCATTTCCCCAAGTTAAAATCATTTCACATTGAGCTTTCCCTTTTCTCTTAAAAAGCGATTTGCTGGAAACTGAAGGTAGGCTGAAACGCTGCTTTCCTGCTTGAGTTAGTATAAATGACTGAAAAACAAAGACAAAAATCCTCAAAGGAGCCGAATAATTTAGTAGTCAATATATAAACAAGCCTATCCAGCCCACAGTTAAAAGTATGATGCACAAGCTAACAAAAGCAGTGCAAAACAACTACTAAAATGTAAAACAATGTCCAAGTGTCTGTATAAATAGAATAAGTTACCATTCTAACTGCAGTATGACTTTGTCTGATGTCACTTAAATGAAATCTAATACAAAACAAATCCAAACACACTTACAAAGCAACATCCTTATGGGATGACACCTTTGACCCAACATCAAACCATTTCAGAGCTAAAACAAGAGGCACATGGGAGGGAATTACATGTATATAAAAAAAGAAAACATGATATGGGTATCTTTAACCATCACAAATTCATCATGACAATCAAACCCAACAACGTCCGAACATTTTGCAGAGAGACGCATCCAGACGCGTAATCCAGTCACCCGCCTGAGGAGCTCTGAGAAGGTCTCATAGGTAGTATGTTTGTCAGGGTCAGCATCTGAGAGGATCAGCGTATCATTCAGTCTTCGACCAAAGATTGAGACAGCAGTTCAATTTCAGAAAAATAAGAGAACATGAAATCAGTGCAGAAAACAAACAAAAAAAGCCATCTTCGTGACGGGACCCGTCAATGCAGTTATTCCTTAAAAGCAGCTGCTTATAATGCTTGAAGACAAAAATGACAGTGTACAAGTAAAATACAACTGCGAGTCTTTCCCAGCTCAGAAAAGACCGAATTCTCTCACCACTTGATGCGTTTCACTGGAGAAAAATAAAAACAGGCCATCGAAAGGCAATAAAATATTCACAGAATTCAAGGCCACGTATGAGAGTTCAGTGTCAAAAAGTCGGAGGAAGTTTCGTACGTGTAAACCATGCTGAAGTTGGACGTGGATGTCGGATTTCCAGAGAGAGCGAACTGCGATTATTCCTCTTCGGCACAAAATGTACACACATCCAGCAATTATGTCAGCAGTAACCATACTTTTCTTCTTAATGAGAAATGGCCTCAGAGGGGAACAAGAAAACTAAAAATCCAGGAGCACTGAGTAACATTTAGATCTTCCGATCCTAAAGAGGAGAAAAGGTTTGCTAGACATAAAAAAAAGAACAAAAAAAGATATTCATTTTGATATTGCATGAGACCACTAGTGAGGACGCAGGGCAGTCCCACCCAATTCCATTTCCTGTACATGTACTCTGTCTGTGTCATCGATGGCCAACTGTGAGTTTCCAGAACGGAGCAAACAGACTGGCATCAGACGCTCATGGTCATGGAAGGAGAGTACTGCTGTCAAGACAGAAAGAAACAAAAAAATGTATACACTCTACAGAAAAAGAACAAACGCACCAATTTGACGGTTGTGTTGCATTGTGCTAGCATACCATTTGTTTATAGCTATGCCTGCTAATGGGACGTGTTAAGCTACATAGCTATCTAACATTTTCAAAACCGCTATAATACTGGGATCCCCAAACTAGTTTTTTCAGCCAAACTTATTTGAAAAAAAATATTTTTGCTTAAAGTACAGAATTGATTTTAAGTTAATATTTGTATTAGGTTGGTGCCTTATTATTTTGATCAAATACATATTTTTCTTAAATAAAAAACATTTTCAAGACTTAATTATTAGCTTTCCATCTACTCACAAACCCTAGTTTGGGAAACCCTGTTGTAATATATAACGTAAAGGGATGTAAAAGGTGATTAAACTTACATTCTCATTCTGGAAGGAGTGAAGGTAGCTGCCTCCTACATCTTCATCTCTAGGGGTCCCGGGTGGATTGCTCATGCCACTCATGTTGTTAGGAGAATTCTGATGATGAGATGTGAAACGTAGTTGGAAAGTTCTCATATAGGATGTGAATAGGAGTGCAGCAGAGATGACATTTATTTATTTATTTCTGGCCAACCTGGAAGTTTGCATCACCCTAATTCCAATAGGATTTTCCATTAGCTTTTGGATTACTGCAGAAAATATGCTGTGTGTTTATATTTGTGATTCTTTTTTTGTCATGATAATCTTCACATATGAATGTTTGAATTTTGAAGCTTAAATATAATTGTCAATAGTAAAAAGCTAAAGTCAGGCTGTAAACGAACTACACAGCATGACTTCAACATCAATACCCCTAGGTTTCTGAAGACTCTTTCGATCTTATTTTAAAATCTACAAGTTTGACTTAGAATAGTTTGTAAGAGTGCGAGTACAAACAAGCTGTAAAATCTGAATAAAAAATGTCAACCTCTGTAGTCCCATTTAGTGACTTGTTAGCAACTGCCAAAACTTACCTGGGGTATTGCTGATGGGTTTTATGTCAATAGTTATGTTTACATCAATCTATTTATATGCACATTTTGGAATATCGCATAAAAAAAAAAACGTTGGATGAAAATGCCAATATTTAAAAAATGTGCACAAACTTATGCGCACATTTGTAAAGGATAAACTTTTTATCAGATAAGAAAAAAATGCACAAATTCGATGGAAACACATTTACCAAATAAATTCCTCCATGCACATCGAAAAAGTAATGTGACTGCGCTATGAGACGGGATAACTTGACTAGCAGCGGACCGATCTCATTACACAGCATCTATATGTCATGGTCATTCTTAAATGCCTGAGCAAAGTATGTCGTCAAAGTATTTTTGTATAATTGTCATGCACGAATGCCTCCCCAAACAGCTGGAATACACCTCCGAAAGCAATGACTGCATTTTATTGTGTTTCGTCTGCTCGCTCTAAGGTGCAAGTCATTTTATCATAAATGAAAATTATTATATTCAGTGTCTTCTCCAAGTTTTCTTGGTGATATTTAGTGTCAGTTTACAAGGAAGTGATGATTTCGTTCTCTTTACTCGTTGGATGGAAACGGTGCTTTATACCCAAATGTTTTATGCGATATTCCAGTTTTGCGCATAAGTTTAATAAGAATCTTTGGATGGAAACATAGCTATTGAATCAAACATGTTTGTGTTCACCACAGATCTCATTTCAGGCATTTAACCAAAACCCACAGACTTCAGGATGATGGAACTGGAAGTGCAAAAATGCTTACTCATTTCCATGTTTTAGGATGCACTACTGCAGCATTCTATTAAATATTCATGAAATACATCTAATTCTGACTCTAACCAAATATAACATTGGTGGTCTTTAAATACTATTAGAAAGATTATAATCACCTTTGGAAGTCCATCCAGGTCTCCTGAACCTATAAAAGGCACAAGATAAAAAAAATGTTTTCAAATAGATTTTAGTTTTTATTTTAAATATAACCATGTTTTTTTTACAGTAGCATTACCTCCGTTCATATGCATTGGGTCCATTCCTGCCATCGCCCCTAGGGGGCCCTCAGAGCCGGGGCCTATGGGAAACTGGACAAAACCAGCCAAAAAATAAATTACACTCAGACATGTTCTGTCATCAGACAGTAATGATGAACACAGCCAAGGGCACTTCTGCTGTGCTAATGTACTACACTAAGCAATTTCTGAATGGTGTGCCTCTGAGAAATGAGTCAGCAAGTCTGTCTCTTACACTGTTGCGACCTCCACCTCCTGAGTTTATCATGGTGTACAGGTTTTCACTGGAGTTGTTGGAGTCTGTGGGTGAGAGATGTTACATTAATGGGATGGAAATCTCTGCATGATCAGTTAAACAATCAATATTCTGCTTTAAGCAAAGCCTGGGGTAATTCTGGCATTTATTGAAATCAGAGTTAAACTAAATCCAATAAACAAGGTTTGAAAGCCTCTCAGCTGAATTAGTGTGCTTTCTTATCTGAATGTGTGGCAAACAGACCTGCTGGACTAGGTACAATTCCAGGTGTCCCTGGAGGCCCCCCGCCTTGTGGACCCTGGAGAAACATATGTATTACAGATTTAAAGTAATACTCCAAAGTCTTTATGCATTATTATAGTAATAAAATGTTTAGTATATGATGAACTTTTTTTACCCCATAAGCACCAGGAGATGGTGATGAATATGGCATCTAAACCAAAACAAACATAGTTACATTTGGGCATGTAGTATTCCGTTATAGAAACAAATGTAATTACTTTAATAAAATCCTTAAAATGAGTTAGACTATATTACATTGTTGGCATTTGGATTTGGCCATGGAGGTCTGCCATTTCCAGGGCCCCTGCAAAACACACAAACAAATGTGGATTAGTATTCAGTTTCCACTTAATCAGTCATTTACATCATTAACTACTGGTCAAATATTTGGACTCTTCGGCTCACCAAGGCTGATTTTATTTTATAAAAATAAAAACAGTGATGATATGAAATATTATTACAACCTAGAATATTACAACAAAAAAAGTTATTTTAAAATGTAATCTGAATTTTCAGCAGCCCTTACTCCGGTCTTCAGAGTCACATGATCCTTCAGAAATAATTTTAATATGCAAATTTGGTGCTCAAGAAATTCTCAATGCAACAAAACAGTTGTGCAGTTTATTATTTTTATACATGGTTTAGGATTATTTGATTATTAAAAGTTCAAAAGAACATCATTTAGGGGTAGTTTTGCTAACAGCTTGTGCCAGTGCAAACCGTCTTTTGGCATTAAAATAGTACTGACAGGCTTTACTAAAGACATGCAGTAAAGAATTAGCTCTGAAACGGCGTGAACAGTTATTTTTGTGCCTGACCTTATTTAATATGTATTTCTTGGGAGTTTCCTTCAGACACAAAATGTATGGGATGAGAGTATTCAAATGAATCACTCAATGCCTTTTACTAACGTTTGTGCTCGTCAAATTACTGGTATTTGCGCCATTATTTAACGCCCCAAAAAATCATGTCTTAAACTATTTTGCACTTGAAATGGCTGCAATTATTGTTGCTAATAGGAGGCACCGCAGAGACTGCGTGGTAGAAGGGAGAGGATTTTTTTTTGCACATGTAACTTATTTGGAATGCAAGAAGAACATGAAAATATCATTTGCCAAGCCATGTTATTTTTTTTTTTGCTTCAGGAAATAAAAGACAACTTGGAACCCTCAACTAAGAGTCACTTAATACCAGGTCTATTAAAGATTCTTGCAACTCCTAGCATTTATTGATCTCCGGTTCTTTTCAACGTACTATGGCATCTTTATTTCTTTATTTGTGACTGCTCTAATTTGTGCTGCTCTAGGTATATTGCGTTGGTCGATATGTAAATGAGATGTTGAATCGGTGTGCTTTAATTTGCACATTGTTAGTAAATCACCCGCAGAAATTTCCACGCCCCTCTGTGCTCTTTTGGAATTGCGCTCTCGCGCTAATTTGCCCCGTTTAGTAAAACTGGCCCTTAATTAAAGAAAAAATAACTTCTGTAACATTATAAAAGTCTTTACTCAAACTTCTGATCAATTTGATGTGTCCTTGTTGAATAAAATATTAATTTGATTGAAATCTTAATGACTTCAAACAATATTGTCACGAAAGGTCTTACATGTTCACTCCTGGCATGCCAGGGCCCATTGAGTTGTGTGGTGGTCTCATCCCTCCTCCAAAACTCTGGGGGCCAGGGCCCATGGGAACCATTCCTCTAGGAACATTCATCCTTTGCATCGGCCCTTGAGATGGGGAAAGGGGAAGTCAAATCAGTTTAGGTCATCTGCAGCTTTAACATATGTTAACTCAGATATACTCATAGCTCATGCTCACCCTGTAGTCTGGGATCCATGTTTGGGAGCATTGGCTGGGCAGTTGGAACTCCACCAGGGGGCTGGGAAAGTGTCAGTACACATTTAATTTTAACATCTATTTTTATTATTAATATTTTTTAATTTGACATTTTAATTAAAGCTACAAAAGCTGACATCAAGACCACACTGATGAACTCACCTGGTTGCCCATTCTGATGGGGGGTCGTGGTCCCCCACCAAAGCGAGGTGACATGAAAGGCTGCAACACAAATCAACTTGTCAGAAAACTGTAAAATGACATTTTGTCTGAATCTAAAGAAGTTGCAAAGATGCCTGCGAGAACACAGGGGAACCACAGCTCAGCAGAGCAAGCTAACAGGAAGACGGCGAGAGAGAGAAACAATACAGAGGGCAGAATCAGTCAAATTAAATAGTCCGTGAACAGACAGGAGCCGCTACCTGGCCGTGGGGTCCCATCATGCTGTTAGGGGGAGGAGGAGCGTGAGGGGAGGCCTGGGAGCCGGGAGGGCCCTAAGAAAGTGAAGAGACCACACGACAGGAGAGCAGGAGCGAGAGACCAAGCAAGGGAAAGGCAACAAGTGATAAAAAGGGCAATGAAGAGACAAGAAAGAAAAAAGAGAGTCATTAGGCTATTTAAAGAGCTGGAAAGAGAACAACACCACAGAACGCACTGAGAATCATAAGTGACTGTTGGCTGAACAGATAAACTCACACTGATCGAGCAAAGCACTTGGACAAATTAAACAAATGTGAACAAAAGGATCAGCAAAAGCACAATTTAACATTTATGAAGAACTCAACAGGAGCAACAGAATTTTAATAGAGAAAGCCAATACTGGACCCAACACGGAGTAGTCAGAGTTGTCCAATCATTCCCTGTTTTTACATAAAGTGATAGTTCACCCAAAAATGAAAGTTCTGTCATCATTTACTCACCCTCAAGTCATTCCAAACCTGTATGAATTTATTTGTTCTGCTGAACACAAAGGAAGATATTCTGAAGAAAGTTTGTAAGCAGGCTGTTTTGGGGCACCATTGACTTCCATAGTAGGAAAGAAATGGTGCCCCAGAACTGCTCTGTTCCCCACAATCTTCAGAATAACTTCCTTTGTGTTCGCAGAACAAAGACATTCATACAATTTTGGAACTATTTGAGGGTGAGTAAATGACGACAGAAATGTCATTTTTGGGTGAACTATACCTTTAAGCTTACATAATTTAAAAAACAAATCGATCATTTTCACTATTAGTTAAACCTCTCGATATGAACCTCTGCATGAGTTCCCATTAATATTGGTAAATTTTGGAAAAATATAATTTCAAATAATAATAATAATTTATTATTATAAAGGATACAACAAGATTATATAGGGAAAGTAAAAAGTATCTTTTCCAAATATATTCATGTTGTATTCTATAAAATCCATTAATTGTGATTATTTTTAAATTATATATATTTCATAAATCTGAAAATAACATATACATATATATATATATATATATATAGTTATTTCTATACTTTATATATAAATATTAAAATCTAAACTATATACACACACATTAAACTTTTTTTAAACTATATGCATATAGTTAATAATAATAGTAATAACATTTCATGTTTAATACCTTCAAAGATATAACTCAAATTGAAATATATATAATTTTATAATATAAAGTCATTATTATTAAAATATCCAAATTTCAAGTATAATACATTTATTTATATTATATACATTTATCAATAAATTGAAATAGATGTAAATAACAGAAAATCTACAAATATATATTATAAAATATGTAATTATACCTAATAGTAATACTAAATATATTTTTAATATTTATTTTTTTATAGAAAGAGAGCATGCATAAACTTAATTTGCATATAAATTAAAAGCAAAAACAAAAATATTTTAAAAAACAATATTTACATATATCATACACATACATGTAATAATAATACATTTGTATAAAACTTACTATAAAAGATAGAAAGATTTTTAAAATCACGAGAAACATTAATTCACTGTGACCAGAGGTTTGACTAATAATATATGCAGGGTTTGGATCAGTGACATCTTAAAAATATCTCACAAGACATGAGGTTTAGAAAGAGGGTGATGATCTAACCTGGAAGAATCCAGGGGGCATGGGTCCACCTGGCATGCCATCTCCTGGTGGCATGTTCCCAAGAACAGGACTGGGGGCTGCTGCGGCACTCTGTGGGCACAAATCATTGAGAAAAAAAGATCAGGACACATTAGATGGGGGAAAACACCTGTACGTCTTAAGCACTGATTTTCCCCCAGGAAAACAGATTTATTCCACAAGTAGAAAATGCAGCTTAATGCATTCTAGCACTCATAAATCTGTGCTCTAACAGCAAGCAATAAAGCCAACGCCATAGCCACAACTGACTGGTGTAAAATCCAATTTTAAGGTCTACAAAACCAAGAGGAAAGAACTAGGATTCAGAGCACAACAGGGATTTGATCATGCATATAATGGCAGTGGAAAAAGCAGTGTGGTCTGCTGCCTGTCACACTTCAGCCTGAGTTAACCGAGCAAGGCTTTTCAGAGAGCACTGTGAAATACCACAGGAAGGAGGTAGAAAGAAAGAAGAGCAGCTGACCCTGATGGAACAACACAGATCAGAACCGGCCAATGGGAAGAGTCAGACCGAGATTGATCCACAACAATAGTGCAGCTTCTACGCTTTTCATTCAGACTATTCAAGTCCACAGTTCAAGCACCAAGAGGACATTTTATTTTTAAAATCGATATAAAGATAGATCCTAATCACACTCTTAATAGACACAATAGATATTTTCCTCAACATATCATTCAAACAAAACACAATTCAAAATATTCATAAATAAATAGTACTGCAGTGCATGTTATTCCAAAGACTAACTCAATTTTAAAAACTAAAGTTTGTAGTAAAATTCAATGACTTGATCCACTACCAAAATGAGTTTTATATTTTGCCTGACGTCACCAAGGCTGCCATTTCCTGTTTCAAAAGATGAGCAATCCAACAAAATAAAAGGAAACTCTGGAAAAGAACGCTTACTTTACATGATCCAATCAATTCTCAATGGATAAAATCAATTTTCGCCCTTCCTCCTCTTGCTGACTGTCTTTTTTCACTTGGAAAATCATATTATTTAAGTGATATGGGTGAGAAATTGGCACTGTCATTTTATGTCACCTTAAGATTAGCTAAAATTTCTCATAATCAAGGAAAATCCTTCAAGTTAACCCAGGGAAATGTTTCTGGTTGTCCTACCCTGATGACAGCCCTCCATCGGCAATCTAACAACATTATATCACCAAAATGCCCGAAATAACAAAACCAGTCCAACACAGTCCTGCTCCATACAGCTCATCCTTCCCTCACCCTCCAAGCTCGCTTCCATGCTCCTCGTTCCATCTGTCTCTTCCCTCCCTTTCAATCTGCCTACCGACAGACTCCATGACAGCCATCAATCACTCTGCATCCCCACCGCAGCCCGAGGGGGAGTGTTTCCCCTGACACAGCATGAAGACAACATGGCCACTGTTTAAAGAGGGCGCAGCCTCCTCCCCCACCCTCTGGAGAATAAGAGAGCACAGACCTGACGCCACGGCCCCGACCACAGCTGGGCACAAAAGGCAGGAGACTGCGGCGATCACACGAGGACTTCAAAACATAATGCCCTATAACACTCCTGAAGATCCAGCTACGCTGAACATGCAGCTAATTTTCGCATGGCGGATCATGTTTCATGTATCCCTGTATGGCAGCATCCTTTCAGATTGGGATGTCTAGACAGAGCAAGGGTTTGATTTTTAGACTCGCTGCATATGGCCTCTGACCTGTGGCCCCTCACTAAAGCTTGCGGCTAGACAACAGCAGCCATATATTATTGGCAGGAAGCTAAAGCTGGAGATTTTGGCCGAAGAGTCACATCATTCCTATATAAGCTGTTGGGAAAATGCATAGAAATTAGATTTAGAGATGCTACAATTTGTATTTCATGGAAAACTAGGACTTAGCTTGCCTAAAAATTATATTATTTGATTTGTTATTAACTTCATGCCACTGTAAAGGCTTCTGCCTGCAAATCCATTATAAAAAGTGCCACGTAACACAATTTTGCAATATCTATCAATAACAAGATCTGCCCTGGATTCAATCTTTGTTCACACAGGCCTTGATTTCCAATCAGCCGAACATCTTGTACATTACAAAGCTTATCATCCGAGACACGTAGCATCTTTGTCTAGAAACAGTGATGATTCCATGGAAAAGACTGCTGACATCATTGCTATTGTAGGGGTGATTACTATATCCTTCACACACGACACTGTGCACACTTCTTTTTATAAAACACAGAGACTCTTCCAGAGTCTGCAAGATTCACAGGCACATGAAATCCAATTTTGTCCTCTAATCTGCATACATTATGGAAAAAGTCTATACTTTTCTGTACTCACATAGTCATGGAAAGCCTTGGCCTCGCTTGAATGTTCGCATGATTCTCTCCTCTCAGGAGCTGCACAGTAGAGGTCCCAAAAGACACTGGGGTAAAGATAAAAGTGGTCAAATAAGCCTGCATATGCCCATGGTTCGTGCAAAATTTATCATCATTTACTAATTTTCATGTCATTTCAAACCTCTATGACTTTTGCTTCAATGGAATAAATAAAAACACTTTTTGTTGGGAAGTTTTCATTGATAACAATGAACCATACAATTTAACAGCTGTGTGTGGTAAAAGATTTTCAGTGAATAACAACACAAATTTCAGTCTGTTTCTTGCATAAACATATGGTTTAAAAAATCTAATAAAACAGTGCACAAGTTGCATGGAACAATTTTATGATACTTTTGCATGTTTTTTGAAGCATAAAATCTTCAGTCTACATTATTGTAACTGCATGTAAAAGAATGACCAGTACACTCTTCAGAATGTCTCCTTATGTTTTCAGTAGAATAAAAAAATTCATACAGGTTTGCGACACGAAGGGGAGTAAATACTGACTTAATTTTAATTTATGTGTCAACAATTCCTTTTAATATTATAAAAAGACAAAATACACTCAAAATACTCACCACCACCAGGAATGCAGGAACCCAGGAGGGTCTCCCAGCGTGATGTTCTTTTCCCATCGGATCTAAAATGGACCGAAAATGATCAAATCTTTTTTTTTTCAATGCAGTCAATGAGTGCAGAGCCCTAAAATACATTTTCAATTTTTACATGTTCTCAAGTATGTGTCTGTAAAAACAAAATGGGGAGATTGGGGTCCTTACTTCTGACAGGAAAGTCTGCGCTGACTTCTGAGCACCAATGTGTAACAAATACTCATAAACATACAAAGCTAACCTGCAATAAAACAGAATACAATATTAAGTTAATAAAGCAGCAATAAATAAAAAAGGCATAATATGGTTGGTGAGGACAAATTCAAGAAATCAGTATAGTGTCAAACTCCTCTCTGGTTTATACTTAAACAGTGTCTATGGTAAAAATGAATGTATTACCCAAAGAAAATGCTCATTATATTACCCCAAAAACAATATACATTTCCATAATTTAAATATCTAATTTATTTATATATTTATTATTCCTAAACCCCCCATTGAGCAAGAATACATCTCAAAAACATGCAAAATGCATAAAAACTAAACAAAAGACGGGACCCACTCCTCTTCAAGAGTGGCGTCTGAGGCAAAATGAAACAAGGAACACTGAAGCGCCCGTCCCGCATGCAGAAACTATTTCAAATGGCCGCATTAAAATGTAGGTGATTTAAAAAGGGACGGTTTCTATTCTGGATCACATAACAATAACCAGAGTCGAAGGCTCTGTGACATAGCAGGACGACAGAATGGCGCACGGCTGGGCACTTTCGATTCAACGCTCTCACGACAAGCCTATAGCAGCAGCATACGCTCCATATGCAGCCGTGCCTATTCTGCCCTAACAATAGGCTACATCCAGCGCAACAACACACGCACGACGGCCGATGTTCAAAAGACCTTACTTTTCCCGAGCTTGACCATCCGATGGCACGACGGAGCTTTTGCCTTTAGGAAACATGTTTTTTTGTGTGCAAGGGAGAGTCACACGCGTTCCCTTTTCCTCTATTTTCGACAATTCATCTGTCACTGCTCCAGGTTCGACTGCACAAACTAAACACACTGACGTCTTCTCAACCAACCTTGACCACTGGGGCGGGGTGAATGGCGTTGTTTGATTGACAAGGGCAAGTGGCCAATGGCAGGGCACCGTTTCTCTTGCGTGATGCTCTGTAGTGACGTATGCTCGGTGACCAAATAGTTCCTTCCTCCAATTTCCTGTGGTTCTTTAAAGATTGGTTGCATTAAGCGCTCCACATTAATTAGAGCTGTATTTGTTTACTGTGTTGCCTTAATGGGTTGCATACAATGATAGTAAAACTGTGAGAAATCGCAATACAAACAAGGGAATAAGCTGAATCATTCACTGATATGTATTATTTTGGCTTGAAAATCAGCCTATTGAAATAAGTCTTATTAGTTACAATAATAATTGTTATAATAATAGTCTATAATAATAATTACAATAATAATTATTGTAACGTAAAACACTATTAGACGTGTTTTCTTATTTATTTGCGTTCATATTTACCACTTTTGGCTAAATGCACTTTTCATCAGCGAGAGTAATCACATCTCTTTGCAATAACTTTAGATGCTTTAATTACATATGGTTAGAGAACATGTGTTATATGTGTGTGTGTTGGCTTCGTGTTTGTTAAAGGTTTGTTAAGCAAATTCTTAAATTAACTAAATGATAAAAATCCTACACGTATATTTTTTTGTTTCTTAATATTTTTCTATAATACAGAAACATTGTCAGTATATTCCAAACTAATTACATAAGATGAGACTTGATCCTGTGTAATGAATCAGTCTACCTTAAAAAGTTTCTGGGCGGCACTGTCTGTAACTCAGTGGGGCTTAATATGTGAACAGTCGAGCGCAGTGTGGACACTTTGTTTGATTGGGAATATGAATGTATGTTTGTTTATTTTCATACATCTTGCAAAGTTTCAGACGTCACGCAGACATCGTTTCTTTCTTCGTACAAATGAGAGTGGTTTGACATCTATTCATGTAAGTTTGCTCGTTATTTTTGTCATTACCAGCCTGCCAAAGTAGTATTTTAGTTCAGACGCATTTGACGCTGTCACAGAATAACCTGCTATGCAAACTTTGAAAAACATAATCATCCATTTGGCATAAAATCATCAGCATGTAACATAATGTTCTTGTGAAACATCATCGTAGCCTATTATGTTTTATGTGTTTTTTATTTTATTAGAAAAATATATAATAAGATGCATTTAGTCTTTAATAACCTTAGTCTTTCATAACTTGTCTGAGCTCACAATGAAAAAATACATTTATGAATGAGTAGAATGATGTCAGTCAACAACAGGTTACATTACATCCAGTCGAGTTTCTGTTGGAGGTCGTTTGTCTGACACATGGGTTGGACACATGACAGGTTCTGTTGCAATGCATAACGGCACACTGATTATTTGATATCACTGGTTAAATTTGTATGCTTTAATAGTAAATTCCACATGGACAACTATAATGGAATGAGTTGTAATATGTACACATGTCTCTTAATAGATCAACTAGTTGACTGTTCACAGGCTTATTCTAATAACAAACAAAAACAAGTTAAGCGTATTAATCGCTATGGCACGTCGTTTTAACAGACAAAAGGGCTTTGTCCTGTATATAATCTGGCAGGTTGCACCTTTAAACTGAAAGTCACTGCAATACACACAGCTTGGATGATACATCCAATAATTGTTCTTGATGTTTTAAATGAACTCTTATGATTTTGATTTAATTTACATAATAAATTGTATTTATGCGATATAATCTCTTCTCACAGGCTCTGCAGCAAAGTAATTCCAAAATGATTTTTTTAATTATAAATCTGTTGAAAGTGTTACACTTTCAAGTAGACTTATTTTTGAACTGACTGGAGATTTCTGTGGCTTATGAAAACAAGCAACACGCTCACTGTGTGACATGCATTTGAAAGGTTTAAAAACAAACACGAGCTTGTGTGATGAGTCCTGTGAAGATGATGACAGTTACCTGTCCTGATATTTATGCACATTTTTATACATGACCACTTATAAGTGGATACGGCCTAGACGCTTCCTGACTTTCCTGTTATCCTTCAAGACTGTGAAATTCTGGCCAAATGCTCTTACCAATGCTAATCTCCACCTATGCACACAAATAAACATCTTAACATGTATGTTGCTCCAACAGAGCCCTAGTCATGGCGAATAAGCCCAGTGATCCCATGCCGCTGGAAGAGACCATGTTTATTCTGGGAAATGGAGAGAAGTACAGGAACCAAACTGAAGTAAAGATGAGCCAGATAGTCCTCCCCTGCCATGCAAACTACTGTGGAGAACTCAGTGCTGGGCAGCTGCTCAAGTGGATGGACTCCACCGCCTGTCTGTCTGGTCTGTTTTGAATGAAACTGTTTTTTTGTACATTTATTTTAGATTTCGATTTTATTTTTTATTTCCTTTCTCATATATGATCCCTGCCAATGATCTAGTAAAACTACTTCCAGCTCAGTTAAAAACTATAAAGAATACTCTTTTAGGTGATTTGATTTCACTCTGAATCATTCCTGTCACCTTCAATATTCACATAAACACCTCCACACATATGCTTGTACTAAGTGTCAATAGACATCGCAGATGGAGGATGCAGTTTGGACTGAGATTTCCATCCTTGTACTGTGAATAAACAGAGTAACAGGCTAGTGAGAAAGTTTATTAACAGTTGGAATGATTTTTAATCATATTTAACTGATAAAAGTCAAAAGCATTTCAGCTGAGAATGTGGCTAAACCTTTGTAGCACTGTGAAGAGCACAGATGGTGGTTGGTAACAGCTTTACATGCTTCCCTTAATGTTGCTTAAAATAAGCTGCGCAGGCCTGTTTGTTTCTCACTTCGTTCTGTAGCATGGAACATTTTCTTCCTTCAGGATTGCATACTTATGTGTTTGCTTTTCAGATGAACCTGCTATGGGTGTAAACATTTATTAATTATCAATATTTGCTCTCTTGTTTCCAGCTGAGAGGCATGCTGGCTGCTCCTGCATCACAGCCTCAGTGGATGACATTCATTTTGAAACCACCATAGGGTAACAGCAGTTACAGGAACTAGTTATTTTGAATTGAAACAAAAATGTGTTCATTATAAAAAGTGTGTTGCTCTGTTTCTTCATGCAGAGTTGGACAGGTTGTAAACATTACTGCTAAAGTCAACAGAGCCTTCACGTCCAGCATGGAGGTTTGTGGGAACATCTACTACTTTTTAGCAAAATACATCAGAAATTATTAACATGCAGAATTTTAGTCATTGACTAATCAACCAAAAACACGTTTCTGCATTTCACTTGCTCTAACTTGTGTGTTAATCTATATGGGGATATACTAGAAAATATAATGTGATATAATAATACAGTTTCATATATGGCAAACTACCACTTAAATGTTTCATATATGCATGGATTATACTACATTTTTACACGTAGGCCTAAAACTAAATTAATCAATTTCTCTATCATGAGCTCAACACATATTCATATATTTACACATTCTTTGCAAAGTCACACATTTCATGTATGAAAATATGTGTGATGATAGAAGAAAATTATATTAAAACATTAGCATTTTTGCTGGGTTGGAAAATAATATTTATAACTTAATGGATTGAGTGCTATATGTACTATAATATATTGATCTATATATCACAATATACATTTTCCTCAAATTTGTGTACATCTATTGCACAAACATGTTTCCATATAAATGTGAATAGTGCATACATTAAAATATAATTTACACACACATAAATGTATACATCTGTCTATTATAAAATGTATTATTGAATATAAAAATCCATACATTACAATATGTCTCAATATATAAATTATTCTATATATTGTGATATATTACACATATTATTCTGAATATTTTCAAAATACACTAAAAAATGTAAAATATTAATTGTTAAATTATAAGGAAATATATTTTCTTTGCATATGCTTCAAATATTGTTGACCTTTATGATAAATTGCTTGCAATGTTCCTCATTTGTAAACTGCTTTGGATAAAAGCTTCTGCTAAATGAAGTACGGCTGATGACGTGGGTCTTTGTCTCAGGTTGGGATTTTGGTGAGCTGTGAAGATCTCTTCAGCGACAGACAGTGGAAGGTCTGTCATGCTTTCGCCACGTTTGTGGCCCGTCGTACCGAAGCAGGAAAGGTAGGAAACATCACGTCAAACTAAATCAGAACAATTTTAGCCACAAGTTTTCACACCCTTGAATCAGATCTGTGAAAAAGATCTTGGATTTGGTCTCGTTAGAGTTGTGATTCATCAGCGCAGTGTTTGGGTTTGCACAGGTACAGCTGAAGCAGGTGATTCCACGCACGCAGGCAGAGCAGATGGAGTACAGCCTCGCAGCCGAGCGCAGGAGGATGAGACTGATCCATGCAGAGATAATTAACGATCTTCTCAGCAGCTGCTCCTCTCAGACAGGTGAGCGGAGACACTGCTCACTCACTTTCTCCAGGTGTGTTTGTTTACTTGCAAGACTTTGAAGAGAGGTCTCAGGAACAACAGGAAATGAGTCATGAATCAGAAGATGAGTTCTGATTAAAGGTGTCATTCGGTTTGTTTGGTGTCTCTTCATAAACACGCCGCCAACACTCATTTAAGTGTATGCATGTGCAGTAAACCTTCACCGCTCACTCACAAAGGGTCACATGGTTTGAAGTGTGTAGAATAAATAGACTGTAAGACGCAGTAGCTCTGATAAGCGGTGCTCTATCTGTTTGTCAGTGAGTGAGTGTCTAGATTTCCAGGATGCGGTGCCTGCGGAGCGGACTCGGGTAGAAAGCGTCGAGTTAGTGCTCCCACCCCATGCCAATCACCAGGTCAGCACGTTTGGTGGACAAATCATGGCCTGGATGGAGAATGTAGCCACCATCTCTGCCAGGTGTACAGTCACTATTTTACTACATTCAAATCTGATGATAAAAAAAGATATTGAAATGAATACGCAAGGAAATCATTGGTGTTTCGATGCGTCATACTCTATGTGCTTTTTCTTCTAGTCGTTTGTGTAATGCTCACCCGATTCTGCGGAGCATAGACATGTTCCACTTTCGTGGGCCGTCCCACATTGGAGACAGACTGGTGTTGAAGGCAATTGTAAACAATACTTTCAAGAAAAGGTACGTCTATATCAAGAAAATCTGTGCACCACTGGGATGGCTGTGGCTGTGCATATTTACCATTCAAAAGTTTGGAGTCAGAAAGTTTTTTTTTAAAGAAAATATTTAAAAATATACTTTTATTCAGTAAGGACACATTCATTTGATCAATGACAGTAAAGACTTTCACATTGTAAGAAAAAATAAATGAAAAAATGCTGTTCTTTAGAACTTTCTATTCATAAAAGAATCACAAAAAAAGACTGGAGTAATGATGCTGAAAATTCTGCTTTGCGTCACAGGAATAAATTGCATTTAAAAAGATATTATTAAAAGAAAACAGCCTGAGTGAGCATAAAAGACCGAACCCAAACTTTTAACGGTTATATATCATATATAAATGTATTTATTTTAATATAAAAGTGTAATATTTTATATCAATTATAAAAATATAAAATGTATGTATTGTAATATTAAATAAATTTTTCATATTTGTTTTATTGTATTATGGATCAGTACCACTATGTTGACTAAGGATTTAAAAACAGTAATATAGTATATACCTGTATTATAAACAGTAAAATCTGGTTCAGAATCACTTACATCCATGAATCATGGAGCCTGATTTATCTTTGAGCAACCTGATCAACTGGTATTTTGTGTGTGCTATTCCAGTATGGAGGTGGGAGTGTGTGCGGAGGCCTATCAGGGTGGAGAGCCCCTGCGACACATCAACACCGCCTTCATGACCTTTGAGGTCTTGGACAATGACAGGAAGCCATGCACGTTGCCAAGGATACGGCCTGAGCCAGTGGTGAGTGCTGTTACATTCCTGGAATCCCTCACATGGTGAAAGAGTTTAACTTGATAGAGTTCAAGAGGGTGAAACAAAATGAATGCTGGAACTGGAATGTTTGCTTTATACTAAGTTTTTAAAACTGTATCAATAATAAATCATTATCGTCTCATCCTGTCTTTTGAGGATGGTAAAAGACGCTTTCAGGAAGCCATAGCCAGAAAGAAAATCCGCCTTGACAGGTAGAATTCTTAATATTATGTCTATTATAACAGGTTATGTCATGTTCTTATTATAGCATGCGCCTATTTGTAAACTCTGGCTGCATGTCATATTCAAAGTTAACATTACAGCTATACAAATTCTGGCTTAGTAGACCAGCATGGAAAACTAGATCACATGAGCATGCTCTCCTCTTACAGGAAGTACATAATATCCTGCAAACAAAGTGAGGTTCCTCTCTCGGTTCCCTGGGACCAAAGTAACCAGGTATATTAACCCGTTCTAGTAGCTATAAATCTCATGAATTTGCTCAACATGCTTTGTTGGACCATGTGACTAATCCATGTCTTGGCAGATGTACCTCAGTTACAATAATGTTTCGGCACTGAAGATGTTGGCTGCCCGGACTAACTGGGTCTTAACCTCAGAGAAACACAAGGTGGATACGTTTTGTACACTTTGTCCTTTTGATATTACATGGGTGACTTGAGCAGTTAAAATGTTGTAGATGCTTAAGGAAATGAATGAGCTGAAACATTGTGCCCAGGTGAGTTTATACACACTGGAGGAGAACCAGACGTTGTGCTTTAAGGTGGAGACTCATGTGGCCGTGGCGGCCGAGCAGGTGTTTCTGTTACTGTCTGATCTCAGGCGAAGGAAGGCATGGGACCACCACTACCAGTATGTCAAAATCATTTTAAATAACAAAAAAGAAAATATTGAATTTTATAAGTGACAGGTTTTTAACAGCCAATTGTTTTTATTTCTATTTCAATGTAATACTGTTCTTTTTAATTTGTATTCATCAAAGGATCCTAAAAAGTATCACGATTTCCACAAAAATATAAACAAATATATTACCACACCTGTTTTCAAAATTGATAACAATTATAAATGTTTCTTATGTTTCTTGAGCACATAATCAGCATATAATAAAGTTTTTTTGTAGTAGTTTTTTTGGGGGGAAAGATCATGTGACACTGAAGACTGGAGTAATGGAAAAATTCAGCTTTGCCATCACAATATATTTTATTTGTTTTAAATTAAAAATAAAAGTTATAGACTTGTTTCTCAATATTGTTGTTTTACTGTATTATTTATCAAATAAATGCAACCTTGGTGAACAGAGACTTTTTTCAAAAATATTTGAAAAATCCTATTACTTTTAACAGCAGACAATTTTTTTATATAAAAAATCCATTCAAATCTATAAATGAACACTTTTTGGTCCACTTTTGCTGCAATGTAAATTTTAATTAACTGTTACATTTACAAGTGACTTTTTTCTTTATATCTTACAGGTTGTTTGCTAAAATGCTGTCAGATAAAATAAAATTATTAGCCACAGTTTCAAATTACTTGATTTAACATAGAACGTATTATGATATTATAATTAACCATAATAAATATGCCTTAATATAGAGAGTGTGAAGTGATAACTGAATCACATGAAGACGACACCATCTACCAAGTTGTCACCCCCTCTGTGACTAAAGGAGGTAAAGTCCAGGACTTCATCCTCCTGGCCTCCAGGAGGCGCCCTTGTGATTCTGGGTAAACCTCAAACTCCTACAGAATCTCTATAGTGTGTCTTGTGTCTTTCTATAGGACAAAATATCAAGTTCTTTTCATATTTGTCACTTTTAGAGACCCTTATTTGATAGCCTTGCGTTCTGTGACCCTGCCTGCGTACCCTCCCACTGAAGACTACATCAGAGGAGAGGTGCTGTGTGCTGGGTTCAGTATCTGGGAAGAGGAAAACTCTTTCACTAAGGTAATAAATACACAGAAAGCCTAATGGACACTTATACTGAATAAGTGAATGAATCAAAGTTCAAGAATGAACACAGCTTTAAATGTAACAATCTCTTTAACTGAAACAATGTACATTAGCCAATAACACCATTTATAACTCATGTTTAGAAACTGCTTCGAGTGGTCCCTGGTGCTGCCACAGGTGTTAAAGTACTGAAGGTTAAGTGCGTTTGGTTTACATGCTTATGTATGCATTTCTCTCAGATTTCTTACTACAACCAGGCCACTCCTGGCGTGCTGCCCTATATCTCCACCGACATCGCTGGGCTTTCCTCCAGTTTCTACCGCACCTTTGCCTCATGTAGTGCTTTCCTGGAGGAGAATAAAGACAGCCTGGCTTCCTTGCCCACCTCCACCTTGTGAGAAAGCTGAATTCGACAATCTATGCTCTTCAGAAACTGATTTTGCTTTTTTAAAAGTTGGTTATGTCAAGATATATAAGGTTGACACAGACAGTCACATGTAAGTTTAGTATAAGATCATGAACATTAGGTACGTAAAACTCTTATTTTCCATACGTTCTCAGAAAATAAAGGCACAGAACTGTCACTGGAATGGGACCCTATGATACTAAAGCTGAAAGGTACATCTCTGTACCATATTTACCTCTAAATGGTACCTTGGGCTTAGGGTACCGCCCCTGTGGCAGTTTTGTACCTTTTTGAATTTAGAAAAAGGCATTAGCATTGTTATCAGGGGAGTCTTTTTTGTTGCTGTTGTTATTGAAATGCCATATACGTATATAATATATAAATGTATACAGAATTATTTTGTAATGTAGACTTGATGAACATTATTTTAAAAAGATAATAATTCTCTCTTTTTTTATAGATATTTCACAGTTTAAGCTAGAATTTAGGGTCATGTGCAATAATGTAAACGCTCTACAGATGCCGCTTCCAGAAGACTAAGCTAGTATATTGCACTGTTTTCATTCTCAATGACTCTAAGTACTCAAAATAAAACTAATAGACTTCAAATAGGTGGCAAGGTCGATATGAGGTACTTCATGGGACATGCACAATCGCGTTTGCATAGATTTTCAGTCTAGTTAGTGACGGATGTCAAAAGAGTCTACCTTTTTATGTCAGGCCAGAACAATTCCTTGAATTTCACACTGCTGATTCATTGGACAGGACTTTTTAATAAATACTGTTACATGTAGCTATTTAGTGTAGCTCATCTTTATTCAACGTCAATCTAAACTTGCCTTGGCATTTAAAGATCATTTAAAGATCCTCTTATTATACTACAAGTGTTAAGAAATGTAGCAAAAAATAATATTGTTATTTGAATCTGTTCTCCTCCTAAAACATGCCATTCAGTTAATATAAGTGCTTATGTAAAGAGTGTAATAATGACCCAGATAATGTGGAATTATGTGTTATGTAAAGTTTGTGGCTACTGGTTTCTAAATACTTGTGCCTGACGGATGGGGGTGGAGTATTTCTGGATTCCTGTTATGTAATATTTTGGATTTTGAAAAGAGGAGCAGATCTCAATGTCTATAATATAATCTTTGCAGACATCTTCTGGTGGGTACTGTAATATACTATACTATAGTGCAGTAAATCTGCTTTTGAAGCTACTGTACACAAAGGGTTCTACTAAACAATATGTACATGTCATGTTAACCAGAGAGTTTGATTAAAAACATTTATGCATTTATTGCTGGTTACCACGTTTCCATGTGTTGTATCTAAGCACGGCCCTCGCTAGAGAGTTGTGCTGTTGGCTGAAACTGCAAACCATCTCTTGCTCCTGGATCCTCATCCTCTTCTCTTCCAAAAACCGGGCATGTTTCTGACGTGCATGATGGATGTCCTGCTCCAGCTTGGCTCTCTGTAGAGTAAGAGTTTTCTCCATATCCCCCCTTTCCCGCTCCTGCCGCAGACGCACTTCTGTCCTGTGAGCTTCTCTAAAGTTATCTCGGTGACCCTTGGCTACTTCACGGTCAATCTGACGCTCAGTTACCTTCTCTGCAAGGTCTCTTTGCATTCTGGCATTATCAAATGCTTGATGGACTTTTTCAATGACTTTGAAGGGGGTGAGGCTGATTTTGTCATGGCAACAACCAATCAGACGCTTCCCTGAAGTAATGGTAGAAGGGTGCAGCTGTAGACCTGGTCTCTGAGTGTGAAACCGGCTGATGGCCTCACGGACGTCCTGTCCTGCAGCTTTACGGGACCACAACATGTCACTCAGTGGCTCACTCTGGTGGACCAAAGCTTTTAGTCCGAAAACACGAAAGGTTCCTTCTTCAATTTCTTCATTATAGAGATCAACAGTCACACTGATTTCTAGACAAGCAAAACAGAAGCATTCAGTGAATCAAATCGGTCTCTGAGAGAGCTAACTCAAGTCAAAACTTCTGTTGTACCTTGGTCAAGTGTGTTTAGATGGGTCTCAGGTTTCAGACTTAGACTGCACCGAGGGGTGTTGCATGGTACTTTTACGTTTGTTGACTTTCGTTTGATTTAACACTTGCAGCATCCTGTAAAACCTGTGTAAAAGAGACAAATGCTCGACAAGTGAAGAGTCTACATTTAGATACACCTATAAAATTAATAGCAAACTTTTCATTGCACTTGTTACCATTATTGTATTGCATTATTGTAACTGTTTTAATGCGTGGTTGCAAGTAAATAAAAATATATATAATAATAGTTTATTTCATTGAACTTTCTAAGTTGCCAACATTATTTTAATGAGTTTTGTTAACATAATAATGTTGTGAATATGAATTTAATAGTGTATGTAAACTCAAATTTCTGTGTTAACCGATTGTCTTAAAAAATGTAGTTGTAGTAACTTAATAAAATTGTGTTGTTAATTGTTGAGCAGTAGAGTTCTAGTTCCCAGCATGCATTGCATAGGACCATATAAGGAGAATAAATGTTAAAATTAAGCAGTATATGTTTTTTATTTAAGAGAAAGACCTGTTAGTGTTTGACATTTAAAAGAGCTTTTGTTATGTTGAGGTTTTTGTCGTTACAATTTGTGCTGAAAAGTAGCAATCTGTTCCTCTCAATACTTTTTGGTTGAACATAATTTAATTACAAGTTGTCATGACGTAAAAAGATTAATCTAAACTGTTGCATTATTTATTTTTGAGCCAACACATTATTTTTTAGAGTGTAGTGTACAGTGTTTATATTTGATTCTGTCACGTTACCTCTGGGTAGCCAGCTTGCATCAGCTTATCAAGGTTCACATGAAGTCTTTGGATCTCTGTATCTCTCTCTTCGTTTTCAGTTGGCTAAGAAACATAACTACATTTTAGAATACCGCACATGAGCATTTCAAATATTACTAAATGCTTCACTTTTTTATATTTCTTTTTTCAGGAAAGCAGTACTTTTTTCTGTTTCTCAAACATCAAATCAACATATTAGAAATATTTCTGAAGGATCATGTGACACTGAAGACTGTGTCATGGATGTTGAAAATTCAGCTTTGCCATCATACATCTTAAATTAGATTAAGATAGACAATAGTCATTTTAAATTGTAGTGTTTCACAATATTACTGTTATTATTGTCTTTTTGATCCAATAAATTATCAAATATATAACATAAAAAAATTACTGAACCCAAAACCTGTGAATTGTAGTGTATATAAGTCAAACACAGTACATACTTTGTCATGGTGGTCATCTGTGTCCTCCTCCATGGTTTTCTGAGACTGGGATTGTACCTGGTCATTTTCTGTGCTCAAAGGCATGGAAGTGAATGGTTTCTCAGACTTTATCTGTTTCTTTGTACTGCAAAGCCTGACAATGAAGAAATCCTCTTAAAACCAAAAATCCCAAATAATATCTGCATTAATAAGTAACTGTTTTGTACTTTATAGTGAACAAAATAAGCATAAAAACGTTGCATAGCAAATATCAAGAAATAAAAATGTATTACCCAAGACTTTTTCTAATTAAATGGCCTCGAATCCAGCGCTGTATAATAAGTGTAGGGGAATAAACGGCCTGAATCCTGTTTATCTCAGAGATTATTTTATATGTTGCTTTCATCTCTGTCTCAAATGAGTCCTGAGGAAAAAGAAAACATCAAAATATGTGGGTTTTTTTGCACTTATTCATAGAAGTAAACACAAAGTACTCCAGGAAAAATAATGAGCACTAACCGAGTTTGTAGATGGGTACAAATTGACACAAAAGTGTTGATTGATGGCTTTGAATCGAGTAGGAAGAGACCAGTTTTGAATGATTTCCTCATCAGAGATAACAAAGTTGTCCAAGGCCTTCAGTGACCATATGCTGTTGACCAGACAGTGCCTGTAGCTCTTCTTTAAACTGAGCGGGGTGTCATAGAGAGTTAAAGCAGTCAGGTTTAAACAGCCAGACAGGCCTTTAACATTGTTCCAGGTTGAAATGTTGTTGTCGTGTAGATATAGGAGTTGCAATTCTTTCAGATTACTCCAACATGAAGCATCAGGGAGCTGAACAATCTGAGCAGAAAGATGACTGTTAGTGATTTGTTCTCCTTAAAGTGAATCAAATATTCAGGGCAGCAAGTGAAATAAATAAATACCTGATTTCCTTTCAGATTTAACTTCACCAAGCGAGTACATTCCATCACAGCTTCGATCTTAGTCAGAAAGTTGTCAGCCAAGATGCAAATTCGCAGTGCTCTGCACGATCCAATCTGATCCAGACTCTTTAAAAGCAAACTGCTCAATCTGACCATCAAAACGTCCTTCAGGTCTGTCTCACTCTCTGATGTCCAGTAGCCATGATCCAGTATCAGAGACTGAGAGCAGTTTACCAAATAGGCCCAGTATCCCTCCAGGGAACTCATTTTCACCTCTTTGTGAAAATCATCTCTTCCATTTGTTGAAGTTTTTTTCATATCACAAAAAACATCCTGAGGTAGGACTACTGTCAACAGAATGATTATAGTATTATTCCTAATACATATTTGAATATTTCACAAAAACTAAACAAATTCCAACTGTATTCTTTTGTTGGACACAAATAAAACGAATACTGCTTTGTGTCGGGGTTGAAAATTATGAATAATTAATTCAGTTTGATGTAAATTATTTGATGGAGAGAGCCAACAATCGAATATGTATGGACGTCAGAGTTTGTTTGTCACGTGACTGGAACCCGGAAGTGCCGATGTGAACGCTAGTTAGCGTTACGGGACATATCTAACGGTTTTAAGTAATGTTTTGAAAACGCCAAATACCTGATCATTGTCGCACACGTTTCCTTACATCTGTTATCGATGTCCTTGCTGGTTGATATCTGTGGTTGAATAAAAGTGTCAAATGTTAGTGTAGCGATTTAAATAGATAGCGTTAGAGGATTCGACCAGTCAGACGTGCTGGTTTTCATAATGGCAGAGCGCTTAAACATCCATCTGCAAAAATCCACCAAGGACAAACTTGAAAAATTCAAACAAATGAGAGGTAACGTTTCCGTTACATCTTTAAACTTTGCTATTTTTACCGCTGCTTTATTTGTATTGACTGCTGAGATGCCATACCATAGCATTTACATAGTTCAGTCACTTACCATGGCATATTGTACATGTCCAAATAAACATGGTACGTTAATACTGTGGTACTTTTCACTACTTTTTAATGCTGAGAATATTCACTTGCATGACATTGTTTGCTGCTCATGAGGGTTTCTTTTGCTACAACAAGAGTAACAGTTTCCCATTCACAGGGAAAGAAGTTAATTCTGATGAATTCTGGGATCTTGTGGTCATCACTGCAGTGGATGAGGACCAGAGGTCTGCTTATGAAATTCAGATCACTGAAAAACTGGAGAGGAAAGAACTGCCGCTTGGCATCAATTATCACGTGTTTGCAGATCCTCCAGGATGCAAGATTGGTGAGATATATAAATATATATAAAACATGTATTTAATGCGCATTTTTAAGAGTTGTTTATTCATCTTCACATACAGGTAATGGTGGATCCACTTTACATTCACTGCAGTGTCTACATGATAAATATGGCAAGTCACTGTCAGGATTTAAAGTCATCCTTATACATGCAGGTACTATATTAATCTATATTATATTCATAAAACTTAATTCATGCATTTTGTTTATTGTTAATTTTTAGTCAGAAAATTTTGTACATGTTTTATTTCAAGGTTTATAGTGAGAAAATAAATCAAATACACCGTGACACATTACATTTCAAAATAATTGTTCTGTTATATACATTTGAGATATTTTAGATAAGATATGTCAGATATTTATTACTGTGATCTCAAAAATGAATATCTCAAAATCATTTTCAGTCAGTGTCACATGACCATTCAGAGATCAATCTAACGTGTTGATTTGGGGTTCAAGATACATTTTATTTTATAACTATCAATGTACGAAGAAAGTTATGTTGCTTGATATTTTTTTGGAAACCTTGTTACATTTCTTTACAGGATTCTATGGTGAATAGAAATTTGAAATAGAAATGTTGGATATATTAATTTGTATACTTTTTATTAAAATGTACTTATTTATCTTTGCATTTTGTTACCCATGCAGGAGGATTCAGTCAACGTTTGCCCAGTGCCAGTGCCCTGGGGAAAATACTCACAGCTGTGCCCCTGGGAAACCCTTTATATCAAATGCTGGAGCTCAAACTTGCAATGTATGTGGATTTTCCCTCACACATGAAGCCAGGAATGCTGGTCACCTGTGCTGATGATATAGAGCTCTATAGTGTTTCTGACCAAGAGAATGTGCTGTTTGATAAGTCAGGTTTTACTGCCTTAGCACATCCCTCCCCTCTCTCTATTGGTACCACTCATGGAGTATTTGTTCTTGAACCAGTAGAGACGCCCAGAATTTGTGATATGGAATACAGAACTTGCTCTCAATTTCTGCACAAACCAAGCGTCGAAAAGATCTTCAAATACAACGCCATATGCAAGAGGGAAGGAGAGGAGTTTGTTTACACTGACAGCACTTACTATTTTGATTACGAGACTGCTATGACCCTGCTGACCTTGTTCAGTGAAATCAGCCCTCTGACATGTGAAATCGATGCTTATGGAGACTTTCTTCAAGCTCTGGGGCGAAGAGCTACTGTGGATTACACTGAAAACACCACCAACGTCACAAAGGAGGAAAATGGTCTCGTTGAGATTCGTGGGACGATTTTCCATCGTCTCAAAGGCACAGCACTCAATGTCATCCTGTTGAACAACTCCAAGTTTTATCATGTCGGCACCACAGAGGAATACTTGTTCCACTTCACCGCTGATCCCTGTCTCAGAGCAGAACTCGGCCTGCTCTCTGCTGCCTTCAGTGTGTGCGACTTGAAGCAATCGGAGAAAACTAGAGTTTGCGTGACACACAGCATCCTGCATCCCAGTGTGAGCATGTCCCAGGGCAGTGTTGTGGAATACTCCAGACTGGAGGCTAGAGTTAAAGTCGGAAGTAGATCTATCATCAGTGGCTGCTGGATAGGCACGGATCTAACAGTGCTGAGTGACACCTTTATACACTCTTTGTCTGTAAACCTGGATGGAAAAATGGGTTTTGTGACGGTGGTTTTTGGTATTAAAGATGATCTGAAGAAAAGTGTATCCAGGCCTGCTCATATGAAAGCATTGAGCTTGTTTAAGGTTAATCTGGAGGACTGTGTTGGACTCTGGGGGTTGTTTCCCGAGAAGATCAGGTTCTCAGGAGACACATCTGTGTGTAGTTTGTGGAACGCCTGCATTTTCCCAGTGTGCTCCAATCTGAAGGATTCATTTGTGATGTCACTGGGGATGCTGAAGGCACTGGATAGTGGAACCAATTTCACACTACCAACAAAAGCCACACTAACCTCTTTACAAGAAATTCTGCAGAACAAGAACCTGGAGGAAATGCTGAAATTTAGGAAAGAACTTTATGAATATATTCTTAAGGTGAATTTAAGTAATTTGGTTTGAGAATGTGTGTGTAAATTATCAATAATTAAATTGCATATACTGCTCAACAAAGCTTTGTAAGTACTGAGAAAATGCCTTCAAGGTTGTATTTACTAAATTGATTTGATATCAGTTTTCACACAGTTTTCTCTAAATCTGAGCAGATCAGGATAGATAGTCCTGATTTTAGTCATAAGTTAACTCAGTTTTGACAAAAGTTTACTACTTTTTGCCTTGAAGCATATATGCTATCAATGCAATTTGTACATATTTAATTTTGAGGTAGCTAATTTGAACAAATTCGTACAACCTTACTCGTACGATTTTGTATGATTTCTGTGTCAGTTAATTTTTGGGGCGGGGTTAGTTGTGGTCTTTCGTACAAATTCCTACGAATCTGTCACCTCGTAAAATACATCATTTTGTTTACAAATTTGTACTAGTGAGGTTGTATAAATTAGCCACCTTGTCAAACATTTACAAATTGCAGTGAGATCGGGTTAAATCTTAAATTGGCCATAACAAACACTATAGAAATACCAAGACGGTGCACTCACATTGCTACAAATGGGAGAAAGTGCAACATGCAATATGGTGGAATGTCGCTGCAGCTGCGATTACGAGTTTCGTTTGCCATAGAAACAGTCATTGTCCTGAGACACACATGCAAGCTGACTGGGCCAGTCTGGAATATAAGCTGTTTTCATGCTATTTGAGCATAAGAAACAACTTTTATGGAACATTCCATGCCACTTTTTGTTGATGATTTGAAATATGTTATTTAAATGTCAGTGTGTTAAGCATTTTTGAGCACCATTTGAGTAAATAGGATTTGCAAGTCCAAAATAGCTGCCCTTTGGCATTGCAAATATGGCTGCTGAGTAAACAGGCTATGCCTGTAATAACATTCTATTTTGTTATGAATGTCAATTAGTATTTGTATACCAATAGTTTTCTGGTTGTACCAAACCTAGCCAGTGTTTTCTTTTTTTTTAAGAATTAGTATTGGACAGTATTTCAGACAGGAAGCGAGTTGGGAGAGAGAGAGGATTAAAATTCTGCAACTAATTCTGAAAAAGAGCATTGGTGCTATATGTTGGTGCACTGCCCACAAGGCTTTTTGCGCTGACGTCAGTGTTTTTCAGTTCAATGTTGTTGTTTATTTATTTTTTTTTTTTCAAGTTTGTTTATTTATAAAATTTGTGCTGGATCAGTTTAATTTTGTGTGTGCAGAGTTATGTTATATGTGGTGCTTTTCATCTGCGTCGTCTAACGTGAGACTCTTATCGGCATAAAAAAAATATCGCCGTTAATCTATTCTCAAAGTTGGGTCCTGGGCACGATAGCTATGATGACTTTCACCCTGATATTTTAGCGGATGTATACCTGAATTGCACTGGGCGAGCGAGTCTTGAACTAGAGGCTGCAGTCCGTGATGGACAGATTGTTAACGGCTGGTCTATGTGGTACAATCGGGCAGGACACGCTCACCTATCATTCATCAACCTCAAATATGGCTTTTCATCTGAAAGATGTATGTAGTAACAACTTTACATGGCGCTCAATATGATGTTAACCTAGAAATGTCGCTATTGAAGTGTTTGTGTGGAAGCGTTTGCTGCAGGACAGGCTCGTGCGCTCACTTCTAAATCTCCGTCATTTTTGGTCATACATTTTGGTACAGTAGCCTAATACATCTTTCGAATCTGTAAAGACTCGTTATTTGTGTGCACTTGTGTGAACAGAATAACAATGAGCTTGCTTTTAAGCAAACAGGATGCGCTTTAGGTCTCATGTGAACTTGAGCGAGAAACTTCAAAGAATATATCTAAAAATACAGTACATAGAAAAATATATCTATAGAGAAATGTCAAAAAAAAAAAAAATAGAAAGCGTGTGTGTTAGCATGGATGATTTACATGAAATTTAATCTGCAACACTGTGCATAATAAGATGGCTTTCAGTTCAATATAATAACAAAAACGACATTTTGGGTTTTATTCAACTAATAAGGTGGGCACTCTGTGATCTGTACTATATTTTACTGTAATTGACAGTTATCGGCAAAAAAACAAAAAAAAAAACATGGGAGTGGGAGGGAATGGAGTCATTCTTCGGGAGTGGACGGGATTTTCCCCAGTTTTTCGTGGGATTGGGACGGGAAGAGATTAAAGTTTGTGATGCATTTTGGAAACAGGAGATGAGCCCTGGTCTAATGCGCCACCTGGCTTGAGAAACCCGTTCTCAAAGACTTACTTTTAGTCATTATTTGGGTAGCACACATATTCTGAATGCCTTCGCAGAATTCAAATGAGCCATTTAATCTAGATTAATCTAGATTAATTCCAAAAATTTAATCTAGATTAATTATTAATCTATGCCCACCTCTAGTTTAAATATTTGTCTTACTTATAGCATCTTTACAAAACACCAATCAAGGCATAAGTAAGTCCAAAGTGTATCATCATTTTGTAACCTCATACACAGTTATTTTAAACTTTGTGGTTCAGGAAACATTTATTATATTCTTGTGGAAATGGTGATATATTTTGTCAGAAAGTTTATTTTATATATATATTTTTTACATTTCGCTATCAATGGAATGCATCCTTGCTTAAAGTATTAACTTCTTACAAAATCTTGCTGACCCCAAATTTTGAATGGTAATGCCTTTCCTTTATAGAACACATTATAATCTGTTTTAGTCACATCCAAGTTCAAAGAGGGAAAGATAGAGAAATATCGAGTTTTAATGCAGCTGTTGTCTGAAGAGAGAAATCGACCGTGGCTTCACCCTGTAATATATACAGATCCTCGGAGAGGTCAGCTGTCATTATTGTCACACGTTCCACTCTGAGGCTGATGTATTTTTAGCAGGGGCTGTGATCCCTTATCGGACTCTTCCCTATTGTGCCAAAGCATTGTGTTAACACTGCATGAGACTTTCCCTCCAGCTAACCGTGTACAAAAGTATAAACCAACCAAACTGATGGGGAATTATAAATCAAGACCCACTCAAACCTGCACAGGTAAACATTAAGTTTCTTCAGTTGACTGTTTGATTCGTTCGGTTCATTCGATTCAGATTCATTAGATTAAGACTACAATATATTCAGTCTTTCAATCATTGTTGACATTTACGGTCTTCACTGACAGTGAGTAATGATTGTTGTTCTGTATGTATTGTTCCATGTTGTGGTCTTGATTCAATGTTGTTTTGCTTTAGATGAGTGGAAAAAGAAAGTGAGTGAGTCATATGCTGTTATAATCGAGAGGTTGGAGGAAGACTTGAAAATTAAGGAGGAGGAGTTCAAGGAACTCAAGCATGTTTTCAGGTGAGACTGGTTGAAACTAAGTTTTGTTAGCCTTGTTTGTAGTGTACTATTAGTGTTTACAAATGTGGCTTAATGTGTGAACTTCTATTTGAATAACACAGCTGAGGAAAGAATGAATGTGGAGATCTGTTTATGTTTTTGATACAGCTCAGATGAAGCATTTAATAAAGTGAATCTGAATTATCGCACAGAGGGTGGTCTGTCCCTGCTGCATCTCTGCTGCATATGTGGAGGTACAGCTAAAACATGTTAAGCGTTATCTGCTGTAATGCAATGATGTTAATTTGGAACATTATATATGACACATTTCAGTGTACTCATGTTGAATCACTAACATTTCACTTTGAAATGATATTTAACTTACTTTGTAGGAGCAAATGCCCACTGTTGATCTGCTTGATTCATTACCTTCACAGTTTTTATGGTACTTTCCTCAATTCAAGCTATTTTCTTTTTTGCTATCAGGGAATAAAGCTCACATTAGGACCCTCATGCTGAAAGGTCTGCGTCCATCCAGACTTACCCGGAATGGATTCACTGCACTGCACCTGGCTGCATTCAAGGTCAGTCAAGGGTTAATAATACTGTGTGCTAAGAATTAATCTTGTTAAAAATGCCTATGGTGAATTGAGTTTCAACAACAATATTTAAGATGTGACAAGTGGGTATTTTTGTTTCTGTGGTGTAGGGTAATGCTGAACTAGTCACTTCGCTGCTGCATGGTGGAGCAGATATCCAGCAGGTGGGGTACGGAGCCCTCACGGCCCTACATATAGCTACTGTGGCCACCCATCTTGAGGTGCGTGTTGGACCTAAAATGTAACTAGGGGGTTTAAACCAAGTCATTCAGAAATTGAGACTTGGTTTCCCTACTTTTCCTTCAAGGTTGTTGATATTCTCTTGCAACATGGGGCTTATGTCAACGTCCAAGATGCAGTGTTCTTCACCCCTCTGCACATTGCAGCTTACTTTGGACATGAGCAGGTCAGTGTTTACTTATTGTCATAACAGCTTCATAAGGGCTTCATAACGGCCTACTCGTGATCTTTTTCTTCTTCTTGTGGAACAGGTATGCAAGCTCCTGATGAAGTTTGAGGCTGATGTCAATGCGACTGGAGAGGTGGGGGACAGACCGCTTCACCTGGCCGCAGCTAAAGGCTATCTGGGCATTGTCAAAATGCTGATGGCAGATGACAGCAAAACTGATGGTGAGAGTTTTGGTGTATCAATATATTGGTATTATATTGATCTTGATTATGAACATTAATTATATATCTTTAAATTAATAGTTCACCCAAAATAAAAATTTGCTGTGAATTTACTCACTCTCAGGCCATTCAAGATGTAGTTTGTTTCTTCATCTGAACAGATTTGGAGAAATTTAGCATTGCATCATTTGTTCACCAATGGATCCTCTGCAGTAAATAGGTGCCATCAGAATAAGTGTTCAAACAGAGAACAACATCATAATCCACACAACTACAGTCCATCAGTTAATGTCTTGTGAAGCGAAAAGACAAATCCATAATTAGAAGTGTTTTTTTTACTTTAAACTGTTGTTTGCTTCTAGCTTGAGTCCTCTATTGAGAGTATTTATACTCTCCTTCAAAATAAATTATAAATCTGTTCCAATGAAGAAACAATCTCATCTACATCTTAGATGGCCTGAGCGTAAGTATTTTCAACATGTTTACATTTTTGGGTGGACTTTTATTTTAAAGCCTATCTCTCTTATACAGTCAATGCTCAAGACAACGAGGACCATGTTCCCCTTCATTTCTGCTCTCGATTTGGACACCAAGAGGTTGTCCGTTTCCTTCTGCAGGGCACCTTTGACATACAGCCGCACTCTGTGAACATCTACGGTGACACACCTCTCCACCTGTAAGTTCACCTGAGAAGTGAATCACACACAACACAAGGTGGCAGTTAAACTCAACAAATGGCTAAAGTGGAATTAAATGATCTGGAATCTTGAGAGCAGTTATAGCGTTTGTGATTTGAGTCTCATATTCCTCATTAGAGCTTGCTACAATGGAAAGTTTGAAGTGGTGCAAGAGATTATTCAGTTGTCGGGCACAGAGAGTCTGTCTAAGGAGAACATCTTCAGTGAGACAGCTTTTCACAGGTAACGTTCCTCCTGACCACTTCTGTTTTTTACACTTTTATTAATTTATGGGCATATATAGAAGTATGTATTCCTCCAAAGACAGATTGGGTTAAGATTAGAGATCGACCGATATATCGGTTTACCGATATTTTTCCCGATAGTTAAGCATTTTACCATAATCGGTTATCGGTTTTGTAAAAAAATAATATCGGTTTAGATTTTTTTTTATTTTTTTTTTTTATACATACATAATTATACAGAGTATAACCAGCAGTGAAATTTTGTTCTCTGCATTTGACCCATCCAAGTACACACACACCTGGAGCACTGTTCACTCAGGAGAAGCTCCAGCACGACCAGGCATGTAACTTTATACAAGATTAACTTGTTTGAAACACACTAAATTATATTAACATTTACTAACCATTATTCCGCCAATAAACATCTAAATAAATACATCTCTATCTAAATTAATGATTTATCATCTCCGCGAGCGATCGCAGTTTGAGTATAGTTCTGTGTAAATAGATAAACCGCTGTCAGCAGTTATTTCATAATCTAGAATGACAAAAACATTTGAATAATTCTGATAAAACATGCCAGTTGAGAAATGCAATAAAATACAATGTTTTGTTTGTTATAGCTTATTTCAATATTTCTGAGAATATTATTCAGTGAATTAACATTATCCAGTGAATTATTATTCACTCTTTAGCCTATTAAACAGCTTATAAACCTAAAACTGTAGTTTAAAATGAAGTTGATATTTTGTTTGAGTTTTCCCTCTTTTCCTCAGGTTTTAAATAGCCTGTAAGCGCGCGTTTTACTTTGACTTTAATATCAGCAGCACAAGCAGTGTTTAAAATAAAAACAGCAAATACTGTGGAACCAAATAAATGAGAAACGAATGTTTGTTTTTTAACTATCACTTAGATCAGGGTAATAGATCGTATTCACCTCTCACGTATTCTGTGTTTAGGAGAAATCACGGTTCTCTGGGCGCTGTGAATAGACTGAGGCGGCTCAAAGCCGCTGTATGAGCACATGATACACAAACTACTGCTCGCTGGATAAAAGAAGCAAGTGTCACACTAGTACACACAAGATTGGATGGGCAAGTTTTGTAATCAAGGTAAAGCTGAGTGACATGATCGTGCATTAGGCGCAGCGTTATGTCCGTTATAAATGATGCGCAAACGAACCGTGTATGTGTGCCTCGATCATATTTCTTGAATACAGCTCTGTATATAGTTGAATACAGCGACGTGAATAGTGAATAATAATAAATACTATTTTATTTATCATTATTAAATTAATGCAACATAAAGATACATCACAACAAGCCTTTTTAATTATTTATTTAATGTGTATTTTATAATTTATTTACTTTTCACTTGGTAGATCTCGGTGAGTTTTCTCCCAGACTATAAGATTAATGTCAGACTCAGAAGTCAAAACGGGCGCTTTTACATTTCGTTTTGAAACTCTTCCACATCGTGTTGTCTGTGTCACCTCACTCTTCTTGTCTGTCATCTCTCTTCACGTGATAAATGAAATCTGATCTGTGATGTAGAGGTCTGTGCGGGACTGTTTCCGGGATTTTTGTCTTGTCAAGAGTCTTGAATTTATTGACTGATAAATGTAAATAACATTTTGCTGCCAACACGGAATAAAGTTTCACAGAGAGGAAAAAAGTTATACAAAAATTGTAATCCCTATTATAATTTGTTTTGTCAGGATATAATTCGTTTATGCTAACATTCAGCCTACAACACAATAGGAAAAAATGTAGGTTTAGCCTAATAGCTATTTTATTAGTCTTGTCAAAACACTAAATTCATTTAACATCTTGCTATTAACACAGTGAAAAGTGCAGCAGAGAAAAAATAAATAAATTCGACACAGTCTGTCATTTAAAATGATAGGATAAGCATAATACAAAAAAAAGGAAAGAGAATTGCACGTGCTTCAAGGACAGCGGAGTAATAAATCTGGTCGGGACAGCCGCGCAATGCAGACCTAGACTGCTGTGATGCAAGACTCTCGTTCGTCAGCCGCGTTCAGTTTTAATTTTAGTGTCCTCTATCTGAACGAATTTATTTTTATTACTATAAAAACAATCTAAAGGACGGTGGGGGACGGTCCCACGGTGAGCAAGTGATGTAACAGTGTTGCGGCTTAACACCAGTAACCCTCCTGCGGCAAGCCTACTTCACTCTGTTATTTATTTACTTTATAACAGTAAATAAATATCGGTTCTGAATATCGGTTATCGGTTAAATAAACTTTAAATAATCGATATCGGTATCGGTTATAAAAAGTCAATATCGATCACTAGTTAAGATACCTGCTGATCCTGTTGTTACACACTAAATAAAGGTCTAATTGTACTCTGTAGTGCCTGCACCTATGGAAAGAACCTGGAAATGGTCAAGTATCTACTCAGTCAGAATGCCGTGAGCATCAACCATCAGGGGCGAGATGGACACACAGGTATGATGACAGCAGTAATCTGGTATACATCAAAAAATTCTGACAAAAATGCAGAAATATTTCTGCTCTCATCCTTTGTGACTTGACATCTCAGTGTTATAAGAAAGACGTTTAATGTTTTGAGCTATGTTGGTAGTCTGGTTGATATTTGAAACAACAGGTCTGCATAGTGCCTGTTTCCATGGACACATCCGACTGGTCCAGTTTCTTTTGGACAACGGGGCAGATATGAATCTGGTAGCTTGCGACCCCAGCCGCTCCAGTGGGGAGAAGGATGAACAGACATGCTTAATGTGGGCCTACGAGAAAGGTATCTATCTATCTATCTATCTATCTATCTATCTATCTATCTATCTATCTATCTATCTATCTATCTATCTATCTATCTATCTATCTATCTATCTATCTAATCATATTATCTATGTATCGTATCATATCTATATATTTGATCTCACATGTAACACACACATATATATATATATATATATGAATTCAGAGAATGTCTAAAATGACAGAAAATAGGAAAGTTATTCTTGATCTATTACGTTTTATAACACTACATGATGGGTAAAAGCCTTGATTGTCATATGCGTGAGTGACAAATATACATTTTACTATATACATGTTATGATCCATGTGTGCATGTTCATTTTAGGTCATGATGCCATTGTTACTCTGCTAAAACACTACAAACGACCTCAGGATGATTCACCTTGCAATGAATATTCTCAACCAGGAGGGGGTATGCGACACTCTCCACATGTAGTCTGACAGATTGAACTGTGAATTAGCTGGTTGGACAAATCTGTTGCTGCTGTGAAATTTAGGGAAAGTATTTTATTGTTGTTTCTGTTGCAGATGGATCTTATGTTTCTGTTCCTTCTCCCCTGGGAAAGATCAAAAGTATGACTAAAGGTAAAGTGCACACACACACACACACACACACACACAGTTAGCTGACTCCATGAATCACTGTTGCTATGATACTCTTTTATGTGCTGAAATAATGCTACCCACAGTCACCAAAATCATCTGAGAGTCAGTGAGTCAGAAACTGTCTCCAAACAGCCTCCCACTGCGTAATTGTTACAGTTTAAGCCTTTAAGTTTGTATCTGTCACAAACATTACAAATAACGTAAACCATCCTTTGTGACTCATGGGCATATGTCATCAACATAAGCTGATTGGAGATTCATATAATGATTGATGTGAAGGTATCAAAACAAACTCCTGTTTACCCTCTTTTCTCCTTAGAGAAGGCAGATGTGCTTCTCTTGAGAGCAACTCTTCCATCAAACTTCCACCTTCAACTTTCTGAACTGGAGTTTAACGAGATTATTGGATCAGGTATGTCAGTTTAATGATAAATATTAGCTCTCCCTGAGTCCCCATTAAAACCTAATCCACTAAAACTCTGCAAACATAGGCTCCTTTGGAAAGGTCTACAAAGGAAGGTGCCGCAATAAGATAGTTGCAATTAAACGGTAAGAGCTTTTTACTTGTTTTCCTTATTGTACATCATGTATACAAAGTCAGCTGCCATTACCTTTCCTCAGGTACCGTGCAAACACATTCTGCTCAAAATCGGATACAGATATGTTCTGTCGGGAGGTATCCATCCTGTGTCGTCTCAACCACCCCTGTGTGATCCAGTTTGTGGGGGCATGTTTGGACGACCCCAGTCATTTTGCCATTGTAACCCAATATGTGTCCGGAGGATCACTGTTCTCACTGTTACATGAGCAGAAGAGGTGATTTTACTATGTGTATGTATGTTTGAATGTGTTTACACTACTGTTCAAGATAAATATATATCATTTTTCATTTATAATGTAACAAAGGATTTCTAGGTCAAATAAATGCTGTTGATTTATCAAACAGTTAAAAAAATATCAGTTTCCAAAAAAGTATTAAGCAGCGCTGTTTTCAACATTTATAATAATAAGAAATGCTTCTTGAGCACCAAATTACCATATTTGAATGATTTCTGAAGGATCATTTGACTCTGAAAACTGGAGTAACAATTGCTGAACATTTTTAATTACCATCACAAGAAATAAATTGCAAAAAATTAATTAGAAAAGTTTTTAAATGGCAATATTTCAAAACATTACTGTTTTTACTGTATTTTTGATCACATAAATGCAGCCTCACTGAGCATAAGAGACTTCTTTCAAAAACATTTAAAAAGCATTTACTAACCCCAAACTTGTAAGTATAATTTATATTGTATAATTTATAGCGAACATTATATATATATATATATAATGTGTTGAATGAGAGTGTGTGGGGATTTTATTACATAACTTGAAATGTTTTATGAAAGTGGGTGGTTAGTGTTGCAATTCTCATTTCCATAGTAACAGCATCTTCTCTCATTGGTGGAACTGGACGTTAAGGTCATGAATAGGGTCATTTTCAAAAAAGTTGGAGAAGTCCTGACTGGAATGTTAACTATAAGAGAAAGAAATCTGAAGCAATCTGTTTTAAGACCTACATCAGTTCCACTGATGCATCTGATTTCTTCTTAGTGCTTCATGTGCAGTTTAAGGCGATCATCATCTTATTGAACTGTTTGAGTTGAAATAATGGGTTTGTGTATTGATCAGTGGTGAGGAGGAGGTGTTCATTTAATGATGTCTTTACATCCAGAATCATCGATCTGCAGTCCAAGCTCATCATTGCCATTGATGTAGCGAAGGGCATGGAGTATCTGCACAATCTGACCCAACCAATCATTCACAGAGACCTCAACAGGTTAGTCACCATCATCATCATCATCATCATCATCATCATCACATGCTTCATTCAATAATCATGGTGTTTTTCTGTCCATTTGTTTAAACCATCCTATTACATGATGGGCAGCAGGGTGAAATGTAACATTCTGAGCTCGTTGTTTTGAACCTCCCTTCATCCAATTATATCTTTTCAGCCATAATATTCTACTGTATGAAGATGGACACGCTGTGGTGGCTGATTTTGGAGGTAAAACATCTTGCATCCGTCTGCTTTATTTTGTTAGAACAAAAACAGTTGAGTCAAGGTAAAAATCATGGATCCAAAATCACGTTTATGCATGGAAAAACTGAAAGCTTTAGGATTAAAAAATATATATATAATGAAGAAATCGTGACGATTTCTCAGTCACTGATCAAATCTGACTATGTGAATTTCTTTGTGCAAATGGTCAGATCTTCCGGCTTCAAGATACTCTTTGGATCATTGACAAATCTTGCTAATGTCAATCAACAGTTTCAGTGCTGTAATCATAAAAGAAAAAGTGGGACAAACCAAATTCCAAGACATGAAATTCATGTTTCAGATACTAATCATATCATTTCAAATGAAAAAACTGTATTAAATTATGAAAAGTCAATTTTGATCTCCACACTTTATGTAATGAACATACTTCTTTGTTGTTCTGCAGAGTCTCGCTTCCTGTTGTCTGTGGATGAGGATAACATGACTAAACAACCTGGGGTACATGCATTCTATGTTCTTGATTAGTAATCTATCAACCTGGGGTACATGCATTCTATGTTCTTGATTAATAATCTATCAACCCGGGGTACATGCATTCTATGTTCTTGATTAATAATCTATCAACCTGGGGTACATGCATTCTATGTTCTTGATTAATAATATCAACCTGGGGTACATGCATTCTATGTTCTTGATTAATAATCTATCAACCTGGGGTACATGCATTCTATGTTCTTGATTAATAATATCAACCTGGGGTACATGCATTCTATGTTCTTGATTAATAATCTATCAACCTGGGGTACATGCATTCTATGTTCTTGATTAGTAATCTATTAATTATCACCTCAAAAAGGAAATGCGTTATTAATCTCTTTCAGCACATGCAAGCTGTTTCAATACTGCTTACATTGCAGCTTTGGCTCTCTTGTTCAGTACGCCAGTGTGTCTTTGGGGGATATGTGTGCTGGTCCTTTGGGGTTAGCAGGCGTTTTGTAAGTCACACATTGTTTTGTGTTCGTCTTTTTGCTTTCATTATGCTCTGCAGAACCTGCGTTGGATGGCCCCAGAGGTGTTTATCCAATGTACACGCTACACAGTGAAGGCGGACATGTTCAGCTATGCTCTCTGCCTGTGGGAGCTGCTCACTGGGGAGATTCCATTCGCACATCTCAAACCAGGCACTGCACTGTGATACCTAATACTGACCCTCAATGCCCTTCAGACTGGGTTATATGGTTTTATTTTATCTGTATTTGGAACCTTTATGGGGTTTCCATCTTTATTTTCAAGTTGATTAACAAAATATTAATTATAAAATAATAAAAAGCTAAAAATGAAAATGTACTCACCCTCAGGCCATCCAAGATATAGATGGATTTGTTTTGTGATTCAAAAAGATTTGGAGAAATTTTGCATTACTTGCTCACCAGTGAATTATGGGGGAAGTCGTGGCCTAATGTTAGAGAGTCGTACTCGTAATCCAAAGGTTGCGAGTTCGAGTTTCAAAACTGTATCAATATTATGGCAATAAATAGAAATTTGAATTAAAAAGGTCTCTCTCTCATCTCTGTGAACTATTTACAGCTGCAGCTGCTGCGGATATGGCGTATCATCATGTCCGCCCTCCTATCGGATACTCGATTCCCAAACCCATCTCAGCACTGCTGATGAAAGGCTGGAATGTCTGTCCAGAGGTGAGTGACTCACAAAAAAGCACTATGAATTTAGATTAGCTACTTCTCCACAGTTTAAAAAAAGACCAAAGTTGAAATAGTGTTAGTTTTCTGTCACCATGCATGGCCCTATTAAATCCTTTCATGAACTACTTCACTGTGCACACTAAGTCGGTTTATAATCATCCAGATTACCCAGAATGCCTCATCTCTCTAGCTCAGGACAAGTTGTATTTCTATTTCTGTTGATGAGCATCCAGTTGTTACCCTAACGTATCTCTCTACAACAAACCTGTGCCAGGTGTTTTTCTCATATACAGAGTTTTTCAATGTTCTCAGCGCTGGTCCCTCAGGTGCGGAGCTGAAACAGTGTCAAGCGTGCTTGTTAGAAATGTGCCCTAGTACCAAGTGCAGCTTGACACTATTCTCGAGAGCACAGAGCTATTGCTGAGCAGCACTTTAAAAGAGCCAGGATGCCTACAGCTTGTACGGTGCTTTCATTTAGTGTTGCTTAAAGAGATGAACAAGATTCAGTTTGAAATAACTGCTTTATAATTTAATACATGACTATTGTATTTCAATTATCTAATTTATTCCAGTGATTTTCGGCAGCCATTACTTCAGTCTTCAGTGTCACATGATTCTTCAGAAATCATTCTGATATGCAGATTTGCTGCTCAAGAAACATTTGTTGCTATTATCAAAGTTGAAAACAGTTGTGCTGCTTAATATATTTGTGGAAACATTTATGTACGTAAACAACGTAGGATTCTTTTTCAAGCAATTCATCGCAGCATTTCAACGGTGGTGTATAATGGTCTTCATGGTCTTTGTAATTCATGTGTTTTTTGTGTCTCTTTTCTCTGATGAAGTACTGTGTCTGGTCTTTGAAGTCCTTCACTCTGAATGATACTTGGGCTGCGAGTCCTCCTCAGAGGAGCAGCTGATTGGATAGCAAGAGATTATTTCCTGTACTTCAACCAAACCTCTCTATTGAAAATCCCCCTATTTTTGACTCTCTCTGACAGGAAAGACCTGAGTTTTCGGAAGTGGTTGCCAATTTAGAGGAATGCCTGTGTAACGTAGAGGTAGCATACATGCATATATCTACTATACATTATTACTCTATTTGTCCAGTACTTATTCATATTTCTATGTGTGTACAGCTAATGTCTCCAGCCTCCAGTAATAGCAGTGGTTCTCTTTCGCCCTCATCCTCCACTGACTGCCTGGTAGCACGTGGCAGTCCTGGACGAAGTCACGTAGCTGCCCTTCGCTCGCGCTTCGAGTTGGAATATGCCCTCAATGCCCGTGCCTATGCATTTTGGACCCAAAAGTACACAAACACACAAATCTATCACAAACCTACGTACTATACAAGAATGAGATAATGGTTTTGCAAACTGAGTTGTATTTGCTAGGAAAAGCCTCCCACCAATTTATCACTGAACTACATTAGTGAGACAACGAATATGAATTTAAATAGAGACCATTCTGTCATACCCATAAATAAATGGAGGAGTCAGGTCACCTTGCTCTTTTGTTTAGTCAGTGCCATGCAGTCCAGCCACAACACTTCTGTACAGTCTGAAGTGCTGTTGCTTGGAAACCGAGGCATGAAAACAAAAGAAAGCAACTGCAATGAAACGTGTGTGATATTCACACTGAGAACCTTTGCTGGTGGTCACCTCTTAATTCTTTATGGGTGGTGATGAATGCGTGTGTTTTGGAGGAACCTGGCAACTGTCAACAAAACCGCCAACTGAGAAATAACTAGAAGGGACTCCTACATTGGAGACTAATTTAGTCATGATCTTTGCAATATGTGACCCTGGACCACAAAACCAGTGTTACGTGTCAATTTTTCGACAATTGAGATGTATACAACATCTGCAAGCTGAATAAATAAGCTGTCCATGGATGTATGATTTGTTAGAATAGGACAATATTTGGCTGAGATACAGCTATTTGAAATCTGTAATCTGAGGATGCAAAAAAAAATCAAAGTATTGAGAAAATCACCTTTAAATTTGTCCAGATGAAGTCCCTAGAAATGCATATTACTAATCAAAAATTAAGTTGTGATATATTTACGGAAAGAAATTAACATGAAAATTTTCATGGAACATGATCTTTACTTAATATCCTAATGATTTTTGGTTTAAAAGAAAAATAGATAAGTTTGACCCATACAATGTATTTTTGGCTATTGCTACAAATATACCCCAGCGACTTAAAGGGATAGTTCACCAAAAAAATGTAATTCTGTCATCATTTACTCACCCTCAAGTCATTCCAAACTTGTATGAATTTCTTTGTTCTGCCGAACACAAAATAATTTTGAAACCAGGCGGTTTTGGGGCACCATTGTCTTCCATAGTAGGAAAAAAAATACTATGGAAGTCAATGGTGCCCCAGAACTGCTCTGTTTCTCACATTCTTCAGCAGTGGCGCCTGCAGGTGTTCGGCTGTATGCACTGTGCGTACCATGAGCGCTCAGACCGAAGATTTGCCTCGCAAACATTTCAGCAGTTAGTAGCTCTATGTGTCCCGTATCTCTGTCACCTGAACAGCCATGCCATTAATTATGAATTGATCAGTCTTTTGCACCCCAAAGTCAATTTTTACATATGAATATCATGCCAAATAAAAACATAAATTCGTGCTATGCATGCACCTTTATCATATAAGATCGGGTTAGCCTACAATAATTAATTAGGCTAGCTTTTTTACAAATGGGCACCGGCGGATTTATTCATTTGGGGGCCCTAAGCTAATTTCAGATACGGAGCCCCAACACAATTATTATATGCTCTTTTACTCGTAACCCTTGTTTTGCTCACCAGCTCTCTCTCATTATAGCTATACCTATTATCTATTATAACTATTACCCCTTCACAAATTAAGTAGCCTAAATAATTAGTCAAACTGATGCTATTCTAAAGCCATATCAAGCTACCTTATTTTCTTCGGATCACAAAAGAAGACGCTTGCACTTATCCATTTAATGAATTGTAAACTTCTTCAATCTTTTTACAAAAAGGATTAAAATGTCATAAAAATTTCCGTGCAACTTGTTCCGTATTCCAAGTGTTCTTAAGGCATATGATAGAGTTTGCAGAGAAACAAATCGAAAATGTAATCTATTAAGCGAAAATCTCCAGTCATTGCATGCGTGCATTTATATGCTTTTTAGTTTATAGTTAATTTTCATTTATAGTTTGTGCTGGCATGCCTAGGAAAAGCACACAAGAGAGTCATTTTGAAACATCAAGTCATAAATAAAATTATGACTTGAAACAATCATTTCTTTATTGAGGTGAATATATCTGTTCTGAGACAGTCAAAACAGCTTAGAATGCACGCAAAGAGCGCTCCGTCTATAATCACTAAAAGCCGTCACTCACTTCAGTTCATCGCGAGCTCACGTTCCATTAGTAAGCTCTACACTGCACAATGAATCTTTTATTTACATCTTATCTACACGTTGTTATAATGAGAGGATTCACAAGCTTGCAGAACTCCGCACCTGACAAAAACTCGCCATTTTGAGTGGTGGTGAGTGAACATTTGACGCTCTCCGTTTCACAAACACATACTGGTGCATTTGCCAAATATGTTTCGCGGATATCAGACGGGGCCCCTGATTCCCTGGGGCCCTAAGCAGGCACTTACCTCGCCTATTGGTTAAATCCGCCCCTGCAAATGGGAATACAACAAATTCACAACAGTGTTTTACATTCAAGCTAGGCTACCCATAAAATTGATTGTGAAAAGTTCTTTAAAAGCATCTGGAATGCAATAAAGTAATTTTTAAGCGTTTGCTGCATGGATTAAAAAAAGAATTGGCTAAATAATTCACATCAGCCAAAATTGCATTGCAGCAAATCTTTTAAATGTTTAGGTAATCAGATTAATAAAATCTGAAAATATAAGCAGCTATACAATTATAGGCTTAACTTGTTTATTTCTATGAAGTAATACTGTTTTAATTATATTTAACATTTCAAGTCCATTCATTGCACGCAAGCCACCCAATAATCACAATAAGCTTTGTGGGTTTTTTTTCATCATAACATAAAGTCTCATCTTTCTGTACATTTTGAGATCGAATACAAACAATAAATGTGTTTTGCATTTTTTATTTGTAGTGAGGTAACTACATTCGCCTCAGTCAATTATATTTTCCTCTTTTAATATTTGCATCATGAAATAAACATGAATAAATATTTGAATGCATATTTAAAAATAAAATCTGAACAATTAATACGAATGTCTCATGAAATCGGTCAATTAGAGTTTAAAAAATATCTATAAGCCTACATGTTTTTGCTGATTTTCGTGTTAAGAACTTTTTTTGCGGAGTGTAATTTTCACATTAATGTTTTGAAGGTAAGTGGTTGCAATCAATGTACTTTAGCTACATTTAAACAGAAATTAGGTTGACTTTACAACATTTGTATTTATTTATTTAGGCTAAATATAGCTAAAATAAATAGTATAGCTAAAATAAACCACTTATCTTATAAATGTATTATCTTTTTTTCTGTGTGTCTGCCACTACACACCCCCCCCAACCCCCTTCTGTGTGTACCCTCGGAATAAATCCTGCAGGTGCGCCTGTTCTTCAGAATATCTTGCTTTGTGTTCAGCAGAACAAAGAAAGTCATACAGGTTTGGAACGACTTGAGGGTGAGTAAATGACAACAGAATTTTTCTTTTTGGGTGAATTATATCTTTAAGACTGGTTTTGTGGTCCAGGGTCACATATGATGTTTTACGTAACCAGATCTAGCAATGTACACAGTCTGGTGTCGTATGAGCAATAAATCAGTCTAAAGTGACACTGTGAATGACTAAATAGAAAACAAATTCAATAGAGGATCATCTGAGCAGGACAAACCCTGCAAGGCCTCATTGAGCTGATATGACAACAACAATGCAACAGAAGTGTATCCTATTTAGCATCATTAAAATTTCATATCACAGAATAATCCTGCTTGTTCTGTGGTCTTTAGTGTAAACCAATACTAATCGCGTTGTTGATTCAATCCTTTCTTTTATTTTGACAGCTCTGGTCGGAGGTCTTCACAGGGCTTGTCCCTAGATGAGCTGAGGAGGAACATGCAGTTTCCACCCATTGACAGAAATGGTTCGTGTCCAACTGGAAATGACTATCAAACGTGTGATTCATCTGTTTATGTAACAGCTTAATGGGGGGCAAAATTGTTTTTCATTTTAATTCACATAAAATATGGCAACAATCATGTTGATATAATCCATGCAAATTAGTTTTGAAGTTAGCATGACATTTTCACAAAGAGGAGAGCTCTGTGTGCATGGCAGCATATGGTGCAATAAGTGGGTGGTTGTATTATAGTGCGTGTCAGTCACTGTGTTCCTTGCTGTTCCCGCAGGGTATGTGTCAGATCCCATGAGCACCATGCGTTTCCATTCGTGCAGCAGCAATGGAAGTTTTGAGGACAGCAACTAGAAGCAGCAACTCTCTGAAGAACATCACACGCAAACACACGTGCACACATGACATGTCTGATTACCATACTTATGAGTTTTGACTTTTAAAAAACACTATTCACATTGTTGTCGAAGTCGTAATGTTCAAAGAGCTCCGACTTCTTTCAACCAAAATGGCATGACAAACATGAATCAGAACCTCACAATGAGTCATTTGGCAAATAAGAGTGTTATTAAAGAAACGAGGTCAGAGAGCGTGAACAGAGTAGAATATCAGAATTGTCAACTTGTAATTATTATGGTGAACACACCATATTTACTCTAAGGACACATAATACTCAATTTGGATGAGGCATTGTGTGTAATTTTTAAGATTTATACATAGGATACAGTTATACATTTTCATTATACACACTATTATCTCAAAGTTTTGATTTCAAAGTCAAAACTTGTATTTTTATTGTTTTATTGTTTTTATATTGTGTTTGGGGTTTCAGTGTCAAGTAAATATCTAGTAGAGCAGGACAAATAAATGTATTTCAGTATTTTATTCTGATCTCAAAAGACAAATAAGCCAGCTAGTGAAACAGGAACTTGAAAAGATCATGACTGATATCACCTAACAACACAGGCACCGTTAGAGCAACGTGGCCTTGCTTGTGATTTTAACCCTTGTGCATTGTTCAAATTCACTACCCTTTCGTTATGTTCGGGATGAAAACAGCCACTAAATTAACTGCTGTAAAATGTATCTGATAAATATTTTTACCATTTTTTTGCATAAATCTGTTAATCAACCTCAGTCCTGATCAAAACTAAAAAAAAATCCAGGATTTTTACTCTTTAATTGCCAAGTTCATAAGTGATGTCACTGATTTTGGAAAAAACACACAAAATTACTTATTTTCAATATAAAAAGTGATTGTGGACTGGAATTTTTACTTTTATCACAGTCTTGGGCATGTCCAAGATTAGGAAAACATTGGCTTTGATGCATTGTTAGTTTTGAGCAGCATCAGATTTACATTTTTCTCCCTCATTTACTGTTCGTGGCTGTTTTGCCCCATTGACTTCCATTATAACGACATTTTTTGATTGCAAAGCCATGACACCATATAATCATGCATTTTGATTGTTGGTGGTTTTCCTGTTGGGAAGAGGTCAAATTTGTAATTTTTACAGTTGATCACCAGGTAGCACCATTAACCCTTTAGATAGGCCTGTGCAAACAAAAGCTTAGTTTCGGAGTTATATGGAGTATAACAGCATATTATAGTATGTGTGTGTGTGGTGTGTGTGTGTTTGTGTGTGAGAGAGAGAGAGTGACCTTTGTGCACTTACCTTGATGCGTCTGATAAAATCTAAATATGCACCTCAGCTCTCAGAACTACATGGAGTAAACAAAACAAAGTAAGTGTATTTATGCACCTGCTGCCTTTTGATGGTGAGAAGTATAGATGGCCTATGTGTGAAATGCTTGTCTTTTCTTGATGTAAAGAGCCATGTATAAAGCCAGTTTAAAACCTTAAAATCCTTCAGTGATACACTTTTCAATTTTTTTCTGTAAACAATCTACTCTGCATTAGATTTATGAACATAATTTATTATGAACCAAAATGCAATAACAACTTCAAATAAACTGAACAATGGTGCAAGAGTTGAGGATGGATGGAGAACTAAACAATTATTCTAAGTATTTAGTGTGAGAATTGTGTGTGTGTGTGTGTGTGTGTGTGTGTTCAGTCTTTCCAGCAGGACTTGCAGCATATCACTTGGTGCTCTTTGCAAGTGTGTCCACCACAACAGATGCAAGAGCTGAGTGTTCTTTTTTTTTGTCCTCTGCACCACTTGCATGTTCCCCTTTTCACTCCTGAGCTGCTGGTGCCTGCTGCTGTCTGTGGATTTGTGTCTAGAGGGACAGCTGCAGGAGACTGAATCTCTCTCACCAGTGCAGTAATGGCACATACCTTGTGTAGATTTTCGACACTTCCTTTGCAGCGGTTGTAATCTGTGGTTTGTGACAATACATACTGCAGCTCGCTGGAGGGGTCAGGCTGCATAATAATTTCTAAAACTTTGGTACAAGTCAAGTCCTTTCTCATGTTGCTTGCTGCTCTTCTCACCATCAAATGACCAGCAGGATGGTATGCAAGGGTTTAAATCCACTTATCTTGTTTTTATTTAGTCTGCACTTCTCACCATCAAAGGCAGCAGGTGCATAAATACACTTACTTTGTTTTTGTTTACTCCATGTAGTTCTGAGAGCTGAGGTGCATATTTAGATTTTCTCAGACGCATCAAGGTAAGTGCACAAAGGTCACTCTCTCTCTCTCTCACACACAAACACACACACACTCACACACACATACTATAATATGCTGTTATACTCCATATAACTCCATATACAAGCCAGAAACTAAGCTTTTGTTTGCACAGGCCTATCTAAAGGGTTAATGGTGCTACCTGGTGATCAACTGTAAAAATTACAAATTTGACCTCTTCCCAACAGGGAAAACCACCAACAATCAAAAATGCATGATTATATGGTGTCATGGCTTTGCAATCAAAAAATGTCGTTATAATGGAAGTCAATGGGGCAAAACAGCCACGAACAGTAAATGAGGGAGAAAAATGTAAATCTGATCCTGCTCAAAACTAAAATGCATCAAAGCCAATGTTTTTCCTAATCTTGGACATGCCCAAGACTGTGATAAAAGTAAAAAAAATTCCAGTCCACAATCACTTTTTATATTGAAAATAAGTAATTTTGTGTGTTTTTTTCTCAAAATCAGTGACATCACTTATGAACTTGGCAATTAAAGAGTAAAAATCCTGGATTTTTTAAAATTTTAGTAGTTTTGAACAGTACTGAGGTTGATTAATAGATTTATGCAAAAAAATGCAAAAAATATTTATCCGATACATTTTTATAGCAGTCTAATTTAGTGGCTGTTTTCATCCCGAAGGTAGTGAATTTGTCCACGGTGCATCGTTGAGTTTTGAAAAATTTCAAAGCATTTTCCTAAAATATGTGTTAAAATAAGATTTGTCACCAAAAATCATTCCATTTGCTGAAACACAAAAAAGTTGTGGCCAAATTAACACTCAACAGCACCCCTTAGTGGACGAAAACGTCCCCAACAGCACATAAGGGTTAAATCCCATGATCTGTATGAATATGACAAGAAGCAAAGATACAATAGCAATTTATGTGAACTAATTCAGTGTAAAATCACAAGAACACCATTAAACTAGTGCCAAAAATCCAAGGTGTTCATGTCATTCACATCACACTGTGCATCTGCATATTAAAGTGTTCTGGATACTAATCGAAAGTGCAAGCATTGAGGTTTTAGTTAAATTCTCTTAGTTAAGTCCTGAAGTATATCAGTATACTGCTAGTGCAGTTTGACCAACTGGAGGGCTCCGTATCATGAATAATTAAATTATTTTTGCTGTGCGAGTCCTACGGTGTCTATTTTCAGTGGGCTGTTGATAGCTTCCCTACCAAGACCATGATTCGCTATGGGTCTCTGATAAGGAAAAGGAAGTGCCACTATTTTAAGGCTATTAATGTGGGTCCAATTCTGCTCCTGAAAAGCCAATGTCTTGCAGAGTTCAGTTCAAACTTTCCCCAACACACCTGTCTTTAAGTTCTAGTAATCCTGAATACCCTGATTAACTGGTTCAGATAAGATTAATTGGGGTTGTACCAAAACTCGGCAGAACAGGAGAAGGATTGGACACCCCTGGGTTGGCTGAAGGATTTACTATTGTTCTAATAACTGTTCTCTGTGTGAGCAGTCGTTAATCTCGGATATCCTGCGGGCCCAAAAAACCTTGAGTCATCCAATGAGAAAGTGCTTAAAGTGTCTCTGCTGCTGAGAGTTTGTTTTAAATGACCATCGATTACTTTGGTTCTCCTGTTTCCATCCGACTGTCTGGAAAGGAAGTCTACACTTGCAGTGTCATCTTGGCTTCCATTTTCCGATTTATTGATGATTGTGAGGTCTGTAATTACTGTGATTGTTGGACTCTGAGGTTCGATACACTCTGTCTGAGATACATGTTCAGGTTGCAAATTGTGTTCTGAACTCTCCAGGGCCTCTTTGTTACTTGCTTCCTCTGTTTGGGATAAATGTGTGGATTCGTCAGTCATATTTTGTTGATTACTTCTTTCTGACTCTTTTCCATTCAGGTCTAAATTTGTCGGTACATCCTGATGTTCAGTTTCAGATGGTGCTTGCTCTTGAATGTCGTCAGATGTTGCTGTTGTCCCTAGGTTTATGACATCATCTGATATTGACGTTTCCTGTCCAGCAATGTCTTTTTGATAGATCTGTTCATCATTACTCTGCCTTGACCAAGTAGTGACCAAAGATTCTTTAGTATCTCCAGCCTCCTGGACTCTTTCATCTTTGGTTGAGGCATGTATACTCTCTTTCGAGTGATTACTCTGTTCATCTGCTTCTATGGCCTCAGCTTTAGTCTCTGTTTTCAAGCTTTCAACTACAGACTCTGTGTTCTCATTGAGATTTTTCCTTTCAGGAGTTGCAGTTTCATCTCTACTCTTGAGTGTTTCATCAAGGCCCTCGATATCAGTACTTGTTGGTGCGTCTGTAGCATTTAATACTTCACCATTTAGCCTCTCCTCGGTTTCTTCTGAGATGAGAGCCTCTTCATCAAGAGGCTCGATAAATGTCTGAAAATATCTTGATTCTTGGTGTATGTTAATCCAGTTACTTACTAGATCCACACCAACTGCTTTAGTCAAAGCTGCTGAATGAATGGCCAGATCTTCTGAATCGATGCTCAGAACTGGATCTGTGACTTTCTCCACAGGCTGTGATTTCAGTGAATGGGAAACCGATGAGGCACCATCATTATTTACAGAATTCACTTTCTTCTCCAAAGGTTCCACTGGATCACCACCAATTACTTCAGAAGCATCTCTACTTCTCAGTTCATTGTCAGTACCTTGCAGTTCTGACTCAGTTGGTTCTTGTGCTTTGGTATCTGCTGAGACAATGTCATTTTCTGTATCCTTATTTATTGTCTCCTGGGTTATCTGAGAGGTTATGTTTTCTATGAACGTTGTTGCAGATGTTTCTGATTCTTTATCAGCCTCTTCTTTGTCATCCTCTTTGTCTACTTTTAGATTTTCACTGGGCTGGTCCACATGTTCATCGCCCAATAGAGACATTCTTTCTGAGGGAACAAGTTCAGCATCTGACTTGTTTTCAATCTCTTGCTCGTTGTCATCGTGTTTTCTTCTTTAACATCTTTATCAGTTTCTGGCTTTTCATTATCATCTTTAACTTCTTGAGCCCTATCGCCAGTTGTCTCACCCTCTGATTTACCTTGCATTTCCTCTTGAATATATTCTTCTACCTTCTCAGCCTCCTCAAGAATGACGTCTTGTCTTTCTCCATTTTCGGTATCTATGTTACTATCTAGCAGGTCATTATTCACCCCAGCAGGTTCATCACCTTCTTCCTTGGTACTGGCCTCTGTATCATCATTGCGTGCCCCCCTTGAACCTATTTCATTTTGTTCTTCCTGTGAAGCAGATTCCTTATTTTGGTCCTCAGATTTGACCTCTAGTTTTTGGGCTGTACTTTCATCAGAAACGGCCTCTTCTTTTCCATCCCCTGCCTCTAATGTATTCTCACTAATTTTGTTCATATCTGTCACCTCTTTCTCTGGCTCTTCTACCAACTTTGCAGCATTTTCTAGCTCATTCTCTACACAATTTCCATCTACTCCCTCTGCCATCTTATCTATCTTCTTGTCCTCCATCTCTGCTTCTCCTTCCTCTTTCTGAGCCTCATCTTCCATTGTTTCATCTTTCACTTTTTCAGTTTCTCCTCCATTATCATCCTCAGTGTTTGGTTTCTTTTGCCCTTCTTCCTCTTCCTCAACACTAAGTTTGTTTCTAACCTGTTCATCTTCTGTTTCAATCTGTTCATCATCCTCTTTTTCATTACCCTGTGTCCTCACATCTTGAAGATCCTCGGACTCATTTTGTCTATTCCCAGCCTCACTAGACAGTTCTTCAGCTTCACCTTCTTTATGTTCATCATTCACACCATCTTCATCTTTTTCTGTACTGTTCTCACTTTCTTTCTCTTCTGCATTTAAATTATCGCCACCCTCTAACCTATTTTCTTTCTCACTATCTTGGGTCTCTTCATCCTCAGATTTCTCTTTCACTTTTTCGATTTCTCCTCCATTATCATCCTGAGTGTTTGGTTTCTTTTGCCCTTCTTCATCTGCCTCAACACTAAGTTTGTTTCTAACCTGTTCATCTTCTGTTTCAATCTGTTCATCATCCTCTTTTTCATTACCCTGTGTCCTCACATCTTGAACATCCTCTGACTCATTTTGTCTATTCCCAGCCTCACTAGACAGTTCTTCAGCTTCACCTTCTTTATGTTCATCATTCACACCATCTTCATCTTTTTCTGTACTGTTCTCACTTTCTTTCTCTTCTGCATTTAAATTATCGCCACCCTCTAACCTATTTTCTTTCTCACTATCTTGGGTCTCTTCATCCTCAGATTTCTCTGTCTCCTCTTTTCCCAGATTTTCACTTCTATCCTGAACCTCTAGCTTTTCTGCAGCTTCTTCCTCTGCCTTATCTTCACTAGATTTTTCTCCATCGTCCACCTTACCATCATCAACCTTGTCATCTGTCTCCTGTACCATTTCCCCTGTTGACCTATCAACCCCAGCCTCATCTGCTAGGTCTTCTCTTTTATCTCTGTCTGTCTGTCCATCGATCCTCCTCTCCATGTTCTGATCTACGTCATCAGTGTCTCGCTGCCTTTCAGTGTCACCTGTTTCTGTACCATTCTCTGTCTGAGATGCCTGACCCGTGTTTGTATTTCCAGTGTCCAGCGTTTCAGCATGTGTCTCTGGTTCTTGTACTAATGGTTCTTTGTCTTTTTTAGACTCTGTATTAACCTCTGCATTTGTATTGTCCCCATCCTTAACTTTCTCCTCTACCTCCTCAGTTTCATTTTTAACTTCCTCCTCTCTTTTATCTTGTTGTTCAACCTCACATTGTTCTTCTGCCCTGTCTAAACTTTCTGCTCCCTCCCGAGTCTCATCTATTTCTTGTACTTCTTCTGTGTGGAAATGAGGTTCCAGTGCATTTGTCTCTTCTGCAGGCTGACCCTTCTCAACATCATCATGCGCCCTTTCCTCACACACAACCTCAGGTGTGTTAGCTTTACTTTCATCCAGAATGTCATCCCGTGTATTTGATGGTTGTGGCGAAGTGATTTCAGCCATTTCGGTTCCTGTAAAAGCGAGCATTTATAATTAAACCATTTTATATTTATACATATTTACAAACACAAAACTGTCAATAGTTTGTTTTTACTACAGAAACTAATTTGTTGTGTAAAAATTATCTTTACTAGTGCTATTTTGGAAATAAATGACAGAAAATTAAATTGTCATTGAGCTTTATATGATCTGTGGACTGCGTTAATTAAAAGACATTTTTGTTTTACCTTGGCCATCCTGTTGGGTCTTTACTGAGCCCCCTTCATCTTCCTCTGTGCTTGAATCACTAAACTCTGGCTCTGAACTACATTGAGATTCCTTCAAAATGGCCTCAGCCAGTTTCTCCGGCATTGACTTGGCTGTTTATAGTCACGGGGAATGAGGCAGCCATATGACATCCATAACAAAATGTTAATGTTACCTTGTGAATTAACTAAATGAATAACAGTCACAACTAGAAGAATGAATTTCATATAAAGCATATTTAGAAATGAAACCGAGAAAGCAATTAAACACAATAGTGTAAATAAAACAGTTTCTCAAAAGTTTATTACCACAAACACAGCAAACACTTTGATTGGGAACAAAGCATGCAGCAAACAATCACTTAAATGCTTGCACACAGGACGGGTCTCCAAAAAGGATCCATAACCATCTCTGATGAGAATACACATGAAATTTACACAACACTTGAAGTGTAACAATTAAGCCAAACAGTGTATTTAATCATGTGTGACAGAAAACATCAAACATGGTTAGATGCATGCACATTGATTCACACATTCAAATCAGAAACTTAACACAAAATCACAAATAGAAAACACTGCTCTGTATTCCCATCATTTATACAGGCAAATCCACAAGAGCCAACACGTAATGCATACTATATAGATTGTTTTGAAGTGCACTTGTCATATTATGAAATATAAGTAGCTCAAAAATAAGTCTAAACATTCATGATGAATTGAAAGTCAAGACAGATCAGGTTATACAGAGCAGTATGCTTATGGAAAACACATAACATGCTATCAAAAAAATATTTGATGACAAACCAATCAATACAGTGTTGTTTGCAAGACCACATAGAGTTAAACAAACTGGGCTCTCAGTGGCCTTGACAATTACACAGAAAAGTATGTTACATATGTTCTGCTTTTAACACAATCAGAACTCGAGTAATTAGTGAGGTCATGTACTTGTCATTGTCCTCTCCTCAGGTGAAGGTAAGTAAAGTTTTTCAGGTAGTATTAGAGTAATAAAATATGCTCATAAGTTAAAGCTGAAATGTGTAATTCCTGTGTCTGTAGTGACAATAAACAAATATCTAAAAACAGATGTCTGCATATTAAGTTGGGATAGAAGAAAGTATTTTAACATCTAACAAATTACACTTCAGCTTTAATAAAAAATGCAGTGTGAGGTAACTAAACACTTTGTTTATCTTACAGCAATCCCAGCTAGTTCATTTGTAAATAGCATAAAACAGACCCTCCAGTTCTGATGTTGTAAAAGCTATCATGAATAAACACAAAAGATCATGCCAGGCACACAGCACTATTTTCATGCAGACACTCACCTCTCTCCGGCTCATTTTCTTGTGGCTTATCTTCAGGTTTGGCATCTTCCCCAGATTGCTCACCTTCAGTTCCCTCTTTCTTGTCTGTGTCTTCTGACATTTCCAGGTCACTTTTGTCCATGCCATCCCCTGGACTATCCTGTGTCCCAGAGTCTTCTGCTGCAGCTTGAGGCAATGTAACATTGCTGGACACTGTGGCCTCTGTCTCCTCTGGTTTGGACTTAGCTGTGGGGAGAACTTCCTCTGAATGTAAGCTCTCCTCTGGAACATCAGCAGTGGTGACTTCTTTGGTGTCCTCCACAATTTCTCTTTCACTGTTGTCATTGCTGGACAAGCTGGACATTCGACCAGATGAGACTGATGAGGACCTTTTGACCTCTGAAGGAAGAAGACAAGTAATCTGTGAGTATTAGGTGTTTAAGAAACAGTTAGTTCATATTACATGTTGACAAATTTAGCTGAAAAGTGTGATCATAAAGTAATACGTACTAGACATACTGGCATCATCACTGTCAGAGTTGCTTTTCTCTTCATTTATGTAATTTTCATCCCTGGTCTCGGTTTCTTTTTCTCCTCCATTAGCAGCAGGTGATGGATTTTCCTCTACTTCATCACCATCTTCAACTGGGCCTTCATCATCTGCCTCAAAGTCCTCCTCGTAGTCTATATGAGAGCACAACACAAATGGTCATTTAAAGGTGCATTCAAATAACTTTTGTGTATTTAGCATATACATTTTGTCATTATGTGTCCTATGGGATTCAAACCCATGGCCTTGGTTTGCTAGAGTCATGCTCTACTGCTCTTTTACTACTAATGCAATAGCTGGGACCATGTTTTTAACCTGCATAGTACAATAGCCCTGCAGAGGCATCAATTAAAAATTGTGTTTTTGAAATCAGCAAACTCATAGAGTTTATACCGTCTTTGGTCTTTTTCTGTCGTGTTGTTTCTCCATTAGCTTCTGTCTCCATTTCCTGAGGTGTGTCAGGTTCTGCATTGGAATGTAGTTCAATATCTTCATCTACATCTGTGGCCTCCTTAGCATTAGAGGATTTAGAGGTTGGCAGCTCCTCTTTCACTCTTTTTTGAGGAGGGGTGGGTTTTTTGTCCAAGCCCATAGCAATAATACACCTGAAGAATGACATCATACAAAACCATAAAGCATCTTGATTAGTGGTTGACCAGTGTGGGGTTTTTCAATAGCCAAAGCCAATAATGATAAATAGGGAATGTGGTTTTATATTTTCAGATATTTTAAAATACATTTTACTCCTGTGATAAAGCTGAATTTTCAGCAGCAATTATTCCGGTGTCTCCTGATCCTTCAGAAATCATTCTGATATGCTTGTTGTGCTTCTTAATATTTTTTGGGAATACACTTTTTAACTTATTATTGTTATAAATGTATTTACTTTAACTTTTTATCAATATAATGCATATTTACTGAATAAAAGTATTATTAAAAAAATACTTACAGATCCCAAACTTTTGAAAGGTAGTTTGTACATATATATAATTGAAATTGATATATATTGAAATACATTTTCATTACTTGTAGCATGGAGAGGCTCCTTCCACTCCACAAAATCCAAAGTGTCCATGTCTGCCTCCTAGCCGAGCGCCTTTCCTGTGTTTGAACTCACAGCAGGAGCTGAGCCGTTCCACTTGCAGGCCATTCAGGAAGAACGTAAGACTGAAGGGAAATCCCTGGTGGCGTCTTGACACAAACTGGAAGACTTCTACAAGTAAGGGTAAGCAAAGAATGTTCATTTTAATTTGCCTTTGATGATTGTGTTTTATAATCAAAGAGGAGAATCACATTATATAAGCATAATATATTCTAATATATGCGACACTACCAGATAAGAACCACTTATTATCAAAAAGCCCCCAGATCAATAGTGTAACTCATGGTGTCCTTAAAATCTGAATTACAAAGCACAGGTGTACAGAGACCTACACTGACCTCCTTCTCTCGGGTTCCCTTTGTAGACACAAAGGTTCTCTCCTCCACAGTGCTGCTGGAAGACCTTCACTTCATCTCTCAGGTCCATCAGATCATGGGACAGGTGAACACTCTTCCCAAAGTACACCATGCTTACTAACACTTTACTCTGGGCTGATGTCCTCTGGAGAGAAGACGGCTGAAGACGGAAGCGTATAATAGTATATTTGTGAGTGAAGGTTTATTTTAATGTAAATAACTTCAATGTACTGACCTCTGTAGCAGCTGTTGGTGCCGTAGTGGGTCTTAACTTGCGACCCCTGAGTGTGCCGTTCGTTCTCGGCCCTCTTTCTTTTTTCTTTGTGAGGGGTGGCACAGGGGTCACATAATTGTTAATGACAGGAAGACGGTAGGGCGAGATAAGGCTAGAGAAATCTGTTGTGGTCAAATGTTTCACGGCATCTCTGTCCAGCTATAAAACAACCCAGAGAGACAGAAATCGTAGTTATTATAGAGTTAAAATTGTTCACTAAAACTTAAAATGGTAACTAAACTTAAAATCATTAAAAAAAAACATTTTAGTTACTTAAACATAACATTATAACTAAACATAATAATACATTTTTTCACATAACATAATAACATTACATTATATAACTAAAATATAAAATATATATCAAAAATGTAATACTTCAGCAGAGCAGTATGCAAATGAGTAACATTAGCTGTTGTGTGATTTGTGCTTTGTAAGTGAACATGTATTAGGATCTCAAGATTGTCTCACTGTATTACTGAGGGGCTGATCGGTATCATTGGAGGAGTCCCGGTCCCGGGGTCTGTGTCTAGGGGATGTTCTTTTCAGAGAGGCCGTGGCACTGTGGCTGTTTATGGGCTTAAGTCGAACAGGCCTCTGCATCTTCCCTGGAGCTGTGTTTGGCCTGGACGAACTCGGCTACAGGAGTATCAGAAAAACTCACTTACCAAATCTGAATGTTTGTGATGTGACACATCCTACTAGTGTAACACTTGTACATTATAAAAAAGGAGTTATATATACACTAACCTTTACTGTATTGTTCTTTATTATCCAGTAAATACAAACCTCCAGTAAATAAATGTATTGTTGATATAGATCAATTCAAAGGTTCTGTCACAAAAAGTCTAATTGCATTAATTACAATAAATGTAAGTAAAAACTACATTAAGTAACCAGTAAAAACTACTTTTAAGTAGAATTTAAACTAGTGAAACTAACAACATGAGATCTTAACATGTGGGTTTGCAAAAACGTATCTAGAGAAACCAGAGCAAACAATAAAGCTCATGTGTCATTAATTTGCAGTAACTCTCCAGGCACTTAAAACGTCAACAGGCAAACATCCAGGATGGGAACAACCACAACACTTCATATCACCTTCTGTTAAACATATCAGAGCCTGATGAGCAAACAGGGATCTGAATCTGCAAATTCAGCAACCAGTAAGACTAGCTGGGTAACTATCTAGATTCTAGAAAAAACTCAAACAGATATAAAAATCATATCTTGAGATATTTTTTACCCATTTTTTACCTATTACACACTCAAATAGGCAACTCACAGATTCTGTTGACTCTGAATGCTCTCCCTCTGTCCCAGAATGCCGTGCATGTGAAATCTTTGGTCTTGTGGGTGGCCGAGGTGACAGCATTAGCATTGGTTCATCCTCATATCTCTTGGTGCGCTCAGCCTAACATAAAATGCAAAAGGTAGAACCACAAAATAGACTTTATTATCATGTCACCAAAGCCACTTTAAGTCTGAAAGGAGTTCTGTAAAAAGACAAACCTTCATTTTGTGGATTCGTTCCCTCCGTGCAAATTCCTCAAGTTTTCTCTTGATCTCAGTTTGATGAAAGCGCTGAATAAACAGCGAAAAGTATAAGATAAATATCTTATAGAAAATATAGGGAAAACTTAATTCGTTTTGCTTTAGTACAATATTTCAGAAAATGTATCTGATTTTATGAGAATAAAATGTCTAATTGTGCTTCATTTAAACTAACTGTATTTGTTTAAATACTGCCTTTATACTGTAAAAATCAGATTATGTGAGCAGAATATCTGACATCAGTACCCTTACTTTTTGACACTACACAATGGCCAAGAATAATAGAGCATCTGATAAAGCACCTGTGGACTGTATAATGCTCTCACCTCCATGTCTAGCACCTTGTGAAAGATGGCTTGAGCTAGACACTCCCTCACATGTCTCTGATGCGCTCGATGGATCAGCTTGTGCTTGTACTCCTTATCGGGAACAATCCGGCCGCTCCGAGTGATCTGAAGCACATGCACCTGCATTTAATGACTGATGCATCTGATCTTGTATAAAATAGTGCTTTTCCTTTCATCTTTAACAGGTCATCTAAAGCGATCATTATGAGAATACTAATTATATTCTATAACTCAAGCTCAACGTATGTTAGTTTGTAAATATTTAAACATTTTAGAATGACTCAATGAATAATCATAACATATTTTTTAGCTTGACTATCTTAAATGTGCACATACCAGCCCAACTTTCAGAAGATGTCTTCGTATTCTTGCATTGTGGAAGTATCCAGTCAGATGTTTGTCAGTTAAGCTATTGTAAGCTGAAATAAGACTACATGGACAAAACATTACCAACACTGTATTCCTGAACTTTGATAATGTTAAGATGTTACAGTATTTGAATTTAAAAAATCGGTTAGTATCTGCAATCCCAGTGGAAACCGGCCTGCTGCCAGGCACAGTATAACATTCATCTCATCCCAGGCATGATGGACTTGTAATGTATCGACAGGCCTGACCAGACTGATGGGATGATTCAGTGATCCTCAAGGCCACCAGTGCCAAGGATTTCAGCTTGAGGTGAACACTCTACTTGACTGTTTGTCTGCCTGGCTTTTTCCGATACAGATTTGATTTCCCTCAGCGTTTGTAAAGAAGACAACACAACCTGTACACCAATCCCCAGGCCAAGTAGATACCATTACCGGTGTCTGGTTTCTATTGGAATTGAGTGTGGATGGATAGCACACTTAACCCATGGCCCCCCTTTGAATTCATGTCTCTCTCTAAAATTGTTCAAAAATAAAACATAATGCCTGTGAAAGACAGTCAAAACATATGGATTCAGCCTAATTACACTTAGGCTAAATATAATTCATTTTTGTCTTAATTATCAATTAAGACATATATTTAATATGACAGCTAGAGATTTGTTGATGTTCAACAATAAACAACATTCCTTTATATACAATAAACAAGTAGTGCCTGAACAGTATAGCCTGTCCATTAAGGAGTGGTTGATCTCTTTGTGTTGTTTCATCTCCACAGTAACAACAGCTTTTTGGTCATGGTGTCATGCCATAAAAATAAAGCTGAAAAGTCATAATTAATATGCATATTGCTTGGTAATATAGCTAGCACTCTAAGGCAGGACAGTAACGTTAGTTAGAGAGCATTTTATAGTGCATTACAGTCAACTGCAACTTGGTCTAGCTTAGTTACTCACCCTGGGTTTAGATGACTCATTTTGTCGCTGCGCAGTGATCTTTGATATGAATTAAACGATAATACGCGAGCTTTCTTTAATCCAGAGGACGATAAAACTACGTGTGCACCTGTCTGCCCGTCTCCGAATACTCAACACATTTCCTCGCGCGGAACTGATGGCAGCCAGCGTTGCTATAGTGAATCACGTGACGATGCCCAGAAGACTCGGCATTCTTTGTGCTTTATTTAAATGCTATATTGTAATAATATTAATACATCTCATAGTCGATTTTTTTTGATGTAAATAAAAATACAAGGCTTATTAAGTTGAAATATAAAATAGAATAGTAGTGGGGGGATCATCATGTCATGTGTTGGCCTAACATTTCACTTTTGTCAAATGCTATGTTTTGAAGGTTTATTTGGCCCAAACATGAATTTGGTTTATTTCGTGGAGATTATTACAGGTTATGTTACAATGAGACTTAAAGCTGTACATTAACGCCCTCTAGTGTTTTCACTGGGGATTTTCAATGAGTAAAATAAGAATTAAGCTTTTTTCCGGCGTTCTTTTGTTCATTCTATTTCCATGTTCTTTCCTATGTTAGTTTTACTCGATGTACAGAGTGTCGTAAAAACATTACCGTACACGTCATAGCCTACTGAGTAGGGTTGTGTGTGAGACACATAAAGAAGTGATGTTTTTATTTCCAGAGATGCTAATAGATAAGGGGAAGGTGAATTTATTTTAAAGATATTTGTTTTAAATACTCGTTTGTAGTTACTATAAGGTATTTTTATATATATTTTATGATCCAATCCAAAACTGTAAATACAATAATTGTAAAAAAAAAAAATACAAACAAACCATGTTGCAACATTTTACAAAAATCGAGATTGAATATATTTGGTCAAAATCCCATGTTAAAAAGATGAAGTGCTATGCAGGCCATTTAAGACAATATTGGTTGATTAGACCGCAAATGCTGAGCTAATGCTAAATGTTTGCCCTCCTTCTCTTTACCGTCCCCACATCTTAAACCTTACATACATATCATATTACCCTTTTTAGACATATTTTTCGAGGTAAAAGAAAATACTATAGCAATGAAACTAATTGAAACAACCCAGGGGCCGGTTGATAAACTTAGCCACCATGTTAAGTCTTAAGAACTAGTTTAACCAACTACCAGTTGCCAAAGGGTAATCAGTCTTACTTTTCCAATACAAATAAGACCAATCTACCTTTTCATAACTGAATTTAAAAGTTCTGACCAGTCTTGAAAGACAAAAATAGATGACTGACTTTTTAAGACAACAGGCCCCAAGACCACCCTCCCTCTTGAAAACACTTTCTCACTGGATCTAAGCAAATCTCGTAAGTGACATATTTTGATCTTCAAAAGCATCTATGAATTTATAAATCTGGTCGCGTGACTAAGATTGTAGGATAACACGTAGAGTAAATGATAACACGTAATGAACTTATTTATTTTCACCTAATTTGACCAAAGTTTTTTCTGTAATTAAAACTGCAACATGGTTTATGTTCCATTGTGTTCCACTGCCTTGTGTTTGTCAATGAGCACTCCTCAAAAGCATTGCTGGCCTTTTTCTGTAGGCTGCGGAAGATTATTAATAGCCTATCATCAAAGCAATAATTTTCACTCCATACTAATGTGTAGCCTCTATATTGCATTGCCCTCTCAATATGCAGGTATTGCGTGAATTGCATACAGGAATGTGTGTGTGTGTGTGTGTGTGTGTGTGTGTGTGTGTGTGTGAGAGAGAGAGATGGCATCGGTGGGATTGCCGTGGTGTATGGGTGTGCTGTGGGTGGCAGCAAGTGCAATCAGTGTTAGATTGTACATTTGTGCTGTGATTGTGGAGAAGGCAATCACTCCCTGATTAGGACATTTTTACAAGGCTTTCTGATTGGCCAGACAGTGATCACTGCAGTCCTTAAGTGATCAGGACACCCTTAACTCAAAACACGTGGGCTAAAGAAGGCCTCATCAGAGTGCACGGCGAGAATTTCCATTGGCACATTGTACATTTTATATATATATATATATAATATATATCTCCTCTATGGGATATCGTCATTTATAAATGACGCTTAAAACATTGCATTTATAAAACATTGCATTTATAAATATATAAAGTAAAATATAAATATAATTGTACATCCAAATACGTTTTCTAAAATGTATTTTGTCATTTTGTACTTTTATAATAACAATAACTCAGAGACCAAAAAAATCTGAGCATCATGCATAACTGACAAAGTCCTATTATGCAATATTATTACTGTACACGTCATAGCCTACTGAGTAGGGTTGTGTGTGAGACACATAAAGAAGTGATGTTTTTATTTCCATAGATGCTAATAGATAAGGGGGGAAAGGTGAATTTATTTTAAAGATATTTGTTTTAAATACTCGTTTGTAGTTACTATAAGGTATTTTATATATATTTTATGATCCAAAACTGTAAATAAAATAATTGTAAAAAGAAAATACAAACAAACCATTTTGAACATTTTACAAAAATCAAGATTGAATATATTTGGTCAAAATCCCATGTTAAAAAGATGAAGTGCTATGCAGGCCATTTAAGACACTATTGGTTGATTAGACGGCAAATGCTGAGCTAATGCTAAATGTTTGCCCTCCTTCTCCTTCAGAATAATGCATTTATAAAACATTGCATTTATAAATATATAAAGTAAAATATAAATATAATTGTACATCCAAATACGTTTTCTAAAAAATGTTTTGTCGTTTTGTACTTTTTTAATAACAATAACTCAGAGACCAAAAAAATCTGAGCATCATGCATAACTGACAAAGTCCTATTATGGGAGTAACAGAGTCAGTCACTTGTTGATTTTTTCACCCCTTCCTCTTCCAGGAAGTTTCGTAACATATTATGTTGATTGGGAATTCTTAATTATTTCCCTGATGGTGGAAATGTGAATTTTCACTGCTCTAGCTCCTTTCTTAAAGCCACTTCACTAATTTGTGAAGCTCAATTATCTTTTGCTACACATCAGAAATATATTCTTTGATTTTTCTCATTTTTATGGATGATTAAGGTAATTTGGGCTTTGTTTTTTCCCTATTTATATGAAACAGGAAGATATGGCTGGATAATTTCATGTTCATAATGTGCTCAAAATTGTAAATATGAATGGGAATATACTTCAGATATATTTTACTCATAAGCATTTCTAGGGTACCAATAATTGTGTCTAACGTGTATTTGAGAAAAACATTTATTTCATAATGTGATTTTCCCCATTTTGTATTGTTTTAGTTCAATGAAAGGTTAGATTTTTGTGATTTTTTTAAATAAAAGATCAAAAGGATTAATAATGCAGGTTTATTTTCAGAGCTTGCTTGATCATATTTACCAAGGGTGCCAATAATTCTGACCACGACTGTATATTGTTACACACCCAAAACTCTCATGGAAATCTCATGGAAAACAAAATAACAAAAGATGCCAGTTAGTTAAGTTGCTAAGGAAAACTTTTTCATTAAGTGTTTTTATTACTATAATTGTAGCCTATAATCTATAAGTAGGCATAGTTAGCATACCAGTCATAAGGCACAATTGCTGAAATTGAGTTAATTAAAAAAAATAAAAAGCGACCCCATAAATGTAGCCTTAGACATAGTAGACTAACAGATGAAATTAAATGAAATTAATCAATATTGATAGACTTATAAAATGTTAATGTAATACTAATAATATATTATTATTAGCCTATTGTTGTTGTTCTTAAAGCATTCAAATAATGTAAGAACATTGAAACAAATGTTTAAAGCGTCCTACAAACTGTAGGGTTTCACGGCACATGTCTGTCAGCTGGTGCATAAAGATTTTAAAACGACACATTTAAAATGAAAACGCTCGTTTACACGGAAATTGCTTAAGGCCAACACCTATTGTTTAATTTTGAAATAGACGACCAACAATGAACAAATATAAATCTTCTTTCTCGTCATAATGATAAACTGATCTTTTTTTGTCCCAAAGTGATGTATTCCGTCCACATTTTGGGTGAAATATTTCTTCCAATTTCCCTAAATTATACCAGAAGAAGAAAAGGACCCGCCTTGAAATGGCGGCAATTAAGTGTCAAGAGTTTAATGAGACCTCTTCACCTTTCGGTTGCTCTGGTTGAGCGTTTTTGACAAACGCGCGGTTTTAATTGGTGTTATTAAATAAATCAATTCTCTTCTTCCACTGATTTTGATTGGCATGCGTAATTGATACTTTTGGGATGATGGCATTATGTTGTGAACCGTTTCCGAATCCCTAATGCGGATTTCAAGTATAATATACTGCACAGATAACCATTACTCCAAGAGTCGGACGTATTTTAACAATGACTGGAATTCTGGAAGTCCTAAATGTAGTTCTGGTAATTGTTGCGGTTGTCATGGTGAAGAGGAGAGTGGATGGTGTTTGTGGGATGGAGCGCGCGCATTTAAAGGCTGGGTATCGGTGCGAGATTTGGACATTCGAAGCGCATTCACTACAGTCATGTCTATGGATCGCAGTGAGGATTTTACCAGCAAGTGCAGAGAAGTTACAAGCTACATTTGTATGGTAAATATACATATTTTTGGGTCGACTAACCCGAAGACATCGATTAATCATACACTTTTCAGTCGTGTTATATTACGATGTAGAAGACAACTCTTTGCTGATATTCTAGGTTGGCTAATTCTTCGGGTTTTATCTATACGCGAATATTTGCTGCTTTAAATACATATTAAATAGTTTTACAGCTTTTCTGTTATAGATGTGATATGAATAAAGTCTATAAAGCATTTAATAATGACAATAGCCAACCTATGAGTTGCTGATCTTAATAAGTGCACGAGCGACGGGTTCTGCGGTTACCACGTCATGCAAATGCGATATTTTTCCGTAAAAAAGAAAACGATTTTTTTTCGTTACTACATTTTTTATTAAAAAATTACATTTTATTAAATACGTTGGTACATTTAATATACATAACATGTTAATTGTTGACTTTAATTAAATGTAGAATTACACATTTAATTAATATCCTTTATAAGACTCATTTCCCCATAACCCAATGCGTTTATCTCTGCTTTACAGAAATGCGCAGTTTGACTATAGTTTACAGTTATGTGGAACCAATCACATTTTCTTTATGTTTGAAATGTTAGATCAAATGTATTTTCTGTTTCACAGAGTTCATCAGAACTTCTGAATGACCAGTCTTCTCCATCTCTACCTCAAGCGATGGCATCTGATGCTTTCCATGGCAAAGCGGTTTGCACAAGGTGTAGCGAGGACATCCTAGACCGGTATCTGCTTAAGGTGAGAAGGATCATTTAGTTTATATTTATTCATTTAATGTGTGATCAATTCCACTCTCAGTTTGTAATAAAATGTCTTGTTGAATGCAGGTCAATGACTTGTGCTGGCATGTGCAATGCCTTTCATGCAGTGTGTGCCAAAGCACTCTGAGCGGACACACAACCTGCTACGTTAGAGAGCGAGAGGTCTTCTGCAAACTAGATTACTTCAGGTACTTCTGAAAGGTTATGCATATGCAGAGAAGATGTTTCAGGATGTATTTAACCAAATCCATTATGGCTTGACAGGAGGTATCGAACATGGTGCTCATGCTGCGGTGAAACGGTTCACTCCACAGACTGGGTGCGCAGAGCGAAGGGAAATGTTTACCACCTGGCATGTTTCTTGTGCTTCTCTTGTAAGAGGCAGCTGTCAACAGGCGAGGAGTTTGCTTTGGTTGGACAGAAATTGTTGTGTCGCGTTCATTACGACAGCATGCTGGACAAACTCAAAGGTGCTGCTGAGAAAGGTAAGTTGAGAGTCCTGCATGCACACAGGTGGTGTACTTTAACACTATAAAGCAGGGGTGTTAATTAACCCTAACCCTAATTAAACACACCTGATCCAGTTAATCTAGTCTTTCAGGCTTATTTGAAAACTACATGGTTTGTGTGTTGGAGCAGGGTTGGAACAAAACTCTGCAGGGCTGCAATCCTCCTGGAACTGAGTTTGACACCCCTGCTTAAACCTGCTGTATCATAATTGATAATCAAATTTCTAAGGCCTCTAAATGATCTTGCATAACATTTGCTGGGGGGAAAAAACTGAATAAATGTACTAGAACATACAAGTAGAAGCTTTTTTGGTGTAATCCCAAAATTGTCATGCACCTTTGGGTTATGATACGTGTCTTTTTGGTGTGAAACCTTTAATGATTTCTATAAAGTACATGTAAAAAAAAATGATATTGTTAGTAATAATTTAAGATGAACACTTACTGGACTGAATCTGAATTTTACATCAGCATTTTGATAACTTTTGAGGAATGTTTATTTCTCAATCATCATTGTATTGCATTGCATTGTTTTCCTCTATAATTAAAATAGATAGAAAAAATAGATATTTGATCATAAAATGACTAAATATAATCTTGCTAAGACATCTTATTGTGAGATATAGATTGATATTTATAAGCAGTTCATGCAAGAAGTCTGCTATAAAGATGTCACTGATATAAAGGTTTCAGAATTGTTCATGTTCATTTTTGGCCATATATATATATCAGAAGCTTCATTGAAATGCATATTTTTGAATGAAATTCATTTGTTTCCTCCTTTATCATGAGCTCCTTTATTATGAGTCTGAAGTTTCAATAAACTTTCATAAATGATATATATATTTTTCATATATATCAGGCTTTACAAGGTTAAGCTATATAAAAATAATCCAGTAACATCTTGGGGAAATAAAGCAGTTGTTTGGTTTTGATATCTCCTCAGTACGTCTTATAAATAATTACACCTTTGCATTACTTTTATTATTCCAGGAAAAAACGTCTCTCTTGAAGGTGTGTTGAATACAGGCTGTGAAATAAACCAAAAACCATCTAAAAGAGCACGTACCAGTTTCACTTCAGACCAGCTACAGGTAAACAAAAGCATCGCTCCCGCTGTTCAATATGCGCCATATACTGAGTTCAGGGGTTTGAAGTCTTATTAAAATAAAGTTCAGTTTAAGCAATAATGGATCCCTGCTATGTTGTTGCTACTTGTAATCAAACATAGAGATTTCCCACTGGCTTAATGTCTCAGGCCCTGTTGACACTAGGTTGATGTTTGCGGCTTGCAGGTTATGCAGGCCCGGTTTGCTCAGGACAATAATCCAGACACACAGACACTTCAGAGGCTTGCAGAACAGACTGGCCTTAGCCGACGCGTCATTCAGGTGACATTTCTTTAGCAATTTATAAAGTGCCATCTGAAAACGTTAGCATGGTTTACTGTATGTGGCAACAGAAGAAAGCTCATATGCTGTCTAAGTACTTTCTTTGAACTTCTTTCTGATCAGGTTTGGTTTCAAAACTGTCGCGCCCGTCATAAGAAGCACATTTCTCCCCTTCGTTCAGCAGTACCGGCAGGAGATATGTCTTCACTCCAGTCCGTGTCCACCCTGAATGAGCAGCACTATTCACTCACATCTCTGCTTACAGCACTACACAGCACCTGCATTGATGGTGAGATACGAGCAAATGTAATACAATCAGATAAACTCTTTAAATAGTACATTTATCGCTTTTTGATGAATATTACTAAAACTGCTAATGGAAAAGGTATCCAGTGTCAGGATGACATAAATGTGTCCCCGTGTGTTGGTGCTTTTGTTTTCAGTGCACACACCATCAGCTCTACTCCATCAGCCGTTACTGATCTACCAATCAGCAGCAGCTAAACGCTTTACAGTTCAGTTGTAAATGTTGTGCCAGTTGTTGTAACTATATATACGCCACTGATACCGTTGTATTAAATGTATTCATTTATATGAATGATGCATTTATATATAGCGCTTTATTGTGTATTGTTGTACACCCAAAGTGCTTTACAATCATGTGGGGGGGTTTCTCCTCAACCACCACCAGTGGTGTTTTATGTTTTTATTTATTATTGTGTGTTTTGTTCATTTCCCATGTGGTTTAACTAAAAATAAATAACTTATTGTCACGCGTCTATATGAAATACTTTATTTCCAAAATTATCCTTGCATTTGGATTGCATCATACAGTGTTATTAAACTCTGCAAAAATAGTAAACATGTACCACATTGTAAATTATGAAGATAATTAAATAGTTACATATTAATGACATGACTAGACAAGCGTTAAACTCAAAATACAATTGAAAAAAATAACATAACATAAAACTGGTAAAGAATACAATCTTAATACTTAAAAGAAAAACTACAGCAAAAAAGCAACTTATTAAAATAACAAACGAATACTTCAAATTAATGGCATTAAAATATTAGCAGAAATTAGATCACATAAAATAACTACTGCTACTCTGTACACATATTTATATCAAGGTGTTATTAAGATAAATTCAAGTCCTTCCTGGGCTACAATGAAGTGTGTACGGACTTGATAAAATCACACTGAAGGAGTGTAACCTTCTACTGCTAGAGAGCATTCGGCCTGATGAGAAATGCAGCTGGATGAAGGAATAAAGCGTTATAAGCTCTGCACAGCAGAAAAGGGCTCATATCAACATGTGGTTGAGGTTAAAAGAGTGTGTTGGAATAAAGCACTTCAGCTGAACTGCAATTACAAACAGCAACTTACAAAAGTTGAGAAAAATTCATTTAGTGAAAAGCGAATAAATGTTACCGGTCATTTTCTCAATATGAGAGAAGTGGCAGTTTCACCCCAAACGGGTGCGAACAAAATGCCATGGTCATATAAATGACAAGAATCAGTTAAAAAAATGACTACAATCTACAAAAATCCACACAAAGCAAGACATTTCCACTCATCCATAAACAAATGATCATCTCAATTCATTTAGTTGCTTTCTGTTAATTATATTCACTTGCATAATAAACAGAAATATGCAGATCGGTACAAAGATTCTTGTATTTATATTGTTGGGCTTCTAATGAGATTTATAATCTAAAACTATCTACATACATGACTGAATATTGCTTAAATCAGTCCATTTACCATAATAACCAGAATCTGTGTTTGACATGTCAGTGCCTTTTGTTTGGTTGCTCCTTCTTCTGTTTTCTACGATTCTTTTTCTCCTCTGGTCTCTTGTTCTTCTTGTTGAGGATGGTACGCAGGCTGCTGCCCATGTAATACGGACGGGTCGCCGAGCCGTCGTTCTTCTCCAGATCAAGCACTGAGATCAGGAGCACAAGCAATGTTAATGCCAACCAATCGCTCTTGGGATTTTTGCATCTATCAGTATTTGCTGCTTTATATTTTTATGGAAACTGCGATAAAAAAAATTCAGGATTCTTAGATGAACAAAGTTTGAAATATAAATATTTTGTAATGTTATACATCTTTACGTGAAATTTTGATCAATTGAATGCATGCATGCTATTTTTTTTTATCTTATACACAAACTTCTGAATGGTAGTGAATCACTTTTTATGCATAAAAAATTAAGTAGCATAAACTGTTTTTAACATTGATAATAATAAAGGAAGTTTCTTGAGCACCAAATCAGCATATTAGAATGATTTCTGAAGGATCCTGTGGAATAAATTACCACAGGAATAAATTACATTTTAAAGTAGTTCTTTTAATTTCAGTATTTCATAATATTACTCTCTTTACTGTAAATAAATGCAACTTTGGTGAACATAAGATAATTCTTTCAAAAACAAAAAAACCTTACAGTTTTGAACAGCATATATATTATTTTAAGCTGAGAATGTAATGAATAATATCGATAAGAAAATGTGTTAGCATTCTAAAAATAAAAGGATCAAACCATTCATGATATTTAGCTCAGCTTTATTTTAAGTGAAAAAAACATTCAATTTTTACGAAACTTTCCCCCATTAAAAGACCACTTGTACTGAACTTCACAGAGTAGACGCATCACCAAACCAGTCTACAAAATTACAAAAAACTAAATGGCTTTTATGTTCCTTTTATAAATTGACCTTGAAAAACTTTCAGATTGATTGCAAAAAACAAAGGAGCGTAGCACTCTTCCTTTTAAACCAGGCACAGTTACTAAATACTGCCTGCCTTCAGAACACCTGGAAATTCAGATTCTATCAAAACATGGTTATAAGAGAATACACACTGTATCTATTAAGATTCCCCCAATACAATAGCATTTTACAATAGATTATGACAAAGTTAATATTAAAATCATGTGGATTAAGAATTCGGTTAATCCATCCACATGCACATCAATGAACTTCTAAACCAAAAATGACATGAAAACAAAGGGATGTATAGAAAGAGAAAGAGGATACTTGCAATATAAAGAGAGTGAATATATAATAAGTGCTTTCATCATGGATTACCAGAGTATTAGCAGACCTTACTTTGCTCCAGAAGACAAACATGGGTAAGGCAATGATGGACAGAATTATCAGCAAAAAGAAAAAGAAGGAAAAAAGTACAGCAGGAGTCAGTCAGTATCAGCAGACAGAGCAGAGAGAAGATCGCTTCTATAAATGCTATCTGATTCCATATCCCAGAAGGCTTTGCTGTGCTGCGGGAGAGATGCAGTGTGCTACAGTACTAGTGTTGTTCTTCACGTCCCACTGAGGTGACCGTTTCAAGACGCCGCACACTTTTTGCCACCTTGATCAGTTTTGTTAAGTATCCTGTGCAGGCCTGAAGGCATGTAATACGGTTTGGAAGGACTGCCATCGTTCCTTTCAAGATCTTCACCTGAAGGGTGTCCCATCAAATCAGACGACGGAAGAAGGGAAGAGTTAAGGTGGAAAGACAGAGGGTTTCAAGGAAAATGGAAATAAGAAGGCAGTTAGTCAGCAGTCATGCAGTTTGAAAAGAAGAAGTGAAAAGAATAAATACACAAAGATTACATCAGTATTATAATTAGAGAACAGAAGTCATGCACAGAGAAGAAGAGGAAAGGTAAAGGGTATGTACAGTATTTATCAAGGACTAAAACAGATTTTAGAAGTTGAAAACATCATAAAGTTCAGCATTTACTACCAAACACACATAAGTGAATTCTGCAGATTTAATAAGGTGTACTTACAGAAGCAGAGGAACAATGTATCTACACACATGGCATAGACGTTAAAGAACCCGTGTGCAATCATATATGATCCAAATATCACAGTCTGTGAATGGGGAAAAAAGATTAAAAGAGAAATTAATTTAGAATAAATCTGTGTTCCCAACATGCCTCTTGATAAATATGCATTTCAATAATGTTTTATCAAATAAATGCTATCTTATGTATTACAAATATTTTATTATATATATAAATATTTGTTTTAATAAATTAACATATATATATAATACATTTTCCAATCTATTGTAAAATGCTATTGTATTGGGGGAATCTTAATAGATACAGTGTGTATTCTCTTATAACCATGTTTTGATATATATATATATATATATTAGTGCTGTCAAATGATTAATCGCATCCAAAATAAAGGTTTGGTTTACAAAATATATGAGTGTGTACTGTGTATATTTATTATGTATATATATATATAAATACAAACACATGCATGTATATATTTAAGAAAAATATGTTGTGTTTATATTAAATATATTTATATATAATATAAATATATAAATGTATATACATATAAATATTTTCAATTATTATGTAAACAAATTAGTTCAATTATTATGTAAACAAAAACTAATATATATATATATACACATATGTGTGTGTAAGATAATAATATATTTTTTAAATTGTTTTTTAAATAAATTAACAGTTATATAAAATGCATTACACAGACACAAAATAAAAAAACTTTTATTTATAATATGTTAATTTATATATATAAATCACTAAAGACTGTATAATAATTTTATTAATAAATTTAACGCATTTATAAGATGTAAATAAAATATATATATATATATATATACACACACACACACATTTTCTATCTAGGACATGAAAGTGTATTACTTGCACTCACCAGCAGAGGGACCCAATAATAATTTAATGACGGCACCTCTTCCTGGATTACTGGTATTTGGCGGGTGAAGAAAAAGAATGCAAGGACACCTACAAAAGCATATTCAGAACATCAGCAAACAAAAAGAGCCAGAATGGCAAACAATGTGACATCATCAATCATTTTTTTGTTTATAATGTATGTGTATGAAGGCAGAAGTCATGTCCTGTCTGTGTGCGCGGTTAAAGCCCCCTGGCTCTATTAGTCTTAATGCTGGCCTGTCTGTATGTCACGGATGAAAAGGTTGACTCACCCACACTCCCTGAGATCAGCAGTTTGCCCAAGAACAGCAGGAAGTCAGTCACCTTGTCCAGAACAGCAACTCTAGAGAAAAACATACAGAATAATAAAGAGATGCTATATATAGTCATATTTAGTTTTTGAGCTCTTATATAAACTAGGCATTTTATTATATGGAATATTTAAAGAATTCATAATTTATTAGACAATATTTGTCCAAATATGAGTTGGGTAAGTATGAATTTTGATAAAATTATGCTTCACAAGCAACAAAACAGGTTTCTTTTTTGTCATAGAGGCAACATTTGGTGAAATTTGACAGTGATAAACCTGATACAAAAATAACATCCAAAAAACATCCTGGAAATGTCAAAATAACCGGAACAAATTCTTGAACAGTGTGTGTGTGTGTGTGTGTGTGTGTGTGTGTGTGTGTGTGTGTGTGTGTGTGAGAGAGAGTCCTTGCAGCTTCACACCTTGACAATCACATTATAAATGTAGCAGCTGTGCAGAGTTTTACCTCATAACGTTCCTCATTAACAGGAAGAAAGCATCTCGCGCTGAGGAACAGAAATTCTTCCCATATATTGAAATCTGAGGACATGAATCAAAATCAAATAATAAATGTCAATGCATTCCTTATTTCTGTAAGTCTGTTTCTTGACAACACAGGTTCAACATTGGCTTTCATAGTTAAACAAATGAAACTATCCACATTGAAAATATATGCTATTATATGGTAGTTATAAATATATATATATAGTATAAAGTTATCTAATGCATGAACCTTGAAAAAGTGTAGTGACTCACCATAATGTAAGCGTTCCTGTTCATGAACTTGATGAAGTGCTCTAGGCACCAGAAACAGCATTTTAGGCAGCACAGCAGGAAGCGTGTAAAAGCATTGTGAGCACCTGCGACAAAACCAGAAGAAAGAGCAGCACCATTATTCACAATGTATTCTACACTATATATACACTACTGTTCAAAAGATTGGGTGGGTAAGATTTCAGGAAAACATGTTTTTGAAAGAAGTCTCTTATGCTCATTAAGGCTTCATTTATTTGATGAAAAATACAAATATCTTTTAAAATGTCATTTATTCCTGTGATGGCAAAGCTGAATTACTCCAGTCTTCAGTGTCACATGACTTTTCAGAAAACATAACATGATGATTTGGTGCTCAAAAACCATTTCTTATTATTATCATTGTTGAAACAGTCTTCTTTATATGTTTTTGGAAACTGTAACACATGGAGACATCTGAGACCATCACTGATGATGAAAAAATTCAAATGTGATTCATACCTTTCAGATTGTGGTCGAGGTACTCCAGAATAATCCGGATGAACTGTACAATGGACAGAATCAAAGCTCCAAACGCAAGTGAGCCTGTGTGATACCTGGAATAAAATTGTAATGTGATTACAGTGAACATTTCATTTCAGTCAGCAGCTCTCCACTCAGACATAATCAATCATCTGCAAGCTTCTAAGACCACAGATGGCAACATACCTTAAAGCCCTGCCAAATGATGAAGCCAAGGGGCAAGGAGGGATGTCTGCTGGCTTCCTCAAGGCCCAGTAATACGAGGCGAACGCCCCGGCGAGGGTGCACTGACCCAGAGCGATAGTGAAATTCATCAGCCAGAGGAAGACCAGCAAATTGCAGAGCTGAAGAACAAAGATGTAACGGTGGTACAAACTCTCCCCACCGTAAAAAGCAAATGTGCACTGGGAGCCTGGGCACAGTTTAGTCACGTTGGATTGACTGAAGGTCTGAAACACATCAAAGAAACGGAAGGAATCATTAATGTGACGATTACTCAATCAATATAATGGATTTAATATTTAAAATGCAGTACAATGAAAACCTGTACACTGTGTGAGCAGATCTGTCTTTTAGATGATCACAGTTTACAGTAGGGTTAGTTCTTACCTCTGGGTTACAGGTGAGGTTGGTATACTTGCAGTCGGGTAGCGTTGACATTACTTTATATACTGCGTCTCCAGATGATGCCAGGAAACTGAAATAATTTATGGTTAAGGAAAATACAATACAAACCAGCTAAAGGTGAAGTGTGTAAAATCTGAGCCACCAAAAATAACTGCTAAAGTAAAGACTGATGCTATAAATCAGGCCTGGAAGGTAGTCTTGTATGGAAGCTTGTTTCAGCCACAGAATAAAAAAATAGGGTCATTTTTCAAATACTTTTAGTTTACATTTTGAAAATTGGGAGTTTACATCTCATAGTTGAGGTTTTTTTCTGCCACATAACAAAAAAGGTGATATCTCACAATTCTAACATATTATTCTAGCAAATTTGAGTTTATGTATAACAGTTCAGATTTTTATTTTGAGAATAGCTCAAAAGTCTGTTTATACATCTCACAATTCTCAGAATTGCAAGAAAAAAGTCTAAATTGCGAGATAAAAAGTCACAATTAACTAACATTTTTTTATCCCATGACAGAAACAGTCTTGTCCCAAAGCCATGCATTAAAACAAAACCTATTAAACCTAAAAATATATTTTATAATAAAGTTTTAATGTTTTAATATTTAAAAAATAAATCATTAAATTGTTTTAAACTTTTCTTTTATATATTTAATATTTTAAATGTTAACAAAAATAAAACACTATAATACTAATATATATATATATATAATTAAAACTAATATAAAAAGTACTAAACTTCATTCTGCATTCAAGTTAATAAAAATTTGGATACACAGCTGTAACAGCCCAGTATGCAATACAAAGAGCCAGAAGCAGGAAGGTGATGATGGGATAGAACAGTGTTGACATCATGCAGCCAATCGCCCTGTAGGAAAGAGAGAGATAACATTTGACAGCTTTGTTCCAGGCGTTTTTCCATTCTTTCCAAGCACCACCATTAAACAGAAGAAAAAGAGAGAAAGACAGGCAGAAATAAACTTACTTGCTGCCCTCCTTAAGAAGAGCAATGGCAATACGAACTCTGTTCCGCAGGAATATCAGTACTAAGATGACGATAGCTTCAATGACAGCCAAGGAGATCACTGCGGTAAAATATCAGGCTGTCAGTCACTTCCATCAAACCAAACTTTTCATATCCTTAAACTTGAAAGTGCAGCTGCATTGCTTGGTTTGAGATGCATTATCTGATTTAAACTTCACTACAAACACTCATATATTAGAATAATTCAAGAAATCTCACTGAATATGAGCCAGGTCTGGCTCAGCTGCAAGTAAACCCTGAAGTCAGTCTGGAATCCGATGTCTGAGATGGTGATGTCAGAGTCCGGCTTCCCCTTGAGTGAACTGTACTCCCAGTAACAATGCCATATTCCTGTAAGTGACAGTCGGGACAGTCAGCAATCGAAACCACAGTGCAGAGACATTCACAAACTATCCCAGCTAACACATCATTTAGTGTTAGAGGGATAGTTCACCCAAAAATGAATATTCTGTCATCATTTACTCACCCGCAAGTAGTTCCAAACCTGTATGAATGTCTTTGTTCTGCCGAACACAAAGGAAGATATTCTGAAGAATGTGAGAAACAGAGCAGTTCTGGGGCACCATTGACTTCCATAGTATTTTTTGTCCTACTATGGAAGTCAATAGTGCCCCAAAACAGCCTGGTTACATATTTTCTTCAAAATATCTTCATTTTTGTTCAACAGAACAAAGAAATTCATACAGGTTTGGAACTACTTGAGGATGAGTAAATGATGACAGAATATTCATTTTTGGTTGAACTATCCCTTTAAGGTCAGTTACGAGATCAGGGTTTAATTTTTAAAGTGAACATTTATTGCCTGAGAATTCAAGAGAACCAGATTAGTCTGATTCATGAATGATTAATTTAGTTTTTTGAACTGGATCACTTGGTTCACTGATTAGATTTTCTGTTGGATGATTAACATTCATCTGAGAATATATTATATCATTTCTATTTTGGGGTAAACTATCCATATAATGTTACATTTTGAAGTCTAGTATATAAGAGTTTAGTTTTTGAGTTTTAGTCTGTAGTGTTCTGTAGTCATCACCAACCATAGCCCACAGCCGCGATGACCCCAAAGATCACCATCCAGAAGAGAACGCCAGCGGTGAACCTCAGCAGCAGAATGAAGATCAGACTGACCAGCATACTTATCACCAGACCACTGAAAACAGCCATAAACCACAGATCAGCCACACCGTATCAATCTGTAGCATTTCTTAAAGGTGAAAAACTGAGGTTATACATACATTAGGATCCAAAACCATGAGCTGGCGTAATCCTCAAAGATTTTGACGCCCACCTCCTTTGCCTCCAACAGGCTGGTGATTCCACTGTAAAAGAGCACAGAAAACAGTCAAAACAGTCAATTCTACTGACTGTACAGAGCAGTTTATCTCATAAACATGCCACATACAGTCATTTCTTCATTAAACTAAGAAGCAATGGCACACTACAGTTGGTTATTACAGATCTACAGCGGTCAGGTCGATGTTTCACACAGGTGTTACCAGATGTTTCACACAAGTGTTAAGAAAACATCAGATTTGTTATATAATCCTCCTTTCATGAAAAAGCCATGTTTTTCATGCACAGTGGAGGTGAAGGGTTAAAGAACTTAGTCAAAGTTATTGAATCTGACACGACTGAAAATGACGATTTGAGGGACAGAAGTACAGTCAGTGCAATATGTTGTACTGTTTAAAAGGTCACTGGACACATCTAATTTTCTTAATGTTTTAAAAAATGTTTAGTCTAGCAGTAATATTTTGGAAAAACAACAGACATTATTTCTATCCCACAGTCTTGTTTTCACTCAGGTCAAACTAAAATGAATATAGTGTGTATTCTATGCAAGTCTATGGTGAGAGAAGTGGTTTTATTTACACTACCATTTTAATATTTTTAAGAAATCAACATTTTTATTCAGCAAGGATTCATTAAATTGATTAAAAATGACAGTAAAGAAGTATTGCAGTTTCCACAGAAATATTCAGCAGCACTACTGTTGTCAACACTGATAATAACAAGAAATGTTTATTGAGCACCAAATCGTGGGCTGAGGACAATTCAGCTTTGCCATCACCGGAATTAATTACATTTTAAGAAATATAAAAATACAAAAGAGTTATTTTAAATTGTAATCATATCTCCCAATATTACTGTTTTTACTGTATTTTTGTTCAAATAAACGCAGCCATGGCAAGCATAAGATTTTCTCACAAACTTTTGAATAGTAGTATATATAACATTTGATTTTATTATTTTTATTGTAAGCTGAGTATATTTTATATAGTTGTGTGATATTCATTGATTTGTACAGAAGTGAGGTAGGTTTGAAAAGGATAGCAGCAATAGAAGTATTTTGTCACTAATCTGTCGAGCTAAAAGCTACCCAATACAAAGTTGGCTTAAATTGAAGCTACTTTTTAATAAATTTAGCTATCATTTTGTATAATTGTTGTAAAGGGGGAGAGGTAGAATAGCTCTACATTGCTCAAAAAAAAATCAGTGCAGGCACCTTTGCAGGAACTCAAAGAATCATGAATGATTCATATGAGAGCAAGAGTCTGCAAAAAAACTAAAGCAAAAAACCCAGCATTGTCATGTTTCATCACCACTTGCTGGAAAATTTAGTCTGCTGCTGGAAAGCCTACTTTCATCAAACTGAAAAATGGTTTAGTTAGTTACTTCCAAACACTGGCTAGCAGAGATGAAGTTCTCCAAGTAATGCTGATGAAAAGTGTGTTTGCCTATAGCAGAGAAGCTTCAGGTGAATGGAGAAGATTATAACATCTGCATTTTAAACTCCTACGCTCAATTTTCCTTTGCTGAAAACATAATCAGTGTAGTTCATGTATAAAACGACCTTGCGATGACATTAAATTACATCTTCCTTTGCCATTTTATTCTTAAAAGCTCTTTCAGCAGAGAGACATCTGAAAGGCAGAGGAATTTTAGCAGTGACCAGTTTTGACAAGAGAAAAAAAAAATACAGATATGTTTTTTTCTGTTCTACAGATTATTTGAGAGGCTGCAGGTGCAGAATATGCGGTGAGGGAGGTTAGATCGTAAATAAGCGAAGGACAAGGTTGAGTTTCAAAGCGGACAAGAAATGGAGACCTTTCTGTTCCTTGCTGCATAGCCGTAACTTTGCTACAAAAAAAAGAAGCATTGAGCATGTTACAAAAGACACGCATGAAGCAAAAACCTTGGCTTTCTGCAATCAGGTAAAGAGTTGCAAAAAGCATCTGCTGATTAGAGTATAAAAGTGCCTGCTTTTGTGAGTGAAACTCAATTCAAAAGTACAATTGTTAGGGCCTGTTCAAACGGGACACATTCTTGCATTAAAAACAGCTAGATGGAAAAAGCTAAACTACTTTAAACTAATATTACCAAGATGTGATGTGATGGCAAAGAGGTAAGAACACATCCCGTGTGAACATTGTCTTGCAGACTAGTTACAAAAGACCTGTCTGCCAAAATAAGAAAATACCCCGTGTGACCTTTCACCCCAGGTATTTAAATCAGTGCTATTATGGCAGCAGCAAACTCATGCGAACATGCACAGCTTGACTTATTTGCTTAAAAGGCCAGATTCTCGCTGACCTTTTGTAAGCCCAAATGTCATACCCAGATAAAACTGTCCTCTCTCGCCTGGATTGAAAGACAGTATATTTAGGAAGATATGTAGGAAATGCATGTATTATTTGTTTACCTGCTTTATTTGTACAAATGCACATATTTTTTATATCAAGATACAAGACATTTCCATTCAAAAGTCAAGGGTCCGTTTTTTATTTTAAAGATTAAAGAAATTGATGCTTTTCTCAGCAAGGATACATGAAACTAAAAAAACTGTAAAACATGCATAATATTAAAAGAAAAGTTGTTTCAAATAAATGATGCTCCTTTGAATCTTCTATTCATCAAAGAATGCTTTCAAAAGCCGACCCCTAACTTTTGAACGGTAGCATACACCCACTTAAACTCTGACTCATACAACTAAAATGGAAACTGAGAGCTCCTTCAGAAGAGCATTCATTAATTAATAATCATTATATCTAATTAGGAAGAGCTGAGTGATTTTATGCAGGCCAGAAGGTATTTTTAGACTTGTATATATGGGATAATGTATTGTCAGCCAGTTATTGCCTCAAAATAAGCACTGACAAGGTGATCGGGACCCTGAAGGGGTTTATTTTGCATGGGTAACTGACTGACTGTATATTATCCCACTTTAGAAACACAGCTACTAAACCAAATAAATATATAACTATACATGAAATATTAATTTGAGATTAATTATTTTATTATGGAAGACGACAGAGACTGCGGAGTGATACAAGGGAAATTAGCACTAGCTTTAAATGATATGAAATATAATTACGCAAGTAAATTATATAGTTTAATGGCATTATATAACAATATTTGAATAATTTTGTTTTGGTTTGCCTAACTAGTCCTCCTATTCGTGCTACTCTCAATGAGAGCAATTTTGAAGCCATTCAGACAGTGGAAATCAGTCGAACATCTACCAAACAGCCTGGTGGAAGCCTTTTGTTTAGTTGTTTTTTTAACCTGTAGTCTTATATGGGTGCTATGCACTAAAGCACTACTAATACGTGAACTTACTTTGCTGCATCTCTCAGATCAACGACACTTCTGATTTTACCGTGTCCATCCTTGAAGCTTGTTTTGTTGGCAACAGTTAATGTCCCATTTCTGGTGATGAAATCGGGAAAGCACCTCTGGAGAACTGATGGAACAGCAAAGAATAAAAATAAATAAAAAATGTTTAAGTATTTATTAGCTGTTGAGGACATGCTTTGTGTCTGTCTGCTCGTTTATCTTCAAGGCCTAAACTCCTGAGAGGTGATAAGCAGCAGATATCCAAGGGGTTTGTATCATTCTGTGCCTCCTCTGCTGATATGGAGAGGATGCAGTGACCTTCTCAGCCTTGACAGAGACATTTTCTCTGTCTATCTCTTATATTATTCACAATATTTACATTAAAGCAGATACGACTGCTTCAAAGAGATCCAGTGGCATGAACTGAAACTAATGATCTCCTGATATACAAGTTTCTCTTGATATTCACATACATTCATGCAATCTTTCATTAGTATCTTTTGAATTATACATAAACAAATTCTAACATAAATTAAATTTAACTCAGTTAAACCCATAAATGTTGGGGTTTCTTTGACTAGACACTCGCTCATTCCTTAAACTTCTGAGATTTTATTGGAATTTTTGTACATTATTAATGCTGACATGCAAATAAACCAAATTTAACAAAACTTTGGCACCAAGACAGGCAATTATAATGGAAAAACACAAGCACATAAAGCATTGCTTTGACTATATATTCCTCACAAAATTATTCTCTGGAAAAAAACTTACATGGTCTGCTTGGCACAATCATTGAGGGACAATCTTCATCCCGAAGCACCTGAGAAACCGGCTGTCAAATGAGAAAGAAAAAATGAAGATACTTTAAAGACAAATTCATTCATACAGCTCTCTACAGTATTTCTCCAGCATGTCAGGCCTGACTCAAACAGTCACCATGTGCGCTTCTAAATGTGCATGTGTGAGAATGTGTGAAAATCCAGTGACTCAGCAGAATCAGGCCATTGACGGTTTGTGTTTGGACATTTACGCATTGATACGCTAAGAAATGTAGGCGCCTGCTGGAGTGTACATGTGTGACGTATCTGCCTGCTAAGATGAACCATCGTCATCAAAAATTATCATAAAAGGGTTCCTGCACTCTTTTAACTAATGAATTTCTATGAATGTTCAAGTACTTTGGATACTGGATTACTGGATAAGGATTATTCCATTAATTATTAATATATTATTTTATGTTTAATTAATTATTAAATACATTTTCTAAAAAATATTTATTTATTTATGAGTCAGCTCATCAAACTGTAAATAACCATATTAAAATAAAGACATTCACTTTCAAAATTTCAATGACTTTTAAGATTGTATTAATTTCCGTGATTTTCCAGGCCTGGAAAATAAAATCGTAAACATTCACGGCTGTGGGAAACCTGTTTCAATAATTTTCAAACTTCAGTGTACATGTGATCGCTGAATTGAAACAATGTTTTGTTCTTACAGATACTCTCCAGTCTCCACAAGGTACCTTATCAGGATTGTTGAAGCCCGGCTTGCAGAATTGCTTGTAGTAATCCCAGTAGCTCTTATTGCGTCTGTAGTTGTATTGCATGTCGATGTATGTGGCAAATGTATCTGGGCACTTGGATACACACAGCTGGTGTGAATACGAGAGAAAGAGAGGCATCAGTTTTAAAACAAGCCAGTGCTAAATACAGAACGTACCAGCTTAGAGAGAATGACAGATGGTTTGCAAGTAGAGTCTGTATTACCTGAGTTGTAGGGCACTGGAGGTTAATGAGAACTGTAGGATTGGCACATTGTAAAATATTGAAGTAAAATAATATGGCTTTATTTCTGTGGGAGAGAAACAATTCATGAATTGTTTCAATTCATATTTTAAACATAAAAACTAATAAATATATCTCATACTTAATATATTCAGTATGAGATTACTTTTAAATATCTATGCAATTTATTAAAGTATAACAGCATTAACACCTCAATTTGTCTCTGGCTCATACTCACGCATTAGGAGTACCCTGCTGTCCACAGAACTGCCCATAGCTGTCTGTCGGGTAGACCACTTTCCGGGGATCCCCATGCATCCAAGCTTGAAAAACATAACACAAGTCATGTCATCTAAATCATGTTTCTCAAATAAGTTTACAATTACCACAGTTGCAATTCAAGCGTCATGTATTTCAAAGAATAAGAAAAAAAATCTTATTTTGCACCAACAACCTCACAACACTGGCAACACTGAAAATACACCCACTGTTCCTACTAAGAAGAAACAGGCAGAAGCAAAGAGAAAAAACATGTACAGATGCATGAAGAACAAACTAAAAATAAAGTGAAACCTCTTTATTTAATTCAGAGCATAAGAGGCTCTTTATGTAATTGAATACCAGTGATTTGAGTCCACAGAGAATCAAACACACTACAGGTCTGTGGAGAAGGATTTTGCCAGATGATTTCATTTTCTCCATTCAAGTCTGCATGGAAAAGTTAATTCGAGCTTCAGGGGTCGCAGAATGTCACCCCGAGCCTAAAACAGTCTCATGAGTTGTCAGTGCACTTCAAAGGGCAACAGAAAAGCCAGTCATATTAATTTAGCCTAGTCAGGATTAAACCGATAAGACTAGAGCAGAGTGAGATCAGCATGAGACAAAAAGCACTGTGTCTTACACTCCACAGACTCAATATGTACAGTTTATATATTTACAATTTAATAAATAATTATATTGGAACATTTTAAACTATGTAATTTACTCCAGTGGTAGCAAATCCAAATTTTAAGCAGCCCTTACTCCAATCTGTCATATTATCTTCCAGAAATCATTCTAAAAAACTAACAAATTTTAGAAACGTGGCGCCCACAAACTTTTCACAGGCAGCATGTTTCAAATACAGACAGATCCAACTGTGCAAGCTGTGAGTCTCCCAGAAACGGCACAAAAGAAGAGTCTGTGACTGTTTTAACCACAGACTCCACATTTAAACCACAAATGATGTAACCGATCAAATGTCACAGTGAATGAATGGGTTCGTGTGAGTCCTCTTGCTTTTTTGAGAATGGACTAAATGACTGTCCTTATAAAAACAGCCACATACGGTGAGGGGAGTGTAACTGAACATAATGACACTGCATTAGGCTGCTGTTTACGACTGACACTCCCCCGCTGCTTCTATTTGGCTGTTTAATAGTGCTGGATTCATGAGCCGCATTACACAACCCTCTCTGCTGAAGCGCACATTAATGAGTGTAACTCACCCACTGTTCCCAGAACGATGTAACTGAGGATGACGATGACAAAGATCACACAGCAAAGCACGTCTGTGCAGCCCCTGCAGTGAGAATGTGAGAAAAGAGAATGTAAGGGAGAGAAAGTGAGCACTGCATGAATAAATTACACTATATCTACATATAATGGCATTTCAGTAAGTACATGAATAAATTCAAAATGACATATTCCTAATAAACAAAATATTGTAAAATAAAAAAAATGTAGAACCATTTTGAACTCTCAATCTAGCAACAAAATAGCATTATTCCAGTAATACAGCGTGTTAAAGAACACATAGATCTATACAGAGAGCACATATACTGTTTTTGTGATCATTTTTCCCTGCTGACTGTAACCCCACTAGAACAGACTTGTGACCCATTTTTGGGTGCCAACCTACTAGTTGAAAACAACTAAATAGCAGCTTTGCAGACAGAGAAAATGAGGCTGAGGTCAGAGCAGGGCAACAGAAAAGATTAAAAGATATGCTGCTTCCTCATTCGCATATTATCCATCCGAAATAGTATGCAAGTAATTACTAAGTAGTACACATGGTGGTTACTGTCAACTAAATACTAAAACTATTAAAAACTGACTTCATTAAATTAAATTAAATTATTAACAACACATACAAATACACATAAACACACACATATATATATTAGTGGTGGGCATAGATTAATTTTTTTTATCTAGATTAATCTCACTGTAATCTTGGAATTAATCTAGATTAATCTAGATTAAAATGGCTTATTTGAATTCTGCCGAAGGCATTCAGAATATGTGTGCTACCCAAATAATGACTAAAAGTAAGTCTTTGAGAACGGGTTTCTCAAGCCAGGTGGTGCATTAGACCAGGGGCTCATCTCCTGTTTCCAAAATGCATCACAAACTGCTTGAGAAAGCTGTTCTGCTATGATAATTGGTGATGAAAATAAATTATGTTCAATAAGATGTACTTGTGTTTACTAACTGTTTATTCAGTTAAACATGAATTTTGAACTGTAGGCCTACATAAGAGGTCGTGATGAACTGTTTACAGTTTCCATTGGGAAGCTTCTTAAAAATAAATTTTCCCTGAAGCAAACCCGGCGGCTTCATAGCTGCATCCATGTTAGCACGTCACGTTTGATGTGGTAATTTCACAGTAACGTTAGGCATACACACAGGTTCGAAGCAGAGGGTGACACGGGAGTGAATTCTCAAACCTCTCCCGTCTCACTCCCACAAAAATTAATCTCTTCCCGTCCCAATCCCACGAAAAAACTGGAATAAAATCCCGTTCCACTCCCGGAAGAATGACTCCCATTCCCTCCCACTCCCGTGTTGTTGTTTTTTTTTTTGCCGATAACTGTCAATTACAGTAAAATATAGTACAGATCACAGCGTGCCCACCTTATTAGTTGAATAAAACCCAAAATGTCGTTTTTGTTATTATATTGAACTGAAAGCCATCTTATGCACAGTGTTGCACAGATTAAATTTCATGTAAATCATCCATGCTAACACACACGTCTTCTATTTTTATTTTTTAGACATTTCACTCTCTATAGATATATTTTTCGAAGACGGAGTTTCTAAGTTTCTCGCTCAAGTTCACATGAGACCTAAAGCGCATCCTGTTTGCTTAAAAGCGCAACGTTTCGTTGTTATTCTGAGTGCACACAAATAAACGTAGAGTCTTTACAGATTCGAAAGATGTATTAGGCTACTTTTATCTGTATGACCAAAAATGACGGAGATTTTAAGAGCAAGTGAGCGCACCGGAGCCTGTCCTGCAGCAAACGCGCTTCCACTCTCCACACACACACACACACACACACACACACAAACACTTCAATAACGCACATTTCTCTAGGTTAACATCATATTGAGCGGCCATGTAAAGTTGCTACTACATACATCTTTCAGATGAAAAGCCATATTTGAGGTTGATGAATGATAGGTGAGCGTTTGGATGTCCTGCCCGATTGTATTACCACATAGACCAGCCGTTAACAATCTGTCCATCACGGACTGCGTCATTCACTTAACCAGCCACACCAAAGCAAACAGGAGGAGAGCATACAGAGACAGGGCAACTAGAATTGAGTTCAGAATTTAAATATACAGTTTATAGTTTATTTATATAAAAGGTATATTTGTGTGTAAAGTTGGGTATCATTACTATTCCCGGTCCCGCCCACTCCCGATTAAATATTTTCCTCTCCCGTCCCAATCACGTGATTCGTAGTGATTTTGTTTCCCATCCCGCGGGATTCCCGGAAAAATGCTAGCCTCTAGTTCAAGACTGCTCGCCCCTACAGTGCAATTCGCTAGGTATACATCCGTGCTAAAATATCAGGGTGAAAGTCATCATAGCTATGCGTAGTATAGACCCAGCTCCCAACCCAACTTTGAGAATAGATTAACGGCGATATTTTTTTAATCGGCCGTTAAGAGTCTCACGTTAACGCAAGCACGTTAACGCCGATAAACGCCCACCACTAATATATATATATATATATATATATATATATATATATATATATATATATATATATATTTATATATATATATATATTTATATATATATATAAACAGTGCAGTTCAAAAGTTTGGGATCAGTAAGATGTTTTAAAAAATATATTATGCTCATCAAGTCAGCATTTATTTGATAAAAAATACAGAATGTACGGTTCACAGGGCAGATTCCAAATGGAAGTGATCATCCCCATCCCCTTGTAGTGGGGACTTTGAAGTGAACAGGGCACGTGTGTGTAATTATTTTGTTGTTTGAAATGCACTTGACAAAGGGAGTGATCTAATTTCCTCATCATCTTCAGCTGGGATGTTCCCGTGATGCAGCACGGTGTGTGTAAGCAGATGTCGCTGTTTTCATGTCATATGTCTTTTTATTGTTGTTAGCATAACTGTTGCAAATAAACATAATTTTTTTTATTTTAACACGTTTTTAATGTTTTTTTGCTATATAATACAGGTACATCTCAATAAATTAGAATGTCATGGAAACGTTCATTTATTTCAGTAATTCAACTCAAATTGTGAAACTTGTGTATTAAATAAATTCAATGCACAAAGACAGAAGTAGTTTAAGTCTTTGGTTCTTTTAATTGTGATGATTTTGGCTCACTTTTAACACAAATCCACCAAACAGAAAAACAGAAAACAGAAGTTTTTGTTCTTTTGATCAAATAAAACAGCCTTGATAAGCAAGAGACTCCATTAAAAATCTTAAATGTTTTAAAATGTTTTAAAATGAAAAATGTTTCAATGACAACTACTTGAAACAAAAGTTGAAGTACAAACAAAATAAACAATTTTTTTTTTTATAAAAACTAATTTATTAAAACTTTAAATCAATTCAAAATTTAAACTGTAAACTGAAATTATACAAATAAAATCCAATTCCAAACATTAATGAATACTATAATGGTAAAAATTATACTGGTAGTGCATCCTAAATTATTATGTACCAAACATTCTAGAAATGACCAGACGATAAACTCCATTAAAAAGTACCTGAATGCAAGGACAAACTTCCGAAAGTAGTTTTTAAAAAGAACTCAAAAGTTAGTAACATTGGTAACGTGTCCTAATTCTACACATTCATAAGTATATACAGTGCTCAGCGTAAATGAGTACACCCCCTTTGAAAAGTAACATTTTAAACAATATCTCAATGAACACAAAAACATTTTCCAAAATGTTGACAAGACTAAGTTTAATATAACATCGGTTTAATTTACAACATGAAAGTAAGGTTAATAATATAACTTAGATTACACATTTTTCAGTTTTACTCAGATTAGGGTGATGCAAAAATGAGTACACCCCACAACAAAAACTACTAAATCTAGTACTTTGTATGGCCTCCATGATTTTTAATGACAGCACCAAGTCTTCTAGGCATGGAATGAACAAGTTGGCGACATTTTGCCAGATCTATCTTTTTCCATTCTTCAAGAATGACCTCTTTTAGAGATTGGATGCTGGATGGAGAGTGATGCTCAACTTGTCTCTTCAGAATTCCCCATAGGTGTCCGATTGAGTTCAGATCAGGAGAGTGTCACGGTTCTGCTGGTGTGCCCAGGCTGCCCACCAGATGTCTCTGTGTGTTGAGCACATGGCTTGTTTGTTGGTGCCATGTGCTCCCATGTCGATTGTCTGTCCCTTCCCATCTTGTTACTTAATCATTGTTTCAGTGGCTCCAGCTGTGTCTCCCTCGTTACCCTCGTTTGTCTCCCTATATAGTCTCCTTGTGTCTGCAGTCCTGTGCTGATCCGTTGTCTTTCGTGTGTCTTACGTCGTGAGTGTTTAATGTTTGACTGTGCTCCAGTCTTCTGCCTGCCTGCTTGTTTTTTTCCCCCTCGGGGTGGTTTTTGTTGTTCTTTGTTTTGTTATTAAAAAAAACCTGATTTCCTCTGCACTTGAGTCCTCGACCTCATCCCTCGTGACAGAGAGATACTTGGCCACTGAATCACTTTCACCCTGTTTTTCTTCAGAAATCCAACAGTGGCCTTAGATGTGTGTTTAGGATCATTGTCATGTTGGAAAAGTGCACGACGACCAAGGGCACGGAGTGACGGTAGCATCTTCTCTTTCAGTATAGAGCAGTACATTTGTGAATTCATGATGCCATCAATGAAATGCAGCTCCCCGACACCAGCAGCACTCATGCAGCCCCACATAAGGACACTGCCACCACCATGTTTCACTGTAGGCACCATGCATTTTTCTTTGTATTCCTCACCTTTGCAAAGCCATACAGTTTTGAAGGCATCAGTTCCAAAAACATTTATCTTGGTCTCATCACTCCAGAGTATAGAATCCCAGTAGTCTTCATCTTTGTCAGCATGGGCCCTGGCAAACTCTAGGCGGGCTTTTTTGTGCCTGGGCTTTAGGAGGGGCTTCTTTCATGGACGGCACCCATGCATGCCATTCCTCTGCAGTGTACGCCGTATTGTGTCATGGGAAATAGTCACCCCAGTTTGGCTTTCTACTTCTTTAGATAAATGCAGTGAACTTGCATGTCGATTTTCTTCAACCCTTCTCATCAGAAGACGCTCCTGACGAGGAGTTAACTTCCGTGGACGACCTGGATGTCTCTGTGAGATGGTTGCAGTTCCATCTTTTTTAAATGTTTGTACCACTTTTGCAACAGAATTCTGACTGATAAGTAAAGCTTTGCTGATCTTCTTGTAGCCTTCACCTTTCTTGTGTAAAGAAATTATTTTCTTGTGACATTTCTCTTCCATGTGGTGCCATTGCTGACAGCATGAAATGGGAAGGGGTTTTCTTTAAGTAACACCCTTTTATAGTCAACTGTCACCTGTGTAATGAATAATTAGACTCACCTGTGGTTGAATTCTTGTTAAATTAGACATTTGTAGTCTAAAATTTAGCTTTGCTCCAGAGACTTTCAGTGGGGTGTACTCATTTTTGCATCACCCTAATTTGAGTAAAACTGAACATTTTGTTCTCTAAGTTATATTATTAACCTTACTTTCATGTTATAAGTTAAACAGATGTTATATAAAACTTAGTCTTGTCAACATTTTGGAAAATGTTTTTGTGTTCATTGAGATATTGTTTAAAATGTTACTTTTCAAAGGGGGTGTACTCATTTACGCTGAGCACTGTATATGTAGTGCAGAATTGGGACGTAGCCATATGGTTCAGTAGGACAGTAAACTTCAGTCTTGTGTAGTTCTGACTGCACTAATCCAAATCTGACCACCTCCCAGCATACAGCAGCTTTAAGTGGACAGCTAATGTGAAGGACAGTAGAAATGAGTGACGTGTCTGATGTGTAAACTACAAACCCAAGAGCTACAAACCCACAGTGTCATCTGGAACAGCGTTCCCTGAGCTATATTTAAAATCTGCTCTACACAGACGGGGAGTGGGTGGTTGCGTCGGGCCGCTTTCACACAAAGGCGTGGATTTGACATGTCACTGGGAGTCAGTGACATTTAATGCAATGCAGCTTGGGTGATATTTTCGGAGATACAGTGTTAATGGACTGGTGGAAAAGTAGCCAACAACAAAAAAAATATAAAAATAAACTTATTCACAGGTATAGTTATACAAAAACTTGTATTCTGTCATTATATACTCACCCTCATATTGTTCCAACCCCAAAGAAGGTTCATTTTGTTTTTGAAAATACAAACTATGACTTCACCAGAAACGTTGCTCATATGACTTGTTTACTATATTCCAAGACATACATCTACATTGTGTGAGGAACAGACCAACATTTCTTGTGAAAAGCTGCAACCAGATCATTGAGTCAATAGTCAAACTTCTAATCTGAACAAACAGTTCATAGGTTTCTTGAAAAGAACCAATTGTAAAGATTGATTTGTTTACAAATTGGACTGATCCAGTTCTCAATGATCTGGTCACAGCTGTTCTGCTCACTTTAGAAGATTTTCAGATGTTCTATGACTTCATATGAAGTCATATGGACTTTAATGGTGCTTTCTTATAGTTAGACATGATGTGCTCACTATAAACTGCTGTGGTATAGAAAATGTCTGTGAAGAAACGTTTCCTTTTGTGCTCCAAGAAAAAATACAACTAAAAATAATTGTATCTCTTCCATAAATCATAGTCATAGGTTTATTAAACAATAAAAAAACGTTATAAATGTATTACTGAGCCACTATGATAAACAACTGGATCAGCTGTGATGTGGATTGTACCACATCTCATCACAGCAAACATAGCACAGCAAAGTCCTGCACGCTGTACTAACCCAACAACGCTTAAGTGTTTTATATCAGTCAACTCTAATTAGCAGTAGCTGGGCCTTATAAATACGGTAAAAGCAAAGGAAAACCCCATTAGAAACATGCTGGGTTTCACACTGTGATGGCCACTCTCTATTGAGAGCAACAAAAATACATTAAAAACCCATGGCTTGTTGTCTAATAACAGCAGAATTACCTCACAATCTGCTGAATCCTATTGAGCTTGAATGTTAATGAGGCAAAGCAACTCTAGACATGTGAGCAACAGACATTGATTTCTCTGCCCCTGTGGGGTGAAAACCGTACGGTCCACTATCACTGCCGATCTAACCATTGATCCACCAGCAGCTCTAGATCAGAGCGAGAAACAAGCCAGCGGAGCAACAGGTCCATGAATGAAGTCAATATTTTGATCAATATCAGACACATGCAAATCAGGACAAATCAAAAGTCAATGCTTTGAGAGTGTGCATGTGTGTTTCTGACATAGCTGTAGTTTTGGAGGATTATGTATATACGCATTTTTAAAGGGGTCTAAAAAGTAGAAAGGAATAAAATTTAAATAAAAAACAACTAAATGTTATCACAAGTAAATACGAAAATTCATATTTACATTACCAATATCTTTTCCTCATTTTTATTTAATTCATTTCTACTTTTTAGACCCCTCCAAAACATTATTATTTATATGAACATAAATGTTTTTATTTTAAAACGTTTAAACTTTTTTTTGCTGTGTATAATATCTACAAAACTAATATGTATACAACCTTTTAAAATATAAAATCAATATATTTTTTATGTCGGTGTCCGTCAGCGAAACTGCTACCATAATACATATGGCTTCAAATAAACTAAAAAAATAATAATCACAAGGAGTAGGATTTACTCTACCTGTTGTGAACAGGTCCTCTGAATGTGGGGTCAAATTTGTGCGGCTCCCCTGTAATACAAGAAGAAAGTGTCAAAATCACATTTAAATAGAGAAAAATACAACTCCAAAAGAATTTAATCTATACTTTTGCCTCAAAATAATGATTCTATTCTTGTTAGGAGCTAATATGTTAGTGGCTATTCTCATAAGCAGCTGATCAGTTCAAAGAGCAAACAAACTAACTGATTTCAGAAAAAGCCCACAATGAAACAATGTCACCACCATATTAAGTGAACAAAGAACTTGATCAAGTAGGTCTGAACAAAGAAGCTGAACAAAGCACAGGGAAACAAAAGAATGTACCTGCCACAGTTCTAAACACATTGGATAATTTTTACATTAAGGTCAAAGAGTGACATTTCCTCTCGTCAAAGTATTTACAGTACGCTCCTACCCAATTCTGCTTTGTAGTATCCTCCTTTTGGTCCGGTCATGTTCACTGTTCTCTGAACGAAGACACTCTGTGTTTATATAATGTTGCTGTGCGTGTTTCACTTCTTATGAGGGCTGAGGCGGTATCTTCTCGCCATTCTCCGATCGGTTAATCATTACACACAAAGCTGTGTTTGCGAGAGTAGGTGGAAGAGAAATCAGGCTGGTGGGCGTTTGCGTTGCTTCCATCTGCCTCTCTCTCTCTCACTCTCCACCCCTTCCTTATCCTCCTTCTCTCTCTCTCTTCAGCTCACAAAGGAAACAGAACTGGTGTCTCGCAGCTCAGATTGGTAGCATCCACTAACACACCAAACGCAATGAGACAACAGCATGGCAGCCACCTGCTCAAAGCTTTGCAGTCTCAGTGCTTTGTATGTCGCCAAACACACCATCACGTCTCATCTCAGAGGAATTAACATCCTGATGCGTTACTAACCCAATTAATACATGAATTCCTTATATTTAAATGGACAGATTCACTGTCTGGAGCTAATTTTGAGAGAACAGAACCAATACATAGGTTTGCTAGGATCTGTGCCAGTGTATCTGAACAAGCGGAGCAGACAGACGTCAGCTGTCACATATGAATATGATGATCCCCGCGCCTAGGTCGCCTAAGTTTGGAGATCAGGCAGTGATGCCATCCTGGAAGAAAAAAGCCACCTTAGCTTGTTTAAACTGTTTTCAGCTGATCTTAGTTCCCTAAAATGCATATAAACCCATACCCAGCCAACGGACAACCCTGACTCGGCTGGGAGAAGCAGCTAAGACCAACAAACAATCTTAGGCAGGATTTAGTGGTTTTTGATGTTACAGTGCAGCTTTATGATTATATGATATCATGATCTCATATATAAGGACAGTTGATTTGAGATGCTCATAAGTCCCCAAAACCCCAATAAAACCAGCTAATAGACCACACCGACCAAGATATGAGAACCTGGCAAACCATCTTAAGACTAGTTTAAGCAGTTTTTGGTGACAATGCAGCTTTATAATGCCATCATGATATCATGTTATGATGGCATCAGTAGTTTGATATAAAGATAATGAATGGCATATTCTCTAAAGTAGGCCTGCAACTAAAAATCATATTACAATTTTGTTTAATCTGTCAATTATTTATTTTATTAATTGGATACAAAATATATTTTAATCAAAAAATTTGCAAATTAATGGTTGATACATAACCAAACTTATGCCTGTATGCTATACATTGTGTGAAAAAATATAAATGTTAAACACTATAAAGTAGCCTATATATGGCATTTCATACAATAAAAATATTCAATAGTTCATTCCTTACAGACATAAGATTTGTTCCCCAGTCCATACAAGTTGGTGGGGCTTCATGCTCACTGTATTCTTTATCACTAAACAAACATTTCAGAGGAACCTCTGATTGGTTCAGTGGGAATTTACATGCCAAAATAACAGCTCTGTTACCACATCTTCAAGAAACCACAGAAGATCCTTCACATTCATACAACAACCACCAATTGCAAAAACATTCTGGACCTCTTGACCTTGGCAAAGGAGAAGAAAGGAGAACTACACAAGATTTTGGATGAGCTCCAATAAGCAGTAGTCAGCCCTACTCCTCCGTTTCTATTATCACGAGGGCTGAACTACATCCTGAGCTGTAAACAATGTGAATTTAAGGAATGTTCACTCCTTTCAAACTACTCTGGAAAGAAGAAGTTGTGTAAAAACAATGTTTCCTCAGAAACTGCTAGTAAATCTCACAAATAATTCATCATCAAGTAACACATCGAACAAAACATGAAATTCTGAAGTAAAAAGACTAAGAATAGTAGGCTACTTTCTTGTAAATGTACTCAATAATCTAATTACAGGGTTAAAGAATAAATAAATACAACAGAAAATATGCAGGTAGGATGGCCTAGGCTATCTAAGAGAAATGAAACAATGAAATGTAAAAATAAAACACAGATTTGTCTATGCATGAATTAAATATTCTATACAGATTCGTATTAAAGCTAAACTAAAGTTATTCAGTCAAAAGCGGAGTGATTTTCTTTGTATTTTGTTGTTTGAAAAACATTCAAGACACAAGACAGCAGCATGTATATTAGACAACTGTCACTTTAAGACTTGATGTACGAATCCAATTCACTCACATACATCCGATTTAATACCAACTGTTTACCTTAGGCCTAATCCACACACACATATGTATTTTTATAAAATGAGTGTTGTTTCCTTCTTCCATTTCTTCCATTCCACTAAAAAAAAATCTCTGTCCACACGAAACTCCAAAAGAATGTTATGAAGCACTGTCAAGAAAGAGCATGCCAAACCAACAGGTGGTTATATATTCTCAACTGTAAAGCCATGGTGGCCAATCAGAAGCCTGAAAAAGTTCCCAGTAGGCGGAGATATTGGCGCATGCTCCTACATCACAAGTCAAACTCTCCGGTTTCATTATCTACACAATAATAATGCAACTGGAGTTTTTGAAAATCTTCACCCTGGCAGAAGTTTTCAAAAAGGTTCGGTTTCAGTGTCCTGGTGCAGCATTTGCTTGGGGACGAACAGCCAAACCGCATAGAAAAAGATAGTGTTTTGAAAATACCGGCATTTCTGTGGACAGGGTCTTAGACAAAACGGACTGTGATTATGTGAAAACTAGCCAAGCTGGGCATTTTGACGTGTGTAATCAACAGTTTAAGCACAATAAACAGCAAAAATAATCTAAATTCAGCATTTAAATATGCTGTTTGATTGGTGCTTCGTGTGAGACCTATCAGAACAGTGTGCGAGTACTGAATTGAGTTGTCTTTCACGTCTTGCTGTGCTTGAACAGTTTACAATCACTTGAAAGTTTAAAATGACAAGGCTTATAAATACAAGCAAAGGATAAACTTTCATGGCACTGCATCACTGCAACTTTACATCAGCATAAACACATTAGAGACACATATCCAACATTTCTACCATTTGACAAAGTTATACCGATTTCTATACAGACTAATTTTACCCTCACCTATACTGACTACAGTTACACTAGTCAACGAGATGATTTTACCCACATCAATACTGACTAGTTACACTAGTCAACGAGATGATTTTACCCTCATCGATGCTGACTACAGTTACACTAGTCAACGAGATGATTTTACCCTCATCAATACTGACTAGTTACACTAGTCAACGAGATGATTTTACCCTCATCGATGCTGACTACAGTTACACTAGTCAACGAGATGATTTTACCCTCATCGATGCTGACTACAGTTACACTAGTCAACGAGATGATTTTACCCTCACCTATACTGACTACAGTTACACTAGTCAACGAGATGATTTTACCCTCACCTATACTGACTACAGTTACACTAGTCAACGAGATGATGAGTCTCAGAGAACAGAGTGTTAGACAAAAGAAAACGTTTATGGACAGAAGAAAGAGAAATAGAAACAAGAAGGATAAAGAGACAAATAATACTGGCAGACATGAGAGAAAGAAGAGAGAGAGAGAGAGAGAGAGAGAGAGAGAGAGAGAGAGAGAGAGAGAGAGAGAGAGAGAGAGAGAGAGAGAGAGAGAGAGAGAGAGAGAGAGAGAAAGAAGAACTAATAAGACACTGTGGTTAGGTGACAGTGGACAAAAAGCTCAGGACATCTGGAAAATGCCCCTGAGGTATTATAAGAATAACAAAGTTAGCATTACTATTCCTGTCCCATTTGACTCTGGTTTCAGAAGGGTGCTCATGAACACCCCCTTTGTTGCCAAATTTGCCAGTAGCCTCTCACTGCAGAACAAAGATCCAGGGGCGGGGTTGGATCCACATCTAGGGGGTGGACATGGTAGGTTTAGGGATGGAGATGGGTAGGTTTAAGTGGTGGAGATGGGTGGATTTAGGGATCAGGGGTTAGAGTTCTGGATCCAACCTCGCCCCCCGGATCTTGTGTGCTGCAGTGAGGACTAGGGCTGTCAAAAATAAATTTGAATTTCGAATATTATCACATTATTACACAGAACGCATATTTTTTGCATTTTCTAGAGGAACATCTATCATCGTTGCACTCTCGTCTCACACAAGAGAGCCCAAAGCCATGTCAAATTAATGTAAATTCAACTTAAAAAAATATATAATTACTAGATTAAGAAATTTGTTTGCTAGCGAACATGCATATTAACAGCGTAAACATGAACCTTGCGATCATATGATTAAATGATAATAAATAATGTGTATCAGCAATGATGAATCTTTGAGTATAAAGCGGTTCTGAAAGAAAGGCTAACATAGATGTGCTGTTTTGAGCTATGTGCTCTTTTTCTAAATGCATAACTTATATTTCACAGGTATATTCTCCATCTGTAAATGTTAGACAGCCATGGAAATATTTCCATCTTGCGATTCTCCGCTAAACTTCACAGACTTGGTTCTAAACGCGCTCTGTCGCGCGTGTGTGCGCCAAACAGACAGAGCGCAATGAAATAGGAGCGCAATAACTCTGATTAAAATATAAATTTTGCTGAAATGTTTGTCGTTGGACATTTTAAACCTACAAGTAAGTGTATTTGTATGATAGCACTAATTGTAAAGTGACTGTAATGGGGTAATCAAAATAACCTTTTTACTCAATTAGCCTATCTGTGCTTGATTTCATTTTATTTATAATTTTTTTTTTACTTTGCTTTAAAAGCATTATTTTAGTTTTTAGATTGAAATGTTACAATGTTAGAATGCAATGTGATTATAACACTTTTTGCACATTATATATGCCAACATGGTTATATTCACTTTATTTGTTTGTTTAATCCAAATACAAAATACAGAGATATGTACCATATACCGCAAATCAGCCAAGAAATACAGAGATATAAATTTTTGCTCATATTGCCAAGCCCTACTTTAAAGGAACGTGCACTTGGTCATATTTTGCTCGATTCAACCTCTTGTAGCCTCAGGAGAGAAGCCAACATATTTTATTTTTCCTAACTGAATTTATGCCTTTTAAATTCAAATATAATTCGAATTTTGATAATATTTTAGTAAAACATTTGAATTTAGTTTTTCAGCCAATTTGACAGCCCTAGTGAGGACCATCTCAAATTTGCCCCTCAACTACAAGACACTATCTCTTAAAGCAATAGCTCTCTCAAAAATTTTAATTTGCTTAAAATGTATTCACCCTTAGGCCATCCATGATGAAGAAACAAGCTAATATTGCTTGAGGGTGAGTACATTTTCAGCAAATTTTCATTTATGGGTGAACTACTTCTTTAAGAGTGGAGAGACACAAAAAATATATTTCGTATTTATTCTAAGAAGTTAGAAATGTTTGATTTATATAAGACAAGATTGAGAACAAATGAAAGCTTTATATGAAATGACAGCTCAAGAAAAAAGCAAGGAATAAAGAACAGATTTACTGGCCTTGCCTTACCACTGAATAAAAATAATAATAAAACAAATCCTTCAAGCAGTTACAATGATTTTCATTAGAAGAACCATATGTTCTTCCCCCTAAGACTCAATTTGACTGCAAGGAGAAGAGTGGCAATAAAGTTGCCTCGCTAACAGGCCATCTCCTGAGACACCTCTTACATCACAGCAGATCAATGGCTTATCCCCACTTCTCCGTCTCATTTATAATCTGTCCGACATTTAACAGACTGAGTGGTTCGTCAGTTTGCATGGCTTAATTGCATCAGCTGAACCGTAGCTAAGGAACAGCTGGTGTCAGTCCTTCTCAGGTAAACTAAATTACCACCAAGCGAGACAGGCACCGATTCCTCAGTGACACTAATCACAAACATCCCTCCTGCTTCATTTAGCATTTTTGGTGATTAAAATTGACATATACGTAAACGTTACACTTTCAGTTTAAACAGTGTAATTTAATCTGTATACTTAAAATAATAACAGTATTATACATACACAATACATTTATAATTTTTCTCAGCAAGGATCCATTCAAATGATCAAAAATAAACTTTTACAATGTTAGAAAAAAGTTTGAACTTTCTATTCATAATAAGACGAATCACAGATTCCACAATTTTCTTTTTACTGTTTTCAACATTCTTTTAAACATTTTTCTTGAGCACCAAATTATAATGAATTATTAGAATGATTTCTGACAAATCATATGACATTGAAGATTAAAATAATGATTTCTGAAAATTCAGCTTTGGAACCAAACATTTATTTCACAAGATCACAAGATTATTTAGCATATTTTTTTTATCAAATAAATGCAGCCTTGGTGAGCATAAGATACTACTGACACTGAAATTCTGGACTGTAGTAGAGTATAAATACAGAACAAATAAATGTCAATAAATAAAAACAGAACTAAATATACCAAACTTACTCCCTAGTAGTTCCCTCATGCTGTTCTGAATATTTTTCCACAGCAAGTCCTATTGAGCTCCAGTCAAAATCCTGTGAGATCCTCTTTGAAGTCACATTTCCCAAAACATCAACTCTCACAAGATTTATTCTGTTTTCCCCACTCTCCCCTTATTTATTGCTGATATGAATGCATTAGAATGAATTGGCACAGAAAGCGACTGTCATTCTGTAGAAAGCTCAAGCCATAGTTTTTGGCTTCAGATGTAGAGTGGTACAGTAATTCCTCCCTTGAACTGCCTCTGAATTGTCATTTCCCCACTATACCTCTTCTCTCATCCTCTGCTTCCACTAAGCTTTTTTCCATACACACACATGAGTTTACACACTGAGACCAGTGTCGTGCAGGCCTTGCTGTATAACACAAGCCTCTTTCACGGTTTCTCCATAAGGAACAGCCTGGGAAGGCGCACAGGTGCAGACAGCATGGGTTTGGTCGAATGGAAACTCTGTGGTTACTTTTTCCTCATCCTACCAGATCATGGAGTTCCCACCCCATGGCATTAAGTCACAAACAAGTCCCTGACATATGCAGCATCTCAATCGTGACCTCAAGCGAATTCTCAGTTTTAAATTAAAGCTATTCAATCAATACACAAACAGATAAATAACTTTCCAAATGAACAAATATTGTGTGTAAAGAGGAAACTAGAACTCCCAAAGAAACAGGTGAGTGGTTGATAAAAAAATAGTTTTGAGCAAATGTCATTGAATATTAAAAATAATACCATTGTATAGTTTCAGCATTTGTGTGTCCTTTCATTAAACCAGTAAAAAATAAACTAAATATGATATACATTGTTTATTTATGACCATATATTAGGGCCCAATGAAAATAGAATCGCAGAATCCACTCATTAAAATGGAATTTACTGTATAATGCAGAATGTCACGGCATTTGCCAAATTTTGGATGAATAAATCAAACGTTGGTCAGTACACTTAAATCAAAATGTGATCTGGACTACAATGAATATTAAGCTGCAAAAAGACTATTTCAATATGAATCTAGCATGTTCTGCGGTTTTCTGTGTAAATGAATAGTACTAATAAAAAAATGTATTAAAACATTATTTTTGGATTATTTACTACAAAAATTAGGTATCAGAAATTATTTACCAGAAACATATAAACACACTATTTCTGAAAAAAACACAAAAATAAAATTAATAATAAATTAGTTAAAATAATAATAATAATCAATAAAAAATTATAATTATTGTATAGCGCTTTTTACAATACAATCGTTGCAAAGCAGCTTTACAGGAAATTAAGTTTCTACAATATATTTGCATATTTGTCCCACACCTCTGAAATGAAAATGGTCATTTACTCGTTTGTCACTCCAACCCGTAAAACTTTTATTCATCTTCGAAACACAAATGAACATGTTTTAAATTAAATCTGACAGATTTCTGTCCCTCCTTTGACAGTCCATGCAACTACCACTTTGATGCTTTAAAAAGTTCATAATCGAGCAGTTTTTAATTCAGATTTTCTGAAGAGCCATGATTGCTGTATATGATGAACAGTTTGAATTTAGCATTTAATTCACATTTACACGTCAATTAGTGAACATGAACAGAAGTACTTGCTTGACACATAAGAACAAACCTCATTGGTTCCTGCAGAAGCTCAAACATGCCGCTTAACAAAAGAATGAACCTCATTGGTTCTTGAGCTTCCGTTTACCATAACTGATCTGCTTTGACAAATGTTTATATGTGAATAAAAGCTAAGTTAGATCTGATCATCATATAAAGTGATCGAGTCTCTTCAGAAAATTTTGACTAAACTGCTCAATTCTTATAGATTAGTTTTACGATCTCTTTATGAACTTTTTGAAGCATCAAAGTGATCCTTGCATAAACTGTCAGGGGAGGGACAGAAACCTCGCAGATTTCATTCAAAATATCTTCATCTGTGTTCTGAAGATGAACAAAAGTCTTACCGATTTGGAACGGCATGAGGATGAGTAAATGATGACAGAATTTAATGCTATTCATTTTTATTTGCTGATGTAAGGTTTTTAATTGAATTTGATGTTTATAACAATGATGAAGTACTTCATTTATAACAATGTTCAAAACACTATATACAGTGTTTTAAATAGTTCAAGTATTATTCTGAGTGAGTCCATCTTAAACTAGCTGTTTTTGTGTTTTTGTGTGTGTTTTTTATGAAGCCTGTAAATATCTTTATGTAAAGGTGAATGCATTCATCTGAAAAGGATGTGTGGTAACACTTTATAATTAGGGAACATTCCTATTAACTAAGAGTTTTCCCTCAATAAAATTAATACTTTTTTGTACAGTTTAGGTATGAGGTTGTTCATATGTTAATGCATTAATATATGCTTTATAAGTAACAGTCAATATGCATGCAAATAACAAGTTAATAGTGAGAATTGGTATCTAAACTAAAGTGTTACCAGTAATGTTAACACATGATACTCTGTAATTTGTATTTTTGCACTGTTGTAACATTGTAAAGTGAATAAATGTTTTGTTTTGAGAAGCCTATTTGTTGTTTCATTACACTATTGTAGACATGTTTTGAAATATTTAAATACAGATTGAAAAGATCTTTAAAATAAAAGGATAAACTGATAAATATTACTTTTAAAAACAACAAGGTTTATGTTTGAAGAACTTAAAACTATAGTTTGTAAATTGAAAAAATTGAGTTGCCATTACTTAAGAGTTCAAGTTGGAAACATGTAAAGTCTAATAGAACAAACGAATAAAAAATTTCAAAATACTTGCGGATGCAAATAGTTGCCTCATTTTTTTTTTGTTGAGTAAAACGGGCACAATATTTTGTACAGAGTAGAACTAAAATTATAAAATGTTATTATGTACTTCTATACAATATCATTTGTTTAGAATATGTAGGCCTATGTATAAAGAAAATAATAAATATAAAAAGGAACCTATTACAGTTCTACATATTTTAATGACTTTTTATGATCTGTAGACACTATCAAACACATAAATCATATTCTCATAGTGCAGATGTACTTGGACGTCATCACAGATGTAAGAAAGATGACTGAGTGACAGACAGCGAGACAGACACGTAAACCGTCAGGGACAGATGGACAGGCGAAGTGAAGAGAGTGACAGACAGAGCAGATTGGTGAGGCAGGAAACTCTCGCTCCCTTTAGAATCGTGTTTTGCTGACTCAAGCCAAAAAACTGTTATAACTGGTATATACTCAAATAAGAGGCTTGGAGTTTAAACTCTTTACTTTCATGAGGCTGCTTCATTACCACATCTAATCAAACGGTTCTTAATTTATCCCCACACTGGTCATTAAGCTGACACCGGTTACTAAATGACAACAAAGACAGCACTTTAGATTCGTGTTAATTTATTGTGTGATAAATGGCACTTGATATAGATAAATTTCACTTTACGTTAATTAGAGGCATTTCTGGCAGCATTATTTAACACTACAACTACTAAAGAGAAGGTGAAAATCGCATGGCCATTTGTTTACAAGGAAAAATGCTAAAGTATATCAGTATCTGTCACACATTTAGTCACTGTTCTGTTGCTCAGCCCCTATCTGAACATAAAAATCCTGCCAGTGCCTGCTGAAATGAGTGCAACTGCTTGCTTATCTCTCAAGGACACCAGCTTTAGCCTTGAGCACCAGGCGGACATCAAAGACATTGACAGTGTGAGTGTGAATATGACTCCTGGATACTGTCTGAAATAGGGCTGTGCAATTAATCAAATTCAATTATCATACGCATCTCGTCAGTAAAGCCGGTTTCTTGATTAGCAGTAAATCTCCATCATCTGCTTTCAGATGGAGCAGCAATTACTACACAGAGCCATAGGTAACTGACAAGCTATGCAAAATCGCGTTCATAATCGAAGGCGATTCGTCTGCGATTATGAATGCGATATCGCGTAGCATGTTGACTGGAAACTGGAAAAAGAGATGACACCCATTATGAGCCATTCATCCCTTAGCGTGGCATTTGAGTAGAATCCGCCATTGTTAATAGGGAGCTCATTCTGAACTCTATAGCGGACTATGACATGTGCCACTGAAAGCTGCTTTGTACCACAGGCAGTGGACATGAAAGAGAATCTTCAGTGTCAAACTCTTAAGAGATAAAGAGAGACTATCTGGTCCCACATGAATGCACTGACTGTCCTCTATATTAGCTACATAATTCCAGGCATCTTTAATGTACCTCTTGCAGCTCTGAAGCAGGAGTATAATTTGCTCTCTGTCCTTAAGGGAAGATCTTCCTGTTGAGGAACTGTTAATAAGATCCTTCCACGTCCGGAGGGAGGCTTTTAAATTTACATCCGCATCGGGCCGGGAACCCAATGCAATTCAGCTTCTCTACTTCTTGCCAAGAGCTTTAGGACAAAATTGCTCAATCTTTTTAACCAGCACTTTCTTTTGATGGCAAAATATGCTGGCTATAAATGGTTTATCACAAGATGAAAATAAGAACATCAAAAAAGGAGGTAAAATGAAGTTAGATATTCTTCATGCATAGAAGCTCTGTAAGGAGCATCTGAAGACCTGCACTAATGATCTATATGGCAGATAAGAATTATGATTTCTTGAAGTGAAACACATTTCTCGCACAAAGCTGTTGTACAACTTCAGAAGACTTGGAAAATACTGAACAAATCATTTCATAGTGGACAATTCATATTTAAAGATTTTTTCATTTCTACAAAAAAAAACATTTAACATCTTTCAGTAAAAGATAGAGAGGACAGGAAAGCATTGGGAGGAAAGAGGGGAGCATGATCAGCAAAGGACCTCGAAACGGGAATCGAACGCGGGTCGCCTTGAGCGCAGTTCAGTTGTGCTGTACCTATGTCAACGCACTAACCACGGGGCTATGGAGCAAACTACAGTATAGGATTTTTACAGTGTACCTTTCCAGTGTTTTTCATCATTTTTGTACATATATGGTTAACGTGTGCTTTCATTATACTGAAAAGCACTGTTCTAAGATTTAAATACCTATATTTAAAGGAGAAAAAAACTACTGGTTAGGGCTGGGCGATATATCTCATGCGATAGTCATGCGCATCTCGTTCCGAAAGATGGTTCCGTGATTGGCGGTAAATCTCCATCACCGGTTATCAAATGGAGCGGCATTTAATACACAGAGCCGTAGTTCACTGACAAGCTACGCGATATCGTGTTCATAAGCGATTCATCTGCGATAATGAAAGCAATATTGCCTAGCTTGTCAGTGAACTACGGCTCTGTGTATTAAATGCCGCTCCTTTTGAAAACAGGTGATGGAGATTTACGTCTAATCACAGAACCGTCTTTACTGACAAGATGCGCATGACTATCGCATGCAATATATCATGCAGCCCTAACGTGAGGGTAAGTAAATTATGACAGAATTTGAATTTTTGGGTGAAATATCGCTTTAAGAGATAGGGAGATAATATTGGCACAGTGTTGTAGACAGATCCAAATATTTTTCATTTATTCTAGAGAGTCTGTATCTCTCATTTTCATATTCTTTCTCTCTCAGCAGCAGTTCTGGATTGCATTTGAGATCAGACAGAACAGCCGACCCAAACACAGGTCAGAACAAGCTCCGCCCCCATTCAAATTCTCCACTCTCCCAGACATTTGAAACCTCACAGTTCCACTTCAAATGAACTGCAATGACAGACCAGTTCCTTTGTAAGTCATCTCAGTACAGTACTCCCTCACTGCCATGATACAAACCAGACAAGAACAACAACAACATACCAAAATCTGTTTCAAATTTGGAAAGGAATCAGATGCTAGCAAGATTGATGCTCCGACAAAAAACACAAGCTACCTCGAAACAACCATATGCTTCCACATCACATCCGCCAGCTTTTTTCCTTTATTTGGATATCTCTCCACAGACTATTTCCCAATTCCAGCTGACAATAGTTGTGATTGACAGGTGGCTCGTGGGAACTTAACAATACATGAGGCAAAGGCCAAAGAGCTTGACCCTGCCCGAGCGAGACAGAGAAACAGCTGCTCCCTGCATATATTTACGTGACAAAGAAAACTCCGTTCTTTGACACTCCAACAGCACTGGTGAGCCATAGAGATTCAGATGCAGTATATCACATGATAATAATTACAACTCTATTTAGATAGTTATGCTGAATGGCTGTGGGTGCGTAGGAGTACCAGATGCATCCCTTTGGCATGATTGTGTGTTATAATTAGACAGATTGCCTCTAAGAAATATTTAGTGTAGTTGTGTTAAATGGCTAGAGGGGTCTGTGAGTGCTCTGCTACAGCTCATAGGGGATTGTGAACGACTGGTTTCCAGAACATTGTAAAATGTCTCTAATGACTCCAGAGGAATATGAAGTAGACTACAGAACACTGACTGCATTCCTAATGTTTTAATAAGTTCTCAGCATTCTATTTCAGATGGATTAAATGTTACATTTGGTTTACACTTAACAGCCTTTTAATGATTTGTATAGTACAGTGGTTCTGGACTGTATACTTATTATACTGCATGCATTACGTTTGTTTAGTAACTGTTGCTGCTTTGGTTGTTTTACTCATCGTTTGTCTGTCTCAAACACATTCTTGGACTAAATTTATGTTAAACTAATGTATGGATTGTTTGCTCTCCAAATTTCACCAACACAAGTGACTGAGAAGGTTGCATGATATTACAAAGTAGAGCAGAACTCAACTTCATGCAAATGATCAGCAACATACGCAATGCAATGACTACCAACATGGAGAGCAGACAGTGCCAAAGCCTACTTGAAACCAACAGCGACTCTACAACCTTCAGCAATTTTATCGCTGTCACATTATACAGACATACTTTGATGACAGACTTATAGTCAAGTTTTCCCATCCCATCGTGCAAAGTCACGTGACTTTTTTAATGCGCATGTAGAATTTATTCGGTAAATGTGTTTCCATCATAGTTTATACACATTTTTCTTTTTTATTGGATGAAAAGTTTATCTACTCAGTTGTGCGCATAATTAGCATTTTTTTTTTATGTGCATTTTTAGAATTTATGCACATCTTGGCATTTACATCCAACATTTTTTTATGCGCTATTCCAAAATGCGCATAAAAATAGATGAATGGAAACATATAGCTACTCTGAACGGGTGGTCATGTGATGGCAAAATGGTGGCAGTCATGAGGCGACCCACTCCATGAAGAATAAACCGTTGTATGAACGCCTGTTCACAGGGACAATAACTATAACAATAACTATACATTTGTATGAATTGTTCTAATTCTATGAGAATAGCGAAGCCTACAACATAATGACACAGAAGATTAATATTGTTGGAATTACTTTCAGAACAATTTTCCAAATTATAACGATAATAACATTGACAGCCAATGAGAATCCAGCTGACTTTCACCTGAAAATTAAAGCAGCAGAACAAGTGGTCATGTGATGGCAAAATGGCAGCCGTCATGAAGAGAAGACCCATTACATGTAGATTAAAACCATAGTATAAAACATTGTTTACACCAATGACTCTATCTACATCAAGTTTTAATAATTGGAAACACTTTCAGAACGATTTTTTTTCAGCTGATGAACGATAAAAACATTACTTACCTTCGACCTCGAGCATTTAAAGCGTTAGTTATAGACAGTTTTCGTGCTTGGTGTTAATAGTTTTTAAAATGTCCCCATTTTATGTTAGAATGGAATAATTGTATCATTTTTATCAAAGGTGCCGTTCATGTGTACAATCCATTATTATGTGTACACTCCATAATTAGCAAAAAATACAGAGTGCGTCTTTAAAAACTACGTTTAAACTATTAAGACGCCAACTACAGCAAATAGCAAACAGTTATTCTAAGGTCTGCCCACATAGGCTGGTTATGTACTGTAACAGTGCCGTTAAATGAGGACTTAACACAGGACAAGACACAAAATCCTCTCAATATGAAACAGCTTGCGCAACTCAATATACGTTTTCTATTATTTCAATTCGTGCTCATTTGGACGCTTTCCAGTTAACTTATATGACGTAACAATTAAATCCTTTCCGAATTACAAAGACACAGAATCCGAATCTGCGCCTTGTGTGCACTTCATCCAGTATTTGGAAAAACAAAGTAATCAGAATGGAGCCATGTCAGAGGATGTATCGTTTTGCACAGAGGTCCTTTAAATAATTACTGCGCGAGAAAACAGCCAAACACTTACAGTAATGATTCGGGTTGACAAGAGCAGTTCCCTGCTCCCTGGGTCAGTTCCCTTTGTCAATGGTCTTACTGCAAAAACTTGATTTGACTCGATTCGCAGGCTGCTTACCATAGTATGAAGGGGGGGTTGCACTTTTCCTTGCCATTGCACCTCTGACGAGCGCTCCTCGTGTGTTTTTTGTTTATGTGATTGCATATGAAGCTGCGTACGTGAATAGTCTCTCGCGCTTGTCCACATATAAACGCGAATCTGTGATTTGCTGGGCCACGCAACGCCGCGTCACTGTGTTTACAGCGCCATCAGCAGTGTGAGACACTGCGCACAAAGAGGCGGTTCGTTCTGTGAGTGACGACTCAATTGTCCAATCGCAGACAGCCATCAGCTTCCAAAAGCCAATCTAACTGCAGGAGGCGGGACTTGTTGTTCTACTTGTGGGAAAAGAAAAGAAATCTCACTGGCAGGCACAGGAAAAACGCTCACTTCAGTGAACAAGAGATCGAAGGAAATCAGCTGAAAACAATGTTCCAGTGTTTTGAAATTCCCTTGTGCTTAAACAATAACAGTCTGTGAGTATTTATGCACGGTATGGCCTCGTGGAAACCACAATGATTGGCGACCATGGAACTAAATATAAATCGTGTAGAAGTATGTAATTTAACTAGCAGTACTAGTTCAATGTTATGTTAGTGAGGAAGTTCAAATTAAAATTGTATTTCACTTTCTTTCTCAAGTTTCTTAAAGAATCTTAAATTCTTGAGCCAACTCGCCATCACGGAATGGGGAAGTTAAGCAATAAATGTAATACAACAGTATTAGTCTAGTAGTTGCATTACATTTATTTTATACTTTCCACTAATAATACAACACAGTGTTTTTGCACAGTGATATGATATGTGAATGGTTTCGAAGTACTATACTACCTTCTGACTCTTATCACTTTCCATGTTATCACCACAATAGGTTTTGTGTCATCCTAAAAGACTACTACATTTAAGATAAGAAATATATAGGAGCTTATTTGATTTATCATATCACATCTTACTAAATGAAATAAAACTGAAAAGGTGAATCATGCTCAAGCTGTGGAAATGTTTTAATTTACTGTGGCTGCTAATGTTAGCATTTCACCACCTGATGGCAGTAATGTGTTGTGATAGACAGATGTAAGTTGATGAACGTGACAGTGGTTTTAAATTCTGATGCTCTGACACCTGTGTTAAATAAGGAAGACTTACTAATTACTTTAGTAATTACTTAAAGTCTAACTTAAAGACTTACTTACTTATTATTTTGATACATTTTTGTTTATATGTTGCATATGTAATAGTGCAGTTTGAAACAAATTGTTGGAATACAACTCTTAAACAATAAACTGTCTGCTTTGATGGACTGTAGCTCTGTCTACCTATATGCATGACAGGTTTTAATTTTTTACATTTATAGTGGTTCTTGTGAGAATCCAGATTTGTTTCTGTCTCATCTAGAAATGCAGAGTTCAAAAGTAAATACAACACATGCAAATGCAATGCATTTTGTTCAGAAAACTTTAGACCAGGCAATCAAAAACCCATTAAAACTCAAATAACTGGTCTAATAAGCAATAATGATTCATTAAATTCCTTACAAAATTAGGGGGCAGCTGCAACTTCTTGGTCCTGACATGATTCACTAATCAGGAACTATAATGGATATTCTCTCTCTCTCTCTCTCTCTCTCTCTCTCTCTCTCTCTCTCTCTCTCTCTCTCTCTCTATATCTATCTATCTCTGTATGTGTGTAATGTAATTGAAATCTTTATTATAATCGATCTTTTATTTTCAAACTTTTTGTGTGTTCAATGGGTCAGACAGTCTGACAGTTAGGAAATCTGGGTAAAGATTATGTAGGTGAAGAGTAGTGTCCTCTAATCTTTTTTTTATAATCTTTGTCTATATACTAACATTCTTACTGATGATGTTTGTCTGTTTTAAGTATCTTATTTTCACAGATATTTCAAAACATTTTCTCACAATACTTTGTACAACAAATCACTCATTAAATGGGTTTGTGTTTGAATAATGGTGGCTTTGCATCTCAGACTGTTGTTCTTAGCACAAGCTGCAGTAAAATGTGCAAATATCAACAAAAACTCATGCTTCTGCATATGCATGATTGCATTCGCACTAGTGTTTTGAAATGACTCAAACAGAAAGAATAAGATATACCACTGGTCTCATTGTGGCTAAGTTATAGTTCCTGACATGTTGTGCTGTGGCTCATCTTGAGTTATGTTTTCTATATCAGAGTTTTCAAGATGACATCGTGCAGTCCTATACAGTCAAAACAGGTAGATGCAAGGTAGATGTACTTTAAAAAAAGCAAATATGGCTTACAGTATTGTGTATATACAAATTTGTCTTGTTAAATTGTATTTTCAATCTTTCAAAGATACAAGGTTATGCAAGGAGTAATATAAACATCTAAAAGCAAACACTGCTGATCAGCAAGCTCTAAGAAGACACAGCAAGTGTGGTATGTTGTTGGGCTAGAATAAATGGGCTGAAGGTGCTTGTGATATCAGTGCCACTGCAGGCACAGCTTGTTCAGAGCAGAGCCGAAACTAAAACAAGATACAGTACAACATATAAGATGCAGCTCTTTCAAATGACTGACCTGCACAAATATGCAAAAACCATTGGAATAAGCTTTGGTTATATTGGGACACGGTTGTATTAATATCAGATTAGCAATATATTATGTAATGTTTAAAGCATTAACCATGTGCGAATGATTCAGTGGTGTTCAAAGATGGTTTTTAAAACTTTTAACAAAGCACTTTTTGTGGTATAGCTACTTGTAATATCTTGTTTTGAACCGTTGTTGTGGCTTACTGTTGCCATTTCTTCAGTGAATGTAACAAGTGTTTGTGAGCATATTTAGTTTGCTATGACTGAATAAGGACACTTTCTAGTTATACAAAAAAACATTGTTTGATAATGCTTTTCAATTGAAGGCTAGGCTATGTTGTTTGGTCAGTAACGTCTTGTTTCTGAAAGTGTCTTATGCTTGCCAGGGCTGAATTTATTTGGTCAAAATACTGTAACCTAATATTATTATAATTTAAAATAACTGTTTTTTTTAAATATATTATAAAAGGTATTCCTAAGATTTTCTGCAGCAATTCAGTTTCACGTCATCCTTTAGAAATCAATATATCATTTAATGAATATAAAGAAAAAATAAAATAAAATGCATTATTTGAAATATATACATATTTTTCTAACATTATACCATTTTTACTGTTACTGTTGATACATTTAATTCTTATTTTCTGGAGAAAAAATATTTCTTAAAAAAATCATTATGAACCCAACCATTTGAATAGTACTGTATATGCAAAACGTAGTTTAAAGAACATACAATAAGAGCCTCTGCTCTTTTGTTGTGATTTCCATTGGTTTTCAGATATTTTTTTGTGACTATAAAATGTTCAGTTACATTAAAACTCAGTATATTCCAGGCTAGTTCGTAACCTAAAACATTCATCCCTTTGAACAACAGTGAGCTACTAAAGTGGTACCTGTGGGCAAATGAGTCCGATAAAACTTCTGCTCTGATTTCATAATCCGTATAAAGTCATTTAGTAATGGGCCATCTGGAATAGATGGCCCATTACTGGCCCATCCCCCCAGAAGCTATTTGCTGTCCAGCAGTAATACAAGGTTTGGATAAACTGAGACTAGATACAGTTTAAGCTTGGCTTCAAAACTTTCAATTAATTCCTCAGGTAGGACAGACACCTGCTCCATTTTCTGTTTATTCTGATGTGCCCTCAGATAAATTATCTTTGGATTGCTCCATGTGTGAGACACTTGGTGAGTGCCTTTCTACAGGCACCTGCTATGAATATATTAACATTCACAAAGTATGTCCCCTGCTTCTCTGTGTGATCACCACTGTTTTGTGAGGAGACAGCTCATCTGTTCAGGGTGCCACGTAAAAGGCCAGACACTTGTTGGGTTTTGGTTGGCTCCATCTGCTTCAGGATCTTAAAATAGCTTCTGCACAGATATTCATGGAGATATTCTGAACATTTCTGGGGTGCTATAGACTAGAGTAGTGCAGTAGAGTCAATGAAAGGTTGCAGATTTGAATGCATGAAATCAAAGGCCATGAACTGACAACACTGTGCTTTTGAACACAACTTTTAAAAGCTGAAGATTTTTTTATATGGAATGACATTCAGAAGATAACATGCAATGTGGTCCTTTGAAGCTTGGATTTTATTTATTAGATACATTTATTTTGCACTTTCAGAACTGCCTTAATTCTATGTAGCATAGATTCAACAAGGTGTGGGAAACAGTCCTCAGAGATTTTGGTCCATATTGACATGATAGCATCATGCAGATTTGTCAACAGCACATCCATTTCAAGTGAATCTCTTGTTTCACCACATCCCAAAGGTTCTCCGTTGGATTGAGATCTGGTGACTGTGGAGGTCATTTGAGTACAGTGAACTCATTGTCATGTTCAATGATTGGATGATTTGGTCTTAGTTGATAGGAGTGGCACCTGGTGTGGACTTATGGTGCTGTAGTCCATCTGCTTTAAGGTTTGACATGCACCAGAGATGCTTTTCTGCACACCTCAGTTGTAATGAGTAGTTGTTTGAATTACTGTTGCCTTTCTATCAGTTCAAACCAGTCTGGCCATTCTCTTCTGACTTCTGGCACCAAAAAGGCATTTTCACCCACAAAACTGGATTCCAGTTGGAATCTGTTGCCAGTTGGAATCAAAACTGGTGGATCACTGGATATTTTCTCTTTTTTGGACCATTCTCTGTAAACCCTAGAGATGGTTGTGCATGAAAATCCCAGTAGATCAGCAGTTTCTGAAATACTCAGAGCAGCCTGTCTGGCACCAACAACCATTCCACGCTCAAAGTCACTTCCTTGAAAATCCCCTTTCTTCCCCATTCTGATGCTCGGTTTGAACTTCAGCAGATCAACATGGCCATATCAGCATGCCTAAATGCATGTTGCTGCCATTAGTTTGGCTAAATAGATATTTGAGTTACACGTAGACACTGGTTTCCATGTTTTATGGGGACATTCCATAGGCATAATGGCTTTTATACTGTACAAACTGTATTTTCTTACCCCCTTACCCTACCGCTACCCCTAAACCTACTCATGCAAAACTTTCCGCATTTTTATATTTTCAAAAAACTTCTGTATGATTTATAAGCTTGCTTTCTCAAGGGAAAAAAATGTACCCACAAACTAAATCATAATTTACAGATATTACTATACTTGTGGGGCAGGGGCGTAGCCACGGGTGTGCCGGTGCCACCCACAGTGGCAGCTGGCACACCTAAAAACAGATGCAGAATTATTATTTTTTTAATCGTAATAAATATGGGCAGCGCAAAGGAGGGACTAGCAGATGCTTCAGCACCCCCAAGAAAGACCAAAGCACCGCCATTGCACCCATAAGAAATGAAATAAATTAAAAACATTTGACTTATTATTACGCATTCATAACTCTGCATTGCAATATAACGTGACGTGATTAGCAGGCGCACTTTTTGAATTGACAGCATTTTATTTAAAAAATTGATCGGTTCCTTGTGCCAAGAAGGCCTGTCCCCGACTAAAGATTTCACTAGTCACACATAAATTGATTAATATAATAACTTGGGCTACTAACCATCCTTTAATATATAGGGTATAGCCTATTCCGTAGCGCCGTCTACAAAAGTAGGCTAATGATTATGAATGTTGGGGAAAGGCAAAATAAAACATTTTAATTATTCGTTAATAAACTAGTGATTTCTTCTCAGTCAGTCTCGGCTGAAAAGATAAAGTTGCAGAATTGACTTAAATAAAGAAATGCACCTTTTCATTCCGACTACGTAATTAAAGATTTGAATTTTTGGTTGGTTCGTTGTTTAATAAGCAGTAGCAGTTCATTGCTGATTGCTGCTTTTTCACGGAGACTGCATGAGACGGCAGAAAGCATCTTGTTACTCTATGTATTCTTTCTCTTTGTAGCCTACATAAATAAAGCATATATATATATATATATATATATATGAACTTGCTGTTGAATTTTGTATTTTTGAAAGTTCAATAATAATATTAAAAAAACTTGCCGGACGGATTCATTACCCCGCTTTGTTCCAGGACCTCACAATTTACAGATTAAGCAGTGTTTACAATATTTGTTAATTTAAAATGTAATTAAAATGTATTTTTAATAAAAAATGTAAATTATTAATTTATTTTTTTTTATAATAACATAATTGAGGCATTCAAGGCCAGACCACGCCGTCTCGCCCTTTGAGCAGCTAACAGGCACCATTAAATGTACTGTGCTATGTTGTTGGCGATCCTGAATGTAATGTATAAAAAATATTTTACTGCTTTCTCTAATGTGTCTTGCAAGACATCTATTCAAGATTGTTTATTGCATCAAAAGTAATTTCAAAGGAGCATTATATGTAGGCCCATGTACAGTTTAAGTCACCATTGCAGGATGTGCAAAATGTTAATGATTTAATAAAAGGAGGGATTATTTAAAAGCATAATAATCATTAAGCTTGCTTACACACACACACACACACACACACACACATACACACACACACACACACACACACACACACAAATAGAAATGAAATGGTTGAACTATCATATTAATAATCATTAAGCTTGCTTACATAGATAAACACACAGACACACTCATATACGGACATACATGCACACATATTTTGTTGCAGATATAGATATTTGAAATAAATGACAGGTGACAATACTCTTTGCAAGTCTTCTCTTTTAAGAGTTTATATCAGGGATCTCAACCCTGCTCCTGAGAGCTACCATCCTGCAGATTTCAGTTACAACCCTGCTCCAACACACCTGTCTGAAATTAACAAGTAGCCTTGAAGACTGTGATTAGCTGGTTCAGGTGTGTTTGATTGGGGTTGGAGCTGAAATCTGTAGGACGGTAGCTCTCCAGGAGCAGGGTTGGAGACCACTGGTAGGCCAATGTGAAATGCAGGGCTGACAACAGAACACATTCACAATGGAGAATTCATTAAAACGGTCTCTCTCTCTGTCACATACACACACACACACAGAAATGAAAGGTTTAAAAATGCTTAATAAACAGTAAGCATACAAACACACACAGACATACGCAGAAATGAAAGGTTTAATAATACTAAATATACAGCACGCATGCTAACACACACACACACTCACACTCACTTTGTTGCAGATATAAAATAGTGATTTTCAAAGACATCCAAAATGGAGAATAGGTTAACAGACACATGTAGCCTACACAAAAATGAAATGGTTAAACTAACATATTAATACCCAATAAGCATGCTTTTTTTTGCGCATTAATCTGACAATAAATGTGGCACACCCAGTTTTTCTGATGTACATCCAGAGTCTCCTTTCTGGCTACGCTCCTGTTGTGGGGATGTATGGTTATGGGCACTCTTATAGGCATAATGGTTTTTATACCGTACACACTGTATTTCCCACTGCTCTATATAAAGCCTACACCTGAACCTAGAAAACTTTGACCATTTTTAGATATAAAAAAAACACCATTTAGTGTGTTTTTTTATGTCTTCCGAATTACAGGGACATGGTGTCCTCATAAACCACCTTTACATTGTAATACCACTGTCATACCCATGAGATTATACAAATTTGTGTCTCCATGAACCACCCAAACCAGTGTTGAGTTGAGTTTATATGACACAAAAAGTACTACCTTCTTGTCGAGGATAACACAATATTGTATACAGTAACGTATTTCCATTGTAGCCCTTGCTTTAAAAAAAAGGGGGGGGGGGGACATTACCATTAAGTGCACATTATCGGTCAAATGTTTGGAATACTTAATATTTATTGATCCTTTATATTAATAATTTCTTATGTGCTATATATTAACAGTAAATATTAATGGTAAACTTTTCTTGTTCTTTGCCTTCAGTGTCTACATCTGTTTAGGATTTCAGATTGTTAAATAAACTCCTGAGACATCTAGTGCTTCATTTTAAATGTAGTGAGAAGAGAAAGATATATGAGAGAGACACTGTATTTATAAGCAGAGAGGCAGCAGATTTGATTGCTGCTTTTTCAAGGCAGTAATATACCACCGCTGATCTTTCTGAAAATTGATCTGTCCGTCCACTGGAAGAGCAGCGGTTTGTGACCTCATCAGAGAGAAAAGACTATTTAATTCAAATAAGCTTTAATTTTATGCCAAACGCATTGCCAACTATCTTCCTGTCACCACTTCAATACACACAGATCAGAATAAATCTCAGCCTCAAGGAGTGATTGAATCAAATATACTGATGAGGCAGACAGGAGGGCAAGCAAAATCTAATTCTCATTTGTCTCCAATGACAACAAACACTGAATCAATCCCCAGATGCCTTCGCCCTTTTCTAATTTTCACCCACGCTCAATGAAGGAAATTAGCAAATTTCATCCTGGGTGCTTCAAATCATCGGTTTCTTTTGATTAATTTGTTTTCACAGACAAACAACCACATACAAGTCATAGTAAAATAATTCTTATCAATTAAATAATGCTGAAAAATAGATTACATTCATACATTTATTTCCGTATTGGTTTAAACACAAACATATTAGTGAGAAAGAGAACTGTAAAATATCATTATGTAACAAATATTAGTCCAGGTATCAATCATCATGTGCACAGATGTGTAATTAGTAATTCTTTGGAATATATACATATATTATTTGTTTTTCTTTTACAAAACCAATGCACACAGCAAGACATCCATCATGAATCAATGTCTAATTCTCACACATTCAAAGGAATGAGAGAAGTTTTAAATCAAAAAAGTGAAGGTGAGATTTGAAAGATGTATGGGCAATATATGAAATATAGTGTCGTATGAAAGGGAAAAAGATACATTTCCATTTCCTCGCAGTCCTAGATGAAATTACAGCTTCCAGCAAATCTCTGCTCCCGTGAGAAGCTCTGCCACATTGCGTGCCATTTTTAGAAGAGAAGATGGTATCTTTTACATCCAGGCCGTACGCTGGCGGTTTGGGATATAGGCTGTGCTTTTTATGCTGAAGTCAGTTCACATTACCAGACTTTCATTTTAAGACACCTGCGTCACCCTTCATAAACCATGAATATAATGGTGTGTCTATGACATCAAAGGAAGATCCATTTAATATCATAGTGGCAATGGACTGAGAACTGACCTTTAGATTATTAAAATAAATTATACTCTTTTGGCATTTGCCATGGTAGGCTTTTATAAATCATAAGCATTGTATAATATGTCAGTCACCATGCCCCATAATAATAAAAAAAACTGATGGATTATAATGGTTTCTTAAGTGACATCTCACTGCGGACCGAAGGGAACTGAATGGGAGTATGATATATTGTAACCCAGAATTCCCATCAATTATTGCACTGTAATAAATTGCAGAGGCTGAATTTAAAAACACATGCATCAAAACATACATCCATGTGAAGGCTTTGTGTCTGCATTATCAGTGAATACAGTTTATGAAAATGTCTACCTGTGGCATTTTTTGAATGCTCCTATTGATCTTCATAGGACCAAAGGTTTTAGTGTCACAGTTTGCGTGCAATGCCTGGACTCTATTGAATTACATTCAAAGTCCGGTCCAAAGTTTTAAAAAGTAAGACAGTATATTATTTTATATAATTTTATTTTGTGAAAAAATACACAAATCTGAACTTTGATTTATGAGTCATACTAAAAGTTATTCATCAAGTGTCAGCCACACTCAAAAAAAAAAGTTGTTGAACGAACTTAAAAAAATTAGAGTAAACTTTTCCACGAAATTTAATTACATTTTTCCACCAAAATCTAATTTGTTTGAAATGAGTTGTTGTAATCTTGTTGTATAAACTTAAATTCCTTCAGTGAAGACTACAAAAAAAAATTGGGTCATTCCTACTAGATAAAGTTTTGCCATGCCATGCCTGTGCACAAAACAACAGCAGGGCACAGTAAAATATAAAATATGATAAGCAAATAAAGAAACATACAACAGATAAATTAGGTATATACATACAAAATAGACAATGTAAATAGGCAAATTCTATATGTAATAGTTGCAATCCAGCCGCTACATTGTGATTTTAACATCAGTAGCCTACACTCAAACAAATAATTCATTGGATGAATTGTAATTGAGTTGGGTCAACTCAGTTTGATCAAATATAGTTTAAATTAAATTGATACATTGATGAAGTGATGTTTTTATGCTTGCTAAAACATTTAACTGGATAATAAATTGTTTCTACACTCAAAATAAATTATTTGTTGGATTTACTTAACTTTAGGCATTAGCCAATTTGTTAGGCATAGCATATGATGATATTGTTACATCCATGGCATGCCCATAATTGTTTCTTTGTTATTAAAACAACTTTGTGTCATGTTAGCTGGTCCTCAACCCAAGCACATGCTCTACACTTTACCACAATGGTAACCCCCCAAAACACTAACATACCAGAAACTCTTTTAAATACAAACATAAAAGAACATTAAACATTAACAAGTCTCCCAATTTTATCATCTAAATAAAAATGCCTAAAATAACATTTTATTTCAAGATTTACTCTCCTTATCCAGCCCTGTGCAAAGCATGATGGGAAGGAAATCCACTTCCTAGTTACACAAGTAAAATCGAACAAAAATATTCTTGTTGACTCAATTAAAAAAAACGTGTAAACCTAATTGTTTTAAATTACATTGTTTATATTTAATAAAATTAAGTTGGGACCATTTTACCAAGAGTTATGTTGTATGAGCTCATTTTAATTAATGAAATTGAACAAAGAGCAAAAATCATTTTTTTGAGTGCATATCCAGACAGAAATATCAAATGACTACATATTAAATGATAAAATATCATTGCTGCTTACTGTCGATCATTAACATATATCATATACCAAGCCATCTCATTAATATTCTATGACATAATGGAGAACTGAATTTCAGTAAGATAATCACAGCATTACAAATCATTCCATACTCTAGAAAACAGTGCTTTATTCCTTGCAACAAATCCATTTAAAAATAGTTTTATTCTCTATTGTAAGGCCCCGGGGAATTGAAGTTGCCAATATGATTTGCAAATGCAAAACTAAATTCATTTTAATTGACTCCTTACAAAAACGTACTTGCCTAAATCGATCGTTGCAGTTAACAAGAAGCATAATTTCATATCGTTTTACATGGGTAACAAAGGGAGCACTGAGAAACGTTTGCAGCACTGAGATATGACAAAGTGACGTGACATACGATATTGTGGACCAGCTGTCAAAAATCACATTTACATTTACATTTAGTCATTTAGCAGACGCTTTTATCCAAAGCGACTTACAATTGGGGAGTACATAAAGCGATTAATCTTGAAGAGGCGAAGAAAGAAAGAAATTTGTATCAATGTAGGCTAAATATGCAGAGGAGGGAAATGTCATTAGCTCAGTTTAAAACGGAAGCGAAGCCAACAGCACAACGGTCCCTTCAGCTCACACACACCACTATCTATCTAACGTTATCTCATATGTTCGACATCGATAGTTGTACTGCACCCACTCAAAATTCAACCCGCCCATTTGAATTAAAGTTTCCTAGTAGTAGCTAACATTTCGAGCTTAATAGCGACAGGCTTCGACTACCTAAACATTGTACAATATAGGCCACTTCTATCTCGGGTAACAATACTTGTACATTATTTTAATGTATTGTATTGGATTGAGACTCGGCGCTCTTTAAGACCACGCGCGCGGGCAGCCGCGTGTGAACGGAGGACTGTATTTCTGACAGAGTTCAGCTGAGCTTCGGTATGAGGAGAATATGTGTGGGCAGAAGTGCTGGCTGGAGATGTGAAGTGTGGATTTGTAAAGCTGCTCTCGGTGAGGCTGAAGAACACGCCTGGACTAAACGGACAGAATTAAACCCTTCACAATATGAAGACGCGAACGGTAGCGCAAACTCTCTCTGACATTGAACAATAACTTTACAAACATGTACCATGGTAACGGTACGTAACGTTAGTTTCCGTCACGGTGTCATATTACGCCAGTTATTGTTGATACCGCAAAAACGCAATCAGTGATGAATATGACATTTTCTCCAGACTTTCAGAATCTTTGTCTTTTTGTGGTTATTTACTTTCTGATGACAGTTTCGTCAGTGGCAAGTTGTACTAAGTATTAGCCTGATACTATTTTGGTGGAAAATGCGGTTGCCATGGTAAACTGTTGTAAGCATGATTTTAATGAATTTACTACAGATCCCTGGATAATTAATATATCAAATAGAGGCACGAATATGTTGCCAAATTAATGTTTGGTAAGCACGTTTTTGTATTGATAATGCTAGTACACACATGGAATTATAAATTCAAGGCATTTTAAGTTAAATATAAATAATATAAATGTGACCCTGGATCACAAAACCAGTCATAAGGGTAATTATTTCGCATTTTTTGAATAAATAAGCTTTCCATTGATTTATGGTTTGTTAGGATAGGGAAATATTTGGCTGAGATACAACTGTTTGAACATCTGGAATCTGAGGGTGCAAAATACATTTAAATATTGATAAAATCACCTTTAAAGTTGTCCAAATTAAGTCCTTAGCAATGCATATTAGTATTACTAATCAAAAATAAGTTTTGATATATTTACAGTTGGACATTTACAAAATATATTTGATCTTTACTTAATATCCTAGTGATGTTTGGCATAAAAGAAAAATCTATAATTCTGACCTATACAATTTATTTTTGGCTAATTTGTATTTTTGGATTGGTTTTGTGCTCCAGAGTCACAAATGTAATTTCTTGTTTGGGATGTTGTTTTATTTGTTTCATTATTTTGGTTAATGTAATAATTTTCATATGTTTTAATATGTAAAAAAAAAAAAAGCATTTTGTAACAGTGATGCTTAGATGGGTAATGAATTATACAATATTTTAACTTACTAAAAACTTGCAATCAAACTACACTGTAAAATCACAATTTACCCTTACATGGAGCTTGTAAATGTTGTAAATTCAATGCAATTATTAATATTTTTGAAACACACTATCTGCTTATTCAGTTGATTGAACATTTCATTTTAAAGCTATGAATCAAATATTTTTCTTGTATATTGTGGTCAATTATGAATATCTCATCCATGCCTCAAAATGAGCCTTCATTTACTGATGCATCTGTCAGCCGAAGCATGATAGAGGATAATCTGAGCATCCTCAATAATAGTTTCTTGTTCCTTTTGTTTCAGCGTCATGGGATCATATTGATTGGTGTTGTAACCGTGCTTACAAGCTTATTGTTCCTGTACAACAGCAGTTTTACTGACACACCAGAAGATCAGATGCTGTCAGATGGACATCAGATGGACGTTCTACAAGAGCAAACATCCCGCTTAGAAGGTTACAGCAGCATCATTGATCATAAGGTAGCTTGCTTTCATTAGGTGTGCAAAATGCAATCAAGCACTAACATGATTAATATGGCATTTAATTTACTAAACTAAATTTAGAAACTATCTAATATGAAAACATTTATTTCTTTGAATCTTCTTTCATGGTTTTCTAATGTATTAAACATATTTACTTTTGACGACTGACAACGCATCCATCTTGTGAGAGCTCCTGTGAAATTGCATAATTGGCTTGTAAGTTATTATTAATGACTTTTGATTTCATTATTAAAAGTCAAAACCCTTTTTGTGAAGTGGAATGCTCAGCACCTTATTCTGTTTTTCTATATCCTCAATCCTAGCTCCAAAATGTCTGTTGTTTTGTTTTTTGGTTTGTAAATGCTTTACAGACATCTGGAGATCATTGTAAATGTTTACTTTATAATCCATAATCTCACCTCTCAGACTGTATCTGAGCAGTCTCGGGTCTCCTTATTTTATCTTTGCAAAAAACCTTAATTGTTCCCAGAATTCAAATTTGCTCATGTATAAGTCCATTAATGCGACTCGGCTGAGTCAAGACATTTGGATAATTTTCCACATATAACTTAAATATGAACAATCCTTACATTTTTCATCAAACAATTTTTATGCAGTTACTTTTCTCCTTAGTCATCAAATAATCTCCTCAGACAAACAAGCATTATTATATTGGCACTGGTATCACATGACATGCAGCGGTGCTCTATAATATTCTGAAGACTTGGCCATTTTTCTTTTGTGTCTCCTGTCTCTCTGCAGTTTTCAGGATAAATCAGGTTCAGACATGTAAAGCCTTTTAAATTACACCATCCAAGTGATGCTATAATTTCTTCCTTCACTCCTGATCAGATAAAGTGGGAGGCTGCAAGCAGGTGTTGTCAAGCTTTGGCCTCATCTTAAAGCATTGTAATCGCCAGAACTATCAAGGATGTAAATCTGTCTCTCGGTTCTCTCCCTCTCGACTCTTTCCCTCTTTCACATGTGCTCTATAATGTCACCAGGGATTTGGTTTAACACTACGACTGTGCAAATAATGCTATTTACTCTCATGGGTGTTAAAATGTACATATAGTTATATATATATAGTGTGCGTAATGAGATATTACGCACTGATTACTTGCATAAGTATATCAGGTAAACATGGATGATATATTTTGGTCATTAAAGGACTAGTTTACCTGAAAATGAAAGCTCTGCATCATTTACTCACCCCCATGTGCTTTCTTTCTTCTGTAGAAGATAAAATGACATTTTTTACGAATTTTTACACTGCCCTCCTCTATACAGTGAAAGGTTACCATGGTCTGTCAAGCTCTGAAAAAGAAGTTCCAGAAAGCATCATTATGCAGTATATTCCAGGGCTTCTGAAGCCATACAATAGAATTGTGTCAGAAATAGAAGAACATAGTGTAAAGAAGATACTTGCTCTAGAGACATGTTCACCATTCACTTTCATTGTCTGGAAAAGAACAGCTTGGACATTCTACTATAAATAACCCTTTTTGTTTTCCTCATTATAGAGAGGGACTTCTGTGACATGAGGGTGAATAAACGATGATAGAACTTGTATTTTTGCCTTTATTATGGGTATGATGAAATATAAAGTATCTAAGTATAAAACATCTAAGAGAGCCGTGTTCTTGTTAGTGAAATTCTTTTCATATTTTTGATATCTTTTTCATCTTTAGATTTGAAACTGACAATACCTATACTCATCAAAGCCTGAAGTATTCTTCAAAGTCATTCTCATTGCCATAAGGCATCTCTGTCATCACAGACACGGCTCTCAAGTCTACCAGTTCTCATTAGTCGAAAAGCACTCCTATCCGAGCTAATAAGAGCTCCAGGATTCAGAGCCAGATTTTAATGGATACTCTGTAGAAGTAATTTTTTAACAGTGAGAAGCAGAAGGTTTGCTCGTATTAGTGCAAATGAACAGTCAGTGTGGAAGATCGCTAAATGAACATGGCCTTCATCAAAAATCACATCCACTTTATAACCATCAGGGGAAGGAAATTGTTTTCCATGTTCATTTCACCCTGAAGAGTAACTTGAGAAGATTCAGAGGAGCTGTCTGATGGGAAAAACTCATTTTGAATGGTGTGTTGCCTATGATCCAGTGTCGACCTACTTTGCAATGTAGTGTATGAATTAAGTCACCTTAAAATTGGAATTTTTTCTTGAAATGTTGATGGATGTTGGCTATTCATGAACTTGTTTTGGATATTTAATTGGCATGCTCATATTAACTTTATCGTCATATAATGCTCAATTGCATCTTTAAAAACTATAATAATTCAATATTGTTAAATGTAATCTTTAGCAAATCTCAAAATGAATATGACAATGTTGTGTTGCCAAAATTAAATTTATATTACATTTATTATTTTTATAGTATAAAATTATTACTTTTTAGAGTTTATCTTTAATAGATATAGTATAGAATTTAATATCAACTACCACCGATATTTTCATATTGCTGCATCCTTGCACATGAAATAATGATGCAAATTTTATGAAATACAAATTAACCTCCTTTAGCTTCATACACTCAATCAAATGTTCAAAACTTTTGTACAGGGTGCATGTTTTTCCATAAAGGATTATGGCCTGAATCCATTTTTTCTCAGAAATAGAGAGGGAGATTGCTATTAGAGTAATTATGATCATATGTCCCACTGGAGAGAGCTTAAGAATGAGGATGTTAATGAGAGAATAATAAGTGTGGATGGTTATTTACTGGGTCTGATTTGCTTGCTCTCCACTGGGCTATTATCTCCATGGAAACAACCCTGTTTATCACTGCAGAAGAAATCTAAAAGAGTCTCAGTGGTTAAGAGGCAGAGATACCTGCATAGGGAAAGGACTTTCTGAGGGCGTACAGCTTCACTGCATTATAAATGAAGTTTAGAAACGAAGTTTATAAACTAAGTTCGGGAGGAGCACGTCAGATACTCAGGCTAATTAGCACAGGTGGTACACAATCTAGGTAATCAACCCTGGGACATAAATACAGCTGTCTTACCTCCATCTAGTTGACGGTTAAGCAGCATCCCTCCACCACCCCTTCTCCACCAATATCACTAGAATTCTAATCACACGGGGGGGGTTCACTGGGTTCGGGCCATTCCCGGCTAGGAGCCCTCCCCCAGGACAGCACGCCTACAACGTATTACCATACACGCCAAATACGCATTACGTTTATCGTGCTAGTAGATGTAAGTGTGAAATCGTGAAATGAATTATCTTACACAGTGGCAGGTCTGTTGGGCCACTGTGCTGTTTCGGTCCAATTTTGGACCTTTTGTCGTGAAGTCATTTGTATTAGTCATTTTAGCACAACTATAAATTGGATTAAGTATTATTTAGCAAAACATAGTGCAATAGTATGTTTTAGAGTACATTTAGTGTGAGAACACACCTTTCCTGCCCAATGTTTTACAATTTGAAAATCAGGTGGATTGTTTATATTGATGTTGATTTTAAAAAGATAAATTTTTTGGTGAATTGAATGCAGTCTGGATACATGTTGAACATGTTATGCTATACTACTTTTTAAGACACTCTGTAGGCTCTAGGCAAATCTTTCCTCTTAAATGAGGGTTCAGAATGCTTTCCCTTGATGCTTTTCTTGTGGATTGGTTCAGTGCTTTAGTGTTGATTATGCTGGAGAGATTCAATAATGGAGCTAAAAGTAACAATAAAGGTAAAGGGAGTCTTTGTGGACCAGACACTTTGATCTGTTCTGCCCTTTCAGTGTGTTTCCATGCATTCGTTTGCCGGTAATCTCATTCACATTGTTAGATCATGTCTCCATGCCAGAAATATCAGATCCAGCTGCATCCAGTCAAAAAAGCACTCCTATCCGAGCTAATAAGAGCTCCAGCTTGGAGAAATGCCAGATCCTGTCTGAAAATACCAGTTTTGAACAACTAGTCAGCAAAACTGTCTAATACCCAAAACCCATTAACAGCAAGTCTTGGTACCCAAAACCAGTGTTTTGTCTGGTACCTAAAACTGAAATAAGTGTTCTATTAGCCAAGACGTTGACTGAGCAAAGCCAGTGAAGAGCTGAAACGGAAAACACCATGATAGTGATGATGATAAAAAAGGAGCAGAGTTTATCGAATAGTCTTTGTTGAGTAAGTTTCAAAAGTTAGACTTTGTCTGATGAACACCAATCCAACAAGTGTTAATATACCACAAGCAATAGCAATGGAAAATTACTGCTTCACAACAACATCCCATGATGTTAAAAACTGAAATTAAGCCCTTTAAACCACACGTCATAAGACTAAACAACAAGGGAAAAACTGTATTATTTAAATGACTAATCAATTAATAGAATAGTATATATAACTGGTTACAATTATTAATGTAAATGATTATATGATTCAATTCATAATACAATTTTTTCAATTATGAATGATTATGAATTAATTAATGGAGAATAAATGAATATACAAGAAAGGAAGTAAAACAACACAAATACAAATACATGATTGCTCTCTATGCATTCTAACAGGATTGTTAAAACCTTCCTTCCCATATGAATATCATATGATATTCATCATATGAAACCATTTGATTACATAGACTGATTAAATGCAAGCAAACCTCCATAATCATCATCAAAAAATACTTTGAAAAGTTTGGCGATCAGGCCGTACTCTTCCCTTCTACATGTTAAAAAGAACAGGTCTCTTTTGTCATACCATGTTCCAGCTTCAGTAAAGGGATGTGTCTCTGACTGTTGTCGTACAACAGTTAATCTGAGAAAGAAAATCAACACTCTTATGGGAATAAGAGTACTCCCTGTACACACATGACTGTACAGACACACACAGCGCCAACGTCATCGTCAAATTTGCTGACGACACAACAGTGATTGGCCTGATCACTGAAAACGATAAAACGATGAGATGGCCCACAGAGAGGAGGTGAGTACCCTGACTAAATAGTGTCAGGAGAACCACCTCTCACTCAACATCAACAAGACCAAGGAGCTGGTGGTGGATTTCAGGAGACAGAGCAGAGAGCACACACCCATCACCATCAACAAGACACCTGTGGAGCGGGTCAACGGCTTTAAGTTGTGTTCACACTACTGAGGATCTCACATGGTCCACTCACACAGATGCAGTGCTGAAGAAGACACATCAGCGTCTCTTCTTCCTGAGACGGCTGAGGAAGTTTGGAATGAGCCCCAGAATCCTCAGGTCCTTCTACACCTGCACTGTGGAGAGCATCCTGACCGGCTGCATCACCGCCTGGTTTGGAAACAGCACAGCTGGCAACTAAAAAGCTCCGCGAAGGGTCGTGCGAACTGCCCGCCACATTTTTGGAGGTGAGCTTCCCTCCCTCCAGGACATCTACACCAGGCGGTGTACAAGGAAAGCCCTGAGGATCATCAATGACTCCAGCCAACCGTCTCACAGACTGCTCTCTCTGCTGCCCTCAGGAAGACGTCTCCGCAGCATCCGATCCCGCACTAGCCGACTGAGGGACAGCTTTTTCCCTTAGGCTATAAGGCTAATGAACAGTCAGAACTAATACACCCTATAGCAGTGGTCTCAAACTCAATTCCTGGAGGGCCACAGCTCTGCAGAGTTTAGCTCCAACCAGCTCCAAATCACACCTGCTTGGCTATTTCTAGTAATCTTGAAGACCTTGATTAGCTGGATCAGGTGTGTTTGATCAGGGTTAGAGCTAAACTGTGCAGAGCTATGACCCTCCAGGAGGAGGGTCAACTCCAAACTCCAAATTGAGTTTGAAACCAATGCCCTATAGCATTCTCCAACTTTACAGTATGCCATGCACTGCACTTTAACTTTAACACAGTTCAAACTGGACTACATGCACACACTGCACTAATACAACAATCTATCTGCTACCACTCTATACCATCCAATGCACATCCATGACATTGCATATTTATGTATAATTTGTTGCACCTTCACATTATTGTGTGTATATATATATGTGTACATAATGTAGAATGTGTACATACGGTGTATATTGTGTATTGATAACTGTAAGTATGTCTAATAGTACACTTTGTACTGAGTATGTGTATATTGCACACTTTCATCTGTATAAGTCTGTAAGTATGTACTGTCTATGTAAATTGTTTCTGCACTGTCTCTGGAGCACGCTCTCAAGAATTTCACTCACCAAAGGCACACGTGCTGTGGTGATGTGACTATAAAAGTGATTTGATTTGATTTGAATGTACAAAAGCAAGGTGATAAATACTCCTGAAACAGTAACTAAAGCTTTTAAATGATTCCAGAGTTGCCCCAATATTGATCTAATCAACATGTCCCCATTTAGATATCAAATAAATATGATACTCAATTAAGTCTGTCGAACTTAAGCTAAATTGTAGACTGCTCTCCAATATTGTCTAAGATGTATGAATAACATTCGGTTGCAGTCACTTTACATGTTTCACTCTGTGATTTGGGACAATTGGAATTTCTAAAAAACAAATTGTGAAAACATTCTTATTTCATATTTTCTGTGCTTTTACCTCTGTAACAAACACTTTTAACACCATTTTTCATCATAGAATCTCTTGTCGTCCCAAGCATTAGGATTTTCTGTGCCCTATTTACTCTAATTGTCTGGAAGGTTTATAAAATTGAAACACAAATTGTAAATTAGAGTTTACCATTTAGATTGTTGAGTGGCAGTCAATTGGTACGCTGCCAAATCTACCCATGTTACTTGAAAATCAAACCAGATGGTGGTAATAAATGTGCATACAAATCCATTATGTGGAGAACTGAGGAAAAAATCCTTAAGGTTTGATCAAAATTACATCGCAATGACCTTCTAGCCTGGATAAATCCTTGAATCCACATCACATCATGTTTTGACCATATCATCTTTTGGATTAATTAAACCACCCAACGATTGGCCTGTTAAAATTGTATATGATGATTCTATGACTTAAAAGTACCCTTGTACAGTGTTAAAAATAAAGTCTAATTTAGTTTATTTTCAGTCATGCATCTTTGAAAATATCTAAAATTCAGTTGCAATATAGCTTATCTTAAGACATTAATAAGGAATGTCTAATATCTCTTTTGTAGCTCAGAATGTCTCAGTAGTTTGCTCTGTTCTATTTAGAAGAACCATCTTGAGATTGAACAATGTATTTTCGTCTGTCCCTGAAGTTCCTGTTATTCTGTTTGCTGTTTGTTGACACAAACTGTCCTCTCTATGATAAGGCTCAAACCTCTTAGTGAATTTCCTGAAGATCGCCGACACTGATCTGCAAAAACCCAAAAACAAGAGAACGGAAAACAAAGTCAGCTCTTATTGATAAGCAAAATTCTTAAAACTTCCTTGGAATTATTTTAACTCCGTTAAAACATCTAAAGATTACAAAGACCATAGAGACCATTTGGCTAGCGGCTAAACTTTAGTCCAGTGTAAGCTAGTCCCCCACCCCATATCTTCATCAGTAGGTTGGCCCCGAGGTTCTTCCTCATGAAGACTTTCCCCCAGGCTTATTTAAAATCAATAAACTAATTAACAATGTATCCATGTATTTTTCCATAATAATTCTACATCTCCTACATCTGAAGGCTGCAGCTAATAAAATATATGTTTACCTTTGCACTAATCCCTTCGCCCATATTGTTTAAACATGAACATATTTAAAACGCCTAAGTGTCCGGCACAAACTGTATATCTATGTTTGTGTATAATTGTACCATATAAAGAAGCAAGGTTCAGAGTCTATTATCTATCTGATCATTTAGATCTGATTTAGACTTTTAATCTGTTGTACTGAATTTCGATGAAATGTCAAACAGAACACACTCACACTGCCTTGCTGCAGTTTAGCCAGTGGAAGACGCTTGCTGGAATCATCTTTGTCCTCACTTGTTGGTCCGGAGTCAGTAGCCCAGCGGTCTGGAACAATCCATCCTCTAGCCATGCGAAAAACAATCACAACTCAGACTCTCATGGAGATACAAACTCAGTGTCATTCTATCCTGCCAACTACGACAAAATGAAACATCATGTCTCCATGCCAGAAATATCAGATCCAGCCCCGGACGCCAGATCTTGTCAGAAAATATCAGTTTTGTATTAACAGTCTTCTGTCAGCCAAGAAGTTGACTGAGCAAACCAGAGAAGAGCAGAAGCAGGAGATGAGGTGTTGATGATTAAAAGAAGCAGAGTGTATTGAATAATCTTAGTTGTGTATGATTCATTGCTAAGACTTTGTCTGAGTAGCACAAATCCAACAAGTGTTATTATACCACAAGCAATAGAAATGGAAATGTACTTCTTCACAACAACATCCTGTGACATTAAAAACCTTGCAATGGAGACATTTTCTTATTTCTTACTCATGAAGACAAATAGCCCTTCAAACCACATTGTAAGACTAAGTAACAATGGAAAACATAATATAATAATACTATAATTGAAATGACTAATCAATGAAATTAGTGTAATCAATGGTCATTATTATAAATGATTAAAAGGAATAATAATGTGTTTAAATTATAAATGATCATAAATGAATGAATGGAATAAACAAATATAAAATAAAGTAAAACAACACAAATGTGTGGTTGCTGTCTTGAAGAAACACAAACAGTTTGCATTTGAGGATCCTCAGATCCTTCAACCCACTATAGCTTTATTCTTTCGTCTTTTGACCTCATAATTGTAGCTTTCAGATTTCTTACAAAATTAGTAAATCTTTTCTACGATGGACATGTTTTTAATTTAGTCATTTTGTTATTTAATGTGGGGTGTAGTTTAACTGTGTGGGGTAAAAAGGAAAAAGGTTCATTATAAGGCTTGAAAGTCTTGAAAAAATATTTTATTAATAATTATTTGAAAAAAATTGCAGTGAAGCAAAAAAAAAATTAAGTTGTTTTTATAAAAATTTAGAGATTGAGTACAAAAACAACTTGACCCAGATCACACACATCAAATGCAAGGGAAGTATTTTAGTAAGTTCTAATTAAACACTATTAACCACAAATTTTTAGTTATTAGAGTTATTAGATCATACTTTAATGGATCATTTCAGAAAAAATCAAAAGTGTATGAAACCAACTTGAATAAATGATATGATGAACATGAAATCTAAAACTTCTCATCGTTGTCTCCATCCTCAGCCTCTTAGGATGCATTGCAAAACCTGCACCTTAGTGACCAGCTCTGGTCACATGACCGGAAGTGGTCGAGGTGCGGAGATTGACCGTAAGGAGTGCGTCATCCGTATGAATGATGCCCCGACACGAGGCTACCAGAGGGACGTGGGCCAGCGAACGAGCCTGCGTGTGGTCGCTCACTCCAGCATGCAACGTGTGCTACGAAACCGCCTTGAGCTACTCAACTCCAGCCAGAACACCTTCTTTATCTTCTGGGGGCCTGGAAACTACATGCGACAAGACGGCAAAGGCCTTGTCTACAACAACCTGCGTCTGTTGAAGCAGATGATGCCTAAACTACAGGTGTACGTCATCTCGAGGTTAAAGATGCTGCATTTTGATGAGCTCTTTAAGAAGGAAACCGGGAAAGATAGGTGAGAATGATAATGTGTCTTTGTGTTAGCTTGCCTATTCGCATTATTTCTCTTGATTTGTACCACTTGTACCACCGCTGCAAGTTACGGTAGAAACTATTTACAGTACTTTGTTTTCTAAGAGGACTCCTGCATATCCATATTTTATGTCATACAGTAATTACAAAATACTAAATTATTTTGACCTTTTTATGAAAAGGCATTTTTTTTTCTGAAATGGGAATGTATGTTTTAATTTGTAATTTAGCTCGGGACTGAATGATAAAAAAAATATTTAAAGCTGAAGTGTGTAATTTCATTAACTGTATCAGCCATTGGTCAGACAAACAGGTTTTTGATCCACAGTGTTCACTAATCAGGAGGATAGACCTTCAACTAATAAACATATAGTTAACTCTGAAAATTAAAATATATATATATATATATTTATTTCCAAGTATTCTCAAAAGAATAAAAAATTAAAAGGGACATCATTTAAAGAGGTGGAAGTAGTAACTTTAAATGCAGCATAGGAGGATGTTAACTAATGTGCAGACCACCAGAGCCTGCTGGAGGCTTGGTATCGCTGGCCCACAGGGCACACGGCTTGGCATCAGTGCAGATTAAGGGTTATTAGAGGATCAGTGCCAGCTGGAGACAGCTGCCAACTGGGATGAACCCAATCAGACACAAACTGCTCAGGGAAACATGCTCACATGTTCTTAAACTCTTGAGTTTTTTCTGTATGTTTGTGGATCTTTTATTTCCTTATATCACTCTTATCTCAATCCATCTCCCATTGTGAGTCATCTAAGCCGTCCATTTAAACTAAAACATTGTAAACGGCAAATCTGGATCATGTGACACTGAAGTACTGGCTGCAGGGAACAGTGTCATACACAGCAACATAGATGTGCTCTTTCTCTCTTGTGTTATTCAGAAAAAGGTCCAATTCGTGGCTCAGCACGGGTTGGTTCACTATGGCGATCGCTGTGGAGATTTGTGACAGAATCGACGTCTATGGCATGATTCCTCCTGAGTTCTGCAAGTGAGACTTTCTTTTCCATATTCACCATAAAGCTGTTGGATCACTGTTGCGTATACCGTCCTTTTATTCAAATCTCATTGTATTTTGCTGGTTTACGACAATTTCAGTTACACATGTGACTGTTCTTCTCAGGTCGCCCAACCTCGAGCCCCCAGTGCCGTATCACTACTACGAGCCTGCAGGGCCAGATGAATGTAAAATGTATCTCTCCCACGAGCAGGGCCAGCACGGCAGCCACCATCGTTTCATCACTGAGAAACTTGTCTTTGCCAACTGGGCACGTATGTTCAACATACACTTCCATCAACCAGACTGGAGACCGGCACCGGTTACAAAAAACAGCACAGACTCCTGAGGTTCAAACACTGGGGTGTTTCTCGGACTCAGAACCTCTGTGTCCTTTTGAGGACAAAACCTGAACATTTGAACTGGAACCCATTAAGAATAAAACCGTATGATAATGTTCTTTGTAGAGGATTGAAAGAGTAAGGTCCAATTTTCCTGAACATTTTAATTGCAAAAGCTACACTAAATCCACATTGGTTCGTAATTCAGAAAACTGTTACTGTAACATTCTATCACATTTTCTGTTTCCAGAAATTACTTGTCTGATATCTAGGCCATATTGTTCTCTGTGTGTAATTTCATTTAAATTATACATAGAGCCTCAAAAATTTGTGCCGTGTGGAGAGTGTCAAGCACATAATGTTACACATTTCTTTCCTCAGTGGCATCCAAAGAGAACCATTTGCAATTTTTGCTTTTTCCAAAATACACTTTTATCTTAGGGCCTCATTAGATTTAGTTTTTATATGTACATTTTTGTATTTCTTAATACAAAGCTGTAAATATAGCTTTATGCTAATACTGTAATGTTATCAGAAGTTCTAGTCTTTACTCTAAATCAGAGGTTCCCAGACGAAAATGTTTTCTCGTTTAACCAACTTTTTTTCTTCCTTTGTCATATTGCTACATATATTTAATATTTCTTGACACATTGGCATTAACTAGCTTTAGTGAGTCAAATGCTGACACAAACTGTTCTGATCGAAAATACATGTCCTATTCAAACCACACCTTGATTTGCAACTATTCATTTAAAGAATCAACAGGTAATATTAATTAGTTCATTAATCACACTAAACTGGTCGTGATGCATGTTTTTGACCTCTGCACTGGTCTGCTACACACTTGTTAACTGTGAGAAATATACAAGTTATGCCCACCAACAAGCTTTTTAATTAAATTAGAGAACAAATGTTAGTTTGCATTATCAAGCAACACAAACTGGTTTTAATACAGATAACATAACCGAAACATTCAAGTTACAAAAACAAAAAAGGTTAACATCCTATCCTTAAGAGCTTGAAAAGTGTCATTTTCAAATGGTCATAGCCGTGTATGTCACAAAATGATTCCTGATGAGAAGATATAAAGCATTTTAATGACGATTCCCAATACAGATATTTGGACTTTTTGAACATAAATGCGCCCTGGGAGAAATGTTGAAACATTCCCACATATTACCAACACCGCCAACTCTTGACCATGACCGTCGAACTTTAGAGTGAGGGGGAGCTGTCTTTGTTTTTTTCCACGCTGCTCTTCCTTCCCATTACAAAGGTTGTGTGAGAGCATAACGACTTGCTGCCTGCAACGCTGTTCATTTTACCTTTACAGCTGGAGGTTGGGGCCAATGTGGAATGCTAATGGTGTGCCATTCCGTGTTCTTGTTCAGGCTTATGGGAGCTGCTCCGGTCAAATGGGACATCATGCTATGAGTTCTGCTTATTCGCAGTGGCCGGAGAATGTGCCTAGCACAACAACGACTGTCCCTCAGGAAGTCCTAGGGAAATTGGAGGGTTTAAAGGACGCGGGAGTCTGTAAATGAGGCTGGCCTTTGATTCAGCTCTGCTGGCTGCTACTGTAATCATTCACCCGAGGCAACACCGTGATTACGGATGACCTTGGATCAGGCCTGAAAAAAAAACGTGTGTGAGTGACGTTTCGACTTGGATCCGTCTCGCATTCTCAGTTTAGTTTTTAAATGCGGAATTTACAAATGTCCTCAGCTTTATACAATATCTCAATATATAAAACATGCCGTAGAATGCTTTAAAGAAACATTACCATGTATAATATGGGTTTGTAATATATTTAACCTCATTTTCTAAACATATACAAGCACAGATTCTTTAAAGGATTGATAAATTAGTTGTTGGCTCAAGGTCAGTATTGCCATCTAGTGGCGCTGTTAGTACATATTCAGCTTCTGTAGTTGTGCTTGGGCTGCAGTGTAACTTACAGCAGCAACATTGCTGGTATAAATCTAATAACAATAATCTAGTAATAATTGTATATATACACGTCACTCATTTATTTAAATGTAACATATTTTGCTACACCATCATTTTTTATTTTGCTGATAGAATCTTTTTTTCTTTGAAACTCCAGTAAATAAATAGCCGAAATAAACAAATATAAAAATCTAAGGGGTTGCAGTTCATAATCCTGATAAACTAATGAGTTATTTATATTTTATTATTTTAATTTGAATGAACTGTATTTATATCGTATGTATACTAACATAAACGATAGTCAGAGGAATGTTTATTCACAGTATATAGACTAATAGGTAACATTTTACAAAGTTTAACTGGTTGAATTATGCATAAATAAAATAAAACAAACAAAACAAATAAATAAAATGAAAGCTATTTAGACATAAAAAATCCAAGGGCTTGTGGTTGAAAATCCTGAGAAACTAATTACCAATGAGTAATCTTATTTATAATCTTTTTTTATTTTTATTTTTATTTTAAATTATCTTTATTTTGATTTTAGTATTTTGTTTATTTTAATTATATGTGTACTAACATAATCGATAGTCACAAAAATGTTCATTCACAGTATATATCACAGTATATATAGGCTAATGGGTACCACATGTGTGACCGTGGACTACAAATCCAGTCTTGCACAGGTATATTTGTATTAATAGCCAACAATATATTTTATGGGTCAAAATTATCGATTTTTCTTTTATGCCAAAAATCATTAGGATATTAAGTAAAGATTGTTATATTATTAATATAATAATTAAGATAATTATATTCCAATATATTTTATACATTTACTTTACTAAATTTACTAAACTTAATTTTTGATTATTAATTATGAATTGCACTTCATTTGAAAAATTTTAAAGGCGATTTTTAAAAATGTTTTAATTGTATTTATTTATTTTGCAACCATAGATTCAAGATATTCAAATATTTGTATCTCGGCCTAATATTGTCCTATCCTAACTAACCACACATCTGTGGAAAGCTTATTTATTCAGGGTCACATGAGGGTCACATTTTTAAAAGTTTATGCTATTATGCATTAATAATATATATATATATATATATATATATATATATATATATATATATATATATATAGTGTATTAAGGAATCTACGGAAGTTCTAAGCGGCCATGCATTATTATTTTTCCTTCTCGTTTTCTCGTGATCTCAACATATCAAAAGTTGTTTTCTCGTTATAACGACTTATTTTTCTCGTGATCTCGACATATCAAAAGTTGTTTTCTCGTTATAACGAGTTATTTTTCTCGTGATCTCGACATATCAAAAGTTGTTTTCTCGTTATAATGACTTATTTTTCTCGTGATCTGGACATAACAAAGGTTGTTCTCTAAGTTACACAACTGCGCCAACAGGTGACAGTATAGAATCATCACAGTTTCTCAGTATATTAATATGAAATTTGATTTGCATGTGTATAATTGAGTTCAATGGTGTTATGAAGTGTTGTAGCTTAATTTTTTTTTTTTCTACATTTCTTTGTAAACCACACACACACACACACATAACAGAATCCACGCTTGTAACGCACATGATATCACAGCCTATCCTACACGACAAATATCAATCACAAACAAATTATAATTATATGTAATTTTATTTCATACGAACGAGGAAAAGGAAGTGAGTTTAATCCAAGCAGCTCATGATTTTTAGAATAGGCTACGCGGTCCGCGTGCACTTGCAGTGTTGAATGCGTGTTCTTAGACCCGTTAAACATGTTTATTACACAAATAAAATGTTTAGCCTGGCCTAACTCTGGACAAAATCAGCAGTGACCAGCCTATTTATTTGATTTATTGTAGACGTTATTTCTAAGCAACATTTGCGGAAATATCCACAAGATACAGTATAAGAGCGCATGGTTATCTGTTGATCATTTGCTCATCAGAGGCAGGGTTCCAAAACGCTCGACGTTGCGTTAGAGAGTGTTTTAAAAGAACAAACTCAGTTCACAACGTATAATAGTCTATGTACAGACAAGACGAGTCCAAGATGCAACGGCTTTTTTATATATTTATATGGGTAAAACACTTAGTGCTTTAAAGGCATTGCGTTTTTATTATGGGCTTATTTGCTTGTCTGTATAACATGCATTATTAATGATGTGTTTACTGAGTTTTGTCTTTTAAAAACACTGCCTTAACGCTTTAAGCACATGTTGTCTATACGGTATTCGCTTAATGTGGAATTAAACACATTGCGTTCTTATTATGGGCTCATCTTCTTGTCTGTACCTTTCTAATAATGTGTATTCTAACTTTGGTATTTTAAAAACACTCTCAATTAACGTATTAAGCCAGGTTAAGCATTTTAGAATGTTCCTGTCAAGGTTGCATTTGTTACTATAGCAACAGTAGACTCACAATGCATTGTTTTAAAAATCAAACAATCATTGTGTTTAAAAGAACCACTTTTGTTATGTCGAGATCACGACATAACGAGAAGGAAAAACATATAATGCATGGCCGCTTAGAACTTTCGTAGGAATCCGTGTCATTCAATAAGCTTCATCACAAATAAATACATAAATTCAAGGACGTCACCGAATTGGTTGCGTTGCGGAAGTGCGTCACATTGTTTACAACTCAAACGGATACGGGTTATTTTGTAGCCGTCAGCGTAGTCACGAATTCCTCAGTGTGATTTAACATCAACAGCAATGCCTGTTTATCTGCTTATGATTTATATTAATGTGTCACATATTCAAAGCGAGTCAGAGCATTGCAAACAAGGTTAGTGTGCTATTCACATATACTAATAATATAGATTGCTTCTATAATGTCCTCATTTGTAAGTCGCTTTGGATAAAATCGTCTGCTAAATAAATTCATAACTGCTAATTTACGCCAATGCACAGAAATACAGTCACGAGTTAACCAAATGTGTCTATATTTGAGGAGATACTATTTTTGGAATAAGACGTTCATTACAAAAAATATATATAATTTTGATATATGATTTGAAAATAACATTGTGTTGATTCGCTTGTTATTTTTTGTTACCATTAAATTACTAACATTAAACAAATGTAAAATACCACAGACCTGAAGTATTCTCAGTACAACGGATGCTATGGCTATTATTGAGGACATTAAATGGGTACATTTAAAGCAAATATTTAGCAAGATAGTGTTTCAAATATAGTATGAAATATAAGATATATGTAAAAATATCTCAAATCTCGTAGTCAGGATAATGTATCTCAATAAGGTTTCGTTGCCACTGTTGATGAAGTAACACTGTGTCATAAATTTCATTTTCGGTTTCACAGAAACATAAGTATTTCATACGGAAAGCCAGACGCTGTCCTTCAGTGTAAGTTATGACAATGCTGAGCAGTAAATCCAACGAGGAGATCAGATGGATGCTGGATGATTATGGAATAAAACATGGTCCTGTGGTAGGTAAGTTAATAGTCAGTGTAATCAGAATGTTGTTTTTAATTAGTTTAGTATTTTTATTTTAGTTAATGTCTTAATAACCTTGTGTTTAGTCATTTTTATTATGTTTTTTATGTCTACATAGTTTTCGTTCATTTTAATTTCAGTTTTATTTTAGCTGTTTTAGTACATCAAGTTAAAAATAAATGCTTGTTAACTAGCTAAATTTTTTAAATTATTTCCGTTTATGTTTATTTTATTTAAGTAACCTTAGCTGTTGTTTACTATAGTAATCCTGGATTGCTTTTTCTTCTTTGTATTGTCCTGCATATGATTTGTGTATTTATTTAAACAGATTCCACCAGAGCCCTTTACGAGAAGAAGCTGAGAGAAGCCATGACTAAACACAGAAGAACCAAAGCTCAATGTGACAGGACATTTTACAGAGAAGAGGGTAATTCAACACAAAACACAAGCATCTAGTTGTAATGTCATATTCCATCAATGATTTGAACTTTTGCCTTACAGAGGATGTCACCTATGTTCAGCATCGCAGACCTGTGAGTACTAAGAACCTTTAAAACGAGTTTCAGACTTATTTCCATGAATACATTAATCATTTTGCATTTGTGCTCATTTAGCAACGATACGATGATGTGATGGACAGGTAAGACAGTCTGAATATTACAGCAGTTTAAATCATGTTATGCTAAAATACTGAAACTAACAAGCTCCTTTTGTTTTATTAGAAAGTGGTCAGATTATAGAGGGATGGACTACATAGATGAGTAAGATTGCCTTTTTTTGTGTAGAATTATACTGAAAGTGTCACCATCAGGGCAATTATCATTTGTATTAATTGAATGCATGAATTGTTTTTTTTAAGGCCTGCCATATATAGGACTCAAACTCCTTACCGTGATATGTCACAAGCAAGAAACTCGCCACCAGAATCTCAAATCCAGAAAACACCAGAGAATAGTTCAACACGCTTGGTCCCAGTCTGGCTACAGTCTTTAGTGTTTCTGATCGTATCTGGTCTTCTGTACTTGGCTTTTATAAATATGGAATCAGCAGAGCCTGTCAAAAGACTGGTGTAGCCCTTCTTTGATTAAACTGAATGTTACTTTTCTAAAACAAGCAAATATTCAGTGCAGAATATTTTTAACTTCTTAAATGTTGGTTACTTTGTGTGTGATGTTTTATCAAAGTAATAGCCTGACACTGTACTCATTTGTGAAAATTAAGGAAGTGGGTGCTACAGGATGCACCTGTTGAAAAATTATTTGTATGTTTTATTTTGTTCCTTGGTAAGATATAATAATTGTCCATTGTAATGCTGCAATACATTTTACAGTACTGTAGTTTTAGTAATTTCTTGGGCTCATAAAAGTTTGGTATATCACAACTTTACTACTAGAAAACTTCAAAGATTTTTTCGATGAATTACATAAACATTTTAAAGGATAAGGTTACTGCATTCAGTGATCATTATTTTACAGCAGGTATAAGCTATGTCTGAAAGTATCATTTTTGGATTTCGGTCATACTCTGAATTAAATGTATTTGAATATGCTGGAGCCAATTGATATGGTTGCCAGAGTGATTGTTTCTGGTGTGTTGTGATTAAAAAAACTACAGGTTTTATTAAAAGGAACCTTTTAGATACATCTCAAATGATTTTTTTTAACAGTAAAAACAGTATGCATGTCAAAATTGTGATTTTTGTTTTTAATGGCAAAATAAAAGTCTACAAATTGTATTACACGTACCAAAACCTGCAACAAAACAACAACCATTAACTCCACATTACAAGACATGGAAGTGACAGCTGTGTTTTCGCACAACTTTTTCTATTATTTTTTTTTTTTTACATTGAGCATTTTGTACATTTACAAATTTTATTATGGGTACAAAATGTATAAATGCAAACTGAATAATCCTATCTGAGTTTCAAATATTTGAGTCTACATATGACTCGGTTACATTTAGAAACATTTTGCTTTTCCTTTTTAAATATGGAGTGTATATACTGTACTGTAGTGCTCACAACTGGTTTCTAGACTTCACTAGATAATAGTAGTGCTGCTTAAAATATTTAGTGTATGCCTATGATCCTCACTACAACTATTACTGTTATTAATTATTGTTTATAGTTGTAGATACAGGGAGTATTTCCTGTGCAGTTTTAGAAATGTGTCAGAGGATTTGCTCTTTTGTCTGTGTAAGCATCACATCAGAGCTAGTGTATAATGCGTTTAGAGAGCCCACTTTCATTTAAGAAAATAACAAATGAACAATCCATTTTATATCCCTGTAGTGACCTAATGCGATAGAGGTTGTTCTTAGGCTGTGTGTCCCACCTGTGATTAACCAAACAGAAGAACTGTAGTAGAAAAAACAATAAATATATCATTTTAAATTATAAAGCCCCATGAAGAATACAAAGAAAAAAACTAAACATTTCACAGTTTTACAGTCTTTACCTGCAACAATATGGGAAGACCTCTGGATGGGTCAAACATGGTACCTCCAAAAACTAAAAAGCCCTTTTTAACCTTATTAGTGCAACAACTTGTGTTGTAATGTCACCCCTCTTCAAGTCTAGTGATGCCAGTCTTTACTTTCAAAGAAAATCAATCATCTCCAGTAGCATTGAAAGAAAAACCTCCAACCAATGACAATCAAAATGTTTCTCTGACTGACAGCGAGAATGGCAGATAATAAGATGGTGGTTTCTCTAGTTCTTCAAACTTAGATCTTCCCTTTGGTTTGGACAGGCCACTGAAACACCAACAAATGACCCGTTTCTAGTTGCTGAAACAAAAAAACAGATATAAAATCAGCACACAGATGTTACTTTCTTACATTATGCCTTCATTACTTTCTGATTCATTGTCCGGTGCCAAGTCTTAGTGCTTGTTGCCACAACAGATATACAATTCACAACTCGTCGTCGTGCCTGATTAGCAAAAACTATCCCTCATCTAAAAAATAAATAAATAAATACTCGCGTTACCTTCTTTTTGAACTCCCATTACTTGATTGTCAAGGCAATGTACGTGTTGTCAACACCTGTAATACAGATATAACCTGTCAGTAAAAGACACATGATTAAATCTTTTTTGAATTCAGTTACTCACAGGTCCTGCTCTCTCGCTCCAGTTCAGTGGGTTTGCTCACTCTCTTGCAGTACACTTTGGCAATAATCAGAATGGCACACGTGGCCACCACAAACGTCAAACTGGACACCAGTAAACTGATGAAAACCGGGCTCATCACCGGATCTACTTCTGAGAATTCAATAAAACAGCACACCAAATTAATGTCAGATCACAGATTCTTCAGTATTGTGAAGTACATCCAAGAGTATGGAAGCTTGTTCCCGCAACGGAATAAAAAAATGTAATTGCAACTTTTTAATCTCAGTTTATGTCAATTCTGACTTTTTTTCCCCCCTCTGATTTTATTCTCACAATTCGGAGTTCATATTAAGGCTGTGCAATTAATCAAATTAAATTAACATGTGCATCTCGACAGTAAATCCGGTTTCTTGATTAGCAGTAAATCTCCATCACCTGCATTCAGATGGTGCGGCAGTTAATACACAGAGCCGTAGTTCACTGACAAGCTACGCAATATTGCGTTCATAATTGAAGGCGATTGGTCTGCGATTACAAACATGATATGTCCTAGCTTGCCGCTCCATATATATAACAGTTGGAATGTTGTGTTTTGAGTTCGATACTAACAGTGCTATGAAATAATACTTATGATTTAGTTCTGTATAAATACAAATGAATTGAATTAACCATAAATGCAGATCTGCTTGCTATATATCTTTGTAAACTTAATAAACAAGTTTTTATACAGTAAGACAATTTGTGATTGTCACCAAAATGGGGCCATTCAAAACCTTTATACAGTCCTCCTTCCTCTGTAAACTGTCTTCTAATGGCTGACACAACACATGCAGGTAAGGGCTGCTCAGAACACCATAGGCCAGTGGACAACCTGCCTGTATGCTGTCAATATTGATTGTCTTATACCAATGTATATCTGTAAGCTAACACTGGTCTCTCACCAAGACACCTGCCCTGTTCTCCGCTCACGTCAACTCAATTTGTCTCCTCTGACCGTTGTTTTGTCTAAGCTTGGCCTGTCCCTGCTCTCTTGGCCGAATAGCAGGCTCATAATTGTATCTGTGGTCCATCATAAGAGTGTAAATACACATTTAAAATATTCTTACGGAAGTAAAATTATCTCACAAACACGACTCCAGAAGCATTAATAGCATATTTCAAAGTATATTTTAAAGAAAATCTAAATTATTTTTCTATACATCGATTCACTGGGGTCTATAACCTGCAATATACCCTTTAAGTTGAAGCTTACTATGATGTGGGAAGTTAGCCTAGAACATTTTAAACATCCCAAGTCTATCTGGGCACACAACTCACCTCGAATAGAGATGGGTAAAGGCTGAGTCTCCCTCGAGATAAATGTGCGCTCTTCAGTCTGGACCTTGTAGAGACAGCAGTAGTAGCCCTCATTATTGAACTGGGCATTGGAGAAGGTAAAGGTGACGGAGGGAGCGAGGGCTGGCAGAGAGTGCCGGACGGTCCCATTGGGTCTGATGAGCCGCAGCTGAAAGGACCCTCCTGGATACTGAGGCTGCGTGGAGCAGGTGACGTTAAAACTGTGGCCCCGGATGACCCAACCCGGCCGGGCCTCAGGAGATGTGTTGTACCAGATTTGGGGAGTGTGAATCTCCACTAAGAATAAGAAATAAAGATCAGTCTGAGACTTTTATATCTTCATTACGAGTTTAGCAGCAGATGTGACTTACAAACTGTGATGTTAATGAAGTTGCTGTTTGGAGAAAATCCTGAGGGAGAGTTTCCCAGTTTGGTGTGTATCTTGTAGAGACAGCTGTAGCTGCCCTGATGGGAGATTTCTAAGTCTGACAGAATCAGATCCACCGTCATTTGTCTGGGATCAGCTCTCTGGGTCACTAGCGGAGTGTCCACACCTCTTTTGTACAGATGGAAGTCAATGACGGACTGCCAGTATGGGGCAGTGCATTTAAAGTGAACGGCCTCTCCGGCTGAATAGGTGTAGAAGGGAGACTGAATTGACAAGGTGGGTGCTAGAAGTTTTCCTGGTTGGAGAAAAAATATGAACAACTACAAACACGGAAGCGTAAAATAAATACAAATCTTTCAAACGCTCTCGTACCTGTGCATTCCACTCCAGCATCTTCGCTGTGTGTACACACATCATCATTGAGGGTGCGTTCACACAGATCCAGGGCAAACTCATCACCCGAGCATTTCACATTCCTCCACAGCACTTCTCCACCGGCCCGTCCAAAACGAGCATCGCCTGGAATGTCCAACACAAAGCCGCAGTCGAGCTCTCTACAAACCACTGCAGCATCCTCCAGATCCCAACCACGCTGGCACACGGTGCCCCACTGATGCCCATGACGCACCTCCACTCTACCCGAGCACCGCTCACCCGCTTTTTCATTCACAAGTCTGGTGATCGGGTCGTCTGTGGAAAAATGGGAATGAACCAGTGTCGTTATCCTTAACTGAAAGTAAAACTATTTCAACTACCAGAAATGACAACTAATAAAGCAGAAATAAAATTAAATATAAAACAACAAAAACTATAACCTTAAAATAAAAACTAAATATATATATTTTTAAATACTAGATTTACTAAAAGCAAGATTATAAACTGGCAAATTGAAATAAAGCTATATAGAAATATATCTATCTATATATATATAAACTAATAAAAATGACAAAAGCACATAGCAAGATTACTAAGACTAAAATATACAAATAAAAACTAATTCAAAATATTAATAAATACTATACTTGCATGCATATGAATTAGTCAAATCCATTTTTTATTATTATTGATCAGTGGCTTTGAATAGTGCTTTTTCCACCGAAAAAAGCACTAAATTAATTTAAATTATGTTTTTCTAATATTTTCAAATGAGAAATACATTTGTCTTTTTTTTTTACTAAATATTTAGTGGTTGCTTAATAAAAAGTATATATCTTCCAGAGATTACTACAGTAATTTAAGTTTAGTTTGTATTTTAATTTGAATGCATCTTCAGAATTTAAATCATCATTTATTTCTCTCACAGAAATATAAGTCTCTATACATGAAAATAATCAGCTTTTATCACTTTGGAGAGTTTTGGAGATTCTGAGAGTCCCTGACATATAAAACCCCTACTGTAGACAACATCATAAAGTAATAACTCACCAAAGGCTTGAACATCTTCGACAGCAACATTGCATCCTGTTAAAGAAGACAAAAGTTACGTTATACTCTTGACATATTCATTCTAAAATTCAGAAACATTTCACATGCTTTTAGGTTATTTGCAATTGTGCATGGATCAAATGTACCATGTTGCAGCTGCTGACAATGTTCAGGTCTCCTATAATACATATTTATATTAAGAAAGGAATGCATTTTACTAACCAAGCATTACCAGGCCCAGAAGAATCCTCGACATTGTAGATTTCCCATGTAACGCAAGTGCCAAGGCTTTGCTCATTTAATAACTAAATGACTCTGTCAATGTCAGCAAACCAAAAGCTGAGAGGAGGACCAGGAGCAAGTTGATGCATAGCACTTCATCAGCTAGCTGGCTAACTAGCACTTCTCAATGCATAAGTTGTTCCTGTTCACCTCCATGTGATTGATACAAATACATTATCTATCATAACTCATGCGTTAAAGCATAGGATACTAGTAGCAAATAGCACATAACAATTTAGACTCAAAAGCTGTAGAACCGAACGGCTAATATGCTAACGCTGCCCTAAAGTAAAGGGAGTTATTCGTAGAGCGAGATAAAAGAAATACCGATGTATTTACAAAGCATAATCGAGTAAAACTGTAGTCAGTAATGCTTTGACGAGCATGTGAAACAGCGTGATAATGCAGACTGGAGACATCCGATTCTTGCTCAAATTACTTTTAATAGGTAACGTTACTCTCTTCAGTGCCTGAATACAATTCCTTCTTCTTCTTCATTGAGTTTTAACGGCGGCTTGTATCCAAGAGCGTTGCATTACCGCCATCTTCTGGATTATTCGTCGGCAATGTTAATCCAGCTTGTTTTCCGCTCTCATTTCTCTTTCACCAAACCTGTTCTAATTAAGAAATTACTAATATTTTTCCTGCCTTGCCTAATTACACCATTTTGCAGTATATATTTTATACCATGCTCCTGCCAACCCATCTCTTAATTCTTCCATCATAATTCTCCTCTGTTCTTCATACCTTCTGCAATTTAAAAGTATGTTCTATGGTTTCTAATGTCTGACAGTCCTCACAAAAAACAGTATGTTTCCCAATAATGTGTAATGTACTATTTAAATTACAGCGCCCTATTCTTAGTCTTGTCATCACTATTTCTTCTCTCCTAGTCCCTCCCCAGTTACTCAATGTATCAAGTTTATTTTGAATGGCATACAGATGTCTTCCTTTAGCTTCCCTGTCCCACTTACGTTGCCATTCTCTGCCATTTGCTTCTTTTCCAAACAATATTCTTCCCTTCAGATTTTGACATTTTTATATTTACTTCAATATTCTCTTTTTTAGCTAATTTATCCACTATCTCATTGCCCAAAATGCCAATGAGCTGGGGTCCAAATCAGTTGAATCTCATTACATTTTTCCTTTAGTCTTGTATATGTTGTCAATATTTCATATAACAGGTCCGGACGGCTATTGGACAGTGCAGTACAGTACAGAATCACTTCCAATTAAAACTTTACTTATTTTGTTCTCTTTTCTAATCCATTCTAATGCCATCATGATAGCGTATAACTCAACTGTATACACATTAGATCATCTGTGGTTCTTTTGCTTTCCTCACCTCCGTGATTAACTATAAAAATAGCTGATCCAGTGATTCCTGATTCAGGATCGTTTGACCCATCTGTATAAATCTGAATATAATCTCTGTATTTATCATCCACATATCTGTAGAACTCAGCTAAGGTCTGCACTATTGTTTATTGTTTTAATTCGATGTCATTTAAAATCAACTTCCATGGTTTCAATCTTCCATATTGGAAAGTCGGGCCATACAACAGTTGGGCAGACTCTTTTCACTCACCCGCAAGTCTCTAGCTGCCTCGTCTCCAATCCACCCAAAGCTAAACTTTTGCGCCTTTTCTTTTTCCCAGCTAGCTTGCAGTACGCTCTTAGTAGGATGACCGTCTCCATGTCCCTTTAGATTAATCCAGTAATTTACCAGCATTGCTTACGTTGAATATCCAGTGGCATTTCTCCCGCTTCCACTTGTAGTGCACATACTGGTGATGTTTTAACTCCTCTTAAGCATATAGCCTCAATGCTTTAGTCTTTATTACATCAAGTCTTGTAAGTACAGCTGAACCATATACCACACTCCCATAATCTATCCTTGACCTTATTAAACTTATATATTTATATATATATTTCAGTGATTGCTAGTCCACCCCATTCTAACCCTGACAGACATCTCATTGTATTAATTACTTTTTTACATTTATCCTCCACATTCTTTTTATGTTCCATGCCAACCTTGGATCAAGATGTACTAGAAAGCAACATGTATTTACTCTCTCCAAATAACTTCCGTGTTTTAATTTAAAACCTTCATTGATCTTCCTCTTTGTAAAAAACATTACTTAAGGTTTTTTTCAACAGAAAATTTAAAACCCCATTTTATTCCCCACTTCTCAACCTGTTGTATATCATCTTGCACTTTCTTAATTATATGTTCTACATTCATTCCTCTTTTCCATATTGCTCCATCATCCGCAAATAACTGATCTTCTCCTGAATACAATTCCCACAAAAGCATGTAATGATAAATGCTGTTTAAACTACGTTATACTGAGTTAATGTCTGCTAGCTTATGTACTAGCATAGCATACAGATACCTGATTAGCCGCATAGCTTATTTTATACAGGTATTTGCACTTATCCTACATGTGTTCACTATTTGTTTTATTATGTTATGAATTAAGTGTTAAATGTTTTATTTTATAAATAAAACTAATTAATTATTATCTTTTTTCACTTAATGTGGTATTATTACGTTTATTTATTAATTAGCTGTTAATCAAGTGTAAGAAATTACGTTTAATTTGTTTCATTATGCACTACTTTGTTCTATTATACACTATATAGTGAGCCATACGTTTTAACATCAATATCGTTATGTATTTATTTAGGCAATGGGATCACTTGGGGTCCTAAGCGGACCCGATTTCCCATGACACCGCCACCTACTGGGATGGGACGTCCGATTCCTAAACGACTCATTCTTTTGAATCGGATCTTTTCAATGAACTGCTAACATTTCCGAACAAACCAAATCAACGGAACGAAACGACTCACAAGAGCGTTTGCAGTGAAGCGAGGATTTGACTGATGGTGCCTAAAGTTACTTTTAATTGTATGTCGGTTTTAAATTTAGTTATTAAATTAGCAAATAGATGAGGAGAATGTAATGTAGATGTTTTTACTGTTTTACGACGTTGCGCAAGATCTGCGCACATAAACGTTCACGCGGATTTGCCTCAAGGCTTAACATTAATTTAGGCTTAAACGTGGAAAATCTGATTCAGAGACAATTTAAGACGCCATAAATCTAAATAGCCTACCGCTCAGCTGAGATGTACAGTAGCCTAATACAATTGTATGAATCAAACTTACAGTTAAAATATCACCGATTAGTATAGCTGGAAGGAGCATTAGAACCGTAACTTTTACAATACGTGTTGGTGAACAGTTTTTACAACTATTCAGGGGTAAGAACTTCGTTATGTGAATAAGCTTGTGGCGACATCAAGTGGATAAAACGAGAATTACAACACAGCTTTACCTTAAAACTGTCCATTCATCGTCCTAACATTTTGTTACAGTATGTATTAATCTTTGTTCAAATTAATTAATAAAAATACAACTGTTCAGTGTTTGTTAGTATTAGCTCAGGTCTAAATTACAACAGATAGATACTATTAATATATAGCCTATTTTAAATTAACAAATACAACAAACAAACAAATAAATACAAACTTATTGTAAAGTGCACCTGATATCAAGACATCGAATTCTGCATATAATACAATCTTACAGAAAGCTAAAGCATAAACATATAAAACATGAATTTAGAAATGTTTTAAATTCAAATAAAATGTCGCAAACTTACTCAAGGTGGGAGTCAAACAAGACTTCAACGTTTGAATGATATCTGTCCTGCAAATATATTTGTGAATTAAACCAGAAAACATAAGCTCAAAACACAAGCTGACTAGCTTGTTCCTTGTTCATTTCACGTTCCCTATTCAAACTTTTAAATAATTTCCCTCATTTTTAGTGGATCCTAAATTCACAGTTTAAATATTGTGACCTTGGACCAGGTAATCACTTCAATGTTATTTCTCGTTAGTATAATAATTGTAAAATAATATTAAAATCATTTTATAACAATAACATTTAACAATAAAATAACATAATCAAAATGCACTTTTAACGTCGACCAAAACAGATTTATTCTACTATTTTTCAGTGGAGTTCAGGTGTAGTTTTTAGCCCTTCACGTGCATTATTCCGCGCACAATCGTTTCTTCTCTCAGCGACCTACTTCTGTTTAATTGATAAGCATCATTTAGAGAGAACGAGAGCGAGACCGGCTGGACCCACATGGAATCTGCACATTCCTCGCCTACGTCACGGCTGGATGAAATAATAAGCACGCGTCGCGACTAACAAGCTAATTATGTTATGCACTTAGAAGTTTCCTCGTAGGCGAACAACAGGTGGAAAAATCCAGACGCGTTATGGATCATTTCCAGTTTATTCGGAATAATGTTACATCTGATATCGTCTTCTGTTTTTGTTGTCAAAAATAACATTGTGACCTTGGACCAGGTAATCACTTCAATGTTATTTCTCGTTAATATAATATTTTTTAAATAATATTATTTAAAAATAATATTCAAATAATTTAATAACAATAAAATGTAACAATAAATATAAAACATAACCAAAATGCACTTTTAACGTCGAACAAAACAGATTTATTCTACTATTTCTCAGTAGAGTTCAGGTGTAGTTTTTAGCCCCTTCACGTGCATTATTCCGCGCACAATCGTTTCTTCTCTCAGCGACCTACTTCTGTTTAATTGGATAAGCATCAGTCTTTACCTAGAGAGAGAACGAGAGCGAGACCGGCTGGACCCACATGGAATCTGCACATTCCTCGCTGACGTCACGGCGGATGAAATAATAGAGCACGCGTCGCGACTCGCGCGAAACAAGCTGTCGCGCTCTTCTGTTATTATGTTATAAAGTGCACTTTAGAAGATTTCCTCGCGACAGTGCTACACGCACGGAATGTCCCACGGAAGCGCAAGCGAACAACAGGTGGATTCCGAGGCCGACCCAGACGTGGAAGTAGCCATACTTCTGTCTCTCCGCCCTAATGAGTAACCATAGCAAAAACACCGTAAAATCCAGCGTACCGGAAAGAAGCTGAAGAACACGTTCGCGTTATGGATCATTTCATCGGTGTCGCAATATTGGGAGCATTACGGACAAGATTGACTACTCACACAGTTTATTCGGAATTATGTCACTTTACATCTGATATCGTCTTCTGATTCACAGAGGCTGTTTTATTTCCGTCCAGAGAGAGTGATTGTAGACTTTAGATAACTCCTATCATGCCGATCAGTAACGGATCGATGATGGATTTGCCCTCGGGATATGTGAAAGTAAAGGCGCATTACGGAGGGTGAGTGTTGTAAACTTTTACAGGGTTAGCGGTAATGTTTTTAAGCTGGCCTGCTGTGTTGTGGCGTCAAAGGTCGGAATATACCCGGCGTTTGACAGTTTAATGTAAGCAGAAGATGTTTGCAAACGCACTTCACTCCCACACCTGATACACGTTGACATCCTTGAATGTTTTAACTTTTCAAGGTAAAATGAAGACGTTTTTAAACTGCATATTTTGTGTTTTAGAGACGTTGTCAGCTGAGGCATTTTGCAACAATGCAGTTTACAATATCAGACATGTCGTAAACCATCCAGGCCTTTTCTTGCCAATAGTAAGAAATGATCAAAAATTCAATTATTTAATATAATTGATTTAAATTAATTAATTTTTAATTAAGTCATAATATATTTTTAAATAATTAAATAAGAAAGTTGCAAATTATTTTTAAAGGTGCACTTAGTTATGACAATTAAAGAGTTTTACAAATAAAGAAATGATCAATATATTTTTTTAATCATTAAAAGTATGAAAACTGTAAAACTGTTTTAAAGCTGATGGGTGCCATGCCATCATATTGATATCACATGACATAGCCATCCCATGCAATTGACCAAGATAGCAGATGTTTTGACCAGCCTAAAAACAGCAACAACACCTTACTGAGTGCATCTTTAAATATGAAATATTGTTGTGGGTTGAAGGTTGTGCTCTTATTGCCACTTGTTGCTCAACACACCTCTCTTGTTCTATTATATATAATATGCTGTTGCATACTTCTTTGAAGATGATTTTTATTTATTTATAACACTTTTCAAGTTTCAGATTTTATCATTCTTAAAAAATAGAACCTCCCATATTTCTTATATATATAAAATAAATGCCCCAAACATGACTTGAATTGACTGGGTTGGTTTTGACCCCCACTGTGGCTTCTGACAGTATACTTTTTTTTAAACAACAGTGAATTGTCTTCTTCTTGATGATCCTGCTCTGCCTTTAAATTCTAGGCTTTATACTTAGTTTTGATGTTCTTGGCTAAAAGTGGCCATGATGTAAGCGGTCAGCAAAGCGTGAGATAACACAAACACGCACTGCATACATCACTGTGATTCATTGTTATTAATCACACAATCACTCAAAGACGAACAGCTTAAGTACACAGCGGCTGATATCGCCCACCCTTTAGTCAACAATGTGAATGATACAGATTCATTTCGAAACCTCAGTGTCTAAGTCTGATAGCATTCTTAAGGGCAACGTTCCACAAAAAATAAAATTGAGATTTACTCACCCTCATGTTGTTCCAAACCTGTATGAGTTTTTCTTTTGCTGAATACAAAAGAAGATATTCCAAAGAATGTTGGTAACCAAAGAGTTGCTGGTAGCCATTAGAATAATATCATAATATCATCTTTTGTGTTTGACAGGCGGAAGAAATTCATACAGGTTTGGAATAACTTGAGGGTGTGTAAATGATAAATGATGTAATTTGTTTCAGATGTACTCTTTAATTTACTCGAAAATTAAAATTCTTTCATTGTTTATGAAAATTCTATGACACAAAAATATAAATTCTGTCATTTTTTGCGAACTATCCCATTAACCCTTATCTTGGTGACAACTTGTAGTAATATTAACTTTAACACTATGAATTAGAAGAGAGCGTACTGATCATATTTGTCCGTTTATGGAATATTTATGCTGTTTTACGTGAGGAAAAGTGAAATCTGTTTGCATGATTGGATTTTACTCTCTTTGTTTGAAATGTAGTATTTAACTTCGTGACTTATTTGGGTAGTCAAATAACGAGGAGCATAGATTCATCACTTTTTATTATATTAATACTCATCGGCTGGTTGTTTAAAAAAAATATGAATATTGTATAAGCATTCGTAGATAAATGCATGAGATAATGCACCATAACTCATTTTTGGACTGCATAAATGTGCTTTGCATATTATGTTCTGCTGGCTCGGTGGGTGGAGATACAGTAGACCTTTGATTCAAGAGCACAATTACCTGAGGGAGTGCCAGTGAACCTGCTATAGGAAGTGAAGAGTTCCTCTGTGTCTGTGGAAGTGTGCATTCCTCTCTTACACGAGTGTGTAAAGAAGCTCTCCGAATTCGAGTCAGGCTTTTTCGGAGTGTTTTGAAAGCCTTGGTGATTCCCACTTCTAAAAATATTTTGGAGGAAGTTAACACCAGGCGGGACAGAAATCTTGGTGACTGGCTGACAACCTGAGCCAGACAGTTGCCTAGCAACAAGTTATAAGCTTCAATAATGGCTTTTTTCACTTATTCCAGGGACTGTTTATTCATTTCATTGTTGAGCAATCAAGAGAGAGATTAGACCGTTTTAAATAGCTCATCTCAGAGGGGGAATCGCTGGATGCTAAACATTGTTGACCCTGTTAGTCACCGGAAGGGTCACATTTTGTAGCCTTGTACATTTTGATTAGGCAGAAATGTGTCATGCTGGTAGAAAGTGCTTTAAGCGTGCATAAAATATCCCTGTACCTGACAGATACTGAAATCGGTGTGTCATTGACAGCCCTAGGCGATGCAAGCAGCTCAAACGTGTCAGGGGAGAGGCCTGGACTTTTTTAGCCAGTCAGAAAAGCTTTCTGCCGGTCAATCATTTTACAAGTTTAGGGAGTTTTTCAGTGGACTTTAGTTTTTCAGAACAAGCAATAAAACACTGTTTAAAGTTTGGGGTCGATAAAAGTCTTTTATGTTCCCCATTATTTATCATTTATTTGATCAAAAATACAGTAATATTGTGAACTATTATTACAATCTGTTTTCTTTGTTTAATATATAAGTTAAAATGTAATTTATTCCTGTGATGACAGCTGAATTTCCTGCATCATTACTCCAGGCTTCAGTTTCATATTATCCTTCAGAAATCATTCTAATATGCTGATGTGATGCTCAAGAAACACTTCTTATTATCAATCTTAAAAACACTTGTAATGCATAATATTTTTGTGAAAACCGCAATCATTTTCTTTTAAGATTATTTGAATTGAAAGTAGAACAGAACAGCATTTATTACATTGTAAAAGGCTTTACTGTCAGCCTCTTTGCTAAATAAACATATTCATTTCCTCAAACTAAATTATGATTTTGCTAAACTATGTTTTTTTGACATACTTTACCACAAACAAACCATCAATTTAATATCTCTGCAATACACTGAATCATTAACTTTGAACAATGACAGAATAAGTGTGTATACACACTTTACTGAACCATCAGCAGCCTGTCATGCCGAGAGAGAATTGAACTTGGCAAGTGTTTCTTATTTCCATTTCCATTGCTGGACTTTAGTCCGGGACTCAGGAGGTTTAGAGAGATTTGATTTGCTATAGCAACCACACAGACAGCACTGTAGATTATTCTCACACTGGTCATAAATCACAAGCATAAGGTGAAAGTTTATAATGTTATCACAGTTCTCATCTTACCAGTGACATTGTTTTATGTAGTGCATTTATGTGAGACGTCTGAGAGCACTTCAGACAAGTAGTCTGAACTCGCTGGGAACAAAACAATGAGTGTGAATAGGTCTTACATTCTCTGAACTCTGTGTTTGTATTCTAAACTTTCAGTGCTAAGTTTAGAGCACAGTAACATAACTTACTAAGCCTTTCTCTTCATGCAAATCTAGTCTGTGTGAATTTGAATATACTGTATCCAGGGGTGAACCTAATGTTCTCTATAGACAGGGCGTTGTTTAAAACTCACTTGTGTGGGCTTTCTCAGGGTCTGGTTGTACTATTTCAGGTGGGGTTTATGGTTGAGTCTGGTAAGTCGATCAGAAATGAGCAGGGTGTGTTCATGATGATTCAGTCTGTGTAAATGAGCCACAGATGTTACCCAAAATTGCACTGCTCATCCAACATTTCTTACGACAAAAAAGAGTCAGGCCTCACATGCACTGTAGTGTCTATTTATTTACTATGAAACCGAAGATTTAGTTAGAAAAAACTCTGTTCAATTAGGGTATTTTGACACAGAGAATTCTATAGTCTTTTTGTTACAGTAAAATTTTAGAATTTTATTTTTCTAAATAAATCTTGTTCATCAAGGTTTCAATTTATTTGATCAAACATAAAAACAATGATATTGTGATATATTATTACAATTGAAAATAAATGTTAATAAAATATCATCTTAATTTTATATTATCAAAAAGTTGTATTATTAACCATCCTGTCACATGATTCTTAAGAAGTCATTCTAATTTGCTGATTTGGTGTTAATCAGGAATCATTTATTATTATTGTAAGTTGTGCTGCTTAATATATTTGTGGAAACCATGGTGCATTTTATTTATTCTTTGATGAATGAAAAGGTCAAAAGAGCAACATTTATGTAAAATAGAAATTACATTTTAATTTACTTAACTTTTTTATTTGTGTTACTTTTGATCAATTTGATCCACATTTGCTAAATAAAAGGATTCATTTCAAAGTTCATATGCTACATTAATTAGACATTAAGTTAGACAGATTAAACATTCTTGTATTCAGAAACTGCTCAATGGGGGTCTGTTGAAAATATTTGTAAAGTATCATTAATATGAACTTTTTGGATATAGGATGGGGCACAATGATCAACTTCATCCAAAAAACAACTTTTAAACCATTGTTCAATCGTGACCCATTCCTATCCAAAACCCCATAAAACCATACATTTGAGTGTTTCTTGCAGTTTTTATATGTAAAATTATTATAGTTCATTTTCACTTAACTTACACTATAGGGTCCTAATTCTCTGCTATGCATAATAAAAAGGTTTAGCCTGACCAACAAGCTGATGCTTTATTTTAAATCCCCTGACTAAAATCTCCATTGCAGAATTGTTCCAGGAGAGTTGTGGCTCTGCTGAACCTCAGTGTTTTTAACACAAGCTACAGGGTCAAACGTTTAAGTTGCGACTGTTATACTGTGTCAGAGCAAAAAAGCCAAATGCGTGTGTGATGACTGTGTCATTCACAAATCCAGAAACTCTTTATTTATCACCTCCGCTCCTCTTTTATTCAGTGCAAATAACATTAATGCCACACTTGCGCTTTTTCTGTCTGTCTCATCTATTTTGGAAACACCCCTCTCTGCTTTAATATGGAGTGAGAAATGAACACCTCTGAAATTACTTTATTTAACTGTTGGCATCCTCAGGGATGGTTAGCACTTATTAAATTTAATCAGAAATGTTTATCATGGCTCACTCTGGAATTTAATTTCCCTCCCTACCTCTTCAGTTGCGTCAGTGCCGCGCGGCGCCATCCAAATGGCATCTGCTCCAGGGACTCCTAACATTTAACAGTTGATCAGGCCTTAGAGAGCCGTACGATTGGAGATCCTTTCACCCCCGGCTTCAGTGCCAGGCAGTCATGTGGGGGCTGAGGATGGTGGGGAACGGATGGAGACAGAAGGGCAGGGAGGCAGATGATGGAGTCATGATGAAGGTTCCCCGCTGAGGGCCAAGCTGTTACAGAGATCATCTCAACAGAACACACACATACACACACACACACACACACACACACACACACACACACACACACAGTATATCTGAATTGTCAGTTATACATCACATTTTCCATCTACACAGGAACTGTGGGAGGGCTGTAAACTCATTCGTAAAACAGAAATTTCTTTAAAAAGAAAAAGTCAATATTTTTAAATTAAGGTACTTTTTTAGCTTTTTATTTAGAAAAGTGTCAAATTATAATTTATACAATAATTTATAACTGGTGGTGATCAATGTTAATTTATGATTTTCATAGTAATGTTTCAGCATCAACTAAGATTCTAAAATAATAGTAATGTAATGAAGAATATAAATATGCAGTTAAGTAAATATTGCACACTTAAATTAATATATTCAGGGGTTATATTCACTGGTTTATACTATATTTTTGTAAATGTGACATCTTTCTTTAGCTATTTATATATTTCTTATTCTTTAATTTTAAATGTATGCTTTAAAATATTTGTACTCTCGAAACTAAAAACTTCTTATGTCTTTAGATGGTTTGTTTGTGTAAAACCATCATTCAACAAATATAACTGTTTAGTATTTTAATGAATCCAGGACAGGACAGAGGCTGTTAACTGAGAAACTAGGTCAGTACTGGTTTATCCTCATAATGTTTGTTAATGGTATGAATAAAAGTTATCATACAGTGTTATTGAGAATACAGAAGTTGTATTAGGGATGTACACTATACTGGCATATCGTTCCATATAATCTATTACAAAATGGTGTGAATAGCATGACAATGTTTGTATATATAGGCCTATATACCATAAGTGATTCCATGATCAAGGTAATACAGAATTACTTGGGAAAACAGCCATTAAGCCCTAAAGAAAGATATGATTATGCTGAATTCACGCATTGACACATTAGTCCTGATGCCCAATAAGACACTTTGAGGTCAGCGATGGTTTAATCATTTCTTAGTAATATGGTTGGACTTCTGTAGCCTGAACAACCGTCTCTGTACCAAACTGATCATGTTTTCTTGTACTTGGGTCTCTCTGAAGCAGCTCATTCCTGTATGCAGTGTGAAAGTGGGGCAGGGACCAGACTAGGCAGCTGTGTGCTAGAGGTTTGAAAGAAAAGTCTCTTGTGTATCCAAACAGATGTGGCTTGTTTGGCTGTGGTTGGACTGTTTCAGGCCAGTGTTGCAAATTAAAGCTACAGAGGAACATTTAGAAGAAAAGATGCATGATTTGTGATGTGATGCTGGGTAGTTTAGATGGTAATATAGCAGACTAGCTAGCTATGTACTGTATTTTAACAGATACTATGTAATTTTAGTAACTTTCTCTATTCTTGTTCTATTCTATCTGTTTTCTTTTTATTTATTATTTAATAAAAACAACCTTGCTATGTGTACTGCGTTAGCCTAACTGAGACTTGTCATAGCACTTGCATATTGCTCGCAAAATATTAAAATAATAAACGCGTGAGAGCGTTTTATAGGCTATATGGCATGTTATAGTCAGATATGACAGCGCTAATGCAACAAGAGTCACAGCGGATGAGTAGCTGAGTATTTCTTCAGGACGCTGACATGCAAACTGCCACGAATGAAACTGAAAGTAAGCCGCAGATGCTCAACACACAATCATCTTCATTAAAAGTAGTGAGACTAACCTATCTTTCCAGTGCTGATGCCGTGCGCTCTCCTGTTGCGGTCTCTGATATCGAAATTAGCTGATAATGAATAAAATGCAGCACCTGTATTACTTTCATTGATGGATGTGAACTCCGTAAAGTTTTCATATAGCGTGGGAATTGAAGAAAAGATTTATATTCGTTTTACGAAGACACATTTATGTGGCCAAGTATAAATGGACAGATATCCGATCAGAGAAAACGCATGAAGTGATCAGGTGTAAACAGGCCCTAAATGCTCTAAATAGTCACTTAATTTTCTTTATCTCTTTTAGGCTCAACAAAGGTCAAAAAAAGCAAAAACCAAGCTCTTTATATAATTACATTAAGAATCTATTTGGAATAACTGGTGATAAATTATTATTTATATAGTTTATGATAAATCTGTTTGTCACATTTAAAATAATAGCATTATTAATAAAGATAAATAAAAAAATGTGATTATTTAAAGAGAGCTGCAATTTCAGGTTTCAAACAGAGATGCGACAAAGAGGTAAAACTTACAGACTGCAGCTTGAAGTATTTTTTTTTTTTTTGTAGGGACATGCTGATCTCTGACTTGGATTTGGCCATGACGTACACAGAGGTGTGTGAGGAGGTCAGAACGATGTGTGGGGTCAGAAAGGAGATGCCAATTACACTCAAGTGGATTGACGATGAAGGTGTGTATGACCTTTGAACTTTGGCTGAAGTGACGTCAGCAGAATAGAAAAGTTGATTAAGAAGAAGAGCAAGAGAGTATAGTTCTATTAGATTACAAAGTTTGGAATAATGCACCAATGAATCATTCATTATAAGATGAGGAACTTAACTGAATAAGATTCAGGAAGATGAGGAAAAAAGATTAATTTTGATTTGGTTAACTTTAGCCTTAATATGCCTGTTATTTATTAAGTCACTTTGGCTATAAACATCAACTAAATCAGACATTTCACAAAGTATTGATACCAGGGACCCCTAAATATGATGATTTCCTGGCAAGGAACCCTACATAAAAGATAAATAATTTACACATATATATTTTGTTATATTTATGATTTAATTGTAATAAATATTAATTATTACAATTTTACTTAAAGTTTTTATCTGAACTTGGCTGTCCCTAGCCCAGTGTTATTATTGTTAACTAAAACTAAACCTATTAATTAATTTTCTTTATTTGAAATAAATATTAGATAAAAAAAATAAGATGAAACGAAGAAATTATGCTATTTTAAGTAACTCAAATAAAATAAACTTTAGAAATACTAAAATTACTAAGACTAAAACAGAAAGAAAAATAAATTAAATACAATCCGAATTCCGGAAATGTTGGGACATTTTTTTAAACTTGAATAAAATGAAAACTATCAGAATTTCAAATCGTATGAGCCAATTTCTTTTATTCACAATAGAACATAAATAACTGAGAAATTTTAAAATGTTATGCACAAAATGAGCTCATTTCAAATTTGATGCCTGCTACAGGTTTCAAAATAGTTGGGACTGGGCATGTTTACCATGGTGTAGCATCCCCTCTTCTTTTCAAAACAGTTTAGAGATGTCTGGGCATTGAGGTTATGAGTTTCTGGAGTTTTGGTATTGTAATTTGGTCCCATTCTTGCCTGATATAGGTTTCCAGCATTCTGAAGAGTTTGTGGTCATCTTTGACGTATTTTTGGTTTAATGATGCGTCTAATGTTCTCTATAGGAGAAAGATATGGACTGCAGGCAGGCCAATTCAGCACCCGGACTCTTGTACTACAGAGCCATGCTGTTGTAATAGCTGCAGTATGTGGTTTTGCATTGTCCTGCTGAAATACACATCATCTGGAGGGGAGCAAATGTTACTCTAAAATCTTTATATAGTTTTCAGCATTCATAGTGCCTTCCAAAACATGCAAGCTGCCCATACCGTATACACTTATGCACCCCCATCCCATCAGAGATGCTGGCTTTTGAACTGAACACTGATAACACGCTGGAAGGTCCCCCTCCTCTTTATTTTTTACTTCTGAGAGACTCTGCCTCTCCAAGACATCCCTTTTATAGCTAATCATGTTACAGACCTGATGTCAATTAACTCAATTAGTTGCTAGATGTTCTCCCAACTGAATCTTTTCAAAATGTCTTGATTTTTCAGCCCTTTGTTGCCTCCATGTCAATAATTTGTTTTGAGACCTGTAGCAGGCATCAAATTTAAAATGAATTTAGTGGATAAAAGTGTAAAATTTATCTGTTATATATGTTCTATTGTGAATACAATATTGGCTCATGTGATTTGAAAGTAATTTAGTTTAAATTTTATTCAAATTTAAAAAACGTCCCAACATTTCTAGAATTCGGGTTGTATAAAAGAATTATCTTAAAATTTAAAAGAACTGAAAACTGAATATATAAAATAAAAGCCAAATCAAAATACTAATAATATATAGTAATGCTATGGTATATAAATAATAATAAAAAAAGACCCTGGTCCAAGTTTGAATACCCCTGAGATAAATATAAACTATAAATGTTGAGTATATTTGTAATTTAATGAGAAAAACTTTTAAAGATTTACTATACCGGAAGCAACATTGCCACCTATTGCCTCTTGATATCTTAGAGTATTTTTTTAATGTTCTCATTTTCCTTGTTGTCTTGTTTTTAAGGAGACCCGTGTACCATCTCATCCCAGATGGAGCTGGAGGAAGCATTCCGTATCTACACCCGGAACCGGGGCTCCGGACTCCTTTTGCATGGTACTCATTCACTCAAAACATCTGAAATAAATCTATTTTCCCCTCATTTTTTCAATTGTTCTAGTAACAGAATTACCCCATTTGTATTTTTTCCATCTATTTATAAAGAACTGAATGCTAAATAAAACCACACAGCAGAAATCCACCAAACCACTCAAAATATCATGTGTACACTACACAACTAAATCACTTGATAAAAATAAGTTTTCTTCAGAAAATGTAGTATTCGCAATTTAGCATATTTGCTGGCCCCATGTCTATGAATAGATGAAACCACAGGACTGAGTCACACTTATTTCTCTTTCTCTCTTTGTCTAGTATTCCCAAGCATTCCTGAAAAGCCTGGTATGCCGTGCCCAGGAGAGGACAGTAAGTCAAAAGTCTTGCCATTTCAACCTTTTTCATGTGTTTTTCATGATCTAGTTAAAATGTCCATTCTCTCTTCTACAGTCACTCAATAAAGGAAACAGATTTACAACAATATCTTTAAAATATTTTGGTCTGTGCATTTACTATTTCCCCTTTGCCTTGTTTGACAGCTCAATGAACACATTGAGGGTCCAAACTTCTTTTAATTTATGTCTTTGTGTTGTTAACAGAATAGTTATCTGAAACATTTACTCACACTGATGTCATTCACATATGTGTTTGAAATGACATGAGGAAGAGCAAATAATGACATAATTGTTATTTAAGGTGAATTATTCCATTAAGGTCTTGTAAAAGAGTAATAGATTCTGTTTTAGTGTCTTAAATGTAAGGTTTTATGGTGGAAAACATGGCATCTCTCAGTGGGAGCGTATAGCACTCTGGTAACTGCACAGTAATCCTGTGTTAATGTGCACTTTTACTGCCCTGAAGGCCAGACAGGGAAGAACTGCTGAGTCAGGACCTAGTACACAGTACGGCACCCCTTCCTGAAAGCGTTATAAATTCATGTTCATCCACACCTATGGCAAAGGCATGATAGATGTCGTCCGTGTCATTTGTGTGTGTGTGTGTGTGAGAGAGAGAGTTGTGTGCTGGTGTGTCATAGTATTAGTACTACATTTAATTAATGGTTCCCTGGTGCATGTGCTTTATGTGTGTCTATGTGGGTATATCAGTGTGTGTGTGTGTGTTTTGAAGCCTTTTTGCTTTGCATTGCATACAGATGAAAGTACCTTGCATTTCCGTTCTTTGTCTGAATGATGTCTTTAGAATGGAGTGAATGTAATCTTGCGTATTTCATACATGAGAAGTGTTGGTGTGACCCCGCTTTGATTGCTGTTCTGTAGGATACTTAAAGACTTGTGACAGTCTGTTAACTTTTCTGTCTGCGTTTGTTTCTGTTCTGGCACACTTTTTTCTCTCCTTGTCAGCAGTTTGTGCCACATTAGTTGTTGTTGGGTGTTTTCTCAGAGGAGGCAGGAGAGGCAGTGCCTCCTCATAAAATGTGGATTATTATTGACAGTATAAATAAAAAAATATATTAAGAGATCAAACAGTGTAAAAGAAAAAGAAAAATCTGAAGTGTCGATTAATCACAATGAAACCAAAACCTTGATGGTTTAGTGTGATTGTGAAGTCTCCTAGGCTGTGATTTAATTAAATAAATATATCCTCTGCGTGTTTCAGAGTGAAGCATGGCACTGTGTTCTTTTACACATGAGCAACTCATGAGCTGGTGTTTTCGGTGTGTCAGAGCGGCTTGGGTCTCAGCAAACGCTGCTACATGTGAACTCATCTCTGCATGTGGTCTGAGTTTGGTTTGTTTGTAACGTGCATTTGGGAATGTAACACATGCTAATCCTCCCAAACCTGTAATGAGAAGCGCTTACAACTGGATGTTGTTGTCAGCAAATAAGAAGCTTTAAAGGTTTAGTTCACTTCCAGAATGAACATTTGGTCATCATTGACTCACCTTCCACTTGTTCCAAACCTGTATGAGTTTATTTCCTTCAGTTGAACACAAAATATTATATTTAGAAAAATTGATGGCTTCAAAAGGTATTTTCTTCCTGCTGTGGAAGTCAATGGTGCTCATCAACTGTTCAGATACCAACATTATTTTACATATTTTACAGCATATCTTTGTCTGTGTTCAACAGAAGAAACTTATACAGGTCAAACACATCAACTCGATGCCTTGGTTTAAATAAACAGTATGCTAATTTATTCATACAAAATGTTTTAGTGTTGGTTGCTTGTTGGTGATGTAAGGTATTTAACCCAGATACAAAAACCCCTGAAGGGACTTTGCCCCCCTCGTTTCAGACGTCCAGCACACACCACTGATGCGTGATGCAGCGGTGTTGAACAGGGAATCAAAGCGACTGTGTGATTTGACAGTATAAAGACCTCAGGTTCAGCTGCCTACTGTTGTGTGGAATTGGTCTGGGCTTATTACTATGCAAGGTTAGTTATTCACGTCATGCATGAAAGCTCAGTAACCTGGAGCTGCTCTGCTAGTGTTGTAGGGACAAAGAAATATAACCTTTTATTTAGGTATAATCTGCTTCACTGATCATGGCTGCATTTTACCAATAATTTTCCCACAGAATCCTGTTAAAGCATTTTTAGGGCTTGTGACTAGGCATTTCAATTATATAAAAGCAAAGCAAGTGTATAATTATGCTTCTTATGCTTAAAACATTCAAAGCCATATAATAATTTTGTATACGACACAGTGATAAAATGTTCCAGATACATTTTGTCATTGTTTTCTCACCCTCATGTTTACATTTTTGGACCCCATTGACCTTAATTGTATGGACACAAAATTCAATGACATAATTGCCATTTTGGGTGAACTCTGCAGCGTTTCCTGTGTGCTGGTGGTTGTTGACATGGCTGAGAATCAGTGTAAGGAAGACATCTTCAGATAACTGCGCTCAGTCTCTCCACTGAGGTGTGTAGGAGGGGTCCCTGTCAGTTTAATCACTGATCTCAAAGTCTTCTCAGGGTTTTTGCGGCTGTCTCTTGAGTCCTTTGATCCTCTCACTGTTTGTTTAACTTCAACAACTGGATTATTTCAGAGAGGTTGTAATTCATACTGCACATTGACTGTCTAATCTACAAAGCACTGCACATTTTTTCTCCACTTTTCCCCACATTTTTTAGATTGCTTTTAAATAAGACAATGAATAATATTATTAGTTAATTATTGTAAAGGGCATATATTCTATACTATCGTAATTATTATTCATTAATTTCCTTGATTTTATATGCAAATAATCTATCTTATGAGTGTCTGACCTTATCAGGACAGTGGAAATTACTAAATACAGATTTACAGAAATGACTAAAACCTCCATTTGCCAGTTTAACAGCTCTACATTTTCTCCTATAATGCCTGATGAGGTTAGATAACACCTGACAAGAGATCAGAGTTCATTCCTTCATCCAGAATCACTCCAGACCCTTTAGATTCCCAGCTCCATGACGGTGCTTCTTCTCTTCAGTTCACCTCACTCATTTTCTGTAGGGTTCAGGTCAGAGGACTGTAATGGCCATAGCAGAAGCTTGGTTTTGTGCTCAGTGACCCATTTTTGTGTTGTTTTTGAGGTTTGTGTTTAGATTATTGTCCGGTTGGAAGATCCAAACGTGTCCCATTATACGATTTCTAAAAGAGTCAGTCACTTTTTTTAATCTGTTGGTATTTGATAGAATCCATGATGCCATGTGTCTAAACAAGATTTCCAGGACCTCCAGCAGAAATATAGGCCCATAACATAAAAACAGCAGTATATTTCATTGTACACATGGGGTACTACTCTAGCTCTTTTCTTAAAGCCACTTCACTAATTTGTGAAGCTCAATTATCTTTTGCTGCACATCAGAAGTATATTCTTAGATTTTTCTGTGATGGATGATTAAGGGAATTTGGGCTTTGTTTTCCCTCCTATTTATATTTCTGTGAAACAGGAAGCCATGGCTGGATAATTTCATGTTCATAATCACCCTGGAGTGCTCAAAATTGTGAATATGAATGGGAATATACTTCAGAAATGTCTAAAAAATTCTAAAAAGAATTTCTAGGGGTGACAGTAATTGTGTCCAACGTGTATTTGAGAAAAACATTTATTTCATAATGATATTTCCCCCCCATTTAAAATTCTTATAATCCAATGAAATGTTAGATTTTTGGGAAATTAAAATAAAAGATCAGAAGGATTAACAATGCAGATTAATTTACACAGCCTTCTTTGATCATATTTACCAAGGGTCCCGATATTTTTGGCCATGACTGTGTATACAAACACACACACACACACACACACACACACACACACACACACACACACATGTTGGTTTTTATGGTTTACGGGGACTTTCCATTGGCGTAATGGTTTTTATACTGTACAAGCTGTATGTGCTATTGCCCTACACCTACCCTACACCTAAACTTAGCCCTCACAGGAGATGGTGCATTTCTATTTTCCCTCAAAAAAACTTACTCTGTATGATTTATAAGCGTTTTAAATTATGGGGACACTGAAAATGTCCTCATAAATCACCTTCTCCTTGTAATACCTATGTTATACCCATGTCATTATACAAATTTGTGTCCTCATAAACCACATAAACATGCCCACACACATATATATATATATTAGGGGTGGGCATAGATTAATTTTTTTAATCTAGATTAATCTAGATTAATTTTGGAATTAATCTAGATTAATCTAGATTAAAATGGCTCATTTGAATTCTGCCGAAGGCATTCAGAATATGTGTGCTACCCAAATAATGACTAAAAGTAAGTCTTTGAGAATGGGTTTCTCAAGCCAGGTGGCGCATTAGACCAGGGGCTCATCTCCTGTTTCCAAAATGCATCACAAACTGCTTGAGAAAGCTGTTCTACTATGATAATTGGTGATGAAAATAAACTATGTTCAATAAGATGTACTTGTGTTTACTAACTGTTTATTCAGTTAAACATGAATTTTGAACTGTAGGCCTACATAAGAGGTCGTGATGAACTGTTTACAGTTTCCATTGGGAAGCTTCTTAAAAATAAATTTTCCCTGAAGCAAACTCGGCGGCTTCATAGCTGCATCCATGTTAGCACGTCACGTCTGATGTGGTAATTTCACAGTAACGTTAGGCATACACACAGGTTTGAAGCAGAGGGTGACACGGGAGTGAATTCTCAAGTTCACATGAGACCTAAAGCGCATCCTGTTTGCTTAAAAGCGCAACGTTTCGTTGTTATTCTGAGTGCACACAAATAAACGTAGAGTCTTTACAGATTCGAAAGATGTATTAGGCTACTTTTATCTGTATGACCAAAAATGACGGAGATTTTAAGAGCAAGTGAGCGCACCGGAGCCTGTCTTGCAGAAAACGCGCTTCCACACAAACACTTCAATAGCGCACATTTCTCTAGGTTAACATCATATTGAGCGGCCATGTAAAGTTGCTACTACATACATATTTCAGATGAAAAGCCATATTTGAGGTTGATGAATGATAGGTGAGCGTTTGGATGTCGTGCCCGATTGTATTACCACACAGACCAGCCGTTAACAATCTGTCCATCACGGACTGCGAGCCTCTAGTTGGAAGACTCGCTCGCCCCTACAGTGCAATTCGCCTAGGTATACATCCGCTAAAATATCAGGGTGAAAGTCATCATAGCTTGCGTAGTATAGACCCAGCTCCCAACCCAACTTTGAGAATAGATTAACAGCGATATTTTTATCGCCCGATAAAGTCTCACGTTAACGCAGCACGTTAACGCCGATAACTGCCCACCACTAATATATATATATATATATATATATATATATATATATATATATATATATATATATATATATATATATATATATATATATATATATATATATATATATATATATATATATATATACACACACACACTTTTGGGGTAATTATAATAAAAAATATATTTTTTTTTTTGGCGCTTTTGTTTTAGTACAGTTGGACAGTTGAGTAATTACAGGAAGCAAAGTGGGAGAGAGAGGGGGGCAGAATTGGGAAAGGTCCACAAACCGTAATTTGAACTCGGGATGCCCATAGCACAACAGTGCTATACATATGTCAGCACACTGCCCACAAAGCTATCGGCGCTGACATTTAATTTGTAAATTAATATCTAATTTGCAATTTTTGAAAAAGTGTTTGTTTGTGAAGTGGCTGCTATGAGGTTGATTACAGACCCAAATGAAGAGAGCCCACTTCCAAGCCTCTATGATGTGGTCACTCAGATACTTTGTACTTTGGTTACCTTTGTACTTTGTACAAAAGTACTTTGAGTTAGGGTTTGTTCAAATTACCACTAATTAGCAAACAGTCCCTGCCATTATCCATCACCCATCCTCCTCTTCCCCTCCTCCTCATTCACTACACACTAAGCTCTTTCACCATCTATGCCGACGCTACGTTCTAGTCACCCTCACACTCCGCGCCGTGTTTTCCACAAAGCCCCTCAGCTGTTTGCCACCGGCTCTCTGGGGACCCAGCTACACCCTGACAAATGGATGAGAGAGGGAGAGAGAGAGAGAGAACAGGGCGAGAGAGTGAAATAATAGAGAGGATAGGCGAAGAGTGCAGAGCAGAGCCAGGCACTGTAGCAAAACATCCGTCTGTGTTGCAGTAACTCCCTCCTTTTGTCTGTGCCGCCCATCTCAATTAAGGCTTCCAGCAGAGCCGCCCGGTCCTGTAGAAACATCCCTCCACCCATCCATCCATCCATTGAGGACACAGCCTATACAAGGACATCCAGCTGTAACGACTGCACGCAGGGAGCGACAGAACGGCAGGGAGGGGTAGAAATAATTAAATAAATCGCAAGGAAGAGGAGAGATTGAGTGAACAGAGGAAACCGCGAGGGAGGAGGGGATGTAGCCGGTGCGTTGTTGGAGGCTGCCAGGGGAAATGTGCTGAAACGAGCAGAAAACAGGAAGATACCGGTGAGCACCACACCATCGAGATCTCTTCCATTTGCTGTCCACCCCATCTCGCCGCTGCTGTCTTTGTGTGCGGATGTGATTGACATTGAGCTAGCGTGATCGAGTGTGTCCAGCCCTTGTGCATGCATGTGTGTTTGATGCATTCTGTTTGTTTTCATCACACCTGCAGTGATTTGATGGCCCGTCTTCCATACCAGGTTCGGGTTTGAACCCGTTTGGCGAGTGCGGCAGTGTTGCGTGCGGGTGTATGTGTGTGCGATTTGCCTACCTGGCATATTTTAGTCAGAGGTCCAGAGAGCAGCTAGCATCCTTTCATTTAGCTTTCAAACACAAAGGAAGATACACTCCCTACCTCTTGGACCCAATGCATCCTAGGAAGGCTGACGGTATGTGAGCGGTATCGTATAATCTCAAGGTCTCGGGTGATTGTGTACATATTTTCTCTTCAGATCGGTCACTGATGTGTTTGTGCTTACTAATGAAAGGAAATGTGCAGTCTTGACTGTCAACTCTGAACGGTTAATAGTTATGTCATTATGAATGCTTTCAGCCTCGTTTTCCGAAGAGGGTGGTTAAAATAGTTGCTCATGCATTATTTAAGTCTGACTAACATAATTAGCGAGATGTCAGTTATCCACCACCTCTTGGCCGCGATGCACCCAAACACGAGTCTCTGCATCCTTCCCACAAGGAGTCACATTCAAGACTCTCGCATTAGTTTGTTTCTGGGGAAATAAAAAAGGAGAATTGTGCTCTGCTGGAATGACAAGACGCAGAGACTGTTGTTGTGTGACATTAGAGTTGATTTTCTATCAGAAGTATACCAGCAGACACACCAGGGTTCGGGTTGAGTCTGCTATCAGATGCATGGAGGGTCCGTTTGGAATCTTTGGCTCGTTGGTCACTGTTTGGTGTTTGGTTATTCACCGATCTGCCCTTCAGACCAATAAAGTAGCCAAAAGCAGTAGTTTTAGAGTCGTTTGTGTGTTGAATGCTGCTCAATGTTGCTATTTTTAGCTGCAGTGACTGTGTTGGAATGTCATATGATCCACCTGTTCCAGTATTGATTGGCAATACATCTAAATATGGCCACTGCAGCACACCAGCGCCTGCTCGGGAGAACCCTGACGATGTGATTTAAATACCTTCTAACAAATCTATGAAAGGTTATTGATAAGTTTAGAGATCTTTGATGATGGCGGTTCAGTTCTGAGTTTGTTCAATTCAGATGTGAAGCTGAGTCTTTAATACATTTGGCTAATTATTATGCATGTAACAAATGTGTGATGATTGGCTCTTTGTATACTGATTTACTTCAAATTCAGTTCTCCTTCACATTTCAGTCTCATTAGCTAGTTGCCATGATATGTCATGGTTTTCAATGAATTTTTGGCTTTTTAACCAATAGGGCGGTGGTGCTTAACCAGGGGGTCTCTGCTGACTTTATTTAAAATGATTTAAAATAAAGACAAAACAAGCATTACAATTAAAAACAATAATTATTCAGCAAATCATGAATAGCTTGAACCGTCATGGGGCCTTTGAACATTGTTGAGGATATTGGGGGGCCTTGGATTCAAGAATGTTGAGAGCCAATGACCGAGTAGACCGAGTAGGAAAGAGCTGGGTCAAATAGAAATGGAAAAGGATTCGTAGCCAGATTTGCACCAGTGTCATCTTGAATACAAGTCCTCTTAAACTCCTCCAGCCATTCTCGCTAGCTTAACCAAGCTTTACCAAAATACCTTCATTCAATCTGTAGTTTTATCATCTCTCTGGTCCACCAGCTAGATCAGCAGCAAGCCAGCACTAACAAGCAGAAGCCAGTCTTGAAATTCATGCTGGTCTAAGCTGGTTTTGTCAGCAGGGTGATGGATCTATCCTTGATTTTATCTGGTTCTCCACCATATTGTAAATTTAAAGTCATCCTATTTACATGAAAGAAAGTCATTTCAATAGTGTAGGTGGATTCCAGCAGTTACAGGATGTGGGCATGTCCAACAACTTCAAAAAGTTCAATTTTATGCAAATGAACAGCGACGACCAATAGGAGCAATGACGGCATAGCTCACGTGACCCGTCTCCTTTGAGAAAGTGTAGGCAAGACATGAAGAGGAGATCTTCATGTTACTGTGAGCGATTTCACAGTCATAAATGTTTTGTCTCAGCCCACATATGGCAATAAATAAAAAAAGAATGTGTGGAAAGCTGCATCAGAAACCGTGGGCACTCTGAAGTGAGTTTGAGTTCATTGATTTCAAATCTCATTCTGAAGTGAGATTTTTAAAAGCTTGGCCAGTTTGGCAGTCCACTTGAAATCCGCCTACTAGTGACCAACATTACAGCGACCTCCAGCGCTGATGTAGATTGCTTTCTTGCTCATATAACAAGCATTGAAAGAATGAATCCAAATGTCTAGTTTGCTGTCGTTGCATGTGATGTGTCAGTCACTGATAAGTCTGCAGTTCTCAATTTAACCTTCTCCTCAGAGTTTAATGTAGGGCAACTGCATTGGAGGTTTCTCACTTCATTCTGCTCTGTTGCGCTCGTGTTTTGTGGCTATTTTAGGATTTAGGTGTAAGAAGGTGCTAGCTTGTGTTAGCTGTTGCCGGGTAAGGTTTATTGTCATGGTAATAACTGTTATGTGGTAATAAATATGGTGGATCTTCTGAGGAAGACAGATTGCTGTAAAATGGAGAATGTAATGAAGTGTTGAAGACCCCCCTCATTATTTATATTCCACACTCTTCATTCTTTCCTGCTCATTAACTGACTTTCTGACTTCACCCTCCACGGTGCTGTTTTTCATTCTCTTCCTCGTTCTGTCTATCATCAGCCCTCTCTAACTTACTCCGTTAACTTACCCGATCTTACTTACTCAGCTTATTCTGCTGCATTTGACCGCCCCTCTTCTCCTCCGCTCGTGATCTTTGTTTTTTTTCTCTTCTCTTCCTTCGCTCTTGTCGTTCTCTCTCTCCCACGCTGGTCACTCTCTTCCGTTCATTATCTGTGCTGCTGTTCTATACTCCTCCTTTCCACTCCTCCAGCAGCCAGGCTAGATTTCATCAGATGTCCCCCACAGCGAGAAATCTTCCGTACTAAAACATCCACCCTGGAAATGTACAGCGGATGTTCGTTATTCAGTGATTAGTCATTTCTTGTAGCTGTTCTTACAAATTCTAGTTGTGTTTTGAAATATGATTGTTTGTTTCAAATATGGGAACTTTTAGAAATTGAAATCACTTAAACACACTTGTTTTAATTGGTCAGCTAATAATATCCAAGAGTGGGGAATGTATTGTATTTTATTTTATTTTATTTACACTGAAAAAGTAACTTGTAGGATGTAGGAAAATCTTCATAACAATTTGCACTAACACATTTTATCAGAATCATTTATAATTTTATTTTCATAAACCATCATGTACAAATGCCATTTCCAGTCGGGGTGGTGGAAATTCCATTTTAATCAGTTGACATTTTAAACAAAATGACTTACCTTTGTCTTGCATAGGATCATTTCATTGCTAGTGTTTTATTTGACTTAAATAGAAACTATTCTTTAATTTAATAATTTTTAAATCATAATTTGGCAAAAGATTTGCTTATTTAGAAATACAGTTTTTGATTGGTTTGTTTACTTCACTTTTTTGTTTAAATTATTTTAGTTTTAATTAATCATTAAATTAAATGTAATTAATAATAAAAAAATAATGTTAGATTTTTATAGTTTAAGATTTAAAATCTGTGTCGGGACAGTGTAAAACAATAAAATCTAAAAGGTATTTAAAAAATATGGAATGTGACTCATAATGTGTAATGTATTAATTTTTATTTATTATCAGTTGTTAATAGTTGCTGTTAATGGTTGTTTTCTTTATTGTAATTGTTTTAATAAAAAATAAGAAAATCAACCCCATTCAAAAGTTCCCATAGTTGGACCCTTATATGCAGTGTATCAACTCGTATGTTTGTTTCAACACACAGTGCCACTAGTTCTCAATCTGTTGATTTATACATTACATTTTTTTCTATTTTGGGATGTACATGCGTTAAGATGATGATGTTCCAGCTATTTTGAAGAAAATGCATTCTTTAAAGATCAATATAAGATGCACAAGTGAAAGCCCCCAGATCTTCACATGAAATCAAATCACCACCAGAAGCAGCCACGATAAGAAAACAGCATTATCTGAGTTTACAAAGAGTCCAATCCCCCCTTCTCTCTCCGTCATGTGATTCTGCTCATACAATGAAGGACTGAAATGTGGATCAGGCATCAGCAGTGCCCCAAGCCCCGAGCCTAGCTGCTCAGACACCCATCTTAAAATAGACATACAGACATGCATTCATCCTCTTAGTACTTCTCTTCCCGTATCCCCATGTCCTCTGCCTCTTTCTCTCCCCTCTCCCTCTTTTGTGGTCCAGTCTAGGACAGTGTTTGCCAGAGTCTTAAGTGGGTGCCAGTGCTTAGTGTTCTGTCCACACAATAACTGTCCCAGACCTCTTATCTACTCTCACACAAGCCAAGAACTTCATCTCTCTGTGCTGCATTTTCAGTTTGATACCATATCATGATGCAGTAGTTATTCTTCCTAGTTACGTTCCCTAGAACTTGCATCATAAGATTAATTTTGTGTTCTTTTGCCTAATATATGTATATCAAACATATGTAAATGTGCAAAAATTCATCATGCACAAACAGTTTGTCAGACTTTTTCCCTGTGGCTATAATGATTTGCCTTCTCTGGTTTCTTTTGTGTTTTAGCAGCTCTCTGAAAATTGCTGTCATCTTTATAAACCCTTATTTTTGCATGCTGCCAGTCATAATGAGCCATTTTCACACAGTAGATCAATATCTGTTAGTTCAGGATAATTTAGGAATTTTTTTCATAGCCATCTCTGTCAAAACATAACCATATTAACCTGATTTCCCTATGTACAAATACTTAAACATTATTAAAGGAAAATTATATATATCTTGGCTTCAGAGATAGTCTTTTTCTTATTTTTTATATTTTTATTTCAACTCTTAACAAAATGTAGTGAGGTTTATGCTACATGTAAAAAAGATTAGAAAAATTACTTTATAAATAAGTACATTTTAAGTTATAAATAAACTTATAATCAATATATACTCTGAAAACCAGTCTCTCAAATACATTTCTGAAGTTTTGTTGCCGGAAACCAGACAAAAATTCTGATTTAGAAATTGTTTCTTGCAGTGTTCATGCACTTCAAAATGTCCTGCATTTCACTGGGTTTAGAGGTGAGAAAAGAGAAGCTCTACGAATAAATACATAGAAAATATTTGCACTTTTATGGTAAGATGGTGTCTTTCTGATGAGCATGTCTTTCCAGCTGGTAAATTAAATAGCTATGTAATGATTAGATCTGAGTGGCTTTGTAGCAGAGTAATCAGTCAGATATTATTTGCGTCTTTCTCCTAATCAATGTGATTATCTCGTCCCTGAACAGTCTCTTAAGCTTTGCTTCCCTCACGTCTATTAACAAACCACTGAGTTTTACTTTCACTGACCAAAACCTAATCAGAATCATCTGAAGAGTTTGATGAGCACAGTTTGATGCTGTTATTTATCCTGAACTCGTTATTATACAGCAACAAAATCACAGTCTGATCCAGGGTGAGAGGATGCTCAAGCCAATTCATTACTCGAATAAGCTCAATTATCCTATATCCTGAGGTAGAGCTCTCATTAGCATGTCGTTTCTGTGTTTCTACGTTTCTTCCAGTATTGTGCTGATCACAATATACCATATATGCTGTTATTTTATGCTAGTGGGTACAAGTTTTCCTCTTGTAATAGATGGAACTCTTAAAGGTAGGGTAGGCAATGTTGAAGCAAGCTATCTTTGAAAGCATAAGATTCCACCATTCCTGAAAATCACTCTCCAAAACCACACCTCCTCCAAAACACATGAGCGTGTACAGGCAGACCAGTGTCTAACCGGCAACGTGATGAAAGATGGCAAAGCAGCGCTGTCAGATTACCTCGTGTCATTCACTGGTGAGAAAACATTATAGGACAAAGTGCATAATATTACAATAATAACACCTTCCATTCTTGCTCTGTCTGCAATAGCGTGATGGAACGTGCTGATGACGTATCATGTCTGTGTGAACGGGGGATGTGAAGAGACATTTCAACCAGCATAGCAAAAAGTTTTTATTAACCAAATCACCTTCCTTGCCTTTAAAGTGTATGACTTTTATTTCTCCATGATTTTGAGTAACTTTTGAGTTACATACCTTTTTGTCTGTCTCGGTTTGATATAAGGCCTTTCAGTATAAAGAAATGAGATGAGAATAGTGGAAGATTCTTTGACTTAGAGCAAGTCACTCTTTTCTCACTTCCTCACTTTCCTCACTTTGCCTTCTTTTTCTGTCTTTCCCCTCCTTTTCTGTTTCACAGCGTGAGCAGGCGACTGTCAGAGCGAGAAACACCAGGTGTTGACATGCTCTCCCTCTGCTTATACAAGTGCATCTCAATAAATTAGAATGTCCTGGAAAAATTATTTTATTTCAGTCATTCAACTCAAATTGTGAAACTCGTGTGTTAAATAAATTAAATTCACACAGACTGAAGTAGTTAAAGTCTTTGGTTACTTTTAATTGTGATGATTTTGGCTCACATTTAACACAAACCCACCAATTCACTATCTCAACAAATTAGAATATGGTGACATGCCAATCAGCTAATCAACTCAAAACACCTGCAACGGTTTCCTGAGCCTTCAAAACGGTCTCTCAGTTTGGTTCACTAGGCTACACAATCATGGGGAAAGACTGCTGATCTGACAGTTGTCCAGAAGACAATCATTGACACCCTTCACAAGGAGGGTAAGCCACAAACATTCATTGCCAAAGAAGCTGGCTGTTCACAGAGTGCTGTATCCAAGCATGTTAACAGAATTTTGAGTGGAAGGAAAAAGTGTGGAAGAACAAGATGCAGAACTAACCAAGAGAACCGCAGCCTTATGAGGATTGTCAAGCAAAATTGATTCAAGAATTTTGGTGAACTTCACAAGGAATGGACTGAGGCTGGGGTCAAGGCATCAAGAGCCACCACACACAGACGTGTTAATGAATTTGGCTACAGTTGTCGTCAGAGGCGTCTTACCTGGGCTAAGGAGAAGAACTGGACTGATGCCCAGTGGTCCAAATTCCTCTTTTCAGATGAGAGCAAGTTTTGTATTTAATTTGGAAACCAAGGTCCTGGAGTCTGGAAGAAGGGTGGAGAAGCTCATAGGCCAAGTTACTTGAAGTGTTAAGTTTCCACAGTCTGTGATGATTTGGGGTGCAATGTCATTGGCAGCAACTCAAAGCATTTAGGCATCTAGATGTGGTGAAGACGACTTGCTGAAGTTCAAACCGAGCATCAGAATGGGGAAGAAAGGGGATTTAAGCCATCCTAGTTGTATATGACTTTCTGTTTTCTGACGAATACAATCTGAATTGCATTAAAAAATGTCCTGGTTCTTCCCAGCTTTATAAAGGCAGTGAATGAGTGTTGAGATTTTGTCCAATAAAGTGCATTCATCCATCATAAATAGTTCTCAACACAGATCCGGGGGGGCGAATAAAGGCCACCCATTCACTGCCATTATATAGCCTGGAAGAGCCAGGACATTTTTAAATAGAACTCGTTTGAAAGAAGAAAGCCATAAAAGGATGGCTTGAGGGTGAGTAAATCATAGGGTAATTTAAATTTTTCGGTGAACTATCCCTTTAAATGTCTTGTTTGATAAAGCCTTTATGTTAAATGTTGGGTAAATTTCCTTATTTCATAAAGGATCCATATAAGATTATTTGTAAGTAGCTTGAGTCAGTGCTCAATGCAGCAATGTGTGTGTGCATGAAAGAGAAAAGAAGAAAAATTATCTTCTGGAATAATACAGCTGTATTATCTTGAGTCATCGTTGCACATTTATTTTAAGATATCATTTGCCAAAATGGTATTTACCAAACCCCATATACATAATTTAGAGCATCTATAAGTCTAAATGGCCCTTAGTGCAAGGTTTTTTTATACAGTTATTAAAGGATGTCATAAATATCGCAGTGCACCCTTGTGTTGGCAATGCAAAAGCTGAGAGCTGCGCTGTCATTCCAGTGTGGTACATGTGGGCGATTATGATATAATATGCCCCAAATAGAAAGTGGATAACTTTAGGGTTAGTTTCAGGATTGCTGGAGTTTTATTGTGTGGGAGGATTTGGACTCAAATAGAAGTTTAAATAGTTGCGAAACTTTCATAGTAAAATAAATGTTACCAAAATTGCTTATCACTTCTTTCCTCAAACATTTCTAAACCAAAGATGGGCGGCCGAAGAGTTCCTCCTAGTATGTTGTTGATTTTGCAGGCGACGGGCGTAGAGGTACGTTAGGGATCTGAATGTTGGATATCGGAATCTAAATGTCTTGAACTGTTGATCTTGTAACAATGTTTTTTATAAATCAACAAGTGCTTTGCACTTTTTTCTCCTTCGCCCACCAGAGAGAAAGAGGTGACTTCACTTTTCCACCCACATCACATTCTCAGTGGTGCTCAGCTATGAGGTTTGTTAACATGCATCTTTTCTCATGTTCAGTTGAATGCCTGGGGCTTTTCTAAACCCAACACAAATTTCTGTGGAATGGCGCTTGTTTATGTCTTGTATTAGTTATTAATTGTAATAATTGTAGTTAAAAGATCATGTCAATGTAGAATGTGCATATTGAATTGTGATTGGTTTCTATCAAAAAGTGGGGAGTCTCGGTCTCTCTCTCTCTCTCTCTCTCTCTCGCTCTCTCTCTCGCTCTCTTTATGTCCTTCCTCCTTTCTATATTTAAGTTTTCAACTTGTAAATAGCAAAATTGTGGATATAAAAATAATGAATTCATCTAGTGAGAGTTATTCTTACAACAACGCATAAGATGCTTCAATAAGAATAAGATTTCTTAAAATGAGTTATTCAAGATTCTCTGAAAATGTGGCAGCTTTGTTTCTAAAATTTAATTTGAATGATATTTAGATGTTTGGTCATATATAGTAGTTTTGATATTTTGTTATATATTCTATTATGCATTTACCCAAAATGTTTTTCAAAATGTACATTTTATATGGAAACAAAAAACATTATTTTTCTCAGTTTTTTTATTGTATATATTTTATAATGATAGGACAGTCTAGAGATGACAAGAAGTGAAGTGGGAGAGAGAGAGGGTGGGATCGAGAAAGGTCCTCGAGCCTGGATTCGAACTCAGGATTGCGCAAGGGCGATGTATGTTGGCGCACTGCACAAGGCTATCGACACTGACCAAAAAACCTGTTTTGTTGGTTTCCACTTAAACTGGCTTTAAAAAGGATTGTTGCTCAAAAGCAATTCACTTAGCATGATGATTTGATGTTTGCAGTGATCATTTTTGTCTTGTAATTAGTGTATGCAGTGATGATGATGACTCAAGGATTTTTCAGCCGCAGCCACCTGAGTGTCTCACCTAACTAATTCACCAGGGACTGTCCTCTTATTCTCCTCAGGCACAGCTTAGCACTTCCTGTTGATGTTTTTGGAATTAAAATAGTAGGGAATCCAAATGTAACCATCATTTAGTTCAAATCATAAAAATAGCTAGAATCTGTGATTGTGCAGTAGCTAAGAAATGTCAAAGAAATTATGGTGGACTTGTGCATTTTGCCATTTTGTTCTCTTACTTAATATACTTAATGTTTTTGACGTAATGGTTAGGATTTGTGGTTCAATTCCAAGTTATTTTCTCACTATGGCTTTCTGTAATTGGGCTATACATCAATTTATAGTCTGTCTTTGTTTCCACTCCAGTGTCAACTTATGATTTGTTCAGTATAATAAAGTCAGCTCTGTCCTCCAACCACTGGCAACACGCATCATAGCACCACAGCCAATGATGTTTCTCCCTGGCACCTCTCAGCCAATAAGATTCCTGAGCTCATCAGCTCAGTCTAACGTGAAAGCTTTAATTAATTCATTTATTCATCTATTATTTAACACAAATCTGTCCAGAATGTCCTACTGACCTCCTTTCTGGAGGATGCATTATTATTTCATCCCATATTCACCGTCTATTGACCTTTGGAGAGTTTATTGGATTATAATCCAATTCTTGAGCCTACAAATGAAAATGGATTAGTGTGGGATAAGATTGCTCAGTCAGTTTACTGCTGGACAGTTTTAACTACAAGTACAGTATTTGTAAGACATTATAGTTTTGCATGAACTGTACCTATCATTTTATAAATAATTAATTAACAACCATTGCAGCTTACTATGTGTACCAGGAACAAACCATGTGAACCTTGTTTACTCTTAAGAAAGGCTATATGAGAAAGTAAACTCATTAAGAAGCTCACCTTCTAACAAGATGTATGATGATCTTCTTTAAAGTTGTCTCTGTCATGCAGTGTTTGTGGGTCATGCCTAATGAGCGCAGCATGTACTGTCTGTGTGCCATATGTGTTGTTAATGTATAGCATCTGTGTTTACCATGTGTTTATGTGGTCTGGATAAGGTCATCGCTCAGAGCTGAAGCTCAGTTCATGGTTTTCTTATAAATTCCTAGAAATGTAAATTCCTTAGTAATGTATTGTAATTACTTATGCAAACAGTTTTATTTTAACTAAATAAAATATAATACAATTATTATAAATACTATTTTGAGTAAGTCCTTTCAGTTATTCATTTTTATGCCAATTTTTGCATTACACTATATCGTTTTTTTGCCGTTTAAGATTCAATAACATGTCTGGAAGTAGCTAAGTAGCTTTAGGAATGAGACTAAATTCAGAGCCTGCAGGCCTGCTGTTTATGTCCCTTCATGCTTATGAACTAAACATTAACAGATTTGATTTTCTATCATATGTAGAGATGATTTCCTATGGGGTGAAACTACTGGATTGCTGATTATTTGCCATTGATTTGTTTTTTTTGCCTTCATATTGATGTGACCGTCTCAGGATTGGTTCTGTCAATGAATCTATTAGTCCCTCCGTCCTTTTACACTGCTGCTGACCTTGAATACACAATGTCCTATAGAGATGTTGTATAGCAAGGAAGCACATACACACACATAAACACTTCGGATTTTCGTGAGAAAAATAAGAGGATCTGTGTGCTGGGTAAAAGTTGAGAACATGGAGGATTCAAGATTTTTATTCGTCACATATACACAATTATACAGAATATAACCAGCAGTGAAATGTGAGTCAGGTCCGCTCCATGGACAGTGCAATTATATGGAATACAAACACAAGAGAATATACATAAATATACAATATATTGCCAAAAGTATTGGGTCACCCCTTTTAATGAAAGGTTTGACTACTTTAGTAATTTCCATAAGTACAAATCTTAATGTTTAAGCATAATGATATTCTAAGGAATTGTGTGCTTCTAATTTTTATAGCAACAGTTTGGACAGGATCTTTTTCTATTCTAACATGACAGTGTCTCTGTGTATAAGGCAAGGATCAAAGAGAAATTATGATTCAGTCAGTGTGGAAGAAGTTGACTGATCTGCAGAAAGCCAAGTCCTAATCCCAGCTGAACACCTCTGCTGTGACTTTAAATGCAGACCTTGAGCCAAAAACTCATCACCAAACACCAATGACTTATACATTTGGGATACAGTCATTTCATACACTTCAAAACTGTTGCAACAGAGGTGGAAATAAAATTAAGTACATCTTTGTTGCCACAGTTTGGAAGTGCCCTTTTCTCTTCTAAAGAAGTTGGTGTCCCAGTACAGTTATTCATATAATGAATGTACAAGTCATTGATGTTTGGTGATGAGTTTTTGGCTCAATGTCTGCATTTAAAGTCACACCAGAGGTGTTCAGCTGGGATTAGGACTTGGCTTTCTGCAGACCAGTCAAGTTCTTCCACACTGACTGAATCATCATTTCTCTTTGATTCTTGCCTTATACACAGAGACACTGTCATGTTAGAATAGAAAAGGCTCCTGTCCAAACTGTTGCTATACAGTTAGAAGCACACAATTCCCCAGAATATCATTATATGCTTAAGCATTAAGATTTGTACTCATGGAAATTACTAAAGTAGTCAAATATTAGTCAAACATCATTAAAAGGGGGTGACCCAATACTTTTGGCGATATAGTGTAGCCCATATAGTATAGCCCACTTTAGTTTTGGACAGGAAGGAGACAAGAAGGTAAGGAGTATGAGAAAGACAGTGAAATTGGCATGAGCGGATGGTAGAAAAGAGAAAACGGTGAAGATGAGAGAGAAGATTAGTAAGAGAGCAGAGCGCCTTAGTTATTATGTTGTCATTGTCTGAGTGTGTAAATATGGAGCGTTCACCTGAAGAGCAGTCATCACCGCTCAGAGCTACACACCACCATGAGCTCTCAATCCATATTCAGTAGCTCTCAAAGGAAATGTGCAAATAAACAAAAAGACTGATGAGCAATCATAGCAATATTTGACCCCCTATGAGAAAAGAATGAATAGAATAGAATTAATTTACATTTAATAAATTAGCAGATGCTCTTATCCAAAGCAACACAACAAGCAAGGAACATCACCTGGGTTAGTAGTTTATAGATGTTTACTTTCCCGCTAACTTTTTCTCTAGCCCCACCACTATTTAGAAATTCTTTACTAAATTATAATCTAGTTGCTAGTTGCAAGCTAGATAATGAATAACGAATAGAATAAAATGAATAGAATTGAGATGCGGTTTCAGGGGTAATGAATATGGCCTAAAACGTATCCAGGAGCAAATAGCCCAAGTTTGCATCCTAGCTTCCTTCTCCCTTATTATTTGCTATCATGTGAGCAGATTTACTGTACTGTAGGAATCATATTTACTGTGGAGTTTCAAGCAACCACCTTGTTTGAGAAATGGGAGTCTGTGTTGTGTTGTAGAATTAGTATTGGATTTCTGTAGTTAATATATGAGCAAAGACCCCACTCTTCTGATCCTCCAGGAAAGGTTAGTAGCAGTGATTTCTGATACAGCAGCATCCACAAAGAGTCAAAAAGCCCTTTCTGGGACAGGAAGTGATTTGTCCCAGTGTTTCACATGATGACATGCACAATCGTGATAGAAGCCATTGTTTATTCATAGGACAGTGTGCTGTAGTCAGATTACAAATAAAGTATTTACAGTAGATGTTACCTCATACTCTAGATAGGCTTTTTGTTTGTTGTATTTGAGAATTAAAAAATAGATAAATAATCATATTTGTGATTTGCATAATGCTCTTTAAAGATCGGTATGTCAGCTTTCTTTTTCATGTCCGAGAACTGAACCTCTGGATTAGTGTCCCACAGTTGGATATTTAAAGATTTCAAGGGGATCCGTAATCTCTGTAGGATTACTGTGCCTGAATGGCTGACATCAGCTTTCTTGACTTTATGCTGCGTTGAAATCATAAGTAAAAGTTAAGTGAGTGTGCAGCGTGTTTGTAATCTCTCATAAGGCATTGCTCCGTATTTTATATTGCCTCAGTCTCTGGTGGAAGTTGCCCTGCAGTTAATCCTCTTTTTTTAAATCACTGACATAAACTGTTCCACCACCCTTCCTCTGCACATCCAGCCCCTCTCGTTAAAACGATCCTTCAAAAGTGTGTCATCTTTCTCTCTCTGCCGCAGATAAAAGCTGTTTTCTGTTACAATCCAATTGAATCTCATCATACTGCCTATATGATGATGTCATAATGAAAGAGACAGTCAGACTGTTCCATGTTCCGTGACATCATCGCATCATTCCATTCCTCCTTTTCCCTCTGTTTCTCCGAGCTTACGCTCACTTACGTAACCATTGATCCACAGATGGTACAGCTGACCTGCTGCCTGCCTGTTAATGCGTTTGTGTGACCTTCTGACACTCAACGGCTGGAAAAGGGTTTATCTGAATGACTCTACATGTGTGACAGATAAAACAGGAAATATGGCGAATGATCATTGTTAAACAGACTCAGACCAAAAATAGACCCTCTGAGACCTAGACCAGTGCCAAAGACTAGATAAGACTAGTCCCCTTAAGACCCCTTGAGGCCTGGATCTAGACAAATATCTAACTTCAAGACCATGTTGAACCATTTTTTTTTTTATAAAATGTATAATTTATAATGTATACTAATGTATTAGTTTAATATATTATTTAAAGTAAAAATATAGGTTAAACATATATAAGATAAAATATATACAAATATAATTATAATTAAAATATAATTTATTAATACAAATTGATTTAATACATTTTTTAAATGTATGTTTTACTTTTGTAGTTTCAAAAATAATAATTGTACACTATTTGATATTTATAAAAAAAAAATATGATATGTATTATTATAAAAATGAAACTAATAAATGTTTCTGAAAAAAATGTATAAGTAAGTTGATTAGATTATTTTTATTAAGATGGAAAATATACAGAATTGTAATTACAGAAATATATTAATTATAATTAATTATTAGAATTACAGAAATAATAATAATTTATTATTATAAACAAACATACAACTAAAACAAACAAATAAATAAATAAAATATTTTATAGGTTTATTTTTGTATAAGTTTATTATTTGCTAATCTATATATATATATATATATGCCATAGTAGAACCATTGTTGGTTCCACAAAGAACCATTCAGTACAAGGTTCTTTTAAAGAACCATCTCTTTCTTAGCTTTTTATAATCTATAGAACAGTGCTTCCCAAACCTGTCCTGGAGGCCCTCTGCCCTGCACCTTTTGTATGTCTCCTTTATCTGACACACCTGATTCCACTCATCAGCTCGTGAGTAGAGACTGCAAGAACCAAAGTGGGTGTGTCTGATTAGGGAGACATACAAAATGTGCAGGGCAAGGTGTCGTCCAGGACCAGTTTGGGAAGCACTGCTATAGAACCTTCTATCACCACAAATAACCTTTTGTGAAACAGAAAGGTTCCTCAGATGTTAAAGGTTCTTAATGGAACCATTTAGACAAAAATGTTCTTCTATGGCAGGGATATCTTGGTAGGAATGCATCCTGCTCAAAAGTCTCCCAATCAAACACACCTGCCTGTTACTTTCTAGTGATCTTGAAGACATTGATTAGCTTCTTCAGGTGTGTTTGATTAGGGTTGGAGCTAAACTCTGCAGGACACAGGCCCTCCAGGACCGAAGTTGCCTATCCCTGTTCTATGGCATCTTGAAGCACCTTTATTTTTAAGAGTGTATGATGCATATGCACAGGTATGATGCTGACCTCTGACCTTTCTTTCTTTCTACATGCTCTCATGTTAAATCTGGCTGAACTTTTTCATCATCTCACACATTTCAGACCTCGAAATGACCTCAGTCAGTTGTGTAAAACAGCATATTTGGCTTTTTTTTGCCTTCTGAGCGGTTGTTAGGCTAATTGACTTGTTGTCTGAGGATGGATGTCTTCACAAAAGCTTTTAAAGTGACCACCTCCTCCCCCCTCTTCAAACTGTTTAATTTGGAGGAGTGCCCAGGATAAAAGCAGAATATTTCAGTCATCTTGTGTATGTGTGTGTTTGTGAACGGGTAGTTTGAAGTTCCTAGACACCATCTGCTCAGCTGCATCAAACATATTGAACATGCACATAATGTTTTCCTCATATCCCCCGATGACTATTAATCTAAGACTAAAAATTGCACAACTCTACAAATGTACCAACTCATTTGACATCATCTGAGCTTGATTATTTAGAAAGCTACAAAGAAACAGAGTTCTGTTGTCAACGGTTCTCAAATAATACCCTATAAAAATGGCCCATTGAGAACTGTTTTCTTTATTGTGTTAATGTGTTTCCTGTTGAAACTGGTTTGAGCAGGTCGTATCATCAGTTTGTTCCTCTTTAAAAAATAAATAAATAGCCAACAGGCATGAATCATAATTTGCTACTTAAAAAGGTCACTTTAGTTAACATTTAGTTTTACACTAGCATAAAGATGACTTCAGTAATAATAGGCCGTGACAATAAGTCAATGAATGAATTTGTTCTGTTGAATGATCATCCTGTCAGTCAAAGCGAACATGGGATTTTGCTTCACATTTTCTTCAATGCCAGCGCTGTCCAATTCGCTTCATTTTGACCAGCATGAAACATTTGTCAGGCGTCACGATTCGATTACGCAGACACATGTGTTTGATAAATCCATCTGACAGGCTGCTCAGAATGATTGTGGTATCAGGATTCAGTGTGTGGTCAGACTCAGACAGGAAGTGTGACCGTGAGAGCGAAAACATCATCATCATCCTTTGGAGTGTTTTGACTTTCAGACTGTTATTGAACGTGGTATTATTATTGAACATTCAACCATTGAATGGTTCTAAACCATTAAGTATTAAACTAGCTCAAATATAATTTGTGTATTTTATAAATTACAATTGAAACTTGCATATAGATTATATATACTTTTATATGCCACATTGAGTTTTTAATTTTAGAATGCCAACCTAGGAACATTTTCTGTTTTTAAACACCTTTTTGCACTTTTTAAAATGTATTTTATCTTTCCATTTTATTTGTGGTGCTATAAATAAATACAAAAAATATTTTGACATTTTTTGGAATCTGCAACATTACAGAATTAATATTGCTTGAATTGGTGCATAAATTATGATCCAATTTTAATACTTGATGTGCTGAGTAATTAATTATTCATTAGGCCACATGTTTGTACTGTATTTGTTCCCTTGCCTTGTTTTAAATGAGAGAAAACAGTTTGAATAGCTCAAATGCATGTTTGTTTTAACCACAAGATGATGTTTGAGCTCATCTGCTCAATGATTGATCCACACACATTCAATTTAATTTCAGTGATGCATCACTGGGTCGTAATGGAAAACCATTAGAGCTGTACAATCCCTTAGCTGCTGTCTGTCTACATACCATTCTCAAGACCTTCCATTAACCCCTTTATTTACATGAAAATACGCACGCTCACTCAGCACACACTGCTAAACCAGACCAGACAGACCGGAGAGGTTGATTCCATGTAGAGAGGCACATAAACAGAACTGAATTAAGGCCTAATGGCTGTGCATTGAGTTTGACTTTGTCACAATTTACATTGTCCAGTCCTGGCAAGTTTTTTTCCAGTAGTGTTAAACTGGGAAATAATTTTGTTGTCAAACACTGAAATGCATTGGCTCTAGCACACAAAGTACGGCTGGCGGCACTGAATATAATGTGCTCTTTCTCATTGAAAAATTCCTGGCATCGTTTTCAAATCTGCGTCAAACTCTTGCCATTTCTATTTGTCATATTAAATGTCTGACTCATGCTGAAGGTCGCATCTTCCTTTTTATAGATACTGTGGAATACAATAATTGGTTCAGTGAACTGACAATAAACTAACTTCTGAAAGGACAGGAAGTGGATGCAGGAATGTTGCGTGGTGAAGCTGAAGTTGGCTGTTTGAGCTGGAGCAGCGGTGGAGGTGAAAGTCCTCAGATAAGCCGAGTTTCCTGAGTGGGGCTGGACTCTGATAAAACCAGCCATCCCGAGGAGAGAGAGAGAGAGAGAGAGAGATGGAGGAAGGGAGAGACATTCTCATTGTGGTATTTGGGAAATGCTTTCACAACATCCAAAGTATTGCAACATTAGCCAGTCAAGGAGAGTAATCAAGGTTATGTAGAGGAAAGAAAGAACAGGTTAAAAGAGACTTAATAGAAAGAAAGAGATGTCTAATATTCAGAATTTATGGTTCCAAATGTATCATCAGTGGAGAAAATATGTTGAACTTTGATCTCTCATATGCATATGTATGTAATGAAGTATGGCCATATTTTGCTAATTTTCAGCCTTTTTATTTTATTCATTTATTTAATTTATTTAAAATGTTTGTCATTTAGCATTTATGTAATAATATATATATATATATATATATATATATATATAATTCTGTAATAATATACATCTTCTCCACCTCAGTCTTGAGGATGCCCTACATGTGCTCAATAGGGTTCAGGTCTGGAGACATACTGGCCAATTCCTTCACCTTACCAGCATGAAACATTTGTCAGGCGTCTGCATTCGATGGTGTGTTTGATAAATCCATTCAAATCAGGCTGCTCAGAATGATTGTGGTATCAGGATTCAGTGTGCCTTGGTGAAGGAAGTGTGACCGTGAGACATGGAAAAAAAAAAAACAACAACAACAATATCATCCTTATGGAGTGTTTTGCAACAAACAATTTACATTGGAGACAGTGATATTATTATTGACATTTAACAACAATTACATATGGTTCTAAACCATTAAGTATTAAACTAGCTCAAATATAATTTGTGTTTTTATAAATTACAATTGACAGTGCATATAGATTAACAACTTTTATATATGGACACATAGGTTTTTAATTTTCAGACTGTACAGAAGACAGGAAAATACATTTTCTGTTTTAAACACCTTTTGTACTTTTAAAATGTAATTATCTTTCCATTTTATTTGTGGTGCTATAAATAAATACAAAAATATTTTGGCTATTTTTGGAAGGTGCAACAGATTATAAATTAACAGCAGATTGGTTGAGCAGCAGATAAATTATGCAAAGGTGCAATTTTAATACTTGATATGCAGTGTAATTAATTATTCATTAGCAGATGTTTTTACTGTATTTGTTCCTTGCCTTGTGTTAAATGAGAGAAAAACAGTTTGAATAGCTCAAATGCATGTTTGTTGTTCATAACCACAAGATGATGTGAGGGCTCATCTGTCAATGATTGATCCACACATTCAATTTAATTTCAGTGATGCATCACTGGGTGTAATGGAAAACCATTAGAGAGCAGTCTAAACCCTTAGCTGCTGTCTGTCTATACCATTCTCAAGGCTTCCTTGTAACGCCTGGTGTATATCCTGGAGGGAAGCTCACCTCCAACAATGTCTAGACCAGACAGACCGGAGAGGTTGATTCCATGTAGGAGGCACACAAACAGGCTGAATCAGGCCTCCACAGTGCAGGTGTAGAAGGACCTGAGGATTCTGGGGCTCGTTCCAAACTTCCTCATCTCAGGAAGAAGAGTCGCTGATTTTTCTTCAGCACTGCATCTGTGTGAGCAGACCATGGGAAATGGTGATGTGTCAGGAACTTAAATGCACTGGTCACCCGTTCCACAGGTGTCTTGTCTGGTGATGAATATAATGTGTTCTCTCTCTGTCTCCTGTAAAATTCCTGGTCTTGTTTTGAGTGAGAGGTGGTTCTCCTGACACCATTTAGTCATACTTCCTCTATTAAACGTCTGACTCATGCTGGTGGTCAGCATCTTCCTTTTTATATATACTGTGGAATACAATGAATTGCTGTGTTGCTGACAATAAACTAACTTGTGAAAGGACAGGAAGTGGATGCAGGAATGTTGCGTGAGTGGGTAGATGATGTGTTGTTGAGCTGATTCTGACCACCTGACTTCTGGAGGTGAGGAAGTCCTCAGGATAAGCCAGAGTTTCCTGAGTGAGTCTGAACTCTGATAAAGCCAGCACTATGGAGAGAGAGAGAGACTATAATCCACGAACAGCATCCTCATTGTGGTATTTGGGAAATGCTTTCACAACATCCAAAGTATTGCAACGTGTGCAGGAGAGTAATCAAGGTTATCTGTGAGGAAAGAAAGAACAGGTTAGAGTGGGTCCAGTGAAGCAGGCAGCACAGAGCAGATGTCTAGTCAGAATTTATGGTTCCAAAGGTATCATCAGAAGATGGAGAAAATATGTTGAACTTTGATCTCTCATATGCATATGTAAGGTATGGCCATATTTTGCTAATTTTCAGCCTTTTTATTTTACATTTATTTTTTTTAACCCCCTACACAGATTGAAAATGTCTGTAAAACCCAGCTAGGAATGGAAACTTGGTGTTGGTAAGATTTCTGGTTTTGTCTTTTTATTTATTTAAAATGTTTGTCATTTAAGCTTATCAAGCTGAATTTATGTGATGATAATAATATATATATATTATAATTCTTAATAAATATATATATATATATATATATATATATATATATATCAGTGGTGGGCGTGCCGGCGAACGTGCTGCGTTAACGTGAGACTCTTATCGGCGATAAAAAATACGCCGCTGGTAATCTATTCTCAAAGTTGGGTTGTTGATGCTGTCTTATTGTTGAAGTGTTCTTCAACTTTCACCCTGATATGTTCGTTTGCTTTGATGGATCTCCTGAGATACCTGGCTTGCACTGTAGTCAGTGCCGGATTTAAAGGCAGATGTGAACTGACAAGGCTGATCCGTGATGGACAGATTGTTAACGGCTGGTCTATGGTTGGGGTAGATGCGGACATCCAAGCGCTCAACTATCATTCATCAACCTCAAATGATGAAACTTTCATCTGAAGATGTCTGAGTACCTCTAACTTTAGGCTGCGCTCATGTCCCATGATGTTAACCTAAAACAGTGTCCTGTAGTATAGCGTGTTTGTGTGGACCAGCGTTTGCTGCAGGACAGGCGGTGCTTCACTTGCTCAAAATCTCCGTCATTTTGGTCATACAGATAAAAAGTAGTCTAATACATCTTTCGAATCGGTTGGCGGGAGGATTGTATGTGCACTCAGAATAACAATGAAGCGTGCGCTTTTAAGCAAACAGGATCGCTTTGATGGTGAACTTGGCGAAAGTATTTTGGAGCTATTGTTCGAATATGGCTTTGTTAAAGTCCCCGTACATAAAAAAAGCTGCATCTGATAGACGGTTTCCTGCTCACTTATATTCCTGTACAGTTCGTGTGCCTGGTCTGTGTTGGCTTGGGGGATATAAACAGCCGTGATTATGATGCTGATGGCTTTCAGTGCAATATAATAACAAAAAGCGACATTTTGGGTTTTATTCAACTAATAAAGGATTTAATAGAGTGTGATCTGTACTATATTACTGTACCATTGACAGTTGTTGATTATAGAAAAAACAACCCCTCCTCAGTGGGAGGGAATGAGTCATTTTTGCTCTATCCGGGAGTGGAACGTGTGAGCCTCCATGGCTGAGGGATTGGGACATAGCAGACATCCAGGTTTGTGAGGCAAATAAACAGCAGTCCCTTGGTCTTCGTTGGTATGGCTTGCAGAAACGCAGTTCACAGAGTTTGTTAGTCATTATTTGGGTTGGCCACATATTCAGATGGTTGGAAGAGGAGTTCAAATGAGCCATTTAATCTAGATTAATCTAGCTCTTATTCCTCTTAATCTAGATTAATCTAGATTAAAAAAAATCTATGCCCACCTCTAATATATATATATATATACATATATATATATATATATATATACATGTTTCTCCACCTTCTGCTTGAGGAACCAATGTTCAATAGGGTTCAGGTCTGAGACAATTATACTAACAACATCTAACACTAAAACAACCTAAAACAGAAAGGCAGTTGTCATCTTGGCGGTCGTTTGGCTGCCATTGTTATCTTGACTCACTTCAGTTTCTGAAGGAGGGCATCATCTTCTGCTTCAGAATGTCACAGTACATGTTGCAATCTATGTTTCCCTTAATGAACTGCAGCTCCCCAGTACCAGCAGTAGTCATGTAGCCCAAGACCATGATGCTACCACCACCATGCGTGACTGTAGGCAAGGCACAATTTTCTTGGTACTCCTCACCAGGGCATCGCCAAACATGCTGGACAACATCTGAGTCAAACAAGTTTACCTTAGACTCATCAGACCACAGGACATGGTTCCAGTAATTCATGCTCTTGGCCAGCTTGTCTTCAGCAAACTGTTTGCAGGCTTTTTTGTAAGCCAGCTTCAGAAGAGGCTTCCTTCTGGAATAATTAACATTGTCTTGTCTCGAAGCAAAGTGTGTCGAACTAATTTTAATATCGGACGGTGGAAAAAACAACATATCTAAGCATATTAAATCACTGCGCCACATTCATGCAGCTGAGGCACAGAAGGGCAACATACAATAAACACAATGTTAGTATTATGTACAATGTACTTACATTTTTTTGTTTAATAAAAAAAAAAATAAAAATTGTATATATGTAACAGTTATAATAATAATAAAAAAGAAACAAGAGTAAGTCACGTTATTATTGTTTTTATTAATAATTTTTGTTTATGTATGTACTTATGTACCCCCAGCCACCTCTACCATACAATATTATTATTATTTATTAAACAATTTAATCCTGTGATGGCAAAGCTGACATTTTCAGCAGCTAACGCTCTAATATCTAGTCTTCAGTGTCACATGGTCCTTCAGAAATCATTTGCTGATTTGATGCTCAAGAAATATTTATTTAGTATTGTCAGGTGAAAACCGTGATGCATTTTTTCAGGATTCTTTGATAAATAGAATGTTTGAAAGAACAGCACTGATTTGAAATATAAATCTTTTGTAATATTATACATTTCTTTACTGTCACTTTTGATCAGTTTAATGCATCCTTGCATTCTGAATATGAATCTTGTTTTTTTATAAGTGAAAGAAATCTTACCAACCCCAACATTTAGGTAAATTGTTCTTCTGCTGATGTGCCAATTGGGCTTTTGTTCTATTATATTTCCCGTTTAAATAATCATACAGCCTACTAGTCACTGTTCCTGGCTGTTCTCATTATCTCACAAAAGAATGAATAATTTTTCGTCTTTGCTATATGTCAATCTCTGAATCCTAAAATATAGCTTCACCTGCACGGTTTTCCTTTCCTGACTCTCCTTGCTGCACAGGGTTTAATAATAGCAACACATCCCCACAGAGCCAGAGAACCAGGCCAATGCAGTCCAAAGAGTCAGCTCCACCCTCTTGTGGCAGGTGCATGTTATAACAAGTGTTTACAAGTGAGGGCATCAACCTGCAGGGGTCCTCGTGAAACAAGAAGAGAGAGAAAACAGAACTGGAACAAGTTAAAAAAAATCCTTTAAACATCCAGTAGAGCTAAACTGAGCATGCTCAGTGCCGCTGTGCTTTTCAGATGTGTGTGCATGCAGGCAGAGGGAGACAGAGGGGTGTGTGATGGTTTTCTACTGAGCGAGTGGGAACGAGTCAGTGGGGACCAGAAACACGGGCTGAGCTCCAGTGGCATGGCAGGAAGAATGGAAGAGGGACAGTGAAGTGGATCCAGGCACCACCAGCCCATATAGGGATGCTGCTAACACTACTGTTCTATCTGCGAGTGAAAGGTACCGTTGTACACCATACACAGTGACGGAGAGATAAAAATAGGATGAAAAGATCAAGTGGAAGAAGAAATAAGACAGAATGGATAAAGAGATGGGAAATAATTGCACTGTTTAGTTTTATATAATGGATTTTGTTCCTTAAAGGGATAGTTCACAGAAAAATTATAGTTCTGCCTCATGTTGTTTCTGTGTGAAACAAAAAGGAGATGTTTAGCAGAATGTCCAAGCTTCTCTTTTTTCAATGACATGATTGGTGACATTACTGTTAATGGTATTGTGTTGAAAATCTTTCAGGATTGCAATGGGGTTGAGTAAACAGAAAGAAACGCCATTTTGGGTAAACTATCCCTTTATTGGTACTGTAATGGTTGTGTATATTGGATGAAAGGGTTCTTTCACTCTTATCTTGCCATCTCAGTCCTCTTTCCGTCTCTTTTTCTCTCTCTCTCGCTCTCATTTGGTCCTTTATTTAACTGTCATCTTCGCAGAGAGTTTTCAGTTAGCGCATGGTCTGCTTTCACTGACGTAACAGACCTTTAACAGTGACACGATTTCTACATGACTGCAATATCATTTTTTGTAATTTCAGGTCTTGGATCTTTCACTCAGGTTGACAGGATCTATTTAATGCATCAAACATTTTGCATTTCTTCCCACTCTGAGAGCTCAAAAGGGGTTTCGGGTTGAGTTTTCCTTTATTACTCACCAAATTCTATGTAATCTGAAAGCTGTATTGACATCTAGTGACCTATTGACATTATAGTATTGTAACGTGTCCTCCTTTGCACCATTTGAGAGGGAGATCCTTTGCGTTAAAATGTCTATGTATGGATTTGATGTATATTTTTAGCACATAGCTCAATAATAGTTCCTCAGGGCTCTGTGTGCTGTCCGTTTTTGTTTCAAAGTCAAATGACACTGACAGATTGTTAGTGTGTGCTGGAAGCTTAGCACATTGTGTTTAGAAAAGTCTGCTAAGGGTTGTGTACTGTAGTGGTTAAAGCTTAAGGTTAGTAATTAGAAAACCATAAGCCATCACTATTATACTCTTGAATGCAGCACTTAACCACAGTTTACTTGCCCATGCAAACCGTGACGCCGCAATGCTAGGGTGCTTGTTAGAGTTTTGATGTGTGGTTGCTGAGGTGTTTAAATGCCAGTGGTTTTAGTGTTTTTATTTGCTATGGACAGATGTATCAAAATTATCTGAAAAGTTGGTGCTCAGTCTGTCAATGCACATGATTGACTGAGGCTGCTTGGTTATAAAAGCTGCCGTGTTATGTGTCTGTCTGCAGTTTCATTCTATATACCACATAACAAATCACTTCAAATATAATGGTTAACCTGTTTCCCCCCAAAACGGAACATTTTTCCAAACCTTTTTCTTTCTTTTCACAAAAGAAGATATTTTGAAGAATGTTGGTGTAACGCAGTTCGTATATACGGGAAGAAGGAGGCGGGAACCGGCGAACATTTAAACATTTTAATAACAAAATAACCAAACATAACAGAAAAGCGGCAGCCCCTCGCGGACGACTGCCACACACAAAACATAAAGTAAAATCCAGGCCTGGTCCTCTCTCGTCTTCCAATGTCGTCACTCCTCCTTTTATTCCTTCCGAAGCTCCTCCGTGGGACTCGAGACCGGTGAGTGGCGCAGGTGTCGTTCATTATCATTCACTCCACCGGCCTCGCTCTGTTCCCACGGCTCTCGGCCCCGCCCCACTCGTCACATACCCCCATCGCCCCTCGCAGGCCGGGGGGTACTCACGAGACTGCGCCTACTCCCCTCCCCTCTCCCGGGGAGCCCGTCCAGGCGGCCGCGGCGCACCTGGGGGTAAGGACAGACGAGGCGAGAGAAAGGAGACGGAAGGATGAGGAGTGACAGAGACGAGAGAGGAGAGAGGAGAAAAATCTCGGTCCGGTTCCCGGACACACTGCCGCCGGTCCTCAACCAGCTGAGCGGTTCACTCGCTGGTGCCATGCGATGGTACTGGACCTCTTTGGTGGACGGCCCGATGCTCATCCGCCTCCTGGCGGACGGCGGTGGCTCCTCCGGTCGAGGGCAGCCGGCAGCGAGTCCCCGTTCCCTGCTCCTCCCCAAACATGGCGGATGGCAGCAGGCTTGCCTCCAGGCGAACGGGCGACTCCTCCGCCTCCCTCTCAGACGGCAGCCACCCTCCTCGACCCAGGAGCACGGCAGCGAGTCTTCCGTCCCACCTGTTCTTCTTTTGCTCCAGCACCACCGCTCGGGCAGCCACTGGCGGTCTCCGCCACTTCCTGCTGCCCGATCTTCTCAGCACCGCGATCCCACTCAGCAGAGGGCTCTCTGACAGCGTGTCCCTCCTTCCTCCCGGCTTCGCACCAATGTAACGCAGTTGATATATACGGGAAGAAGGAGGCGGAACCGCTAACATTTAAACATTTTAATAACAAAATAAACAAACATAACAGAAAAGCGGCAGCCCTCGGACGACTGCCGCACACAAAACATAAAGTAAAATCCAGGCCTGGTCCTCTCGCCTTCCAATGTCGTCACTCCTCCTTTTATTCCTTCCGAAGCTCCTCCGTGGGACTCGAGACCGGTGAGTGGCGCAGGTGTCGTTCATTATCATTCACTCCACCGGCCTCGCTCCGTTCCCACGGCTCTCGGCCCCGCCCCACTCGTCACAGTTGGTAAACAGGTGTTGGTAGCCATTGACTTCCATTATTATTTTTCCTTACTATGGAAGTCAGTGGCTAACCAGTTTGGTTACCAACATTCTTCAAAATATCTTCTTTTGTGAAATAAACTCGTACAGGTGGAACAATGTGAGAGTGAGAAAACGATGACAAGATAAAATTTTGGAATCTATCCCTTAATATTTTTGAGGAAGCCGTGATAGTTTTTTCTGGATCTTTTGATGAATAGAAAGTTTAATAGAACAGCATTTATTTGAAATCTAATTTTGTAAAAATCAGTCATTAAAATGATTTGAGGTGTCATTTGTATTTGTAGCAGAAGAAAATTCACGCACTACAACATAATACTTAAGGTCAAGGTCATAATGTTTTTTTGAAGTGACTTTGTGTGAAAGCTCTGACAAAACATAATTTTGAAATGAACACAGAATATGTGTTCATTTCATGCATACGAGAACAAGAAAGAGATCGGCAGACCAGTGAAGGAGAGTGCGACTAAAATCAAAGAGCTACCCGCAAGCTATGTCCTTTCATCCCGGATAACTCTGATGAGCTTGAAGAAAAAGCTGCCACTCTGATGTCACATTTTTTTAGGCTCTTCTCTGAGCAAAAATGTCAGGAGTCACAAAAAGTGTTTCCTAAGAGAGATTTCTCCCATAAGGTGAAATATAAGCTAGGCAGTTATGAAGTCTGTTTAGTCTGCATATCTTGGATTCGTGACTGGACTGACACAGACACAAGAGAACCGTCTATGTAACTCCTACAGCATTTCATAAAGCATCACAAAAGTTCAAAGAAGTTTCAGGGAAAGAAAAGGATGAAATATGAAATTTCAGAGAAAGACAATGGTGACAGATGGAAAGGGATATGATAGATAAATCTATGAGTCTTTGTGTTATACAGTGTGTATGTTTGCTTGAGGCTTTGCAGACACATTGTGACCCTAAATAGCTCAGAAACTGTGATTCATTCTCGACTGGTGTGTATTTTCACTGCATGATTCAGTAGAAGTATCACCTGAGACTAAAAGACCCATGAAATTGCTTGACAGGCACCGTTTTCTTTGGCACAGAACATTGCTTTATTGTATTTTATTTTACACTAGCATGTATATGGCCTCAAAGCTAAAACTGTACACATAAAACAGTTCTGGTTTATTCATATTCTCTTTTTCTCCCCTTTTTCTTTATCATCATTTACATGCTATTGTAATAACTGATTTAAGTGGGATTTAATTAGTCAGCATTTGAGTAGTTTTAAGTGTTTGAAAGAGTTTATCTCATCATTTTTTAATCTATTCTATGTGTTGTTGCGCACAGAGTTAAATATTCTTTATTATGTTTATGCAAATACTGTATGTAGTTTAGGTGCCAGTTGTCACAATGCTTTTTAAGGCTTGATGCACTGATTGTCTACAGTGAAGCCGTGTGTGTGGTGTGTGCGTGTGTGCGTGTGTGTGTTTGGCTTTGGTCCAGCTAAACCCACACACTCCGTGTGAAATGTACAGATACACTCCCGTCCCACGCGAGAGCAGATCAGAAGGGTTACATCACAGCAAAATGTGGCAGCAGTCAAAGAGGAAGCGTATGAGCGAAAATGTGTTGTGATCTGATTGCTGTGACATTGTGGGAGACTTCAAAACAGCGTTAAGACAATATGATTGCATACTTAGTGTGCTCTACAGGAATTGGAGACATGTGTGTTTGGGGTGAATGGGTCTTGTGCCCCACACTTGCTCTAAAAGTAATCAAATTTTGTCTAATATTCTAAATTATGACATGGTTGATAAATTAACTTCCTTTGCATTTAAGTACAAACTTCAAAGCAGCCTATTCACAGTAATGTTATTTGCCTTGCAGGGGTTTATGAAACTCCTCCTGTCAATTAACACAATACGTTAATGTCTGCTGCTGAAATTAACATCTCCTCTCGGTGGGCGACTGCTAACATGCTTTTTGTCATTTTCTCAGCTGCAATTGTCCCATTATATGCTAAAATATTATTTTTACACTTTTATAGCATTCTTTTTCTTCTAAATCCCACTAATAATGTTAGTCAGGGTTTCTTGCACCATATTCAGTACAGTAGCAAAATTCCTGTTTTCCATGATATGGCCACTTTAGATTGTTTTACTTGAGGGCGCTATAAGTCAAGTAAAGGTCATCTTAAGTCCTGATCTTCTCGGGAAGCTCTAAAGTGGTGGGTGTAACTGTTTCCAGATTTAGTTAATAACTGACTTCACATTGCTGTTAGAGATTTTACATTTGTTTCTGGATTTATTTGTCAATGGCATGTTTATGCAAATACTTTCAGGGTTGCAAACATTTTGTTTTTGTTGATAAAAACTAATTATGTCCTTATCACTGCAATTTGTTTACTCACTCACTCACTCACTCACTCACTCAAATATTTATTTATAATATTATTGAATTGAACTTAATTAAGTATTTTTTAACCTCATTGGCAAGTAGTTTTCCTGTTTTAAACATAAATCTTAACTACATTTATTTAGGTTTTTGGTCAAAACAAGGAAAAATTGTCTAGGTAAGAAAACTAAATTATCTGTAACTAACTAACAAACATAAAATATGAATATCACAAAAGAAGATATTTTGAAGAAAGTTGATAACAAAACAATTTTGCTGCTGATTGACTACTACTGTATTTTTGTCTATACATTAGAAGTCAATGGGAACCAAAACTGCTTAGGTACAAAACATTTATTTTATATATTTTTTTATGTACCACAGAAAAAAGAAAGTCATACAGGTTTGAAACAACATGAGCGTGAGTAAATGATGACAGATTTTACATTTTTGGTTGAACTATCCCTTTAATAGACATTTTCATCCTTTTCTATTTATGCATTTGGCAAACACTTTTATTCAAAACAATTTATTTTACATTTAAGGGAAATATTTACTTATTGGTTAATCTTTTCAGTTAATTTTACAGTTAACATGTAATTTATAATGAAATGTATAATTTTGCAGTATATTTCTAATTAATTTAGTTTGAAAGTTTTTTAATAAAATGTGATTTAAAAACAAGACAAACCACTGATTAAACTTTATTTTAGCTGTAAAGCCTCTCTGAGAAGAGTGATTCTGAATTGGTCAAGAACAGAGGAGTCAGTGTTTCGTTGTTCATGTTCAGGTCTCGGTGGCCGAATATAAGAGCTCTTTTACAGAGAGCGCTGAAATGTTGTTCTCCTGCTGCGATCCAGTCGCATGCTTCAGTCCCAGTTGTTCATTCAGCTCCAATCCCACAGCATGCTTTGATGCTACACCCCCTCAGCACAGCAAAGGAAAGCCCCCTTTATCATCTTCCTGCAAGCCCAAAAAAACAATGTGTGGAAGTGAGTCAAACCCATTTTAACTGGTCCTGCTCTCTGAGCCTCCTGTTTTTACACGCTCACCAGACAAAGACCCTCACGGAGGACGTTCAGTCCTGGCTGGAGCTTTCTAGGGTCAACGTGGCATGCCATGGCGGGCTTCTGCGTGTCTATCCAGGACTCGTATGGTGCAACTCTATCTCTCGTGCCGTTTAGTTCCCTCGTTGTGGTTCCTCTGACCGGAGGAGGAGGTGGAGGAAGAATGTGGGGTGACGTAACACTGGTGTGCTCTCCGACTGTCGAAGGAGGTATCCACAGCGCTTATCTTAGCGAAATTTTAATAACAGTTTTTGACATTTGTTTTTCCTCTGTTGCAAAACTGCTTGGCTGCCTAACTAAAATGAAACATCACAAGTGATTAATTTGAAATGATTTGGAATAAATATGCAGCAAATCGCATGGGAGATGATGCGATAATCTTGTAAGCTGATCTACACTGCAAAAGATCTGCAGTATTTTGTCTTATTTTCCAAATAATTGACTTGAGAAGCGAGACTGGGTAATATATTGTTTTGTTTGCAGAGAATGCATCTTTAATATGAGTGTTTTTTTGCCTTAATGCACTGGCAGATTTTTTCCTCCACTTGTTTTAAACGTATTTCTACTTCAGACAAGTGAAAAAAATCTGCCAGTGCAGTGACAAAATTCATTCATATGTAATATACAGTCTTTGAAAAAAGTCTTAATTTTTTATGCAGCATTGCTTATAAATAACATTAATCTTCATTAAAGGATCTTTAAATATTTACGCTGGAAAACAAGTAAAAAATTATAATTAATTGAATTTAGAAGTCTTGTTTTCATGTATATACACGTAATGACCACCAATAACTTTTATTTTTACATTGTTACCAAAAAATATATTTTAAATGCTGTTCTTTTGAATTTTTTATTAAACAAAATATGATATCTATATATGTGCTATATACAGTAAGTTGGTGATGTTAGGAACAGCCTTTGCAACAGAAAATTGCCTATGACATGACTGGGTTTTGGGACAGTAACAGTCTCATTGTGGATTCAGCAGAGATCAACAAAGAAGAGAAGACAGTCAACTAGATTTAGATAACGAATTTAGCTGCAAATCAAATTTAATCCTGTCTTCTTTTCATGTTGTTTATCTACGAACGTGAGATGGGTTCTGATGTGTAGATGAAGTTTGATTATTCCATAACTTCAGTTCTTACTCTCTTCATCGCAAGCAGATATTCAATGCAATCCAGTGCAGACTCTCCGGCTCCAAAGCCATTGTTCAATTTAAGGTCAGAGATCTGGATCACTGCCATGATACCTGCAGTCTCTCTGGAGCTGCATCAATTCTTTTTAACTTAACCTACCATTAATGGCACATTTGTCTCGTATTTCATCAAGTGAAAGGCTCACAAGTGTCTTGGAAAGTTCTCTGAAGCATTATTGTCATTAGTGTTAAAGATGCACAGAACAATTGTTAAGTTTACTTATTATACAGCAGAGGTATTAGACTTTATTCTGAGAGCTCTGACACTTAATCTTGAGATGCAAAAACTCTAATGAAAAAGCTCTAATGATATGCCTGAGATTTTTGCTTTTAAATTAGCATTTTTATGTTTAGGATCAGTAATTTAACTTTAATGGTAGTGAAAAGGTTAGTAGCCAGTTACTGAATGCCTTATTTAAAAAATGTCCAATGTTATTTTCATAAGAGCCTGATAAAAATGCTCATTTAAAAGAAAAATCTCATAATCGTTCATATATTTACTTATACTTAAATTGTATATGAACACTACCATTCAAGTATTTGGCGTCAGTAAGATTTTTTTTTAAAGAAACCGCCTCATCCGCATGTCTATCGACAACCGCATGCCTTTCATCAAAAAATTATAAAAAAATCATTATGAAATATTATTACAAGTTAAAATTACTACTTTTTATATAAATGTATTTATTTTAATTGTAGTTTATTATCGTGATGGCAAAGCTGAATTTTCAGCATCATTACTCACTTATACAATCAGTCTCCAGTGTCAAATAATCCTTCAGAAATCAATTGAATAGGCTGATTTGGTGTTTAGGAAACATTTATTATCATCATTACTTATTGTTAAAGTTGAAAACCATTCATATATTATAATTTGTAATTTATTTCATAGAAAATTCAAAAGAACAATGTTTATTTACAATAGATTTTTCTTGTCATGCTGTTTGTAACACCTGTCCTTCTCATTATAGTCATAATCAGAGGACATATGATCTGTACGGCAGTCACATGACGCCTGTCATCTGTTTTCTGACATCACAGATGAAAGATGACTGTGTGATTTGAGTAAAGAACGATCTGGCTTGATTCCAGCTCTGATTAACAAGGTCAAATGAATATGTTAAGTGCAACGTGTGTGTGTCTGCGGTCACAAAGATGACTGATAACAACTGACTTGACAAAGTAGCATCATGTGATCACATCTCAGCTGTGCTAATTCAGTTCGGTGTGGAGAATGCCAGCATAGACTCTATTCCAGTCCTGCTTATACCCTCGGGTGCAGCGTCGCCCTCCATCCACTGGAGCAAGGGCAGATTTATAATGACGGGTGTAGGTTCACGAGCGAGCTCTGACTGAGCAGTTGGTGTCACCGGTTAAGTGCAGTCGTTAAAGAGACCAGGGGCAATTAAGGACAGCAGGGTTGGAAAATGAGAGCACGGTTATTAGTCATTCACAAGTGCAAAAGATCACAGTCATTTTCCTTACTAAACTGTCATATTGTATGTACAGTAAGTGCCAATGTCTGTGATGAATGTTTTCACCGTGATGAGTTTTCCATGCATTTAACTTCCACAGTGTAATGCATTTCCAGGTGAAATAGAATTTCAGTGGGAAATAATGTTTGTATATAACTTCGTTTAACCCATCAGGGTTAGATTGAATCATGAAATGTACTGTAGGCCATGATGTTATTGGTTAATATTATTTGTCCCCGCCGGTGTGACCTTGAATTCGTCTTTAGAAAAGAAAAGTAATTTCTGAGGTGGAGAAATGTATTAATGTCAAAGGAAGTATTTCATTTTCCGATTCAGTGTTTCATAGTAACTTCTCAAGAACATGTTCATTATTGTTGTATACTTGAACAATTGTTGCACATTTAAAAAAATATTGAATAGTTTTTACACTTGTGGTGTGGTATGGTGTTTTACACTTTTTACTATTGTTGTGGTTTCCATATATTAATATAATAATTTGTGATGTTTGAGGATCAAATTTTCTTTCCCTAATCAGGCTTATTATTTAGCATTTTAGGCTTATTTTGACCACAATGTATGTGTAACTGTTTAGTTTTTTTAAATATTTTTGGAGTTTTGGATATTTTATAATTTTGGAGTTGTGATGACGGAAGTTTCAGGAATGTTTATTTTGAGCAAAACAATCCCGCAACCTTATCATGCCTTATAACATTTTGTTGTTAACATGAAAAGTTAGTATGTAACTACCTTGAAACCAATAACAGTCTCTCTTTTTATAATTGATGATAATAACGCTCTGTTCTCGTCCAAGTTCTTCATGGCTAAAGTAGTTGCGCACAATCAAGGTTTTTTTTTTTGGCGCACAATCAGTAATCTGTGTCCGCTTGTTAAGTCTGACGTCACGCTTCACCTCTTCCGGGTCCAAACGATCTAGTACCACAGGCAAACAACAAACCGTGCTAATTAGATAGTGATTTATCTATTATAAATCTTTAAAATATTCGTATATTTGATGCCGTGAGCAAAGAGACTATAGTGTACACTGTAAGTTTATTTAAAGTTTAGTTTAAATGTGTATATGAATAAATAGTGCTCATAAATGACTGTCGAGATGGTATTCTCAATTGAAATGAGTGGAGGCTAGATCCGGAAACGGCGTTCCTTACGTTACGACTTAACATGCGGATAGCTAGCAGGAGTCGCAGTGCCCTCTGCTGGTGAAAATAATCACAATCTTACAATTCCAAGCTGGCTATATTGGTCGGGCTTTTACTGGTATTTGTGGGTTGTTTTGAATGTGCTGTAAAGTGGGGACGTTTCTGGGGATATTCAGTCGGGGACATGACACCAAAAACCGTGACTGTCTTCGAAAAATGGGGAAGTCTGGTCACCCTGCTATTAAGACCCTGATATACTGATTTTCTTTTAAATGACATCAAACCAGTTTTTAAATTTCAACCCATTCTTCAACTTTGCTATATATTGGAGCCTTAAAAGAGGTCTTGTGCACTATATTTAAGTTGTCAGAAGCCATACAATAGCTTGACAAAAAGCAAAATCTGTGAAATATTTAAGTAAATGCGCAGCTGAATTGGTCACATGATGTCTACTGCCTGAAAGATGCTGGTTGTGGACATAGAGTACTCTTCTTTTCTCCTCTCTCTCTCTCTCTCTCTCTCTCTCTCTCTCTCTGCGGTCAAATGTTAGAAATAATGACAAAAATAGTGCAGGGTAACTATAGCAACAGCACAGTGTGATTTCTGTTGGTCCTCGCCCTGTAGGGTTGAATTTAATAAGATTAGAGATAGATCTCAGCGACGACAGCACTAAACACCTCGGCTTTCTCTTTTTAATTAGCCCCTCACTTTCTCACACACACATGGACATATAAAGCAAAAGTGTTGCTGTGTAATTGTGTGTAGTGACATCAACATCATCTGGTGTTCTTCAGTCATGAGAAAACAACAGCTCTCCAGAAAGAGGGAAATCATTTATAGTTTCTTAACTCTGAAATAAATAAATCAGTTGTTAATAAAGAAGTTTATTTTCTTGCGAATATGTATGTGTATATAGGGGTGGGTGATACACCCCTGTTGAAAAAAACAATAGAACCCTGCCCAAAACACAATAGAAAATGTAATGGATTTAATGGTTATAATGGGAATTCTATTGGTTTTAATGGAAACTATAATGGTGTCTACTGGTATGTGATGGATTCTATTGGTGGGATGTTAAATCATATTGGAAAAAGGCCCAAAACACACTATAAAAATGAATTTTGTTATGGTTTTACTGGGAAAAGCTAATGGTTTATAATGGTATTTTAATGGAAACCTTTGGAATTTCTGTGATGGTTTCTATTGGGCTTCTATTTTTTTTTTCATCAGGGACCATTAACCGGTAGAAATCTTTGTCAACAGGTATAGATTTTGTACTATCGTCTCTATCGCGGTTACATTGTTGTGCTACGGGTTCACGAAAACGTATCATTATCACACATTATTTAAGCATTGCCGTTTAAAAACAAGTGCTTTTAAGCCATTAAAACGCAATCAACAACGAAAGAGAACTCGCTAAATGTGCGTGCTGAGAGACCGCTTCGGAGTGCTGTCAGAGAGGTGCACACATGTGAAGATGGCGTTTATAGAGCGTGGGAGTATTGAACAGTTTTTTTGCTGCTTTAAAGGCTTTGAACGGTTAAATACACACCTTTGTATATGTCAAAATGCTTGTCTTTGCAAGCATCCTCATAAACATAGCAATTTAGGTCTTAAGTGAAAGCAAACAGCTGAGAAAGAAAATACATGTGTTACAGTATATTGATCCAGGCAACTCTTAAAGTGACAGAGGTCTAATATTCCTGCTGTCCGTCATTCATGTTAATCAAACAAGAAATGAGAGAAAATCTCTCACTGCTCTTGACTAAATCTCTTTTATAACTTTAATAAGAAGAAACATATATTTAATTTACACAGTGATTAACATGCAGTGTTTTATACATTTGATTATTTTATACAATGCTTGCCGTTGTTCTACTGTTTTTTTGTCTTATTGCTTGTATTTAATTTCTTATTGTTATTTAATTACTGACTTGTCTTCTGTGAGCTTTTTTATTTTATTTTTTAGGCTAGTATTAGTTTTATTGTGATATTGATAACTATATTACTTATACTAAATAGCTATATTGTGATATATATATTGTTAATGTGATATAAAATTACTCATTGTGATATAGAGCTGGGCGGTATGACCAAAAATGTATATCACGGTATTTTTCTAAATTATACCGGTTTCACGGTATATGACGGTATTTTTTTTTCCCATGCATGACCGGGTGTTAACCACATTTTCTACTGACTGAAGAAAAACTGCAGTAGATTGACTTAGAATGCCATATTTTAGTGTCATGATGAGTGAATATTGTAGAAAAAGTCCACACTAAATACAGGGGTTAAAGCAAAAAAAAAAATTTTGACTGTAAATATTTCCTCGGCCAAACCCCATTCCACAGCCACGACTACAGTCACACACACAGTTTAAGAGCTGTTTTTCTTCTTGTAATCAGGAGTGCTTGTCCTCCTAATTTAGAATATTTAGGAGCGCCTTCTGATCAATAATAAAAAATTCTGATAGAAAATGAGTCTTCCGAACACGGTGACATTTGACTCCTTAAAGTGACTTACAGGGGTATTTTCTTTTTACCTTTGCAATGGCATAATTTTCATCTGTCAAATAAAAAAAAATGTATGTTTATAAGCTTTTTAAAATGTATATTTAAAACAATATAATAAGTACAATACGACGAATAAGTTACTAATCATGAAATTAGTATTAATAAAAAAATGTATTTGTACTACAGAGGTGGCACAGAAGAACACAAACGTGGCTTGAACGTACATTTTCAGACGTTTAATGAGTCTCAGGGGTGGCATGTGTGCAATTAAATTCATAGACTAGAGCTTTTAGAGATGCACAACGGCTCAGCTGTAACTTTATTTGGAATTATTTTTGTTGATGATATAGAGTAAAATCATGCAGTACTTGTTTATTGATCTGTTGTATTAAATCAATATATCACATTTGCTAACTCCCCTTATAATTATTAAAAGCTGTCACTCTCCTGATCGCGATCTGTGGGCGCAGACATTGAGAGCGCGTGAGTGAGCTCAAGAATCAAAAGCACGTGCAAATGTGATGCATTCTGTCGGAACCTGCGGGAATGAGTATAATTATTATTATTAGCCGAAATTCAAGTTCTGCTCGGTGTTCTCTGCTAAGAACCCGACTGTCAATGATGCGAGTGGCGTTACTATGTTGTCAGTGAGAAACTGCAGCCGAGGCGGGGATGATTTTTGGTGTGCCGGCAGAACAACAACAGTGCGCTACAAGTTTATTTCCCCTCAGTAATCCCTGATAACGTTTAAATGGAGTGAACGCGGAGCAGTTTCTCCGTGAGCGGGAATGTAAAACCCGGATTGGATCCAGAGCGGAGTGATTACAGAACGCTTAGAGCGGAGAGAGGAACGTGCTTTAATCCACTCCAGGCTTTGATCATAACTCCCTCAGAAGACTGAATGCACCTCGTCTTTCCTTAATTTAAGACCTATTCAAGCTAAAATTAAGACCTCTATAACACTATTTGAGAAATGTAAGCGTATTTACGGTCTTAAAGTTATGAAAAGTGAATTTAAGAAGGCGGGAACCCTGCAATTGACGGGAATCCGTCGTATCGACGGAGAACTGTTGTGTGTGAGAGCCGCGGGAGCTGATGCAGCGGACGGTGGATATTTGTTCTTATCTTTCATCACATTCTACTAGTGCTTCAGTTTCGGAACTTTCACGCTTAGTAACACATACAGCTGTATCCTCGTCAAAATGCAATAGTGAAAATAGACCCCTCTGTTACAATGTCGAGTTCCGAACGTTATTTAAATGACACCGGTATTGCGGTATTTTAAAAATTCATATCGTAAGAAAAATAAACACCGGTATTCGGTATGAACCGGTATACGGCCCAGCACTATTGTGATATAAGATTTTCATATCACACATCCCTATGTATATATAATATATATATATACACATATATATATACACAAGTAACGGATATTTACAGCTATATACAGTATGTATATGTATACACACACACACACTGTATATGTAGCTGTAAACTTATGTTACTTTCTTATTTGGCAAATACTTATACATTATTTAGCCCAGTATTTTCACTTCTGAAATTATTTATAAATTTGAAAAATTGTCGGTTGTGTCACATCAACAATTTATCATATTGGCAAAAAGCAGTTTATCATAGTATAAATAAAAATGAATAATACATTTGATAAAAAAAATTGTTTACTTTTGGTCAATAAACTGTTTTGGTACTATAGTATGTTCGGTTTGCAATAATGCAGTCTAGTGTTTTTTTATGACGATTTGATGATGTCTGAGGCCTGCGAATGTTTTGCAAGATCAGACACTTTCAGATTTGAGGAGAAGTGTGTAGATCCGGGTTTTTTGTACAGAAAGAGAAGAGAGCAAGATCAGCTATACAACTTTTGTGTTTTTCCGTCACATTTACTGGAAAATTATTTCCAAGCGGCTTTCAAGGCAAACCTTGTCGATTTATGTGTTCTTTGCAACTCGAACAATGACCTTGACATTATTAGCGGCATGCTTTATCCAGTTAAAGCTACGGTGAATGAAAAATGTGCACTTATGTTACAAATATCTACGAACCAACCTGCTTATATAACAGACAATGTTCAGATTTAATGGAGCTCAGAACAGCGACTAGTTTTAAAACTAGAGCTTCTACTTCTTATTTTTGATGTTCCTCCTATGATGCCTGTTTTTGCACTTCACAGTGTTGTCAGTGATGCATTTTGTTGCACAAAATTTGACAAACCGCTTTGTTTTTGTTGTATTGTATGTATTGCATGTAGTGTGTCTGTCTGAGTGTCGACTCACGGCCGGATCCTCGTCCACCAGAACGGTTGGCATCTGCCACACGTGGCACAGGAGAGAGTGTTTGTTGCCATGGTGATGATGGAAAAATTGAATTTGTGCCTGCCGCACCCTCAACCAGGCCATTTCCAGGCGATTGGTATCTGTTCCACTCCACTCAAGCGGGAAAGAGGCTTTAAAAGCAGTTCCTTCATGAGTGAATCACTTGAATGCATCATTGTGACTCAAAATCACTAACATGTCATGAAAGATGTGGCAACCCTGCTAAGTTTTCCAGTGCAAGTCACAGCCATGTTCACGTTTACTGTTGCTTTGGTTTTATAGGATTGTATGTGGCCATTTCCGACTGCGGCAATTGTGGAATTGAGAGGAAAGACTTCACTGAGGTAGATCATAACAAAATATATTATTTTATCTCTGACTTTCAGAAATAAAGCAATGTTGTGTGGCCAGTTTCTGAGCCAAGATGTCGAGCTGGGCTTCAGACATATACAGGTCGAAGAACAGGTGTTTCTGTGGCCATCTGGATGATTATGATAGCAAACACTTAGATGTTTCCTGAGCAGCTGTTCTTGAGTTGCAGCAGTGCTGTGCTCTGTGAGGGCAATGATCGTTTGTAGTTCTGTTGAGGTCTGTCACTGCTTTGTTGAAGGAGAGGAACATTGTGAATTATTTTGTTTGCTGGAAGAAGGTAGAGTATAACGTAGAGTCTGGCTGTTTCAAACATTTGTTGGAGAAAATCAGCTAAGAAATATATACATTTTAAATGTGCCATGCTATATGTTTCTGTAGCATTTTTTTTTTTTTTACTTAAGTCCACTTTTAATGAAGTAAAGTAAAGTCTTACTCTACAAGTTAACAGGGTGTTATTGCTATTATATTTAAGATATGTAATATGATACACAATATGTACTTTACCATTCAAAAATTTAGGGTCAGTAAAAAAGTAATTTAAATAAATTTAATTGTATGATGATTTTATGACAAATATGTGCTTTGTCATCACAGGAATAAAGGTGATGTTATGCAAGGTGATATATATCGGTCGGGCTCTAATACTGATGGACATTTGAGTATTTTAGTGTACCTATAACTTGGCATGTCACTTCCAAAAATGACATTTGTAATTTTATATGCAGACAAAACTATAATTAAGTTGCAACCCGAATTCTTGAAATGTTGGGAAGTTTTTTATTTGAATAAAATTAAAACTAAAAGACTTTCAAACCACATGTGCCAATATTTTTTTTCACAAAAGAAAATAGAGAACATAACAAATTTTTAAACAGAGAGATTTTACACTTTTATCCACTAAATGAGCTCATTTCAAATTTGATGCCTGCTCCAGGTCTCTAAAAAGTTGGCACGGGGGAAACAAAGGTCTGAAAAACTAAGACATTTTGAAAAGATTCAGCTGGGAGAACATCTAGCAACTAATTAAGTTATTCGACATCAGGTCTGTAACATGATTAGCTATAAAAGGGATGTCTTGGAGAGGCAGAGTCTCTCAGAAGTAAAGATGAGCAGAGGCTCTCCAATCTGTGAAAGAGTGCATAAAAAGATTGTGGAATACTTTAAAAACAACGTTACTCAATGTCAAATTGCAAAGGCTTTGCAAATCTCATCATCTACTGTGCATAACATCAAAAGATTCAGAGAAACTGGAGAAATCTCTGTCCGTAAGGGACAAGGCCGAAGACCTTTGTTGGATGCCTGTGGTCTACATACATGATACGATATAATCACGATGCATGGCTCACGATAACGATAATATCATGATACAGCGATTCTGCGATAATCAATATATTTCTAGAAAATCCTGTAATGATACATCACGATATCTGTCTAAATAGAATGCCTGTGAAAAGGTTAAGTGCAAGTTGTCTTTCTTTATTCAAGTCCAAAGGACTTAGGCTAAATTAATCATTTTATTCTTGGACTTATTAAAAGCTTACACTTTTCTTTTTCTCTGTGTGTAAACGAACACATTTAACTGCTTATAAAACAGAAAACAAAAACTAGATAGATAGATAGATAGATAGATCGATATAAACCTGGTACATTTTAATCATTACCTTGAGTGCTTTCTCAACATTTCTACTCCTCTCATCATAAAAACTGAGCCCTACATGAAATAATAGCTGTTCACATCGCATCTTTTTCACGCTCAGGTTAGTTATTTAAAATGTAGATGCGCGGCAAGCACACACACACACTGCACACTTCTGCGCTGCATTGTGGCTCTGACAAGGTTTTGTTTCATCCTTTCATGCAGATTTATGTTTCTGCCGGTCGGTGCCCACTGTTCACACTGCATAACGTGCACTTGTAATATCTGAGAGAGAGGGAGAGCATCCAGTGTTGTTCACATATAACTGGACGCACTGGCGGCGCTCTCTCTCACTCATATAGTGAGGGAAATCCACCTGCGATCCGAGCGGTTCCTCGTACTTCCCCATTTTCATGAGAATGCGGTTCATGGAACTTGCTCAGAGTCAGAGCCCTGAAAATGGCATGGCCAATATTTCCACATTTTTTTAGATGCTGTAAACAGGGAAATCTATTTTGAGCACTGATTGTATTACAATTATTTAATATTTATTACAATTAATTAAAATATCGATATTTGCCACCAGATATCGATTCTCGAAGAATTGCGATTATATCACCATATCGATTTATTGTCCCACCCCTAGTGTGTGTGTGTGTATATATGTGATGAGTGTTGTTTTATGCTTACATTTTAGGTTGTTAGAGTTATGTTTTAATTTTCAAGCACTAGTTTATGCCACACATTAGTTTCTGAAGGCTTAATGCAGATTTTCAGTTTCTCTTTTTGCTTGGATCTCTCTCGCTCTCATACACACAAGCATCCCAGGCCTTTGAATCTCCTCCGGTGCTCATTAGTGGCTGACACTTGAAAGTTTCGACAATATTTCAATATTTATCCGTTTTACGTAACTGAGCTGCAGTTGAGGGCAGAAACATGAAACAGCAGCAGTCACAGCAGTGGCGGATCTAGGATTTTTTAAAGGCAGGGGCCACAGTGGGGCCACAATTTACAGAGGGGGGCCGAGTATAATGCTATTTTTTTAGATAATTTTGTTACGTGGCACTGAAATGCTGTCATACTTTTTTATTTCTCACCCATCATTGTTTTAATGAAAATAAATGCTTTTCTGATGTGATTTGAAATTATGAAAAGGAAGAAAATACTTCGCCAAAAGGCAGATTCGAACACGGGTCGATCGCTACTTTTACCATCTGCGCCATTAGAGCTGATGATTACTCTCTATCTTTTGTAGTGTTGACTATCACAGTTAGAGATATATAAGGTGCCATTAAAGTGTAATATTACAATATACACGGTGAAGTAAAGTGCAACAGAATGCTAATAAATTGTAAATAAAATACTACACAGATATTACAGAATAAACTCTGTAATTCCGTATAATTTTACCTCAGATGAAACATGGTTAAAATCATGGCTATGTGCTGTTACATTTTACAGATTTTTTCCCTTCTTATTTTCCACCTTAGCTTTCATACTTTTACATTTTATTAGAGTATTCTGTTGTTAAGTATGCGCATGCGTTTTAATGACGTGTTACATCACGCACGTGCACCTGTACACTTTGCATTACATTTATTTACAACAATGAATGTCTGGCTGTTTGGTATGACCGAATAGGGATGTAAGTGTCAGACACCATTATCCCTATTACTTCCCTGACCCTGAACTGTGCAACTGTGTTAACTAATATGTGAATCCTATATTAAATCTAACTTAGCTGCAAACAAATCAAAAGCTTAGGTAAAAATCCGTCGACTATCCCGAGCATACCTGCCAACTTTTCACAAAACCTTGGAGTGAGATTTTGTCAGGGGTGATCAAAATTATGCCGCACATGCAGCCTCACAAGTTGGTGGCTCAGATATCAGAGAATTTGAATTAATTTGATGTTGTACCCTGCATTCTGGTGGTTTGTGGGGAGGCCCAAAGCCGTTGATAGGGGCAGCCTACTGGAGATGGACAATATTGGTTACATTCTGTGAAGCAGACATAGCTGAAGGTCCACCCCCAGGACATTTTGGATTAAGTAGATTTGACTTCCTGCATTCTAGTGGATTTTTGGGTGGTCTGATAAAGATGTGCATAATGTTCGGCATAATGATTTGTAGGGCCTTCTAGACTTGAGCTGAACATTCAACCAGAAAACTATTCTTGTGCCTAAATGACTGCCTATGTACCACAATAAAGCCTTATTCATAGACCAGTGTTTAAGATTTGACCTAGGTAGGTTGATTGATATTTTGATTAGAATGGTATTAAACTAATTCTTAACTGAAACCTAGCCTATGTTGTGAATAATTGTATTCTTAAGGGTACTTGATGATTAATGTTCAGCCAAAACGACACAAGATTAGTTAGGAGGGACATTATTCTTCATTCAAAGCCTCCCACTACATGGTCCATCAGAAACAAATAAAGTGCAACAAATAAAGTGCTTAAACAGTACACCTTTTTCAAGCAATAAGACAGATGAATGCATTACAAAAATAACAAAAAAATGAGGCATAATCAGTATCAGATGCAGATCAGAAGCTGGGTAAAGTCCTTGTCTATGATCTGTGGGCATGTTATACTGGCCTGTGGCCTTCTTGGAGGCCTTGGTGATATCTGAGGGGGGCTCCCATTTGAAGCAGGGCTCCAGATTGGCCATCTTTATGGTCATTATTGATGACAAGGTGCCATCCAATGCTAGGCTGTTTCTTCTCTTGGTTTTGTTCAGTCCCACAACTGAAAACACCCTCTCAGCATCTGCGTTTGCATGGGGCAACACCAGGACCAGTTTGGCGACGGCAGCAAGCCTCTCGAATTCTTTGGCTCCTGTCACCTATGGAAAATGCACCAAGAACACAATGGAAAAACATACCTTGATTTTTGATTGATTAATACTGTAAGTATACTGTAGGTTGATCCATCTGTCTTTTCTCACTTGGTTGGTTGTTTAAATAAAATAAAAGGTTTCGCTTTTGTCCTGGCAAAGGTCTCTTACGGGACATCTTTGAAACCTTAAATAATTTATGGTCATGTTGGCTTAATAACTCTACTCTCAGTTACAAAAACATACCTAATTCTATTGCACAAATTTCCTGTATTTATGTTAAATTCTTTGGAATACATCTTACCTGTTCAAAGTGCTGTTTTAGTCCTACAGAAAAAAGTCTTCATCCACAGTGAGTCCTTTTCTTTGGCCTGTTAATAAAAAGATAAAATGGCATGTGAGTAAATAAAAAATGCTATGAACTGATGTTTTGAACATGCTGTATACCACGAAGTTAAAAGGGTGCTCTCCTGCTGCCTGTTATGACAGCTAAGTTTACATTCACCACACTAAATCATGTTCACAGACACACGCACAAACACAAACAAATAATTTATTTCAAGATTTAAAGTTTAAGAGAGTGAGTACTCAATTGGACGAGATTTCATTGTTACATACCTAGTCTCAGCTCAGATTCATCATCAGACTTCTCTCGGTGGTCGCTTTCTCTCGTTGTCTTCGGGTATCTCTTCTTCTGTCGCTAACTTCGGGGTGCAGCCAGCCATAGACGCCATCAGCGCCATCTAGGAGTTTGAAAAGGAACGAACTTGGCCCAAGATCGTGTTTTTTTTTTTTTTGCGTGAGTAATTGGATATGTGGCGTGAGTGCGAGTGAAAACAGGCAAAATCGTGTGTCACACGGCGAAAGCGTGAGAGTTGGCAGCTCTGGTCCCGAGTGGCTTTCACGCTGGCTATCGGGCACTCGTCGAGTCCTGAGCTGATTAGCTTTCTAACATTAGAGAAAGAGAACTTAAATGACATCAACCATAATATGCTTTTTTACTTCAAAGTTTTGAATAGGTACTTCCCGTAAAGGGGACGAAGACCGTGACTGAAAACACAGCACTAGCAGTTGTAGAAAGAAACCGTTGAGCAGGTTGATTTTCAAACGACGAACCGACGCAGCCAATAGAGAGCTTGATGTAAATCAGCAATGACTGACAGGACAGGGGCACTTCAGGGGCCAATCAGATTTCAACAGGGGCCGGTGCCCCTCTGGCCCCACCCCTAGATCCGCCCCTGAGTCACAGCAAATCTCCAGAGCTCAAGCACAATTCTCAGCCTCTCCCTTGTGCTCGAAAATGATGATGGTCTGCCATCTTAACTGGAACATTAGATAGGAGTATAATAACAGAGAGAAATAGGGCTACCTGAGGTACCTGTGGGTCACCAGTGAGGACAATGTTTGTCTGACTCTTTCAAAAGAGTTTAAATAACATTATTTATTTAACATTGGGATATCTTGGTGAATGTGACACAGGAAAATAATGTACATTTACTTATAATACCGACATAGTAACAATGCAAAGCTGGTTGAAAATCAGCAAAGTTATTTTGTTAAGGGATAACTTAACGTATAGGGATAATGAAAATGTTGTCATCATTTGCTCTCATGTAGCTCTAAACCTGCATGACTTTTGTCAAAAAGACTGAAAAGTGTCCATACAATATTGTTTTGGACCCCATTGACTTTCATTGTGACAAAAACTTTGTTCATAATATCTTGTTCCACAGAAAGTCATATAGGTTCAGACTGACATGAGAACCTTGGCATACTATTTCAATGCTCCATTTTGGATGCATAAATCCTAATTTATTATAATATTTAGGGTAATAATATTTACAATGTGTGAATTCAGATGCTGTCAGTATTTTGGTCAATTAGGTCTGCTCAAAAACCTCCCAAAAAGGTCATCGTTCGTGCTTTCAAGGTGGTGAGACATAAAGACAAACCCCTGGGCAGCGGATCAAAATCTCATTCTAGTTAAATCAATTTAGGTCAATGTAGATGCTTGTCACTTTTTGCATTAGACGGTTGACATGTGACCAAAATGATGCTGCAGGGAATAACAGAACGACAAGAAAAAAGAAATGAGAGAGTGAGAAGAGGAGGGTGGGTCAGATGGAGACAGGGACGCAACGAAAGAGAGCAAGAGAGAGGGAGGGATTGACAGCTTTCTTCCGTGGCTTTAAAGTGGGACATGTTTTCATCCAGTCGCAGTTAAAATCCATCTACGTTCAGGGTCAAGACCAACCATACCTCTGTCCATCTCCCTTATTCGGTCACTGCTCTTTGAATCCACTTCCCTCATTCCGTGTTGGAATCGTTTTTTTCATTCCTCGGGTCTTCATGCTGCTCCTATACAACCATTTCCTCTCTCTCCTAGAGTCGATCTATCGCCGTGGAGCTAGACGATGGAGGAAGCTGTACCGGGTGAACGGACACCTCTTCCAGGCCAAGCGCTTTAACAGGGTAAGTTAAAGTCCTCTAGTCTTCTCCATCATGAATAATGACGTCTGATTGGGTACTTCATGTGTTTTACCCACTTTGTTTAGATGTAGGTTTGTTGTGTGTTGATAGGTCTTGTTTATGGCAAATATCATCCATATAAAACGAGAAATGTCCTGTTATAGTGGACAACTTTCCTAGTCATGTTTACATACAATCTACCTATTTTTTATTATAGGCTAGTAAGATTCTATTTTTGCATACTTTTATTCAGCAAGGATGCATTAAAGGTATAGTTCACCCAAAAATGTAAATTTGATGTTTATCTGCTTACCCCAGGGCATCCAAGATGTAGGTGACTTTGTTTCTTCAGTAGAACACAAACAAAGATTTTTAACTCAAACCGTTGCAGTCTGTCAGTCATATAATGCCTATCAATGGGCACAGAAACTTTGAGAGCAAAAAAAAATATTTGCACACAAATTCAAATTAAACCTTGTGGCTCGTGACGATACATTGATGCCATAAGACATGAAATGATCGGTCTGTGCGAGAAACTAAACAGTATTTATATAATTTTTTACCTCTGATACAGGCAATGTCCAACTATCCTGAGCTCATCCACAACATCCGGCGCATTACGCGTCAACGGCTCTGAAACATAGATTTTAAATTGTAATAATATTTTAAAGTCTTATGTTTTTACAGTATTTTTAAACAAATAAATTCAGCCTTGGTTAGCATAAGATAATACAAAAATGTACCAACCTGGTACTTGTGAACAGTATTTTTAATTGTTTCATATGATTATATATATTTCTGTTGTCTAACTCTTACCTTTTTAATTACATTGTGTCATTTATTTTAGCAAATGATTAGGTAGCTGTAGTAGCGACTGTTAGCATGTTTAGCTGTTATAGTGACTGTTTTGCTAAATATCTGCTGATGTTAGTGTCTGTTTTGAGTTGCTGTTGTAGTAACTGTAAGCACATTTGGACGTAGTAGTGACTGTTATGGTGAATATCTATAGTCTAGGTATTTTAAGTTAATAATATCTAGTTAATATCTGGCTGTGACTGTACAGGTCTGTATAGATGCTAGCAGCTGTTAGCATATTTAGCTGTAGTAGCAAGTGTTAGACTTTTACAAAAACAACTGACTCTTTTACTCTCAATATTTGTCTGTTGAGATGTTGACTAGGAGAATGCGTTTGATGTTGTTTTTTGTGAGATAGTGGTCTGCTTGAGCAGTGTTTGGTTTTAGCCAATTAGAAATCCTGTACAAAGGCAAGGAGTGAGGCTCTCGAGTGCAATATCTCTGTTATGCAGCGATGCCCTGCCTTTAATCAGATCTTGTCCCTGGAGGGATTGTTATGTTAATGCAGACTTCTTCCTGCAGCAGTCTTCATTCTTTTACTGAGTAGAACATGTGCCGGTCAAAGAAGAACACCAAAACAACATAAGAGAGAGTGATGGAAGAGAGAGCGGGCGGAACAAAGATAGCAGAGAGAGACTGAGAGGGACATTGTTCTTTTTACCTATGCTATTTTTGCGAATGCTGAAATGTCCCTTTTCTTGGAGAAGTTTCATTGCTTCTCAGATATAGAGGATAAGAAGAAAACTGAGAGAAAGAGAGACACATTATGAGCACAGCGCCCTAAGATAGCTCCCACTCACAGCAGGTGTGTGACATGTTAATGTGCGAATTATTCTTCTCATTTCTCTCGTTTTAACAAGGTGATCGATGTATGACCACATTATGAACAACATGGCAGAACTGCAGGATGACATCATCAAGCTAAGCAGAAGCATGGCTCCAAAATCATATAAAGTTATGTCTTGGGAGTCTATTTTAGATCAGATTTCTTGAAAAGCTCTAATGCTCATGTCAGGCTGCTGACAGGGCAAAACACTGCTTAACCCAGACATCCATTTGAGTCTGTGATTGTAAAACACATATAACCAAGCTAAAGGTGTCTGAGAGACACTGTTTCTGAGCACTGTCAGAGAGATGCATGCACATGAAGACGGTACTCACAGAGCGCAATTTATTTTTGCCACTTTATAAGCCTTGAAAGGTTAAATTCACGCCTCATGTATGTGTCAAAAAGTAATTTGGGTCTTAAGTGAAAGCAAACAGCTGAGAAAAATACACATAAGAGGCAGCTCTTAAAGTGACAGCATTCTAATATTCCTGCTGTCTGTCATTCATGTTAATCAAACAACAAAAGAGAGAAAATGTCTCACTGCTCTTGACTAAATCACTTTTGTAACTTTAATAAGAAACACACATTTAATTTACACCGTGATGAATATGCACCACTTGATTACTTTATACCAGTGCTTCTCAAAGTCCGGACTCCGGTCGGGATCCGGACTCGGAGGGAATTCAATCCGGACCCGCCTCCATTTCATATCTCAAGAGCACTAATTATATTTACTACTTTGATAAACGTATGTTAAACTTTTAAATCATTTGTTTCGTTTTTTATGTCTTTTTTTAGATGAAAGCGAAGGCGAGATATTTAAACTTTCCTTGATTACTTTTGTTGTCATGACATCCAGTGAACATATGACGTTGACGTAAACAGGTGAAATTTCACTGCTAATATGAGCTATGTAGATATATAATTAGTTTGTTTGTTTGTTATCACTTATATGACCAGTTGATTTATAGCAGTGTCCAAGTGGTTCCCATAAATTGAGTTATTTGTGATGGCCCGTCACTATATCAAAACTGACTGGCACAAATAGCTAGATTTTACAAAAGGCTTATACTTTGTTGAAATATGACCATTGCATGTTTCAAAATAAAATGCGGCGCAGGGTTTTTTAAATGAATGTAAAATAAAATTACTCATATCGTGATCTAAGAGATTTTGGCCATATATAAATATTAATATTAATATTTTATTAATTATTTATATATATATATATATATATGTGTGTATTTCATATTTATTATATATGTATAATATTTGTATTATTAGAAAAATATATTTAAAAAGTTATTAATACATATTAATATACAATTTAGAATTTGTATTTCTATTTCAGGATTGTATATTTTATTGATTTATATGATTATTGATTAGTTATTTTTATTTATTTATTATTATTTTATAGTGTTTTATATGTAAGTATTGTTTGTTATTATAATTGTAATTTTTTTTTTTTTATATATTAATAATATTTGATAAGCTATTTGATTGTTTGATATAGACATTGTTAGAATATATGTATGATAACTAGATGCCACTCACATGGATTGTACATTCAGGTGACAACAATGCAGCATACTACATTTGAATAAATGTTAATTTTTGCATAATATCCGCAAGTTCACTTTAAAAAAAAAATATACATAAAATAAGTTATTAGCTAGTACTTTCTGTGGCCACATCTCTCTCTGTCTGAGAAAATATTCTGCTCTCCTGCTACTTTTCCACTTCTCTATTCTCTCGTTGTCCATAGAAACAAGGGATGGAATAGAAGTAGGTCATGTTTTTTCCTCTCTCTGTCCTTCCTTTAAGGATCTGACTTGTTCCCTCCCATCAGCACCTCTGGATCTCTGCTTCTCTCTGTGTTCTCAGCCCTCTGAAACAGACGGAGCATGTACAGTCACTGTAACAAATCAATTCAAAGGCTACAAAATATTAACTTTTACCTTTCACATTCTTTCCTCGTTGTTTCCATGTGTTTGACATCCTTTCTGCTCTACTGAATCATCATGACAGCCTTCTCACAAACAATACAAATGCATTTCAAAGCCTCTTGAGACTTCTAGAAGTTTATTTTCCGGTAATGTGGTGGAACGACACAAGACTTGTGCTGTTTACTGAGATTATTTCCGCTCGTCTGTGTTGTTTTTGATGGCATGTGTTGTGTCTGAAAGTGAAAAGAGGAGCAGATTTTCTTCAAATTTGAGTCCGGAGTTCACAGAGATTAATTTATGATGTCATAAATAAGGAAATTGGCATCTGTTGCTGTGGCGATAGGTAGCAGGTGTGGCATCTGTGGTGTATCAGACAGAACCGTTGGAGCTTTTGAGCGTAATTAACCATCAGGCACCAGTAATATAAGAAACAGCCAATAACACACTGCAAACGGTTACAGAAATGGAGACATTTTATTGGGATGGTCATATTTTATAGTGTTTTGTGTTTTTATCTTTTTGATATTGTTTTTAAAGGAGAATGTCAGAGGAATTTATTTGAAGTGTTTCTGGATATTTAATGAAAGATGGATATCTTAAAGATTGGCTCAGACTATAAAGGACTGACCTTGTCTAAACTCTGCTGTTAGCATGTCCTTCCTTAACACGCAAGAAAACAAAGTGGCGGTTTCAAATGACTTACATTAAGTGATGAATATTGACATGCTCACATTCTAGACAGTCATAGCACTGTTTTAATGGTAAGTGTTTTAATAGTGTGTGTGTGTGTGTGTGGTAATGCACTGAGATCATTTCCAGGCACTTCACTCATCTCGGCTCTTCTGAGAACGCGGTCGATAAAAACCGAGCCCAGGTTTCTCTCGTCTCTTAGCCGACTGACCTGTATTTTCAACACCTTTGGCAAAGATAACAAACACTTACATCACCTTCAGATATAAATGATAACAATTTAAAGGGGTCATAATTTCTGTAATTTTATTTGTATCTTCTTATGTTTTATTCTTATTGAATATATTGTTAATAGATTAAATTTAGTTTTTACATGACTATTTTCTATATGTATATATGCAGAGCTGGGTAGTAACTGATTAAATGTATTCATCTGGATGATTACTTAATCATTCCAAAAAATTAAGTACTTGTATTTAGATTAAATTAAATTATATTTTAAAATCTCGTAATCAAATTACAGTTAAGTAACCAAATTATTTCTGAAAAGAATCATGTGATGCTGAAGACTGGAGTAAAATAGAAATATTAGTTTTAATTACAATTCGATACATTTTAGAACACGAAAGAAGCAAAATCGCGCTTCCATGGGTTAAAGTATCTAGTAAAGCGACTTAACTATCAAATCTACAGACAACTTCAGTGTTCAGTCTCTTCATTAGTTTAAGGCATGTTCTGTTTCATAGGACAGATTGTGCTTTTAGCCTCCGTTGCATTCTGTGTGCAGTGGTTCGAGAGCTCCTTGCTAAAATCCCTATCAAATTAACGTCATGGAGCTAAATGGAATTCTATTTAATTCTTTTCATTTCATTCCATTTCTACATAAATGGAAGTCTGTTTCATCCATCCCGGCTGTATCATTGGTGAGGCATCTCGGGTGAATCCTCATGATGAGTGTAATCCAGCGCTGCAGTGCTGTAAGGGTGCGTCGAGCGTTTGCCAAGTCGTGAGGGAACATAATGAAACCACCTCTCTCATGCTTTCTCTATCAGTTTTTTCCCTCACATTTTTCCTGTTGAAGCAGTAACATGGTGTTCTACTGTGTGAGCAAAAAGACTATTTTTACTGGCTTGTGTTTGTTTTCTGTTTCTGTTTTTTTGAATAAAATGTATTTCGCAGCATTTTTCTTTTTTCAGCCTTTCTGTGCTAGTTCTGTCAAGCATGCTTTGCCTTCCTTTCAAAGTGAGCTCTGCTTGGTGAACCCTGTTTGTTTGAAATCTGAGAGATCATGTATCTAAGAATGAGATTGGTGTGTGTTGTTTTTGGGCTGATGGGACTGCGGGCAGCACTCTGATGCGGACGATCACTCCCATTCTTCAGAGATTCACAGATGATGTCTCTCAGAATAGCCTCAGGTCCTTGTAATTATCACCAGTGTCCCACTTATGGCTCAGTAGTGTGTGTGTGTGTTTTGGAAACTGATGAATGACATGCATGGCTTTGAATTAGACAGGTTTTATTCTCTCTTTACAAAAGAGATAGAGGAGGGAGGATTAGGAGGAGAGGAAGTGAAAAGTACAGAGGCAGGCAAGGATGACTGTGTGTGTGTGTGTGTGTGTGTGTGTGTGTGTCTACGCATGTGAAAGTATCTGACATGAACGTTTGATCCTCTCTTGCATGCTTTTCCCTGCTCCTCATAAAAAACAGTGAGTTGCAAAAAGGAGACAGATTCTCTTCTGCTGGGTTAAAAGTTTTGCATTAACTTTTTAAGTCTTGTCTCTTGTCATTTTCAACCTCTGTTTGTCTATCTCCAGTTCTGTGTGAGATGGTATTCAGATTAGAGCTGTCAATTTAATGCATTGATTTAGTATAATTAATGAATGAATGAGGAAACAATATATTTGCTACTTTTTGTCTTTGGAATGATCTTTTTATTCTTTCTTTCTTTCTTTCTTTCTTTCTTTCTACACTGTAAAAATATTTGATCAGTATGTCATGGCAAATTTACATTACTTATCAAAATAAGTTGGGCAATTTCAACTTTTTAGTAAATGATGAAATTCAACTTTATTTTAAATTCGATTTAATGTAATTTTCATTTAAATGACTTGAACAACAACCAAGTTGATTATACTTTAAAAAAATTAAGGCTGCAACTGAACTAAAGTTTTTAATGTGAAATAAGTGGATTTTTTTTTACAGTGTATGGATTTTGGATACAAATATGAATATTTGTGATGTAAATTCAATTTATTAAATTAATCTGCACATCATGTGATTAATGTGAAATAAGTGGATTTTTTTCAGTATATGGATATTTGGATGCATCGTGTTATTAGTTCATCAGTTGAGTGGTCAATTTAATGTGTTATTGTAGTATAATTAAGTAATTAATTAAAATGGAAATGATATATTGACCAGTTATTGTCCGTTTTCTCATTTATGCTTTACTTCTCTGCCACAATGGCTTTCATTTATTTATTTTAGTCATTTAGCAGACGCTTTTATCCAAAGCGACTTACAAATGAGGACAATTATCTGGCAATTTTTATTTATTTAAATATTTCATGTTTAGCAAATATTAATATTTGTGATTAAAATTGCAATTAATAAACTAAATTAATCTGCATATCATGCAATAAATTAATGTTTGTAATCGATTGACTGTTTAATTTAAGGTCAAATTGTAAATGGATAAAGGCTAGAGATGAGCTGCTCTCTTGTCTGAGTTTGGGACATCACTCTATCCCACCCACTCATACTTCAGATTTCAAGAGGCCAATTTCATAACAATCCTCTTTTCTTTTCTGAAGTCCAATTATGATTTTAATCAAGGGCTCTTGCACCAAGAACAGTCATGATTTATTCTGAAAGACTGAAAAATGTCCACCCTTTCTCTGACACTGAGATTTAAACTAGGTTGTTTTTTCTACCCAATATATGTAAATCACTTCTGTTGTGATTGGCTAACCTCTTTGCATATTAAAGAGATACAAAATTAACCACACCCACATGAAGGCACACATTACTATATAAGGTGGATATGTGGTGATCATATGTTAATGGTCTTTTGCTGCTTATAATATAGAAGCCGAGAAATGCCAAGTGACTAAATATGCCTTTCTGAGTCTGTTCTTACATTTTTTCCCTCCACAGTCACAACACAGACAAAGGCTTATTTAGATGTTTCAGTTGCTGCATTCATAGATCAGGGGCAGTAGTAGTAATTTCAAGTTTTCGAGTGTAGAGGGTCTTTCCTTACATTCCCATGTTATTCCTGCTGTATCTGGGATACGTGGGGCACATGCTCGGCCCTGAAGGCCCCATTCGCTCAGCTGTGCTAAATGTTTGCTATTTGTTGGGGACAATTGGTTGAGTTTAAAGTTTAATCCACTCTCCTGAATGGAAGCCTGATATGTGCAGACTTGATGTGTTTTAAATGAGTGCAGAAACACATTGTTTCCCTGACATTGCATTTGCTTAGCAGCGCTGGCTCAACATGTTAAAAAGATGTCCAGGGGGTGGAAGCTGTGCTGAGATTCAGATGCGAGAGGGGGAGAGATGAAGAAAGAGACTGTTTATATGAAAGATTGCACACATTTCTAAGAATAACAGCACAGAATCGTTGCTTATAGCTTCAGGTGTCTCTGTGATGTTCTTCTTTGATCGTTTCCCGCTGATGGGCGATCTAATGCTGCCCTCTAGTCGTCCTTGAGGAGGTTCTTGAGATTTGTTGGTGGGAAACAAAACAGACATTTTGGGATATTTAATACTTCACAAAGAAACATTATAGTTATAGTTAAGTAACATTTATGTTGTCACTGAAAAGTCATTAAATTATGTAAACAACAAGAATGTTGTATATGTATTCATTATTAAATGAATATCCTAATTTGTTGATAAAAGTGCATTTCTTTTTTCTGATTAAGTATTTATCTATTCGAGCACTAAAATAATTATTAATGTAGCCATTAAGAAACCGGAATATTTACAATGCTTTTCTCTTTACATCCCTAAACATACGGAACATGTTTATTTCTTTCCCAGTTTCAAGCTTTAGATATAACGTGTACTATGTCCGAGCCCTGATTTCTCAGTGTTTAACCCCAGTTACATAAATTGAGCACCTGATGGAAAGAGGCAAGAAAATGTAGGCCATTGATCAGGGCTGGAGGCTTCAGAGATACGGAGAAATCACTGTGGCAGGTGAACATCTCCTTAGATGGTGAGGAAGTGCTGTCTAAAAACTCACCAGCAGCACAGGGATCATGACATGCTCACAGAGCTGTGAAATAGAGTCGGGGAACGGAGGAAACGTCAAGCACTTACAAGAGCGTCTTGTATCCACAGAGTCCTTCTCTGAGGGTTTGTTCAAGGTCTGTTAAACAGATGATGCTCAGCTATCTGCTATGACTGAGAGGAGAAACTGTCAGAGGACGTGCATGTCCCATAATGAAAGATTAGCATATTTTAATAGGATTATGCTACATGATGCATCGAAGTCCTACTGTTAGAGGGCCCCCTGGTGGACAACTTGACTGAAGACTTCTGCTTGGTTTAGAATGTGATCGTTTAGGATCTTTCTTGGTCTTGCCCATGTTCGCCTGTGCTGTATGTATTTATTTTATTTTGTTGATGATTCCACAGTTTTGACCAGTATTATTTTCTATATTTATATCATGCGTTCATGTAGAACTTTTTTACTGTGAACAGATGGAGAGCCTCACAGCAAACTGAGCTTGAGTGCGAGAGCAGGTGTGTGTGTGTGTGTGTGCACATTTGAAACCTTAATGTTGGTTACAGTGCTGTCAGCAGAGTCCTCTGATCGTGCCTGGATTTTATTCAAAATGTGTTGAAAGCATTAGCTAGGCCTTAAATATATACAGGTGCGGAGTGTGTGTTAGCGGTACACAGATAGCTTGCAATTTTAGCAACACATATAATAAATATAGTACATTAAGTATGATACATGATTTTTTTATCTTGCCAGTGTAACTGCCAAAATTGTTAATATTTATTTATTTTTTTCTTTAGTTTAAATGCATAATTTTATTTGCAGTTCAAATGTTCGAGTTTGGTATAATTTTTTTTCTAATATCTTTGAGATGTTAATGTCTCATTTCTTGTGCTCATTAAGTCTGCATTTGTTTGAGCAAAAAATACAGTAGAAACCATAATATTATGAAATATTTTAACATGTAAAATATTCTATTTTAATGTAATTTTGGAAATGTAATTTATTCCTGTGATGCAAAGCTAAATTTTCAGCAGCAGTTACTCCAGTCTTCAGTGTCACATGATCCTTCAGAAATCATAATAATATGCTGATTTGATTAAACATTTCTAATTGTTATCAATGATTAAAGTAGTTGTGCTACATCTTTTATTGGGATTCAGTGATGAATAGATATAAAAACAGCATTTATACTGAAATAGAAATCTTTTGAAACATTATAAATGTCTTTACTGTCACTTTTGATCAATTTATGCTAAATTAAAGTATTAATATCTTAAAAAAAACGAAAACAAAACACTTACTAACCCCAAATTTTGAACGGTAGTATATATTTTATATTTCTAGTTTTATGCTAGTTTTGCATCCAGAATGCATTACTCAGCTGATGTGTGCTATCTGCTCATGTGATATCTGTAGGACATCCCTTTTTCTTTCGTAGTTTGTTGATTTACTCATTCATTGAAGTGTTTCGACTTGCTAAATGTATCATAGATAAGGCTAGTCTAACTCCAGTCATCATGTCTGTCTGTGTCTCTCAGAAAGCGTACTGTGGCCACTGCAGCGAGAGGATATGGGGACTGGGGCGTCAGGGCTACAAGTGTATCAACTGCAAGCTACTGGTCCATAAACGCTGTCACAAGCTCGTCCCACTGACCTGTCAAAGGCATATGGTGAGTCTTTCAGTCAGCTCTAAATATATTCATCGTCTGTTTGTTCAAATCAAAGTCACCCCATAGACTTGAAAGCATAAAAAACAGAAACTGAACTTAAAAATAATTTGTAATTTCATTCAAATAAGCTCAACGATTAGTTTTTTGTTTTCTTCTTGTTTTTGAGCTGTTAAGACTTTTCCTCTCTTCTCACTTCTCGAATGTTGTTGGGATTTCTAACAATGTTTCAGAGATCGACCTTGTGAAATCTGTCAGATGATAACAGTGTTTTGTCAGTATTGAATTGACCTGATTCTGAGCTTACACAGAATGTCGAAATCACAGACTGGAGATTGTCACATTGAAACATCTTCAATGCACTACAGTTGTTTCATATGTCAGAAATTCAATATTCAGCAATGCACTTCTGGTTTATTTACATGACAGAAGACCTCAGATTTCCAAGAGTACCTCAGGTTTTCTTCTAACAGATTCCAGCTTTATTCATTTTTGACTTTATCCTCATTTTATGAAGCAAATCTGTCATTCTCCTGCTGGCTACCTCCTTTCGTTGTAAATCTCACTTTCTCACAAGTGTTTTTCCTCATTTTGTAGTTATGCATTTATGGTTTTTAATACTTGTATCTAAGCTATAGCTGACTCCCATATCTTCAGAGAGGCAATAATAATTATTATTTTCATTGTTTTAAAATTAATAAGGAACACATTATATAGAAATTATAATATATATATTGATATGAATAATCTGTTAATAGTAATGCTATTGATATTTATTATTATTATTATTATATAACTATATATTATAATAATTAATTATTTTAATATATTCATAATGTGATAATATTTGTTTTGTGTGGTCAAGAAAGTTTCAGAATCATTTCAAAACATTGACATTTTGTTCTTAAATATGTTTTTTATTTTCAATATTTATTATTAATAATCATTATTATCATTGTTTTATAATTAATAAGGCACATATTATATAGTATTATAGTATATAATTATATATTAATAATCTGTTAATAGTAATATTATTGTTTTGTTTAATTATTATATAGCTATATACTATATTATTGTATAACTAGATATTATAATAATTTGTTATTTTAATATATTCATAATGTGATTATTCTAATAATATTTTGTGTGTGTGTGTGTGGTCAAGATCTTTCAGATGCATTTATAGATCTTTCAGATGCAAATATGACATTTTGTGAAATATGTATCCAGTGGGAAGTAATGTAATAATTGTATCCACTGAGATTTAACACGTTGTATTGTGAAAACAGACTGTGGTATCATTGGTCATCTTTTCCAGTGGTGTTAGTTAGTCGTCAACAGATAAAACAAATAATTTTAACTCTAGTGAAAGTTATAACATTTTTATCAAAGCTTATGAAAATAAACCAACATCTTTAGAAAATGTATCTCGCATAAGAGACCTTATTAAGATGGTAAATTGGGTCAGTTTTGATTTCATGTTTGGATAACTAAGTGAAATATTTATTTTGAACCCCCAAAGAGGAGAGGGAAAAAAGCGCGTTGAAAAATAGCTTGCCTGTATCATCTCTGTGTTTTTCTGCAGGATCCAGTCATGCCATCACAGGAGCCGTTGGTAGACGATGATAAAAGTGGAGAGGAAGTGGAGCTGCCCCCTGAGGAAACAGACACAAGTAGGTCTCCATCTCCGCTGTGTGCGTTTAAAAGCTGCTTGTATGAGTTTTGGGGACATTCTGTCCTCCATCTGTCAGAGGGCACTGCTGACTGTGGAAGGATACTGTAGTACGTCAGGTCAGGTGTGAGTAATGTCACATCGACCCAGATGAGAGAGAATCACATGCTCGTCCTTCTGAGACAGTCCAGTCTGTGGCTCCCTCTGCTGGGATCTTATAACGTTACACATTTCTCTTAAGCTGGGGACACACTACACAACTAGCTGAAGCATTCTAAAGCCGACTTTCCACTGCACACAACATTCAGACACGACTGTCACATTTCTCCCCCTTGTGGCAGTCGCACAGTACTTTCAAACTGGTCATGCAGCAATCGTTACCTCGGCATATTCACCATGTTAAAATGAATGATTTGAATGAATATAATTAATGTATGAATGTATCGTCACAAAACAAATGACCCTCAGAATAATAACATAGTAGGTGTTATGGGGCTAATCAATGTAATAATGATTTATAATTATTTCTGCCATAATTATTCTAAAGCACCATTTTACATAAATAGTGTTTAAAGAATAATGTTAAAGTGAACAAAATATTGGTAATTCTAACCTTACGCTCATAGTTTTTAATAGAATACATCACATCCGGTCTAGCGGTCGCATACGGTCTAGCCACAGAAGTCCACATCCGCAGCTTAAATCGGATCCGAATTTTCCGCATACACATGATCAGAACTCCACGCAGCTCCCGCAATACTCTCCACTGGAAATGAATGACTTCCGGTCTGTCGCTTGTCGTTTGTCGGAGATAGTGGAAAGGCAGCTTAAGACTGAACTCAACACACTTTAGTGATTTTTGGAAGGAAATTGTTCTTTTAAATTAATTATTTGTTATGATTTAATTGAACCAATTTCAAAGCATTTGAACTGTAAGGGAGAACTTAGTTTGAGGGTTAAACTGTGTTGTAGATGACATTTCAAAACGTTTGATCTTATCGATGTTAATATAATTAATGTAAGTGTAAAATGACTTCCGGGAATATTTCTGAGTGATGCATCAAACTAATTATAATTTTTTTTAACTTTTTTTTTAAATTATTTTGTGTAAGAATGTTTTTTCCCCAATGTTATTTATTCTTTCGCCTGTCCTCTCTTAATAATAATACAAATTATTATTATTTCTGAGTGATGCATGAGAATATTTTCATAAAAATTCTAAAACCTTTTTTTTTAACTGTTGCATTAAAAGTAACCATCTAAATAGACAAATTCATTTTTTCAATGCTAAAACAATGTATCCTATCCTAATATATAAATCAATATTTTATTATTATAATAATAATTATTATTATTGCTGATAACTATTTTTTTCTGGGTGATACATCAAACGTATCCCAATACAACTGCTGTTACACTTAAATTGGACCTATTATGACCCTTTTTACAAGATGTCAAATAAGTCTCTGATGTCCCCAGAGTATGTATGTGAAGTTTTAGCTCAAAATACCCAACAGATAATTTTTTATAGCATGTTAAAATTTCCACTTTTAGGATATGAGCCCAAATGCTCTGTATTTGATTATGTTGCTTTAATGCAAATGAGCTGGTGCTCCCGGAGAAGAGGGCGGAGCTTCAAGACCTCAAGCTCCCGCATTAGCAGTGCTAGCCTTTACAAATAAACATTCCACGATTAGTACAAGCCTGTTATCTTTACAGAAAACACTCTGTTTCAAAGTCAGTCATTTGATTGTGCTGTGCATAGTAAATACGCGTTTATGAATTACACAGACAGGGAGCACAGCGCGATAAAAATAACATTAGCTGGTCTCATGGTGCATGGGATGCCATCACAAACTTTATAAGTCCCACTCGGGATTATGAGCTTAACAAACTAGCGATCGACTCACATTGCTTTCATATGCAACTTTTAAACACCACATTCCTATTCACGATCATTCATGAAGACAGCACCAGTGAAAACAGACAGAGACAATGGTAGCTTTAGCATCATTAGCATTACAGAGTGCCAAGAAGCTCTTTCAGAAAGGCAATTTGGAAAACAATCTCGTGATACTTACTTTGGAGCTGACGTTCGCGCACGAAGCGTTGATATTGAGCCCTACACAAACTAGGGATTTTTTCCGGGACTTTTCCTTAGACAATTAAACTTAATCACAATGTCCTCTGCTCAGATTGAGGGAGTCTATGGAGACTCCTATGTTCGTTAGTGCATCCCAAAACACAACACCTGAAAAGCCTCTTTGGCACTGACATTATATATCTCCAGCTATACAGCAAGTAATCAGTAATGGAGATGGACTCATTCAGGGCTGTGTCTATGCTTACAGGGCAGCGTCACAAATGGGCGGGACTTTTTCCCCTCAGTGATGTGAACAGAGGGAGAATCTGAAACAGCTCGTTCTGAGAGAATGTTTATGATATTTTTAGATTATAAAAATGTCACTTATAAAAGTGATTTTTGCATAATAGGTCCCCTTTAAGGGAAATAATGCAAATATTTCAATGTTAAAATACTTTCTCCTAATAAAATATTATTATTAATAAAAACTTTTTCTCTGTCTCTCAGTTCCAGTCCCTTTTTTAGCACACAACCGGAAAGTGGAGAAAGTTGAAGATGACTCAGAGGTAAGACGCAGAGTCTCAGGGTCTCATTCAATAATTATCGTGTACAAATACTCTTATTCACATTCTTCATATCCATACAGTTTGTACAGGAAGTCAGGAACAAATGTAACATGAAACCTCACTGTATTTATGCACCTTTTTGAGTGTGTTTGATATCAATTGTTTCCACTGTGTGTGCACAGGATCTGAAGTCGGTGGTGGACGGTATCGAGGGGATTCAGATCTCTCAGGGGCTCAGTCTGGGGGACTTTGACCTGATCCGGGTCATTGGGAGGGGCAGTTATGCTAAGGTGCTGCTGGTCCGACTCAAGAAGAACGAACAGATTTATGCCATGAAGGTGGTGAAGAAAGAGCTGGTCCATGATGATGAGGTAACAGACTGTTGTGGTGATGATGCTTGAGGGTGGGGCTGTTTCAGTTTCATCACGATTAACGCTATATATTTTTACTGAATCTTGTTTATATGTTGCAATTTTCTCTGTCAAATTGCAAATACGAGATGGGAGATGATATTGTATGCAGTTCGTTTGCTGTGATGCCATTTGTTTGTTTGTGTGGCTAAAAACTTGGTGTATGTGTTGCACCTAACAGATCTGTGAAAATACAGAGAGTTGACTATAGTTTGGAAGTGAGTGTAATTTTCACCTGTAGATGGTGCTGTGTGATTGTGCTCCTTTTAAATGGCTAAATCCTCAGTCATGCTAAAGATGAAGACACTTTGGTCACTGTTTAGCAAACTGTTTGCCCTTGCATTATATATTTTTCTATTTCTCTTGTGTCCTCCATATTATTTTTAGGAGCCAAATTAAGCCCATAACCGTTTGTATTAATGTTTTCCTGAGCATCCCATCAAAGAAAAACAACAACCATCAGAAAAGGACAATCATCTGCAGATAATAATAGAAATAAAATGAATCATTTTAGAGTGATGGCCAATTGATAGATGGAGTTTTAGATGCAGCATACACGGATTGTTTTTAGGATGACTTAAAACCGTGATAAGAGTTTAATTAATCACTTTGTCACAACATAATTTTCATGCGTCAGTCTGTTTTAAAAACAGCCTGGTTAACGCCCACATTCAAACTGTCAAAGTAAATATATTTTTTTATTTTCTTTTAGGTTTTCTTAATTTCCCTTGGAAAAACTGAAAGAATTTTATTTTTTTATATATTATTGTAATACTTTGAATTTGTATATATAAATGTATAAGTATATATGTATATATGTATATGTATGTGTGTGTACATATATACGTATGTGTATATATATATATATATATACAGGGCCTAAAACTAACATTTTGCCACTCCTGCCAAAAAATGTTTTTACCGCCCATGAAACTTTTTGCAAAAACAGGCAGTTATTACTACTACAATGACTAAACATATTTACAATGTTTTTAATTTGTCCTTTACTTTACTTACAAGAAAATAACAACAAACAGATTTATTGATTTATATATTTTTTGGCCTAAAAACATTGAGATTCTTGTCCTTTGCATGTTTTCGTCAAACGGAGCAGTCCATTGCGTTACTCCTGTTTCACACATACTCAGTTTGCAGAACGTATGTGGTGCATTTTCTTCCCCCGCACCCATGTTAACGGATTAGAGCAGGACTATTCGATTAGCTTCATTTGAGGGCCAGATTATCAAACAGAAAATGTTAAGTGGCCAAGGGGGTGGGGGCCATCCTAATCTCTTTCTGGGGGACCTATAAAATTAGAAAATAAATTGAAATTTTTAATCTATAAAAGGTTAACATTATTTCTGTCTGTCAATCGATTTAAGAAAAGTAATAACACATTTCTCTGTAATTAATCATAATTAATCGCATATTTATATTGTCATAATTTCACATTGAACCTGAATGTAGAAACAACATAAAGGTTGTATATTTTAAATCGGTTTTTAATGGGATCTTTTTACAAAGTAGCCTATTATTAATGAAGCATTAATACAAATACTGCTACTGGTGTCTATTAAATGCATTTTCATTTCAATTTCATTTCACCTATTAATTATAGCCTATATATACATTTTACCTATATATTCTTTTGAACTTTTGTTTATCAAAGAATCCTGCAAAAAAGCATAACAGTTTCTGTAAAAATGTTAAGCACCACAGCTGTTTTCTAATGTTTTCCTGAGCACCCAATCATTATATTAGAATGATTTCTGAAGGATCAGTGATGCTGAAAACTGGAATAATGGCAGCTGAGAATTCAGCTTTGCATGTATTAAAACAAGTTATTTTAAATTGTGATAATATTAGAAAGTATTACTGTTCTTACTATAGTTTTGATCAAATAAATGCAGCCATGGTCAGCATGAGAGACCCAAAACCTTTGAACGGTAGTTTATTTATTGCAGTGAGATTTGAATTTATAATAACTAAGATACTAATACAACATTAAAAGTTATTATTCTGTTATCTTTGGTTGTCAAATAAAGGAGAACCCGAGTTTCTATGCACTGTAGCATTAGCCATATCTCTTTCTTCCCTTCTCTCTCTCAGTAAGGACACCTGATATGTGTGAACAGGCATCAAATAGAAAGATAAACCAAACTCTGCAGCTATTCATCACAAAGTAAACTTTGTACAGTCAAAGCTATTGTGTCTTTGTAAACTTGGCTCGGTCAGGAACATAAAGCCACATGGCTGTCAGCTAACACCCATGAATGAGTTCATGAAGAGCAAAGGTCCTTCCAGAATGACAGAGACATGCATTTGACCTCTGAATAAGCACAAACAATGTAATGGCTTCCTGGAAAGCAGGCGTTTCTTCAGGAATGTGTTCTCCGTCTGTTTCACTGTACAGTACATGTGTGCTATGTGTATGTATGTTGTACACGCACCATTTACACTCATTAAGGTTTAATGAACCTAAAAATGTAATGATGCATTCAATTTGTCATTGCAGTTTGACATGCTGTATTTAAGCAATAAGGTACAAAACGCAGTGCTGTATATAGTCACGTTGTAGTCTGACTGCATTCACAATGTGTGACTGGCTTGAGTCCCTTATGTCTTCCATAAAATGGTTACAGCAAAATTAAATATTACTTAAGTATTGAGATATTTAGGTAATATATATATTTTTTATTTGTGTGGATACTGTGCAGTGATAAACACCTTAATTATTAGTCGAAATTTGTAATTTTATTGTTCATCTAAAATAATTTTAGACAACATTTAAAAAAAATCTTGTCTGATAATCATATATGCATTTATGCACCTCATATGCATCAAGAGAGAGCGATTTGGGCATGAATAAACTGCAGACTGTTAAAATTTAAAATGCTGGAAAACTTAACATAAATGCTGACTAGTCTCAGTCTAAAATATACACTTTCCCTTTATAGATTCATATTCATTTTAGCTTCAAATCCTGATGATGAATTAATAAATCCCCATGTTATATGTCTACAATCAGGTTTATTATCGTTAACTAAAACTAAAAGTTTCTTGAAATAAAATAGCAGCTGCATATAGCAGAACGATTGACTATTCAATCGGTGAGGGAGGACAACTAGGAAGGAAAGAAACATGAGAAACGTAGGAAGAGAGATAGTAATATTTAAAAAAGTTCATCTGTTTCTCTTCATTTTTTTATGCTGAGACTGCTTTCCTGTAATCTGCTTTCTACTCGTCCAGGAAATGAAATTGCTCTGAATTTGGGAATCAGGCTGCGTGAGTGTTGGTCAGGGTTTGCCTGCATCGTGGAGCTGAATGTCCCATGAGGAAAACAACTTAATAAACATGCTAATTCAAATCCAAAAACCCATAGAGGTTTCTGTAAGTGTCAAGCCTAAGGTCAGATGAAAGAAAACATTATTAGCTCTATTTAAAAACGATATTCGCCAATAGAAAGTTCCAGACATGATAGAAAAACAAGCGTGTTTGTTTGGGCTGAGATCTCTTATTTCACACTTAGCCTCCAAAAAGATGTTCATTGTCATTTTTCAGCTTTAGTTCTTGGGTAAGAGACGTTTTCTTGAATTCTTTGAGCTTATTATAAGTGTTGCGTAATGTTAAAGTGTTGACAGAACAAAAATACTTGACTTTATCAACACATCTCCGGGCCGTGTCTTCACACCCAGAGGCATTCTCAATACAGATGTTTTGTAACATTTTGTAAAATTAAAACTTCTGACAGATAAAAAAAAAAAAGTGTTAGGTGTTTATTTGAAAGATGATGTACATTTATATACCTTTATTGACTGCTCTTGTGATTTTATTTACATGTTTCTCTTTTCTCTGTTCCTTTCTGCACTGTACATGTCTTTTTAAAGAAGAAGAGAAAGGTGCTTTTCTTATTTAAAACTCCCCAAAGTGACAGCATGCAATAGTGCCAAGTGTTTACCACCGTTAAACGATCAATAGATCAGGTTTTTCTCAGAAATCACAGGCTTGTTTTGTTTTATTTCCTACAATAGTCCCCCAATAGAGGTGGTGAAACTTCATGTCCTCTCCTCTAGTTCTTAGAAAGCACTGCAACATCTTGCTGCCATGCTCCTTTGCAGATCATTATTCTTGAGTCAAACGTCTCTGTCTCTCTTTTTCTGATGTAGGACATTGACTGGGTCCAGACAGAGAAACACGTTTTTGAACAAGCATCGACCAATCCATTCTTGGTGGGACTTCACTCTTGCTTTCAGACAGAGAGCCGGTGAGAGGAGAATGCATTTCATTCAACAAACCTCTTTTCAGTTTCACATTCAAAATTAAAAACCTTCTGCACAAGAAAATGCAACCATAAAAGTCTGATTTTGAGTTATGGAACAAGGTTGTCCTTTTCATGACTAAATGTGAAAGTAGCCATTATATCTCTCAAATACAGCACATATGTGACCCTGGACCAAAAACAGTCTTAAGTCGCTGGGGTATATTTGTAGCAATAGCCAAAAATACATTGTAAAGGTCAAAATTATAGATTTTTCTTTTATGCTAAAAATCATTAAGATATTAAGTAAAGATCATGTTCCATGAAGATATTTTGTAAATTTCCTACTTTAAATATGTTAAAATTTCATTTTTGATTAGTAATATGCATTGCTAAGAACTTCACTTGGACAACTTTAAAGGCAATTTTCTCAGTATTTAGATTTTTTTGCACCCTCAGATTGCAGATATTCAAATAGTTGTATCTCAGCCAAATATTGTCCTATCCTATCAAACCATGGCATACATCAATGGAAAGATTATGTATTCAGCTTTCAGATGATGTATAAATCTAAATTTAACAAAATTTACACTTATGACTTGTTTTGTGGTCAAGGGTCACATAAAAAAAAGAAGAAAAAACATACGTTTAATGAGTGTCTCCTGATCTCCATTCAGGCTGTTTCTAGTGATCGATTATGTGAATGGAGGAGATCTCATGTTCCATATGCAGAGGCAGCGGAAGCTTCCAGAGGAACATTCCAGGTGTGTGCAAATCCCAAAAAACTTTACATAATTATTTATTTGATAGTTTCAATATGGTCGGTCATTTATATTAGGTATTTTTAATGTGAGATAGGATTTTGATAGGTGATGGAACAGATGGAATGTGTGGATAAAGGAGCAAAGTGATCAGAAGTTAAATTCTCAACTGCTGGGTTTCTAGCTCACCAAAAAATGGGTCACAGTTCAGACAGCAGGGGAAAAACAAGCATAATTGCACATAATAAAATGCAACTCACCATGTAACCTAATAGTAAATTGGTAGGATTGCACAATAAATGGACTCTGCTGTTCAAGAATTTGGGGTCGGTGACATTTTTTCACTTTTTAAAAATACGATAATAACAACAACATTGTGAAATATTATTTCAAGTGCAGTCAAATCGATTAATCGTGATTAATCACATCCAAAAAGAAAAGTTTGTTATTAAATCATTTATGTTTGCGCATTATGTATATTTATATGTGTGTGTGTAAGAATACATGTATATATTTATGAAATATTTGTATACATATATGTGATTTATATTATATACTGTATAAATATATATTACATATCTTTCTTAGATATATAGATTGTATATGTGTTTATTTATATATACATTTAAATATACACCATACTAAGGCTGTGCAATTAATTGAATTCGATTAACATTCGCATCTCGTCAGTAAAGCCGGTTTCTTGATTAGCAGTAAATCTCCATCATCTGTTTTCAGATGGATAATACACAGAGCCGTAGTTCACTGACAAGCTACGCAATATTGCGTTCATAATCAAAGGAGATTCAAATGTGATTACAAATGTGATATGTCCTAGCTTGTCAGTGAACTACGATGGAGGTGAAGGTGATGGAGATTTACCACCAATCACGGAACCGGCTTAACTGTCGAGATGCGCATGTTAATCGAATTCGATTAATTGCACAGCCTAACACCGTATACACACATAGTTTATGTAAACACAAACTTTTATTTTGGATGCAATTAATCGCAATTAATCAATTTGACAGCCCTAACTGTTTTTATTTTAATATATTTAAAAATTGAATGTATTCCAGTGATGCAAAGCTGAATTTTCAGCATCATTACGTCAGTCTTCAGCATCACACGATCCTTCAGAAATCCTTCTAATATGCTGATTTGCTGTTCAAGAAACATTTCTTATTATTATCAGTGTTGAAAATAGTTGTGCTGCTGAATACTTTTATGAAAACAATAGTTTATTTTGTTCAGGATTCTTTGATGAATAGAAAGTTCGAAAGAACAGCATTTATTTGAAATATACATTTTTGTAACATTATACATTTTTCACTTCCTCATTTTCCTTGCTGAATAAAATTAAAAAATATATTAATTTTTTTTAAGAATTTGTTTCGTACAATATTTTATATTTTACATTTTCAGAAAATGTATTTATATATTTATTTTTACATAAATCATGAATTAGTGTTGCAACTTGCTACTAGTGAGCGCAATTATTAAGCCCTGTTTATGGTTCCAGGCTCATAGCATTTGCTCTGGCACCTTTGCAGATGCCAGTCTTCAAGAAACATGACTCATCTGGGTAGTTTTACTAACTTAAAATCGTCCATCATAATGTTTGAACCAAACCCACTCCTTTATTTGAATGCAGATCTCATACACTTCTGTTTGGCTATATTACTCTGTCTATGAGGCAGGACGGTCTGTTAGATGATGACTCCTCCTCACTGAATCCTGTTACAGCGACTGATGAGAGCTCTTCTGTAATGCCCCCTCTCACATGTCTGATAAACTGAGATCAAACACTGGCTAATTAGGTGAGTCAAGCGCACCCCGACCAGCCCCATCAATATGCGTCCTGCACACCACACATATGCAAATACACATGCTAATTATGGCTAATGAGCCTAAATATTCATGAGTTGCTCCTAAAGGTCTCATGAGCCCTTGCTGCGTGCCGACATGAAGGGAACACTGCGGAGTGCCAGACGTGAAACCTGATCGGAAATGTCACCGTTCATTTTTCCGTCTTTGAACACCTTCTTTCTCTTTTATCTTTGTTTTTTCTAACTTTAGACAGGCAAATGGTGACAGTTGGCAGCCCAGCTCCCGCTTGGGGAAATCTGTCAAATTGTGTATATACATATTTATCTAATGTGCTGTGTCGATTTCACATATATATATATTGACTTTTCGGCATATTGACCATTTCTTGGATTCCTTGATTGCAGCATTGTGTTGAGTAGCCCCGCCCACTATGAAATCTCATTGGTCCACAATTCCACTCCTCTTTAATGAACACTAAACTTAAAAAATTCTGATAGGGTTTGTTTATATCACGCCATTTTACTGTTTTTGTTAGTGTACAATGCTAATTTAATCTAATTGCTTGTAACTGGACACTCATCACATTGCTAATGGTCAGGACAGATTTTTATACAGTACCTCAATAGGTAAATGCTTGATTTAGATTGGTTGACACATGCTGTCAAAATGTAGATAAACTCCTGTTCAGATTTTTTTTTCTTTTTTCTCTGAACACGTTAAATTAATCAAAAGAGACATTAAAGGTATTTATAATTTAATACAATATTTATATTTCTAATAAATGTTTGTACATTTTAAACATCATCCAGCACAACTGTTTTAACATTGAAAACAATAGGAAATAAATGTTGAGCACAAATGGGTTGATTGCTGAAGGATCGTGAAGACTGGAGTAATAGCTGCTAAAAATGAATTTTCCATCACAGAAATAAATTGAAATATATCAACATGGAACAGCTGTTTTAAATGATGATAATTTCTCACAATGTTATACTGTATTTTTGATCAAATAAATAGAGCTTCGGTGAGACTAATTTCATAAAACTTAAAAAATCATACAGACCCTAAATGTTTGAATGGTAGCATATTTGTTAAAAGTGTAATTCCTTAGTTCATCTTCAGTTATTCCCCATCTGTATGTTTGATAATTAATCTTACCAATGACTTCTTTATTTATGTTTCCTGCAGATTTTATGCTGCTGAAATTTGCATCGCTCTTAATTTTCTGCATGAGAAGGGCATTATTTACCGGGATTTAAAACTGGACAATGTACTATTGGACCAGGATGGCCATATCAAAATTACAGACTATGGCATGTGCAAGGTAAAACCTATTGCTAATAGAAATGGCATTAGAAGTATCTCTAATTAAGTAAAAAACTTAACACAGGATAGAACTCATAACAGATTTTTTTAATTGTTACAGGAGGGAATCAGACCAGGTGACACCACCAGCACATTCTGTGGGACGCCCAACTACATCGCCCCAGAGATCCTGAGGGGAGAGGATTACGGTTGGTGTGACTGCATGAACACTCACTATCAGTACTGTATAATCCTGAGTTAAACCGAGCCCAGTGTTTAATATAACTATACTTTAGGAATTCAAATAAAAACCGATAAGACCAAGTCATTAAAGTTACTGAAAGAATAATAAATATAGATATTGTTTGTATTTGTTAAGAACTGTTAAGTCAATCACACTGATAAAGATTGAACACTCACGCTCACACTCTTTTTTGCTATCTCGGTCTCTCTCAGGGTTCAGTGTAGACTGGTGGGCTCTGGGCGTGCTCATGTTTGAAATGATGGCAGGCCGGTCTCCCTTCGACATCATCACTGACAATCCTGATATGAACACAGAGGAATATCTCTTCCAGGGTGAGTTCTTGTGAATGAAGTCGACTGAAACTATGTATTATGCATTTAAGTTCCTAATGAAGTTACTGTCCACTGTGAGTTTTACTCGGTTGGCAAAGCCATTTTTTTACTTGCATTTTGTGCCTTGTGATGGTCTATCGCTTATCAAAATTGTTATTTTGACAAAATTATGATAATTGTAAAATTAAATTTTAATTGTTTAATTAAAGATCTTTTTTATCTCATTTTCATTGTTGACAAAAAACCTGTCAAGAATTCTTGCGATTGAAAAAACAAACATAATAAATTTTACATTAATATTTTTCACCCCTCTTAAATAATCCTCAAAAAAGAAAATAAAAAGATTCACTTTTTAGTTTTATCTCTAATTTGTTGGTTAAAAGTTAAAAACATGAATTAAATTTGTTATCAGTCTTTCTGTTCAGTCACACAAGTTTGATTTCATTAATTAAAACATTTATGCCTGAACTGAAAGACGTAATGTGTTTTGAACATGATTTCATTAGGATATCTAGTTGAAGGTTAATATTTATCTTTAATGAATTAAAGAATACAGTTCATTTTAAATAATTAGAGCATGCCTGCATTATAATTACTTAAAATGAATTAAATATTTCCTTTATGTGAAAAATATTCATGGCATTATTTGATTATTCAAGGTATTAAAGCAGTGATATTATGACTTAGATATGTGCCCTTATTAGAGCACAACTTTATGCTGTAATTTAAATGTTTAAATGGTTTATTGCAGAGTTAACACTCTTAACTTGTTGTATGAAATTATATTTTATTATCTACACTGGTTATGTTTCAGTAATTTTGCGAACACATTTCTCATACCAATGCATCAAATTAATTTTCTTTCTTTTTTGCCTACAGCATTTATTTGATCAAAAGTACAGTAAATAGTACTATTATGAAATATCATTACAATTTAAAATATATATTTTTTAATTATTTAAAAAAATATATAATAAATAATAGTATATTGATATATTTCAAAATGCAATTTATAGGGGCCATTACTAATGTCTTCAGTCACATGATCCTTCAGAAATCATTCTAATATGCTAATTTGATGCTCAAGTATCATTTATTCTTGTTATTAGTTTTAAAATAAAACTTGTGCTGCTTAATATTTTTGTGAAAATTATATTTTTAAGGATTGTTTGCTAAATCAAAAAAAGAATGTATTTGTAATTATATTCCAATTATTTGTAACATAAATTGTCTTCCTGTCACTTTTAATCAATTTAATGCATCTTTGGCTAATTAGAAGCAGAAATGTATAAAACTTGAATGTCAGTGTAGATTTGCAGTATTCTATTGTGTGTGTGTGTGTGTGTATATATATATATATATATATATATATATATATTAGTGGTGGGCCGTTATCGGCGTTAACGTGCTGCGTTAACGTGAGAGACTTATCGGCGATAAAAAATATCGCCGCTAATCTATTCTCAAAGTTGGGTTGGGAGCTGGGTCTATACTACGCAAGCTATGATGACTTTCACCCTGATATTTTAGCGGATGTATACCTAGCCGAATTGCACTGTGGGGGGCGAGAACGAGTCTTGAACTAGAGGCTCGCAGTCCGTGATGGACAGATTGTTAACGGCTGGTCTGTGTGGTAATACAATCGAGCAGGACATCCAAACCAGAGGCGATTCTAGGGTGAGTGGATATCCGGGGCTAAGCCCAAAGATCCAAGATCTGCTATTACTTCATATCGATGATTGGCCAGTTTATATGAAGTTTATTATCAAGTGTATATGTCAGTCAGAAGTACGAGCTTCCGTGGGCGGTTCCTGACGGAGTAAACTGCGGTTCATCATTTTAATGCGCATGAAAACTCAGTGATGATGATGCGACAGGGCATGGTCATAAAACATTCGGGGCTTTTCTGAAAACATTTCAGAATGTTTCAGCCCCCTTAGCCCACCCCTAGCGCCGCCCTGATCCAAACGCTCATTCATCAACCTCAAATATGGCTTTTCATCTGAAAGATGTATGTAGTAGCAACTTTACATGGCGCTCAATATGATGTTAACCTAGAGAAATGTGCGCTATTGAAGTGTTCGTGTGGAAGCCAGCTTTGCTGCAAGACAGGCTCCGGTGCGCTCACTTGCTCTTAAAATCTCCGTCATTTTTGGTCATACAGATAAAGTAGCCTAATACATCTTTCGAATCTGTAAAGACTCTACGTTTATTTGTGTGCACTCAGAATAACAACGAAACGTTGCGCTTTTAAGCAAACAGGATGCGCTTTAGGTCTCATGTGAACTTGAGCGAGAAACTCAAACTCGAATATATCTAAAAATACAGTACATAGAAAATATATCTATAGAGAGTGAAATGTCTAAAAAAAAATAGAAGACGTGTGTGTTAGCATGGATGATTTACATGAAATTTTATCTGTGCAACACTGTGCATAATAAGATGGCTTTCAGTTCAATATAATAACAAAAACGACATTTTGGGGTTTTATTCAACTAATAAGGTGGGCACGCTGTGATCTGTACTATATTTTTACTGTAATTGACAGTTATCGGCCAAAAAAAAAAAAAAAAAACAACAACACGGGATTGGGAGGGAATGGGAGTCATTCTTCCGGGAGTGGAACGGGACGGGATTTTCCTCCAGTTTTTTCGTGGGATTGGGACGGGAAGAGATTAAAGTTTGTGATGCATTTTGGAAACAGGAGATGAGCCCCTGGTCTAATGGGCCACCTGGCTTGAGAAACCCGTTCTCAAAGACTTACTTTTAGTCATTATTTGGGTAGCACACATATTCTGAATGCCTTCTGCAGAATTCAAATGAGCCATTTTAATCTAGATTAATCTAGATTAATTCCAAAATTAATCTAGATTAATCTAGATTAAAAAAATTTATCTATGCCCACCTCTAATATATATATATATATATATATATATATATATATATATAATGTATTATTTATGAGCCCTTCCTGGCATTCCTGCCATTCCTTTATGAGACATTCTTTCATCCCCCTTTCCTCAACTCCCGTCCATCTCCAGAGCAGAGACTGTGTGGTCATCTGCTTCCCTGTCTGTTCTCTGGTGCTCCAGCCGAGAGGGCAGCATGCTCCTGGATCACTCTCATTCATACAGACACACACGACATGAACCTGGATCTCTCCACAACCGGAACTCCGTTCCCCCCATCCAAACCTCAGTTCGTCCATATGCTGCAGCGCCGTCCCGGTCCAACCTCCCCCCGGCCCTACACGGCCTCCCCCTGCCGGCGCTCAGCCTCCCACCCAAGAGCAAGGCAGATGCTGCCACCGCCGAGCCAACATTTAGCCGCTTTCGGGCCGCCATCCAAACCGCGTCACAGCAGCAGGGCAGAGCCCCAGCAAGCCCTAAATCCCTTTAGCTTTTCATTCGGAAAAGAAAACAAACAGGGGATGTAGCATTCGGAGAGGGGAAAGATAAATGCTCGTCTGCACTCCGTCTTTTGAGAGAGATTAAATTTAACAGGCTTTGCTTCTGGACGGTTGCCCGAGATGCACAACTGTAAAAGAAATCTGAAAATGCATGGATGAGACATATTAAAAAGACACATTTTGTACTTTTTGTGTGGTGTTTTAAATCCACTTAACACCGCGACAGAATTTTATGAATTTACAGAAATAAACACAGAGTGGGGAGGAAACTTTTGAGTCTTTGATTGAATATTGAAGGGTTTATTCAGGCGTCTGTAGTGCGTGGGTGTACGAGCGAGAGATTTTGTGCGTGTGGGTTAAAGCCTGTCTCTCTCAAACACCGCCGCACAACACGACGGCCGTACCCTGCAAGAATGACTCATAAGCTTTTATCTTCTGTCTTCCTTTTTTCTCCTTTCTCTTTCAGTCATTTTGGAGAAGCCGATACGGATTCCCAGGTCATTGTCTGTTAAGGCTGCGAGTGTGCTGAAAGGCTTTCTGAACAAGGTGAGAACAGGGTGTACTTGGTATGTGAATGAACGCTGCAGAGTATGATACAACTGTCGTGTGTTTACAAAACGCAAGAAGACAAGAAAAAGTGGACAAAAACGAGACCGTAAAGAGTTAAAGCTGTTGTATAGACTAGTGTTACTGTAAGTACCTTGAATGTACTGTAAGGTGTTTTAATAAAAGGGTTCTGGAAAAACATTTCAGAAAAGTCATACCATCTTCAAGGTCATGCTTCTATTAAAACCATACTGTAAGACTGAATTTCAACTTTGTTTGAAAAAAAAAAAGTTTACGTGCTGAATTCAATGAATTTCTACTACCCACAACCCTGAAATGAAATGCACCAATCAAAGAAGTCTCTGTTACCATGGAAACATGATTCACGGTAATCTACACAGCAGTTAGTTTTTGCAGGCTAGAGACGGTACAATAAGCTAATGTCCGCTATGGCGATAGGACTAGTCATTTGTTGCTTCAGTGTTGCTTTATTTTGCCTATTCTGATTAATATTTTTAGCTTAATATTTACAGTATATGTTAGGGGTGTAATGGTATGCAAAGATAACGGTTCAGTTTGGGGAAAACTAAATGTGAAATTGCTTTTTTATTAAACAGTGGTTTACTGAACAAATTCCTCTTTCTTTAAATAAATTAAATTCAATTATAATAAAAATTTTCTTAGGAATAAAAATCTACCTCAGCTTATGCTCTAATATGGAACCTTTTACATTACAATAAGCTTACAATTAACAACAGAGCCCAAACTTAAATTTAATTTCTATTTATTTTTTAAATATAATAATGAATCCTCAACTAAATAAAAGGTATGCAAACATGTAAGTTGCACATAATGCAGTTTTTAAACTTCTAAATTATAAAATTTCTATTTGTTGTTGAAATATATACATTTTCTCATAGGCTGTCATAACTTGTTTTTAACAGATTTATTTGAGCATACATTAAGACATCACTAACAGGTTAAGTAAAATATAATAAGTATATATTTTGCAAAATGATCTTCTCTAGACTTCATTTCTCTAGCGAACTAACTAGCGAGCTGCAGACACTGATGACTTGACTGAGGTAAATTAAATGCTACGTGATTTGTTTTCGATGTCTTTCCGCAGTTGAAACACTGATTGAGTGATTACGTGAGGCATGAGATGTTCATTCGTGTTTATTTCATGTTAAAAACTAGTTGTAAAGAGGAAGGAATGATCGCGCTCCGTGCTGCAGTTTGAACTAAGGCGTTTATACAGCGATCTGCCGTGCTATCAAAGAGCCAAAACGGCATTTATTGTTTGAATTTCCTGGAAACAATGACAATTTGAAAGATGATACTTTGTTTCTTATCAAAAGTAACATAAAACTGGAAGTTTCCAATGAAATTCCACTCATGCATTGGTTAAAACAATGTTGTACGTGTTCGGCACACATGCGCACTGAACCGTACTGTTACAGCCCTTATATTTTCTATTTCTATTTTAATTTTATAAATGAGATATATAAATGCTATATACATACATAATTCATTCATATATATTCCAGCATGACAATGACCCAAAACACATGGCCAAAGCAACACAGAAGTGGCTCAAGAAGAAGCACATTAAGGTCCTGGAGTGGCCTAGCCAGTTTCCAGACCTTAATCCCATAGAAAATATGTGGAGGGAGCTGAAGGTTCGAGTTGCCAAACGTCAGCCTCGAAACCTTAATGACTTATAGAGGATCTGCAAAGTGTAGTGGGACAAAATGCCTCCTGAGATGTGTGGAAACCTGGTGGCCAACTACAAGAAACATCTGACCTCTGTGATTGCCAACAAGGGTTTTGCCACCAAGTACTACGTCATGTTTGCGAAGGGGGTCAAATACAAATTTGACTCATTAAAATGCAAATCAATTTATAACTTTTTTTAAATGCGTTTTCTGGATTTTGTTGTTATTCTGTCTCTCACTGTTCAAATAAACCTACCATTAATTATAGACTGATCTTTTTTTTGTCAGTGTGCCAACGTACAAAATCAGTAGGGGATCAAATATTTTTTCCCCCACTATATATATATATATATATATATATATATATATATATAATTGTTATTGGATAATTATATATTAAAATATACATTCAAATATATTTTAATATATTATTATCCAATAATGATCCTTAATAACAACAACTGTAAAATAGTTGTATTTTGTTGTATGACAAGTTTTATTTTATGATAAGCAAACCCAGACGTTTTTAATTACAACATGCATAATTCTTTATGTAATGCATAGTTTATTCATTGTCCTCTGAAACCTTGATCACTGTTGCGCTCCATTACACAAACAAGATGGATCAGAAACAAATATGCTCTGAGGGAGGAAAAACGTCATCATTTATGAACATTTATAAATAAGGGTCTTAACTCTCCATAAATATGCACACAGTTTGCCTCTGATTGAACAAATATATGTACTATAATAAGGAAGGTCATCATCCTCCAGATGAAACCGATCTCTTGAGTGTGTGCATGCTTCTTTTTGCGTGCCCGTGTGCGTGTCGAGTTGATTAAATCTGTGAATAATGAAGCGTTTTCCTTTAATCGTTGAGACAAATTGCATTTATTGAAGCTCTGGTGTTCCTCAAACTCAGCAGCAGCCTATAATCAGTGTTATCAGTCCTCTTAGCCACTGCCTGACTCATTGGGATTAAATGAGCGTAGATCAGCTCAGCAAGTTACTTCCAGACCCCTGAATCCTCATCTAATGTTTCAGGGCACAAGATAACGTCAGCAACATGTGCTAGAGTGAATGTGTTAAACTCCATTCTCCTGAAATAAAGAGTACATGAATTGAATAAGTTCCATGTTTTCTAAATTCTCTACACCAGATCTGGCTTTTGTTAGGTGTGTTATTAATAGAGTGTGTGTTCTGTTTAGGACCCAAAAGAGAGGCTGGGATGCCAAGTTCAGACCGGATTCACCGACATCAAGTCCCATACGTTCTTCAGAAGCATAGACTGGGACCAGGTAGGCAAACGTGGCTTTTTGTCATTTTTTTATATATGGAAAACATTAAACATTTAACACAGCCCCACATCTTGAATAAAAATTAAAAAAAATACTAATATAATTTAATTGATGATCCTGATTAAAAAAATAGCAATAAAATATTTCCATCACAAAAGTTTTTCAAATTATATATATATATATACAGACATGGTCAGAATCGTTGGTACCCTTGGTAAATATGATCAAAGAAGGCTGTGGAAATAAATCTGCATTGTTAATCCTTTTGATCTATCATTAAAAAATTCACACAAATCTAACATTGGATAATAAGAATTTAAAATGGGGGGAAATATCATTATGAAATAAATGTTTTTCTCTAATACACATTGGATACAATTAACGGTACCCTTTTATTCAATACTTTTTAAAACCTCCATTTGAAAAATAGTATAGGAGTTTTCTCCTATAATGCCTGATGAGGTTAGAGAACAGCTGACAAGAGATCAGAGTTCATTCCTTCATCCAGAATCACTCCAGACCCTTTAGATTCCCAGCTCCATGACGGTGCTTCTTCTCTTCAGTTCACCCCACTCATTCTCTACAGGGTTCAGGTCAGAGGACTGGAATGGCCATAGCAGAAGCTTGGTTTTGTGCTCGGTGACCCATTTTTGTGTTGTTTTAAGTTTTTTTTTTTTTTTGTTTATTGTCCAGGTTGGAAGCTCCAAACATGGCCCATTATAAGATTCGTAACAGTCAGTCACATTTAGACTTTTTTATCTGTTGGTATTTGATATAATCATGGATGCCATGTGTCTAAACAAGATGTCCAGACCTCCAGCAGAAATATAGGCCCACAACATTAGAAATACAGCAGTATATTTCATTGTACACATGGTATACTTTTTATGCCTGTGTTCACCAAACCCATCTTGAGTGTTTGCTGCTAAAAAGCTAATTTTTAGTTTCATCTGACCATAGAAGCCAGTCCCATTTGAAGTTCCAGTCGTGTCTGACAACTGAATATGCTGGAGATTTTTGGTGAAAGCATTTTCTTTTCTTGATTTTTTTTTTCCTGATGTAGGGGCTGTTTGATCATTTCTTTTAAGATGTTCTGAGCCCGAAACTCAATCTTTTTCTGCAAGTCTCCAGCTGTGATCCTTGAAGAGTCTTTGGCCACTCAAACTCTCCTTCTCACCGTGCATTAGGACGATATAGACACATGTCCTCTTCCAGGCAGCTTCATAACATTTTCTGTTGATTGGAAATTCTTAATTATTGCCCTGATGGTGGAAATGTGAATGTTCACTGCTCTAGCTCATTTCTTAAAGCCACTTCACTAATTTGTGAAGCTCAATTATGTTTTGCTTCACATCAGAAATATATTCTTTGTTTTTTCTCATTGTGATAGATGATTCATTTGGAATTTGGCCTTTGTTTCTATGAATTTGGCTGGATAATTTCATATTCATAATTGCGGTAGTGTGCTCAAAGAATTTCTAGGGGTACCAGTAATCGTGTCCAACATGTATTTGAGATTTTTTTTTTTATTATTTCATAATGATATTTCCCCCATTTTAAATTTGTATTCTCCAATGAAAGCTTAGATTTTTGTGATTAAAAAGATCAAAAGGATTAATAATGCACATTTATTTTCACAGCCACCTTTGGTCATATTTACCAAGGGTACCAACAATTCTGACCACGTGTGTATATGTATCAGCTTTAATGCACTTGTCAAAATAACAAAAACGGTCAAATCACAAAAGCTTAGGTTTTCAGTATTCAAAATATAATTGAACTTAAAATCTTGACAGGATTGGAAGTCAGGATCAGACATAAAATAATGTCTTCTGAGTCATACGTGTGAAAATTGTAGTCTGGCTCGAAGGAGATAGGATTCATGTTTTTGTGGCAGTTTTTCTGATAATTATAGTATAATACAATTTATTACCTTAAATTGTTCTCAGAAGCAAAATCTTATTTAGAGACTTATGTTAGCAATAATGGCAGTTGCTTGGCTGGATCTGATATTTGTACTTTTTTTCTTACTTAAAATGAGTGTCATCAAACATAGTGTCAGTTTTTTTACAGCATGAAAGTTTTAAGTGTTTTTTTTGTTTTGTTTTTAATAAAAGTTGATATTAAGGTGATTCAAGATGATCTGGTTTAAAGTATTGACACAAACCCAGGCTTTAAGAAGTTACTATGAACAGGAGTAGAAAATACTACCTTTTTTTAGAATATTTAAGCCAGGATTACAGCAGCTCTTTTTCAAAGTTTTTTGAAGTACACTTTGGGAAGAGAGGATGTAATGTGTGGCCACTGATAGTTGGGCGTTATCCTCTGTACCAACAACAGAAATGAAAGAGAATATCAAATGAGATTCAGCGTTTGCTGAAGCGGCACAAGGTTTAAGGGGGATGTTAATTGGTCTGGTATAAATGATGCACACAATGCTGAAACATGAAAGTCAGTGAGAGAGCATACAATATTCAGGAGCTGCAGAAAGTGGTGTGTGTGAGTTTGTAATGAGTGTATTAGTAAGTGTAAGAGAACTTTGGATGCAATGCGGCGAGGTAGAGGTAGACAGATGGGTAGACCGAGAAATAAAGAGAGAACTATGAAAAGAAAGGAATACGTTTAGTTAATAGACTCTTGGTCATGCTGTAATACAGTCTCACACAGAATCTGCACCTGTTGCATTCCGAAGAGAGTTTTAGAAGATTTCCATAGAATTTACACTCCTATCACTCATAGTATGATGTTCTTTAAACATTTAGTTAAATATAATTATTTTGGAAAAATTGGGTAATTTTGTATAATTGGAATTTGAAGCTTCTTTGTAAGCATATTACATTTTTTAAACATGATATTAAAATTGATCCGTTTCTTAATGCGTGTGCGTGTTATTCCAAATAGAAAAAAATACTTGCCTTTGTAATATTTCTACACCTGGATCCATTCTGGTCTGTAACGCCCACTTTTCAAGATTAAGTCAGTTTTTAATGGATAAAATCAAGTTCTGCCTACATTTTTTTTCTCAGAAATGTCAAGTTACAGCTACGATGTTACAAGTTATTTTACTGCCTTTCCTTCACAAACCCAGTTTGGGAAACCTTGATATTAATAATTGAGTTGGGTTAAAAGTAATCAAAAAAGTCTGATTATATTACATAAAATGTGTAATGTAATGGATGGAAATGAGCCATATCTATTTTTTAAATGCATGTTATAGATGAATGATTCAATCATTCTTTCATGTATATGCTTTTTTTTACCTTAGAATTTGTACCTTTCTGCATTTTTTTTATTTCATGTAATTCATTTTATTTAGACATACATCACAATATAGAAGAAAAGATATATCACTACCTGTGTTACATTGTGATATTTGACATCTGTCTTATCTTCAAAATCAGTGCAGAGAGCGTGAAAACAGCATGCATATTCAAAAGTGCAGAGACAGCAAATTAGCCTTTTTTTCTCAATATCATGTCTTCTTTTCTCTGAGACTCTGTACTTGTACTGTACATCTTCACATAACTGAGTCCTCAGGCAGGCGTTCAGCTGCGATCTGTTGCGTTTTATTAGCTGTAATTGCGGTTAGCGTTGGCTGGTCGTGTCCATCATGTATTTCCTGATGAGCTTTCAGAAGGTCTGCATCGTGGAAAGAAATGATATGCTCTAGAGTTCTGTCACTAACGCACTATGCTTCAGATGCTGGGATTTTCCGACACTTTACTAGCGCAATGGATGAGTTTGAACACAGACTCACACACGTGTAGCTGCTGTTCTATATGTGGAATCAATCTCCTGAGCTCCTCTAATGAACGGGGTTGTGTTACACTTGTTGTTAATTGCTCATGAATGAATGAAGACATTGATTTGATGCTCAACCGAAAGCATGTTGCCTGTCTAAACTATTAACACGTCTACCCTGGTATACATGTTTCAAGTGGATATTTTCGCTGATTCTTCTATAAGAGTTTCTTTGCAGCATGATGTATCTTTCAGCTTGAACTTTCCAGTGGAAGCTATAATTGCCATTTCAGAAATATTTATTTTGATGATTGATCGTACACGTGTGTGTCTGGCAACTGCCTGTGATGAGTGATCATTTGTCTTTCAGCTTTACCAGATGTTGAAGAAGTTTCTTTAACATACTAATACGCACATAGTTTCTTAAAATATACTATTAAAACACACACACACACACACACACACACACACACACACACACACACACACACACACAGTTTGTCCTCTAGCAATGTTCTGCAGTGGATGTATATGTATCTTTGGGAAATTGCCATTTGTCATTTTCTGAACCTATACATTTCAAGTTATGTATTTTTTTGTACCTTCTCTGGTGGAAATCAAATGTTGTATTTTAATAAAATAGCAAATATATTTTGTCAAGTTAAGGATAACTTTAATAGCTAGCATTTAATGTATCCATTCTATGATATTCTTTTAGATTTTGTTTGCACAATTTTACAAAATCACAGCATGATATGGATATGACGATATATGTATATGCCAAGCAATAATAAAATCTATAAATAAATGTGTCTTTATCATGTTATATTTCATATCAAATGTGCGTAACTAACACTGTTATTCTTGGTAACAAGGACAGTTGACAGCAGTAATTACAATCCTTTTTGTGTAAAAATTATATTTTTTAATTGTATTAAATAATTTAGATATATAGTTTATTTAAATGTGTTAATTATTAATTACATTTATTTATTTTAATGTTACAAAGAAAATAGTAATTCATATTTTTATGGATTTTCATGTTTTAGGATTAAAATATTGTGTCAATGCTTTATATTAATATTATATGAATTATATATTAATGAAATAAATATAAAGCTGTATTTGTTTTATAAAATGTTTAGTTTTTGTTTAAAAAAGCTATTTATTTTAATCTGCTTTTTAAAGAATGAAGGAAATTTTCCAAGACCGTTTTAATGTGAAAAACAAAAAGCAGAGAAAAAGTTCAAAGCTTTCGGTTCGATAAAAATAAGGTGACATAAAATTGCCTGTCATTGAAGTATCACCTATAGCTAAATATTTTATTAAAGCGTGTTGTGACTATTTTGAAAATGTTATGTCAGAGAGGAAGAAGGTGGAAATAGGAAACACAGAAAAAGGCACGGAGTGAAGATTAGTGCGAAGAGAGAAGCTGCAGTGTTCCAGACAGAGGGTGAAAGAGTGGGAGAGCGAGGCTGATTTTGACAGTGTGAGGCAGATTGCAAAAGATAGAGTGAGAAAGGCTTGAATGAGGAGAGGGAAATGATTTTAGACGGCGAGAGACAAAGTGGGAGAGAGTGAGAAAAGGAGAGAGAGATGAATGAGAAGAGGGAGGTGGACTGAGACGGTGAGAGACAAAGTGATAGAGAGCGAGCTGAATGAGAAAGCAGGGGGTAGACTGAGAGACAGAATGGTACGGCTGGTGTAAAAGCTTCTCTCCGCTCAGACAGATCCTCTTCACACCGTCTGCAGTGTGGGCCCTGGAGGGGAGACGCAGCACAACTCTCACTCTCAGTGACGGCAGCTTGTAAAGACAGATTTAGCAGGGGAGGCTGCACAGGAAGTCTGCATCTGAAATCAGTCCGACACAAGAGGCTAGTTTTGGAACTGGTGCATGTAGATCCTCAAGTGGGTAGAAATTGGTAAAAATTTTCTTTCTAATTTGTCTTCTAATTTTGAATTTGGAAACTTATTTGGCAACAAACAAAAAAAAAACAGTAAAATGGGATCCAAAAGCCTGAGACCACTTTGAAAGTGTGAAAAACTTGAAATGTTATTCTAATATAACATAATAATAGCTAATTTTTAACTCTCAGACTTTTGGACCCTACTAGCTTTGTTACTTGCACAAAAAAACAAAAAACATTTTAATGTTTTTGTAACCTGATTTTGTAGTTACAACATCTACCTGTCTGGACTATGCTAACCATCTGAAGGAGCACTTGAGAAAACTACACTCAGACATCACAAGTCAAGTTTAGAACCAGACTTGGAGTCCGTCTCACTCCTCACAAATGAAAATCAGAGGGTCCTCAGCTCATGTCCACATGTCCACTCAATAAGAGGACAATTAGCTTGAGTCTTAATCAAGTGGTAAAAAAGAAAATACTGGGGATGTGCAACAGCGATCGAGTACTCAAGTCCTCGGCCGTGACAGCGATGCTAGATCATTTAAACGATGATCGTGGGAAAAAAAATCTGATTGGTTATAGCAGCACTTTGGGCGGCACCCTGAGCTCTGATTATTTCGCATGCAAGCGTTCAAAGTATAGACGTGATTTATATATATTTGTTCAACAGTATGCATACTTCAATTAAAATAGTTTTCGTACATCGAATGGCTTCGAAAACACGCTGGCAATTTTAGGAATCACTTGATAATGTAGATGAAAATTATAGCACAAATCTGACATAAACATTAATGACATAAGCACTATAATGAGAACTTTATAGGATGGGAAATCTATAATAAATCCTCTCCTTGTCTTTGTCTCAGTGCGCTGTTGAAAGCGCATCATGCTCTCTCTCTCTCTCTCTCGTGCGCGCATTTCTGTCTCTCTCTCTCTCTATAGCGCGTAACTTAAAGTTAACTGGCATATGCATCCTTTTGTGCAGATACAAGTTGTAATGTTACATCTATGTCATGTGTCTAAGTTATCTGATTAATATCATTGGAAGTGTCATAGAATGTGGTTCAGTTTATTGGCATACAGTCAGCTTCACCTCAGGCAGCTATTCTTTTTTAGATGCTTCTTTTTTTAACATTGCTGCATCATAATCATAATCTAACATCTAATCATGTGTTCATGTTTTCATAGACATGTCATATTTTTATTTTTAACATTCATTTTCATAACAGTCTTCAGATATTTTAATTATCTCCATTATGGCCCTGCCCCCGCACACGCCCCGCCCCCCGAGTACTCGGTTAATCATTTTTTAAACCTATCGATTGTCAAAATAAGTAATTGCCAATAATGCCCATCCTAGAAAATACTAAAGACGTCACGGGCTATTTGAGATAGTGTGAGAGCATGATAAATGCATTAACATGCTTTACGCCTCATAGTCTCTGGATCATTGTGTGTGTAACAGAGCAATTGTTATTAGATAAACAGAATTACTGCATCTTCTTTGTGAATCCTCGCACAGAATCATATATATATATATATATATGACTACCTTACTGTCTATAAAAAGTCTAATAATATTGTAACACTTAAAAATCTTTAAATCTTTGAATTCACATTATATTTCTACAGTATAAAACCATTACGCCTATGGAGAGTCCCGTAAGAACCATAAAACCAACATGTGTGTGTGTGTGTGTGTGTGTGTGTGTGTGTGTGTGTGTGTGTGTGTGTGTGTGTGTGTGTGTGTAAATATATATAAGTAACACATTGAATTAAACATGTACATTTTAAGTACAAAATATTCAATTGTATTGTCATGCAAAACATACTCCAGTAATCTTTGCTTTACTTACAACTTTGAAAACAATTAACAGTGTAGCTAATCCTATTGTTTGTGGATTTCCTGTTTTTCTTATCCACAGCTGCAGTTAAATCAGTGTCTTTTCTCATGTTTATGGAAAGACACAACTGTAAATCAGAGTCATTGTTTGGCCTTAACAGATTAAGTCTTAAAAGCATCGAATCATTGTAATTCAAACCTTGGTTTGCTTTTTTAAAGTGGTGAATAGAAAGAAACAAGCTTTTCTCTTTTATTCTAGAACACCGTCAGAACAGCCGTGACATGCTGTCATGGGGATCAGACAATGAATGTGCACGCCTGTGGGATTTTGATTTCAGCCAGCTTTGCCACTGCTGTTGTATGAATGTATTCATAATAATTATCCATTTCTGTGACAGCAGATATCTGTGTATGTGTGAGAGAAAGCTAGTTTGACTTTGAACACTGTTTTTCTTTTGTTCTCTTCTGGAACATACTTGAGGAAAAAATGGTTAAAAGATTGTATTTATTAAAGATGTCTTTCACATTACCACAGATGGTCTTAAAGTGATGGGTCACCCCAAAAATTAATTCTGCCAATATATACTCAACCTCATGTCATTCCAAAAAAAATTGTCTTCAGCTGACACAATCTTATTTATGAATGAATGAATTTTTTGTATGGCCTTTACCTTTTTGAAAATATTGCATTTTTTGTTCTACAGGAAAAAAGATACCCAGTACTGATCACAGATACACAAATACAAATCTGGAAAAACATGGTGATAGAATTTAAATTTTAGGTGATCTATACCTTTAAGAGACATTGGTCCTGCATTTGTATGACTGGTATTAATATCTGCATCTGTTGACCTCATCCAGAGTCAGGACAGATTAGCATTTACATTACAAATCCAATATGGTCACATACATTTCCAATGTGCATTTACTGTGATCAATCGATATCCGTCTGTGATGCAATCACCAATAACACATTAATGTCAGGTGTAAAGGGAGCCATAGCATCCCACTGCAATCAGCACCATGTCATCCTAGCAGATTACTAGTGAGTTTATGATCATTTAGTCACTGAGAGGATGATGCCGGACCCTGACAGAGAGACTGAGAGAGCGGCGGGAAGGGAGAACCAGCGAAGGAGCTGTGTGGGTAATTGGTTTTCTGCTACAGAGACAAGCGTTAGCATCTTCCGCCAGGAAGGTTGCAGCCAACTGCGTCATTCCTGACTCTCTGGAGTTAATGGCCTCGGGAATAAAAAACACACACACCAATCGCTGGGCACCAATTAACATCTCTTTTTCCCCAGTGCGCCATCTTTAACTCTCTGTTATGTCTCTCTCTGCTTTTGTTTTGCCAAAATACTGTAAAAAAATAATAATATTATGATTTAAAATAACTTATCCATTTAATTACGTTATAATATTATTATAGCCATTACTCCATTTTTCAGGGTCACATGATCCTTCAAAAAATCATTCTGATTGGGTGCTCAATAAACATTTCTTATTGTTATTGATGCTGAAATCACTTGTGCTGCTTAATATTTAGTATTTTTGTAAAGCATAATACATTTTTCCAGGATGTTTGATTAATAGAAAATCCTAAATAACATACATTTATTTGAAAGTTAATTTAAAGTTTGAAAGTTGTTACTTTTGTAACATTGTAAATATATTTACTGTCAATTTCGATCAATTTAATGCATCCGTGCTGAAAAAAAGTAAAAAATATGACTGACACAAAAGTTTTAAAGTGAAGTGTATACAGTGCATTAAAACATAAATTATTTGGAAAATAAGAGAAAAGGGAACGAAAGGGAAATTGAGACCTAGCAGGCTCTAGTGACTTTGGCCACATTTAAGCATCCACCTAGCAATGGCCTAGTAACTGCATAGAAACGCATAAAAAACCACCCAGAACATTTTGCCAACCACATATCAGTGTGATTTGCACAATAACCACTCAGAGTTTCTTTAATAAATGTAAAAGCCTTTTGACAGAGCAATACAAGAGACATTAAGCTGGACTCGTGAATTAGACTAAATAAAGAGAGTGAGATAGTAGTGAAAGGAGAGAAGAGAGGCCATCTGTTCCAGTTTGTGCAGATCGGCATGGAGTGGAACACAGCAGGATCATGTCCTCAAAACACACAGTGAATATTAAAGAGGCAAAAAGAGTCCAAACGTGAAAACAAACCTTATCTGACCTGTAGTGTCGATGTCCACAGAATCTGTCCATTCTGACAAGTGCTTACCATCAAACCGCTACTATACAAAAAATAGCACGTCTCTTTCTTTCTTCTTTCTGCCCTCCATTACTTCTCTCCTTGTCCCTCTCTCCTTTATTATATTTTATTAAAAACACTGAAGTACTTCAAGACTCATGCAAACTAAAGTGTCCCTAACACAAGGGCCATTAGCCCTATTTCAGTTCATTTCAGAGTGTTTTTAATGCAGTGATTAATGGAATATTATTCATTAGTGGCCTTGAGTGAAAATCAAAAATGTCTTGTTTTTTGTGGTTTTATTTTAAAAGCGGATGCCACGTCATTTATGAAATCTCATAAACATTAGTATATATGAAATGTATGTTTTTACATATGAACTTGCTACCTAAATTTTATCAAAATGATGCTTCCTTCCACAATAGAGTTGAAAGAAATGTTGACCATTCCATACCAAAAGTACCAATAAAAACCCTATCATTCTAATTTACTATGTGCTTGTTTACCCAGGAAGTTGCAGTGGTCACCAAAGCTAAATTTGAAAGGAGTCATGCATAGAGTCCATTAGGGTACCATGTGGTTAGCTTAGCAACATGATAACAATAGAGTCTATTGTTATTAATTGTAATTTTATTCACCTGCATTGACTGCTATTTATGTTGCTGAAAGGCCTAAAAAAAAAAAGCCTATTTAGGGCTCAACTAAAAGGATTTGTTTATTTTGGCTCAATCATGCCAGTAGTTCAGTTTTTAGTTGCCCTAGATGGCAAAATATTTCTTTCCTTAGCTTTTCAACATTCTGGGAACACTATTTCGATTCACTCATAAAAAGAAAGGTTCCAAAAGGAGGTTTTCACAGTGATGCCATAAAAGGCAGGTTCCCCACAGAACCTTTCAGTGAAAAAATCTTAGTGTGAAGAACATTTAAAAAAATTTTTTTTAAATCGAAAGAACATTTCCCCACTTTGAAGAACGTTTTGTGGAATGGATGTTAAAAGTTCTTCATGGAACCATAGATGCCAGAATCGTTGCTTTTAAGAATGTTGTTGAACTCTAGACAGTGTAGCCAGCAAGGTTTTGGAAACAAGAGCTTAAAAAAGCAAGTTAATCAAATAGGCTTTTCTGATCAGGGGTCTTGATATTGTAATGTTGGTGTGGAACTAATTGTGTTCTAATCAGTAATTTTCTCACTTTTCTCCTCTAGCTTGAACAGAAGCAGGTGACGCCACCATTCAAACCTCAGATCACAGACGACTACGGTTTAGACAACTTTGACACGCAGTTCACCAACGAACCCGTGCAGCTAACACCAGATGACAAGTAAGTATTGACAGATTTGAATTATGTAAAGACAGACTGGCATCTCCTTGCACACCGTAACATCTTCCAAATGTTACGGTTCCAAGTCAGTCGTCACTTCTGTGGAATCCACCTCGAGAGCGATTATGTAATAATTTAACGACTTCAAAGTTACATGACTGCAACAGCAGAAGATTTAGGCGTTTAATAACGGGGGTTTCCACTCAGCTTGATTCTGCTGTTCAGGATGGTGAGGTTTATGTCTAAGATTCCCCTTCAGAAGTGAGAGCGAGATGAAGTGAAATGGTTTACCCATCTGGAGGCTATCGTCGAGAGGTGGTGATGTCATATGGAAACATCCCCTCTGGAGTTTCTGATTGCTTTACATTATGAGGTGCACCGAAAAGAGCCACATTGAAAGGGAGGACAAAGAACAGCTCTTAAACGGCGAAAACCTGATGCTGAGAGGCATTAAAAACCTGAGATTCGTGTGGAAACGTGCTTTAATCAGTGTGAAGTGAGTTTCTAGGGGGGCTTTTATGCATTCAAGTCTTTCTTTGCTCGCTCATTCATAAACTCAGTCCTTTTGAATACCGTAGTTATTAACACAAGTGCTAAAATAAGAGAAGGCGTCGTCAACTCGATGCAAAAAATGTGCATTTATTTGATGATGGAGGATTGTAGGTTGACTCATGGCATGTCTGAATACATTTGGGTCAGTTGTTGAGGTCTCGCCCCATTTCTCTCAAGAGATTCTTCAGACATTCCAGTCATTCTGCGTGGAGAACAATCACGCCGGGCTTTGAGACGTATTGTTCTGTAGAGGTGCATTTCTCTGGAGAGGGACTCCAGTCTTCACAATGACTTTTATATCCTGGCAGAATCTGTTATTCTGATTTGATCCATAGAGACAGGCAGTCCTTAAGCTTCTAAAAAGGATTCCTGTTTTCAATTTACATTAAATGCAGCTCTGAAAGAGGACGGCATCTTTGATAAACAATGTGATTTGGTACCATGACTGAAATACATTACATTATCGATCAAATCTGAGAGCTGTTCATTGAAAATAGGGATGCAACGATTATAGATTTTGTCTGAGGAATAATCACGGTTTCACGGTTATTACGATTATTATGCATTTATTCATTCCACAACATAAAATGACATAAACAATCTTTAGATATTCAAGTGTTATTTATTGCTGCCTTTTGAAACAGAAATAACACATTAACCAATAATACAGCACAAAATAATAATACAAAATAAAAAAGTTTCTCCTATTGGAATTGAAAAAGGTGACCTCTGCTCTGTAAATATCCATGACAGTATTTCCCTTTTGCAAATAACAAATGGAAATAGATTTATTTCAGGTATATTTATTTTATACCTGAGGTACAGAACTTGGAAAGATGGTTAAAAAAAAGATGTATATGTATAATTTTAGAGTGGCCTTTTATTGTGTCCAGCCTAAGGCACACTTGTGCAATAATCATGCTGTCTTATCAGCATCTTGATATGCCACACCTGTGAGGTGGATGGATTATCTCGGCAAAGGAGAAGTGCTCACTAACACAGATTTAGACAGATTTGTGAACAATATTTGAGAGAAATAAGCCTTTTGTGTACATAGAAAAAGTCTTAGATCTTTAAGTTCAGCTCCTGAAAAATGGGGGCAAAAACAAGTGTTGCGTTTATAATTTTGTTCAGTATATACTGTTTCTATCTATCTGTCTGTCTGTCTGTCTGTCTGTCTGTTTATGATGCTATATTTTTCTATGATTCTATCTTTCTATATGTTCGTCCATCTATCTAGTGTTCTATCTATCTATCTATCTATCTATCTATCTATCTATCTATCTCTATCTATCTCACTCTCTCTCTCTCTCTCTCTCTCTCTCTCTCTCTCTCTCTCTCTCTCTCTCTCTCTCTCTTATCTGTCTATCATTCTATGATTCTATCGCTTTCTATGATTCTATCTTTTCATCATCCATCCATCCATGTCCTATCATTTTATCTACTGTTCCATTCATTCATCTGAATTTCAATACTTTTTAATTCTAATTCCTTAAATTCAAATTCAAGTTTGATGCAATTGCAATCCTGTTTACTACCTTGATTCAAATTTTATTAGAATTCAGGCATTCTCAGTTCTATTCTGAATGAGTGCAACCCAAGTGCTTACGAATGAGGTCATCCAATATCTTTAGGTGATTTAATATTTTCACTCTCCACGAGAAGCTTAAGATGCACTTCATCGAACTATGAACACTAACTGTTGAGCACAAAATCATTGCAGACTACAAGCCGATTGAAGTCAATTTGTCGGTAAACCTGTCACTCATAATTATCAGAATGCAAGTGGGCTGAAGTCAGACGAACTGACAGACAGTAATCTATAGAGCCACGGCGGGTTCTTAGTTCAATACGAGATTTTCCAAGCAGGCTTCAAAGGAACGCAGCAGCCAGACACTTCAAAAGCAGAGCGAGCTCTGGAAAGGCCTGACGTCCCACACGGTGGAAGAGAGGATGGGGAGGAAGTGATGGGAGCCTTTTTTGTTTGACGGATCTGGCAGACGAAAAAAAGAGGGTGGGGGGTGAAATCTTTCCTTGTAAGAGATTTAGTCTTTTGGATTAAAGGAAAGTGTGTCCAGAGTGGGATGTGTCTCAGAGCGCAGCGGAAAAGGATGAACTGGAATTCATTGCGACTAGGGACACGATTCCCTTTTACATGCTCACACAAACGGTTTATAAAGGAACTTGGATTCCCAATGCATTATTATATAGCTTTGTTGACTACACAAAGTATGCGACCGGTCAAACGTTTAAGGTCAGTAAGATCATTCAAAAACATTTAAAATGTCAAAAAATATTTTTTTTCAAATAATGCTGTTGTTTTTTACTTTACATTTCTTCTAAGAGTCTTGAAAAAATGTTCTGCAAAAATATAAAAGAGCACAAATGTTTTAAACACCAAATCAGCATATCAGAATGATTTCTGAAGAATCATGTGACACTGAAGACTGGAGTAATGGCTGCTTAAAATGTAGCTTTGCCATCACATGAATAAATTACATTTTAAAATATATGTAAATAATTTTAATTGTAGTATTATTCCGTTTATTATCGAATAAATCCTCCCGACCCCAAACTTTTCCCAGTGTGCATTTTTAATGGCCCCTAATAAGTATATTATCTACACATACCTTTCATTTAAAATCATTCCCTTTTATAACTAATTTTCACATTACTTATCTTATGTTTTAAACATGTTGTGTGAAAGGAAATGCTGGTAGTGTTAGAAGTGTTATCGGTGGACTTTGTAAAGTTTTGAAATAGTACAAATTTAAAAATAGTACCAAAGCGTGTTTGCTTTCTGTCTTTCAAATAAGTTTCATCTTGTAATTCTTTCCTGAAGAAACATTTGTGCTGTAAAGAGGCTTGTTTATTTTGGTCAGAATGTCCGTCTTTCAGTGTTTCTTCCTCTACGGCATCACACATTTCCCCCCTGCACTCCCTTTGAAACCTGAGCCTGATATTACGGCATAGAGGTGTCATTCGTGTTATTTTAGGTTTCACTCTTGCTGGAGGCATTTCGACCCCACACACACCCACATACAGTCAAGTGGCCCTCTGGGGACTTTATTCAAACAGACACAGCACAAACACAGTTCGGCACTGATCCCGTATCTGGTGAAATATCAGTTCTTACAGAGCTTGTTATAGAGGAGAATTGTCCTCCACGGACTGTGTTTGACAGAACGTGATAAACGAGTTTTGAATCGGTTCAGCATTACGCCATAGAAGAGGTGGAGCATTATAACAGTGCGGTATCCTCAACAGGCTGATAAAATAGATCAATGGATTCCTGAGGTTCTGAAGAGCAAGAGGTCTGATTTCAGCAAGAATGTTACCATCTCTTTAGACATGTAGGATCACTGCCAGTGCAGAAAATAGCCAAGAGGAGAAAGACGCCGCTGAATTTCTCAATACTCCAGTGAAATTCTGTCTGCCCACTAGTGTGCTTAGAGCCCCCTTTGTGGTTAACCAGCCCCTCGATGCAGATGAAGAAAGGTTGTTGTTGTTTCTGATTGGCAGTCTGCATTTACAGATGTGCTCATAACTTTATATATCCCCTGAAGAATCTGTAAAATGTGTGGCTATTAAAAAAAAAAAAGGATTTTATGCAATCTCACAAAAGTAAATACAAATAAATGAAAAAGAATTACTTATTACTTCCCTGAAGAAGTAACACACCAGACATGTGTACACTATTTTGAATGTTTAGGTATAGTAAGATTTGTTTAATGTTTTTGTTCACTAAGGCTGCATTTATTTGATCAGAAATACAGTATAACAATTTAAGGAGAGACACCCCACATGATTGTAAAGCGCTTTGGGTGTACAACAAAACACAATAAAGCACTATATTAATGCATCATTCATTAAAATAACTATTTTTTTATTGTAATACATTTGAGAAGTGCTGTCAAATTGATTATTCATGATTAATCGCATAAAAAGATTTTACATAATACGTATGTGTGTGTATATTTATATGTTTATATAAATACACACACATGTATATTTTTATAAAACTTCATAAATATATACATGTATGTCTGTGTTTATACAAATATACACAGGACTCACACATGTTAACACAAACTTTTATTTTGATGCGATTAATCACGATTAATCAGTTTGACAGCACTACAGTTTAGCCATTACTCCAGTCTTCAGTGTCACATGATCCTTCAGAAATCATTCTATATGCTGATTTGGTGCTCAATAGATATTTCTTATTATTGTCAACATTGAAAACAGTTGTGCTGCTTAATATTTTTGTGGAAACCGATATATTTTTTTCAGGATTCTTTGATGAATAGAAAATGTTAAAGAACAGTTTGTTTTGAAGTGGAAATATGTTTTCACATTTTAAATATCTTTACTGTCACTTTAATTTCTCTCAAAAAGTTTTACTGACCCACACTTTTAAATATAAGAATGTGTTCCACAAGAAAATAGATATTGTGCAATTTTTTTTGTGTGGAAAAATGTCTTAATTTTCCCAGTCAACCAAGTAGCGAGGAAAATAAATATTCAAATATCAGCTGTATTTAATTAGACTGAAAATAAAAGGTCAAATTGAGCATACTCTTGACAATGTTTGTGAATGTTAGCTGTTCTTGCATTATTGCCTCCTTAGGTTAAATCTCTATATCCCCACTTGAATAAACATGTCAGTTAAATTTAGATGTAGATGTGATGCCAGCAACTATTTTTTTCTTTTTAGCAAGTAAACAGAAATTCAATTCATCAAACTTTACCTCCTTCACTTTTCCCCTAATTTTTGCTTTAAGCCACATTGCGGGACATGTAGAGTTGAATTGTAGCTCTTCTATTAATAATGTTTCTTTCTCTCCTCAGGGATGTGATAAAGAGAATAGACCAGTCTGAGTTTGAGGGATTCGAGTACATTAACCCTCTGCTGCTGTCCAGTGAAGAAACCGTATGAGGGAAGAACAATACGGCTGATGTTTCTCTGCCTGCGGCTCCACAAGACTACTACAGCTGAGTTTAGCTCAGATTCAGACATGCGTCACAGAGAAGAACTTTCCTTAAATCTGTGTTAAAGACAAAAAGCAACACTTCAAGTTTCGGACCCTGCTTGAGTTATTTTGGGGTTACACTGGAAGAAGTAATGACTGGAGGATCTTCAGAAAACAAACTCAGAACTATTCCCCAAATTTCAGCTGTTGATTGTCTTCCTTCCCAGCATCCTCTTTAATTTTCACGCCCATGTTTGTGTGTGTGCGCACTGTTGCGTGGGTAGTTCCTTCAATGCGTGCCTGCGTCCATCAGAGACTACATGTCCCATCAACCCTAGCTAAATATAATAGTTCTAACTTAATGTGCACTTTTATTTTGTTCGATTTTTTATTTATTTTTTTGGATTCTCTTTAATCTTGTATGAGGCACGTCCTCAAGCGAAACAAGAATGTATAATGTTTAAAGGTAAAAAGATAAGTTGTATTATAGTGTAGGTAGCCAATCGAAGAATTTATGATGCCTTCTATGATGCAAAGTGGCACATTTTAATTCATGACCATGATGGTTTCATCCAAAGTGGGTAGCTGTGCTTCAAACCGCAAGCTTTTAACCAGCCATGTTGGTTTTACTGAGTAAATGGGAGATAAAATGTGTTTTTTGAAGAAGTGCCTCAAAGATCCAAAATTCACCATGCTCCAAACTGCTCTGAAGTCCATGTTAGATTGGAGTTGTTTGCAACATCCAATGAGAAAGTGGGCTATAGGTGTTATTATTATTATTATTTTTTTTACATAACACTAACACACTGATACATATGTTGAAACAAAACATTAAAGTTAGACACTGAATGATCACAAAGCCCAAATACGTCAGACCAGCAGCAATATAACCAACCTAGGTTTATTGGAAAAACATTCCTCTATCCATGTTTTTGTGCAAATTGTTGTTATTGGGCATATTAACCAATTACTAAGGACTTTTTTTGCACAGTTCCTTACACAATATTATGTTATGACCTCAAAAAGTTTGTATGGTGCATGATTTGTAATACATTTTAAAATTTGCACCACATAACCTGCTCCATATGTATAGTTTTTCCCACATAGTAAACTTGCTCGGTAGCTCACCCGGTACAGCATTGCACAAGTCACAATAAAAGAGCTTAAAGACTTGTAGAAACTAGCTAAGATCACTCACGTTTGCTTCAATTAGATTTAGGGTCATTACATTAATTTTTAAATGCTATAGAGTATTAACCTCACCGGAAATTTCATTTCCGAACCACCGCAATTACAAAAAAGCAACCAACATAAAATGCTGCCAGATTTACATTAATCTAGCTCAGATAAAACTGAATGTGCTTTTAGCATTTCACTTTGAAAGTGTCATGAAACATTCAAAACAACAACATAATATAATTTTAAATCATAAATGTTTTTTCCAATGAGCCTGGGTTTAATTTTACAGTAGAATTCAATACAGCTGCACTCTATATTACTAAAATGGCTGCTCCTCACTCTGATAAGAGGGTTTTGTGTTGTTGTACTCATGTGATCTGTCAATAACGTTCTGTTGAGATGTTGTGGAGAGCGAGAGAACACAAACAAGGGTTTGTACGTCATTTCGCTGGTGTTGTGTGGTGGTAAAATTGTGCAACAGTGATGTGACTGAGTCTCAGATGACCTAAACGCATGGTGGAAGTGTCTTTGCAGTCGCAGTCAGATGCTTAAATTTAACCCATTGCAACACTTATATCAAACACAGTTAGTGCAGAATGCTAATCTTACTGTATATCATTCAGTGACAGGTTGTATTCGGAATGGAGTTCTAGCCTACTACTTTACTTGTAGAATATACTGTATTCTGTCTACTATTTTTATTAATAGTAGGTGAAATGATTGTCAATATTCCACGATAAACTCTACATTAGTAAGCTACACTGTCACGTTACCTTGTGATGTTGCATATAAGCAACTAATAATGACTATTTTGAATTTTAAAATCCATTTAGTGTAAAAATGCTTTAGTGTTTACACTAGGCAAAATAATTAGCCAAAAAAAAGAGTTGGAAATGGAAGATTAAGTTGTGTGTATTGCATTATGGGATATGTTATTCTGCGCTGTGTGTCTTGGCAAATGTAGTAGGTCATCTGGGTATCCCGTGCATACTGTGCACAGTATACATACTGCAGAGATCGTGAGAGTAGCATGTTAATTGCCGTACACTCCTACACACAACTAAACCATCATCTCTATTTAAATTCCAGGCCACACAAAAAAAACTCTTAAAAATGAACTTCAAAATCCGTAATTTCCCTTTAAAGAGAAAAACAGCCAATCACAGGCTAGCTTGACTGATTAATCCCTCACAGTGATAAGGTATTGTGTTATTAAGCAACTAGATGTTTTCTATCTTCCATTTGCATTTAATCTCCAAGTTAAATTTTTTTATTCCCCTCTTTTCCTGAAGAGCGAAGACGACACTCTTAGATGTGAACGCTTTGATGAAATCAGACCTGTATGAAGAATTGCTGCCATGTTAACAGGATTAATTAGCTGCTTTTGTGTCAAACAGTAGCGAGATTAGCAGATGGGCTAAGAACAAAGAACGGCCCGGGAGATAACAAGCGTGACGACGTGACGATAACGAGGCAGAGAGCAAAGCCAGATTTCCCCACTGTTTCCAGCTCTCTTGTGAATAGTTGGTACAAAAACAGGCACAACATTTTGATGAACTCCACTATTTATGAATGATTGTGACAGGACCTTCAGGTGAATGCAAACTGCCAAAAAGTGGCGTTCCAGTATAGTTTGACAGGGCCATTGCTAGTGCAGAATGTCAGGTTTTTAAGGTAAAGTTGTTCCTACACAAAATTTGCTTCATTTTTATTCCTGTACACCAATGATTATTTTTACAACGGTATGAGAAACAGGTACTATGGTATATTACAAAGGACCAAGTAATAAATCATCTTCATCGACCAACAACTAAATTTTCCACCAGCTTGAGCTAATGAGAACCCACATGAAATGGTGTCAGATTTATGTTTGGGGTTTTATTCATGTTTATTTTTGAACTGGAATGAGTTTGGCATAGTTGTAAATATCTGTAATTTAACCCTTAAAATGTTCACAGAAAAAAAAGAAATAAATCTGCTTCTGCATCATTATAAGAGATATCTCAATCCAGTGTCCCAGCCGCTAGTCTCAAACTTAGAGCCCAAGACTGCAATAAAATTAAAGTTCCTGTCCCTGAAAACATTTTAAGCAAGACATTTCCATTATTTACCAACTTGCCAAATACAAAAGCTGTCGCAAGCTGTTTTCTGCTTTTTTTGTTTTGTTCTTTCGTTATGTTGAGTCCAAAGCAAATGACGCTCTTATCAATGTGCTACAGGGGAATACTTTTATATTTGAAGTGTTTGTTTTATAAATTATTGTAAATGAAAGCTCTAGTAGAGTTTCTGTGGACTGAGGGTGGGAGAGAGAGATGTGAACATGTCTTTGGTTTTATGAAGTTAAGTCTTAAGCATCTTAGATAACAACTGTAAATCAGTAAATGTTCATTGTACTGACTTCACATTTCCTGTCTCATGATTTCTGGGTGTGGAGAAAAAAAAGAACAAACACTGGTCTGTGAGAGCACTGTCTTTATTGCACAATGCATATTTATCAATCATAATTTATAAGAAGTATTTCTGAAAATGTACTCGACTTCAGGCCATCCAAGTTTGTTTCTTCATCTCAACAGATTTGGAGAGTTTTAGCATTACATCACTTGGTCACTATTGTTTTCAGTGAATGGGTGCTGTCAGAATGCATGTTTAAACAGCATGTTTAGATCCAGTAGTTGCGAGTAATCCTCAAGTTGTGTGTTTGTAATAAACAATTCCATATTTAAGACATTTTTAATTTCAAACCAGGCTGAAATATGAGTCCCCTATCCATATTATTGCTTTCTCCAGAGAAAAAGGAAGCTGCTCTGAATCAGAGGAGAAATATGCACATATCAAACACAGTTTGACAAGTGAAAACTGTCCAAAACAGTTCTAAATAAGTATCTCAGTGCGGTTTTGATGTGAGAGGACAACAGGGGATGGCCTTTTTCACTGACAGAAGTGTAATTGTGAATTATGGACCAGAAGCGACAGTTTAACGTTAAAAGACTAATGACCGATTTGTTTATTACAAACATGCAGGTTTTTACTTTACAACACATTAGTTAATGGACTTGAATTGTGTGGATTACTTGTAGATTATTGTTTATTTATCAGAAGTTTGGACTCTCATTCTGACGGCACCCATTCACTGCAGAAGATCCATTGATGAGCAATAGGTGTATGGCTAAATTTCTCCAAATCTGTTCTGATGAAGAAACAAACTGATCTACATCTTGGATGTACATTTTCAGCAAGTCTTCCTTCGTGGGTAAATTATTCCTTTCCAGGTCTTCTGGTTAAAATAATCAAAATTTTAAAGAAATACTTTGCAAGCACATAAAGGAAAACACACAATATAACAAAATGTCCTTGTCATCACCAAATAATGTCTTCATTCATCTCTGATAAACATTGTGCAAGATGGCCATCGCATTGTAATTGGGTGAACCTGGAAAAAACAAAACATGTTTTTAACAATAGTAACAAACACACACAATCCAATACACAATAACTTAAGAGAAATCAGTGTTCCTTCCAGTAATATGTTTTAAGTAATAGGTTTGTAAACCCAAACACAAGGGTGTTACAACAAGATCGTTTCTTCTCTTGCACAATGAGCAGTTTTGTGTTGAGCATTTTTGAGTCATTTTTTGATCCCTCACTGTCTCTGAGTAAAAAAAAAAAAAATTTTGGAATAGTGCATGTTGATGTAAGTTTTGGACTGTGGAGAAGCTCTTTACAATGTAGCTGATCCCCTGATATCACTCAAAAAGCATTTATCTGGAAATGCTTCAATAATTTATGCTTCTCATTTCAGATTTTCTCTTCGTATCCAACAATTCTTAACATGCATTTGCTAAAGCCTCACTGTTAGAATTCATGTACTTTTTCTAGGATTGACGATTTTTAAATCATGAAAAGTTGGTGGCTTTTTGTAGCATTTTATAGTAGTATATACAGAAAAGTGAATAAATCCATTTATAGTAATGTACCAGTGTAAACAAAAATAAACCACTGAGGAATAGTTTGTTGTAGTAAGCCGTCGGCTAACAAGCACACATAAACTGCAAGGTCACCAGGTCTCAAATTTGACGTTCCAATGACCGACAGATCCTTTCTCCTCCCCAAACGCTACTCATTTCTGGGCCCATTCATTTGTTTGTGTTCCCTTTCCTTCAAGACTCCTTCCTTTCCACTCTAATCCCTTTTCCAACCCAGATGGCTTGATACTTCCCAGCAGCAAACCTCAAAACCATTCCATGAATCTACGCGTGCCAACCCACCCTTGATTCCCTCCATCAAGATTTCCATCTCTTCACCAGTCTTGCCCTCGGCTCTTATCGACGCCCTCAGAAACTCGCTCTCTATATCTGCGTGTTTCTCTGTCTCTTTCCCTAGACAAGAGCGCTCATTGTGTCTCTCTCACGGGGCTGCCTGTGTTCTGCAGTCTGGCCAATGTACACACGGCGGGCAGAGAGCGGGCAGCGGCGCACTCCAGCCCTGCGCTCGCAACAAAGTGCTGCCTTGTTCTGTGAGGTTCGCCGCTGCCCACCACGCCGAAGGAGTGCTGGTCTCAGACCTCGCAAGAATCTGGTGACTTTTTGACCTGTTTTGATGAATAACTGTCCTTCTTAGTTTCTCTTCCTCCTCTCTTTAAATCCACTCACAGCCGCCGCGTTTCAACAAAGTGCATCCTCTTTCTGAGAAGTGCTCCAAGGTTCATGGGCACAAAGGTTCATAAACAGCCTTTTGGAGTTTGCATTGGGTAAAGATGACAGCAAGGTGAAAATGACATATAAAAGCCTATAGCACTGGTATATGAATTTACAGGATATATAACAGTTCCATTGAGTTTTTTTATTCAACATCAAGATTTAGCTTAAAAAGTATATGAATCTGCAAGGAAAGGTATTAAGTATGCATTAACTATCATGAACTGACAAAGAAATATATTTTTTACAACAATTATTAATAGGTTCAAGTTAATTTCTGCATATACTAATGCATTTTTAACATTCAGATTGTATAAATGAACAGTAACACTTTACAATAAGGTTTCAGTTGTTAACATGAACTAACAATAATTCTACAGCATTTATTAGTCTTAATGTTAATTTCAACATTTACTAATATAATTTTAAATGAAAAGCTGTATTTTTTTAACATGCTTAATGCACTTTGAAACATGAGCAAACAATGAACTATTACATTTCTAGTTACTATAACATTGAAAAAGTATATTAAGTGTTGAAAAAAATAAACTAGAATACTAGATTATACTGTAAGTGCATCTGCAAAGTGTGAAAAACTATTTTTTTGTACTTTATATAAATCACTTATATAAAAAGATTAAAAGTACTAATATTCCATGTAGTCTCTCAATTAATAAGAACTAAAAAGCATGTAATTATATAAAACGATTTTTAAATCATGTTACATTGTAAGATGTCAACACGATTTAGATCAACTTTCCAAAAGTAATTCTATTTAAAACAACCCAAATAACAAAACTCATAATTCTCAAAATGCAGACTGATTTTTAAATGGTTTGCCATAAAGTAGCAGGGTATTTCCATCCGAAACAAACACTGTACTACCTCATTATTGTTTAAGTCCCAGAATTCAGTGTTATGTGTTGTGTAATAGGCCTGCTTTGCATACTTCATACAATCACAGCTGCTAAACGTTGCTATGCTCGTCAATCAAAATAAATAATCGAGTGTTCATAAAGCATCAAATAAATTTAAATCCCATCCTCTGGTCTACATTTGCAGCAATGACATCACATCCAGAGTGAGTTACATAAGCGTGGCTGCGATATCCATCTCGCAGCGCTCCACCAGCACCCAAGGCACAAACACTCAAATCCATTTCATTTAGGGAAAATAAAATGTCTTTCTCCAGCAAATGACTAATTTTATTTTGGCCGTTTGAAAGAGGTGATAGAATGCATGATTCTATTCACCAACACTTCATCTTACAGCCTAGTGAAGCTGTTTTGCCAAGGGGCTCATGAGAGTGAGCGCATGTATGTTCCTGGCTTTACCTAAAGATCCAGCTAAAACATCTCTATTGCCAAAGCTGATCTCAGTCTTCTACTCTCTGCTGTTCCAGAACATGCATCTACTCTCCAGTGAGAGCAGATCACATCCCCTGCATCCTTACTTGAGTTGCTGTTCTACAAAACACCTGAATTCTGAGAAATTCTAATGGCCATCTCAGAAATGAAAACTTGAGTGAAGAAGAAAAAACTTTTGTAATACAATGTAATTTTATTCACAACGATTTCTAATTTGATTATTTGCTAAAACTTCTCTGGCCATTCAGCTGCTAAAAGCAATGCCAAATTGAGGAATGTTGGGATATTGTTGGTTTTATGCATTAGATATTTCTTGGCAGTCACCAAATTTGACATTTTGGGTTGTTGAAGCATTACATGAAATTTATTTTGTTCAATCAACTTTGTGGATTTTTTCACTCACCCTGCAGGAAATGGCATCAGACACATTGGGCAGCACTCCAGTCTTGATCCAGATGCTGCTCCAGATCCTTCTGACCCTGATTTTGTTCCCTGCCCCAATCCAGATCCACTTGCTCTTGAATGAGTTCCCAGCCCTGACTCCAATTCTTCTAGCCCTGATTTTGTTCCCTGCCCCAATCCAGATCCACTTGCTCTTGAATTTGTTCCCAGCCCTGTCTCAAATTCTTCTAGCCCTGATTTTGTTCTCTGCCCCAATCCAGATCCACTTGCTCTTGAATGTGTTCCCAGCCCTGACTCCAATTCTTCTAGCCCTGATTTTGTTCTCTGCCCTGATCCAGATTTACCTGCTCCTTGTTTTGTGCCCATGCTTGAAACTGCTTCAGACATTGTTCTTAGGCGTGACCAAGTCCCATATCCTCCTGCACCTGTTTTTACCCCCTTCCCTGGTCCAGATTCTGCATCCAGTCCCACTCCAGACTTTGCTCCCAGCACCAATCCAGATCCTCTTACTCCCGATTTTGCTCTCTGACCTGCTCCATATTTTGCTTTCTGCCCTGATCCAGATCCACCTGCTCCTTGTTTTGTTTCCAAGCCTGATACGATCCTTCAGATATTGTTCTTAACCATGATCCAGATCGACCTGCTCCTTGTTTTGTTCCCAAGCCTGATACACTTCCTTCAGATATTGTTCTTAACCATGATCCAGATCCTCCTGCACCTGTTTTTGCCCCCTTCTCTACTGCAGATTCCACATCCAATCCTGCTCCAGATCCTCTTGTAACTTCTTGCGTATCTGAGGCTTTCCCCACTTGGTCAAATTTGTCACTCTGTTCGTTTGACAATTTACGATCCTCAACACAATTGGCTTTGTCTTCTAGGTGGCGCTGCGGAGTAGTTTGTATGTCACATACTGACACACTCTCCTGATCAGGTGAAGATGCATGATTCTCTTGATCAGCGATGGCTGGTGGATGACATTCTCCCATGTTCTCAGCAACTGGAGGTTGTGAAGGGTTCTTGACCTCATTCACTGGTGGTGGGTTGTTGAGGAAAGACGGAACGGGCAAATCTGGAGGGGAATTGACATCTTCATCTGCACTACACCACCTCCAATCATTTACTTTTTGTACAGGAGTTGTCTGAAGAAATCGAGAAATTACACAAATTATCACACTTGTGAATTAGACCCTTCCATTAGCAACATAATTTACACATTTTAAACAAAACGTGCTTTTTGGATACCAGCTTTGCTAGTGGCTCTGAAGAAGAGCCAAACAAAAGTATGAAGTCATGATAGCAAACACACCTAAACCCAAACTGACATGTGACAGAGATCCAATGAAAAACAGCTTATGCCAGAAAACCATTATATTTGCATATTTTTCAACAAAAAAACTTAGAGAGACATTAATTTGCTTTTTTAACATTGCATATTTTTTTAAGATAAACACTAATGGAATTATGTTTATTTGGCACTTTAAAGGAAACTAACTATTACATAGAAGTACTAAAGAAATAATACTACAAATGTCAATGACAGGAGGTGCTTATTTGCCTTCAGAAAATGTTGATTGTCACTCTCAGGAGATTAAACTACATATTATATGTTTTATATAGAAAATCTGAATATAAAATATTATTTTTGTAAATGTGACACCAAAAAAAGTCAAATTTAAAACTAAGTAATTTCTAGTAAAAAAATTCCATCAAATAATATGTAAAATTAAAACTTTATTTTATGTCCATAAAATAGAATAAAATCAACAGAATTAAACAGATTTTAATCAGTTTGGGATTTGTACCTCAAATGTTATTTGTTGTATGTTTTTAAGTAATGAGACACCAAAGTGGACCCATTTCATGGAAAATGTCATTTATTAAATAAACATGTTGCCCAGGACAACACACCACAGTTCCAATTCTGGAAAGGACAATTCAGTACTGTCCATCCTCTCATCACCATGGAAAATAACACTGAGCCTACTTTTCCCATGTACAGAGGAAAATCTGAGATTCAAGGTCTCACAGTTAGAGGGTAGGTCCTACTTTTAAAGACCGTGATATATTATATGTAATTCATAAGTGACATTTTGGTGAAGGGAATGAAGTGTTTATGATGTGACGGTATAAGGTCATCTCTAGACCTTACAGTGTTGATTTGCATCTAACATCCATTTCAGGACAAAACGCAGGAATTATTCATACTATATGAAATAGGGTCATGCAATAGTATGAGACTAAATAAATACTACAACGTTATTAAATGATAAGCTGATGTTTTACCGTGGATGAAGGTGGGGGCAGCTGTGGAATACATTCTTCCTGATCAGACTGCAGGGCTGGGCAAAAAGCTCTCAAGGTAAGAGCCCAGAGTCTCTCAACATCATTTAATTCAGAACTCTCCCACCATCTCGCCCTGAAACATTGAACAGAAATTAAGTCAAAATATCTTTACAATATGTTACAGAAATGCATATTATATTATGAAGAGAGCTTAATTTGCGGAGTATTAACTGCCGTGACATTAGTCTAGACTTCGTACCTGCCTGTAGATGGTTTGCTGCTGTCCTGTTCTGCACTCAGACTGCCATTTGACTTTTTGATCGTCGTCTGCTGCTCGCATCTACTCTCCTCAATCGCGGATTTCTTCCTCTTTAGTTTAGACATCGCAGTCATTCAGTTGTAAGCACACTGCATCTCCATCAAACGCACATGGCTTAGCCAAACCATGAAAACTAAGCGGGAGTTTCTTTGAACTGCTTCCGTGTTCGGTCACAAAAGTGTTTTTTGCGTTAAAGCTGCGCACTGATTGCGCAGTTCGAATGACATTTCGTTGCTGAAATGTATGACTTGGGGTTTCTGTTGTTTGATTTTAAAACAAAACATGTACGTTGCGCTTAACTTTAATGTGCTTAAGGAAATGCTTATGTTTTATTAATTCATGTATTCAGTTCAGCATCATTGTTTTATGCTTTTTCTTTATTGGTGTGATTAGCCTACTGTTTTCAAAGCATCAATACATACACATGCAGGCACTAATGGTTTTCAATGTCATCTCTTTTAAATTCATACCTGAATACAGTGTTAGTATGCAATTGCATACACATGTAAACATGCAAATAATTATTAGTATTGTGTGTGTGTGTGTGTTGTTGGTTAAATAATATTATAGCCTATATAAAGTAGTCATGTCAACAAAAATGATAAAAAAAAAATATATAGTGAGAAGGTATCAACAGTAAGACTAACTTCCGTTTTTTGTTAATTGTTTGCTCTAGGAATCTTCTCTCTGTGAGAATACAATAAAAATAATCTATCCTGGTTGACAAATGTATCAGATTCAAATTGAGGGTAATGGGATGATATTGGGATCTTTAGAATAAAAAATACACAAACACTATAACCGGAATGGGCTATAACTGGACATGATTATGGAGTGATGGAAGAAACCCACAAATGCATACTATCAACATCACTGCATTATGAAGGAGCATATGGAGGGGGAAAATAACGTGGTTTCTGGTGGCCACCACTGAAATAAATGATCCATACGAGGTGCCTCAGCTCTGAGCTCTGGAGAGGCTGAGGCAAGGGTTGGAACAGACTCTCTCCTCTGGATGAGAATTCCAGAAGGTTCTAATGCTGACACTGATGGTTCCATAGCCACACAGTGAGAGAGAGTACAATAGCAGATGAGTTTTGAGTAAGTCTGTTCAGGGATGGAGACGGCATCCAGGAAAGAGCGCTTATGTCATTAGGACTTGTGTGAGGCAATGTTGTGAGCCGTAGCCATGGTTCCCTGATGAATGATGAAAAATGTAAAAATAGCGGGCGCTGCCCAAGTCCTTCCAAAAGCAAGCTTTCTCAATGCACTGTGGAAGAAGTGAGGTGGCAAAAGGAGAAAAGGAAAGAGAGAAAGGAGATTAAATAATGGCTAATGTGCTGGATAAGATGTTTAATTCGGCCTAGCTGTTTTGACAAATCCACGGTGTGTTAGAAAAGTTCCCTTAATGTCACATAAGTTCTCGAAAAATCTTATTGAAATTCTCAGAGGTCTCCTTTTCAATATCTTTTAGTTATGATATGACAAATCTGTAAATATGTATGTGATGTTAACAGGGCTATGTATAGGATATGCCCTTTTTCTTTTTCTTTTTTGATGGGATTTTATGCCATGCTAAATAATTGTATCAATTGTCATTTGTGAGAATTATGCCCATTTCCTTCATACATGAATTTATATTGCTGTGCAGCTATTTGCACACCCTTTATCACTACTGTGAAATTATTATATTGATCTGTATAGAGATGCAGTGGTTGTTTTTTGTAAGATCAACCTGGAAGTTCCCTGACAAAAACCCAGTAGATTTTTTCCTTTGGCTTTTGGATTTATGCAGAAAATTATATATGTGACCAATAAAGATTTGATTCATACACATTTTGTTCATTATGATAATCTTCAGAAACATCATCACCATTAATCTTTCAACAAAACTATCAGTCTTTATTTAAAAAATCCCTAAAAGTCAGAACATTTAGAATAGTTTTCAAGAGTGTGATTATAAGCACAATGAGGCAGTGAAAGCGGACTAGTGAGTAGATGAATTTGTTTGGCATGCTGAATAGTAGTTTATCCATTTGTTAGCAACTGTCTTTTTCAAGAAGAGTAAAAGCTATTAAAAAATACAAGGAGGAATTACTTATTTATTTTATGTCATAGAGTAAAATGTGAAAATATCTCGGGCTTGTGTTCACAACAGACGTTATTTCAGGCATTTAACCAAGAACCTTTTAAAAGAAACATTGACATTAGGATGGTGGAATTGGAAATGATAAAATGCCAACTAATTTCCAGATTTTGGCCTATAAAACCATGTCATCCCTGCAGCACTTCCAAGTTTAAATGAACAGAATTGTGGTGCTTTTGTAGAGTGTACTACTATTTGGGTGAAATTTAAGATTGAAAAAAGTGTATATTTTTTGCATCACTAATGCCTCCAAACGGAATTTCACAATTAATAACAGGTTTCCTTATCACTCCCCTTTTTTGCCATAGTCATACCAATTGTTGCTTTAATAGACAAAAACTGGTGAACATTACATGATCTATGATTATTATATAGTGGATGTCATTGTAAGTCTATCCCTCACAGCCTCATTTTCATCCACGTTATATGCAATATGGCATCTAACCTGATTAAAGTCTATTGGCTCGCTAAATCGATAGCTCAGCCGTTATTTGTGCCTTGTTGCTGCGGCAGACGGCTCAAAATAGCGATGAGGTGTCTGCATCATTGCGGCGAATTGGCTGTTTTGAATGATTTGTTTCAATGAATCACCACTGCTCTGTGTGTGTGTGTGTGTGTGTGTGTGTGTGTGTGTGTGTGTGTGTGCACTTTGGATGGGTTAATTGCAGAGCACAAATTCTGAGTATGGGTCACCATACTTGGCCATATGTCACATCACTTTCACTTTTGTCACTTTCAAATAGCAGATTCATTGGTTCTTTTTATGTCATCACATATATGTTGACATCATTACGTAATTGTTCACACCACCAAACTCTGTAATGGTGGCGTTAGCAATTTGACCAATGTTTTGACAGCAAAGCCACATGATTTGCGTACCTGAGGTTGCATATTAAGCTGAGTTGGTGGAAGTATTATCTAACTTAAAAAAAATGACAGACATCACCTAAGGCACTGTTCACAAAATGAGTCTGACAGAGATCTCAGCCAGTATCTATTACCAAACCTCTGCCCCGCCAAGCTGCCAGTATGTAACCGGAGGAGTTGTGTCTCCGGCTTCGGCTCCAGGAGAGATGTGGGCACAGCCTCTCACCAGAATGATTAAGCTGCAGGTCTGCCCTTTCTCAAAAAGGTCACGGCTCTGATGGGTTTGACTTGTCAGACAGCTGGCACAGGTTGCACTGGCAGTGCTGAGAAAGAGAGACTTATGCCCACCACTAATCTGTGTTTTTACAAAGCATCAGCATGTATCACTGCATATAACTCTGCTTCTTAAAATCTGAATAAATGACAGTAATGCAGCACTTATCTTTGGTTTCTTCTTATCTAAGCCTAGCAGATATATTTTGATCCTGTTTGTTAAGAGGGTGGTGGCATAGTTTGGGCAGAGAAAACTGGCTGTCAACAACAACCACACACCAAAACTAATTTAAACCACTCTCAGTGCAGTTCATAACCTTTTAATTGCAACCTACCAAATCAAATATTATTATTCACACCTTTTTGTTCCATTTTTGTCCATCTCTTTTGGAGTAAACAACTGTGTTGGATTTTTATTTTAAATAAATGATTTAGCAAATCATCCCACACTGTTACCAGTGCATGAAAGCAAACATTCGTAATGCGTCTGCCGTTTAAATTGTCGCTGCATAAATTTAAATAAGGTAATTGACTCTTCTGCAATGTAATTACTGCAGACATATCATGACGCCTACACAAAAGACAACCAATCCCAAAACATTTGTATTGTAGGGGTCTGGTTTATAGAAACCTGTTGTTATAGTCACAAAATGGATTTCTATCTTAGCTTCATAAATGTTTTTTTTTTCTACTCTTCTGCTATTTACGGCTGTCTAAATAAAGCTTGTGTTGCTCTCACTCTAACTAGTGTTGATAGCCAACAGAAAGTAATTTTATTCAAGGACCGAAACACTAAAATGTCTAAAGCAAGCAGCCTTAATGGGATGAAAAGAGTTTATGATGTTATTCATTTTTTGATTGTGCCTCCATTATGATGGATGAGTAATATTTGGCCTTCTGAAAAAGGCCGCCCAAGAAAATTTAAAACTCATCCAAAAAGAGTTTCGGTCAGCAGTTCGTGTTCACACCACCCATTTGAATATATTTCCATATATGTGCAAAATGTGAGACAGCAGAGACTTAATGATCATATTTTGGTCAAGCTTGCAGGGCTTTTCCAAAATCCATGACGCAAATCCAAATAAAACTTTTGAAAGAAGGAATCTAAGGCACTGTTAAATAGAAATTCCCTTCTCTCATCGCATTATCATGAAGATGTTAGATCAGATCGCTGATAGACTTTTGTGGAAAACTAAAGCTACAATGTAAAAAAAAATATTCTGAAGTTGTAAAAAAAAAAAAACATTTAACCTTAAAGGAACACTCCACTTTTTTTGAAAATGGGCTCATTTTACATCTCCCCTAGAGTTAAACAGTTGAGTTTACTCTTTTGAATCCATTCAGCTGATCTCCGGGTCTGGCGGGAACACTTTTAGCTTAGCATAAATCATTTAATTGAGCATTAGCATCTCGCTCAAAAATGACCAAATAGTTTCGATATGTTTTCCTATTGACTTGACTCTTTTTTTAGTTACATCGTGTACTAAGACTGCCGGAAAATGAGAAGTTTTGCAAGCGCCGATTTGGCTAGTCTTACTCTCATTCCAGAGTAATAATCAAGAACTTTGCTGCCGATCCATATCAAAATCAGCTGGTAACTTTATGATATAGCTGGAGACCCGAATGAGATTATATTTACTAGCCAAATTGGCTAAAAGTGCTCCTGTATCATTTTCCATCTGTCTTGAATGATGTCAAAACAGAAAATCAAGCTTTAAATAGGAAAAATATCAAAAATATGTGTTCCTTTGTTGAGCGAGACATCTTAGCACTTTCTAACAGTGCTGGCCTGATAGCACTGAAAGCGAATGTCTCACCCTCCCTGAAAATCGCTGAATGGTCCAAAGCCAGGCATCCTGAACGCATGAAGGTGAACAGACCAAATGACCAGAGAAAACATTACTACAATACATCATGTGTCATTCACCGGTGAAAAAACTTTGTTGATGTTTGTCTGCCATAGAATATGTAAATACATATAATTACATTTAGACCACATTAACGATTGCTATCGGGATGTGAAGAGACTTTCAACGATCCATAACAAAAGATTTAGTTTAAGTTTATTTAATTTTTAAAGCACTTTCAAGCACTTTCACTTTCACACTTTCAAAACTTTCAATAACATGGGCACACACAATTTGAAACAGAAATGAAAATCAACAAATTAACACATGTTAATGGCTAAGGAAAGCAAATGAGTTTTAAGGAGAGATTTGAAAACTGATAAAGAAGGTGCCATTCTAAGGCGTTTCAGCCTCGAGCAAGGGATTGTCAATAAGTTAAGGTTGCTAGATCTTAAACTTCTAGGAGGGTTATAGGGTCAGAGTAAATCAGACAGGTATTTTGTAGCAAGATTATGTAGAAATTTAAGCACAAATACAATTATTTTATAATCAATCCTGTAGTTGACTGGGGGCCAATGGAGGGCATTTTTAAGAAATTTAGCTGCAGCATTTTAAACCAATTGAAGTCAAGCTACCTGAGATTTGGAGATACCGTATAATATAGAATTGCAGTAATCCAAACACGAAGTTATAAAAGCCTGGATAAAATATTTTTCTAAAGACAATCACCTATTGCACCTTTGACATAAAAATATTACTGGAGTATGTTTTACAAGAAATACTATTTCAGTGCTTGTTTTTATTATTAAATCATCTGAGTGAAAATTGTTTCTACACCAATCTGTTTTCAGTGTATAGAAATTAAGAACTGGTAACACATTTGGCTCAAAGTGAATGCAGATAAAATGTTATTTATACAAATGATATAGTTTTATTGAATCTTGTTGTCATAGCGGGACTATGTGAAATTAATTTTACACTGAAGACTGATGTATCTTGACCTGTGCATTATTATATTATATTTGAGAGACTGAAATGTTTTGTTTTCTCTAAAATATTGCACTTTTTCTACAAATGGTTGAATCGATGCTGTGCATCAAGGCCATTTGTCCCATTGTGATCTAGCTGCAGTAACATCCCCTTGGAGCTGGAGGGAGCTAATGCAGCAGATTACATTGATCTCATGCTTGCGTTAGACTCAATCTAAAGATAATTATTAATAAATCATTAGCATATGCACAGCACTATAGACAGAAAATATGAATGAAATATGTCCATTACCATTTACAAACAGACACAAAATCAATACATATGATTTAAAAATAAGAGGTGAATATAGGTCACATTATTATTCAAATAATAGCGGATTAATAGTGCTGAATGTCTGCGTGACATAAACCCAAGATGTTGCAGTAGTGGCACACTGAATATTGTTTTAGATAACTGACATTAATTTACAATGAAAACATAATTATGAGGAGAATGATGATGTAATGAGTGATGTTATTATTGCTTGATGTTCTTGACCCAGTTGTTTGATATTATTGGCAAAACATTTCAGCCTGTTTGTCATATCATACAAATATTGTGAAACAACATGTGTGTGTTTATTATTCATGTAGTTCTAGTACTTTCCCAATTCAGTCTGTTGTACTTATTTCAGTCTAGAAGTCTCAGGAAAACCAAAGCTTACAAACTCAGACCGCAGTCAGTCTAAATTAGAGTGTCTGTTTCAGACTCCACCCATCAACCCACTGATTCAACATACTGCCCTGCCTGCAAAATGCTCTTATTTCCTCCCCCCTCAGACTTTCATTTACAATGTTCATTCTACTAATGTACAGCTTTACACACTGTTTGAGGCTTAATTGCAGGCTTATTTTTTAAGTAAGATAAAAGTGGGGCCACCTTGACAACCTGTGATGTGTGATTTAAATTTAATAATTGACTAAGAACAAATTGCCAAAATCCATAAATGGTAGTATTGAAATAGCAAAATGGTTTATGGTAAATCGATGGAAACAAAAATGGTGATATACCATAATGATGGATCTTAGTTTTCATTTTAATATACTTTGGGCAAAACCTTCACATCACATTATTATTATTCAAAATATCAATAAAAGAACAAAGTAACATTGCAAATTGAGAAGACAATCACCTTTACTATTACCATAATGTCATGTATTTTGTTTATTTTTTGTGGTGTTTATTTTAATATTTTAAGAACTGTGTAGTCTTTGTTAGTATTGTAAATGATGACAATCATGCCAGTAAAGCCGTGTCCATAAATTAAATAAATAGCATCTAATAAATCAAAGTTTAATTAATGACTTAATGAATTAGTTAAATAACAGTAATGATGTGATAAATTACTATGAATAAAGTAAAGTTTACAAATAAAACATTAATAATAAAAAGATCAGGTGTTTACATATATAAATAGGCCTAATAATACAAGTACAGTGACTGTGTCTCTACAGCAGTGGGGAGTGAAGGCTGGTTCTTGGAAGAGCCACAGCCTGCGGAGTCAGTCACATTCTTGGCTGGGATTCAATGACTGAGCCAGACACACACAAACACTGAGCGAGAGAGAGAGAGAGAGAGAGAGAGAGAGAGGCTGTGCTCACTGACTCAGTCATACTGAACTGCAGGGGCAGAGCAGAGGAGGCGACGCGCCGTGTCCGGCTGCAGCGATCTCTACTCACAGGGAAAAATACGGATTTAAAGTTAGCGGATTGTGTATTCGACTCCTGAATTTGACGTGGGACAAGTTCGGCTCCCCCGTGGGATAGTTTTGCTGCAACTTGAGCGCTTTTGCTTGTGTTACATTTACGTTTTTGTACGCGTCTGTCTGTGGATATGGACAGAAGAGAGCCCGCTGCAGGGAACGAAGACGCGCCGCTGGAAACCTTCGTCTGAGCGGGGAATTTATGAAGACCCATCAGCCTTCTTGTGCTTATTTTCACAGACTTGGATTTCGAGACGCGGAACCAGGACCTTTGAGTCGTATTTCTCACCAGACGCTTGGTTTTAACGACTACACGGTGCGCGAAACATGGAAACAATAGCGCGACAGAGTTTCCAGCCTCACCCGGGACTGCAACAAACTCTCAAACAGTTTCACCTGAGCTCCATGAGTTCTCTCGGAGGGCCGGCCGCGTTCTCGGCCAGATGGCAGCACGAACTGCTCTTCAAGAAAGACTGCAAAGAGGTCCCGGAGCCCGTGCTGCACCTCCCCCCCATGCAGCCTCCTCCGGTGATGCCCGGGCCGCTCTTCATCCCGTCTGACCGCTCCACCGAGAGGTGCGAGACGGTCCTGGAGGCCGAGACGATCTCGTGCTTCGTTGTGGGTGGCGAGAAGCGCCTGTGCCTGCCGCAGATCCTCAACACGGTGCTGCGGGATTTCTCGCTCCAGCAGATCAACTCGGTGTGCGACGACTTGCACATCTATTGCTCGCGCTGCACCGCCGACCAGCTGGAGATCCTGAAGGTGATGGGCATCCTCCCGTTCTCCGCGCCGTCCTGCGGACTCATCACCAAGACGGACGCGGAGCGCCTGTGCAACGCGCTCATCTACGGGGGGACGTATCCGCCGCACTCCAAGAAGGAGTTGTACGGCTCCAATCGAGCTGGAGCTCACCGAGAAGAGCTTCAAGATCTATCACGAGTGCTTCGGGAAGTGTAAGGGTCTGCTGGTTCCGGAGCTCTACTCGAGTCCCAACGCGCCCTGCATCCAGTGCATGGACTGTAGGCTCATGTATCCGACCCAGAAATTCGTGGTGCACAGTCACAAATCGCTGGAGAACAGGACTTGCCATTGGGGCTTTGACTCGGCCAACTGGAGGGCGTATGTCCTCCTGAGCCCGGATTACACGGGGAAAGAGGAGAAAGCGCGTCTGGAGCAGCTGCTGGATGACATTAAGGAGAAATTTGACTTCGCCAATAAATACAAGCGAAAAGCATCACGGGTGAGCCAGTTTGTTGCGTTTTGCGCTGCATCAGGGTGAACTGTTTAAGTTTTCTTCTAGTGTACTGCAAGTGTCAGATGTCCATGACAAGCCGTTTCATTTCTTTAAACGTTACTAGTTGCTGCCCTAGTAGTAAGCCAATAACGACTACCATCTATTCCAATTTCTTTAAAAACTTTTAATTCGATTCATATTTTGTTATAGTGCCTATTATCAGGTATTTCATTGCAAACTAGAACTTCTTGGCAGTGGCTAGCATTTTTGCTTCAGATGCAAACTATAGCCTTTTCCTATTTCTATGGCCACCTATTTCAGTTTTACCAACTATGTATCAATATTAATTTTGCTTTACTATAAATAGTTCAGCTACTAGTATCTGTGACAATTTTCATAGAATGAATTGAATCATACTCATTTACTAGACATTCGGACTAGTCATTGCATCTTGCAAGTAAAAAAGCAATTGAAACTAGTGATGTAAGGAATTAGAGAAATTGAAAATATTCAACTCCCTTTTGGATTACATTTAGTCATTTTGCAGACGCTTTTGGATTACTTATTAGTAATCCAAAAATAAGTATCAGAAGCATAAAAATAGATATTGTTAAAATGGCTTGCTATAGTCATCTTCAGATGCTTGGAGAAAGGCCAGGGTGTCTGTTCTTTGGTGACACAAACTTCAGACTCAACAGTAAGTAGTTATTTGGCAGATGTACAGTGCACTACTTATAGGGACAATCCCCTTGGCACAACCTAAGGTTAAGCGCTCCGGGGCACTGTGATGATGTCCATGAATCACCTCTGCTAGTATTAAAGCAACAATCTTAAAGTTGGCAGACCCAGAGGTTTAAAGCACAAAGCTACACCTCCAAGGTAAAATGTGTATGTATAAGGTTTTGCATTGACATATTCCATGTAGTCTTAGCTTCCCTAAGCTTGGAAGGAGACCAAGAGTGTCAGTTCTTTGGTGACCCAGTCTTCAGACTCCAGAGACTATCATGATATTGGTTTCCCAGTCCAAATGTTACAACCTGATATCCGGGAGAGGGGTGAGGTGTGGATTCTGCGGGCGGATGTTGAGATAGAGTAGCCGTCACAGTGGCCTAAATGTAATGGCATGAAATATTTAACTTGAGCAGACTAATGAAAAAAATCACAGATAGCATTTCTAGGCACTTTCCACATGCTGTATTTAATTGACCAGTAACTAACCCCCAGTGTAATGACCTCTGTCCCATTGGCCTTTACTGTAGATACAGTGCTGAGTGTGTAAACAAACAATCATTAAGAGCCATTAAAGGCCAGGGCGCTTAGCTTTCATCTCTCTGTCTGTCTAGTGCTTGTTTTTTAACATCTCATTCCTCCATCTGTTTCTCTCGAGCTCAGTGTGATTTACACATGTCCCACGGCAATGGCGTCATGTTATGGTAATTCCGAAATGGGTTGTTTAGCTATCACAGGTACTTGACAGTGGATGTGTTTTTAATGATCGGGCCATTGAGGGTTTAATCATGGGACTGCCGAGGGAAAATATTATGCTCTCTGAGCTGCACTCCAACCAAGTTTGCTGCTTAAATATGCATCATAAAGTTTCATTTTGGGCTATTTTTAGAAGGAATAATCTGATAAAGCAGTCTCAGGCTGATTGTTTTATGTTTATCTGCTTTGGGTTGTCTCCAGTCTCGGGTTACTCGCATATGTGGCGGCTCTTCTTACCCTTGGGGCTCTAATGCTTGACTCTTGCAGCAGACAGGGTCCTGTTTGTGAAGTAGAGGATTAGAGGAAAAGTTTTCAGTAGTACACACACACACACACACACACACACACACACTCAATGAATGGCAGGCCTGGTCATTTGCATGAACTGTTTTCCTTGAATGGAGCTGATGATGCAGGGATTGGAGTATTGTGGTGGAAACGGAATATGAACCAACAAAGAGGTGCATTCACCAACATCTCCTCCCTCCCATCTCTCTCTGATCAGCCCTCCACCTCCTCCCCCACCCACTAGCTCTTACCCAGTTACTTTCCCTGTATGAGTGGAGCGCGAGAATGTAAACTTAGTCCTGCGCTCCAGCGTGTTTACACACATTTGCCGTTTACTGTCTCTTTTTGCACCGACGATGTGTGTTATAAGTGTGATTGAATGGACCCTTACGGTGAATGATGTTGCCTCGTTAACATCGAGATGTTTCCCTCTGTCTCAAGTGAGACCAAAATGTCCCGGAGCTCTCTGCATTATCACATTATCAGACCCCCCACAGCAGGCTTTTATTCCTCTCAAGAGCTTTCCTGCCTCTCACCACACACAAGAGGGAACACTCTCAAACCATCTGGAAACGGAAATGGAATATATCTTTGTATCCATCTAGAGAGAGGGAGATTCTGTGTATTTTTACATTCGCCCGCCCACCTGGTTACTCCTTTGCCAGGAAGAGTCGGCGAATTGATATTGATGACTTCATAATGGCTTCCACACAATTTCATTTGCCACTAAGATGTTTGTAGAATAAGACTGAGGCCTGAAATGTAATCGATCCAACTCTATGCAAATACTTAGAGATATGCTAGTTTGATTTCATATCGTGTCAAGGGGGTCGGTAAGAACTTTGAATGGTTTTGAAATGTCTCCTATGCTTAAGTAAAAACAGTTTTCTAATATATTGTAAAATGCAATTAATTCCTGTGATGGCAAAGCTTAATTTTTAGCAGCCATTACTCCAATCTTCAGTGTCACATGATCCTTCAGAAATCAATCTAATATGCTGATCAGGTGTTTTAGAAACATTTCTAATCCTTATCAATGTTAAAAAAATTGTGCTGCTAAAATATTTTGTGGAAGATGTTTATAATTTTTTCAGGATTCTTTGATAATTAAAAGTCTAAAAAAAGCAGTATTTAAATAGATTTTCATTTGTTTTACTGTCACTTTGGGTAAGTTTAATACATTCTTACTCAATAAGTGTTCATTTATTTAAAAAAATATAGATATGCAACCTTGCATAACATTTATCTGGCCTAATTATTCCACATGCAAGTAATGTAGTCTAGTCATAACAGTTTGTTTTGCGTTTATATACTGTGTGTTGCTGTCTGGGATGCATATTCTGTGAGATTGTGACAGAGCTGTTTTGTTTTTTTGCTGAGTTATTTACAGATCTTACTGTTCCTCATCTGTGAAAAGTAGTCTGGCAGTCTCTCTCTCACTCTCTCTGTCTCTGGGTGGAGTGAAGGAACTTCCTCTTTCTCTGCTGCTTGCTGAGGGAAGGTCACAGACTGTGTAGTTACTCAACGTATACATATATACTGTATGTGTGTGTGTGTGTGTGTGTTTGTGACTGTGTGTCTGTTTGGTGCTTTCAGTCAGCAGCCGGAAGATACAGAAAGACAGGATGTTCTGTGTCCCTCGCTCAGACACACTCATAATTAAGCATAAAATGTACCTAGCCATTATGTTCTGTCAAGCTGTCTCAGGTCCACACGCACTGTCTTTTAATATTCTGTGGGGGGAAAATACTGTTACGCTTGTTACGTTCAGAGGGTTCAAAAGAGTTGGCTGCTTGGTAAACAAGGCTTGAGTTTGCTGATCTGTAGAATACAGGTTCAAAGTGTAAGCTTAGGTGTTGAGTTGGCTTCATGAGCTATCATGATTACTTACAGTATATACTGATAAAAATGTCTGGACCTAATTGTCAGGAGTGGCGCTGAATGGGTGGGTTAAGGACCAAATAGCTTAAGACTTTTTAAATAAGTGAGTAGCCTAAATGCCTTGTAAATAGACTCAGAATTTGAGCTTTCAATTGATAAAAATGACATTGTTACATGATGCACTGATGAATAAATCAAATCAATTACAAATAATCAATATTTGATGAGAAAACACCCAAATGAAGATCACTTGTATATGTTAATATGGCAGATGAAATGGCTTTAGAGTCAACCAATATGTTGCTTGTTTTATTTCCGTTATATTGAACACAAGTAAATCGTTGACATACAGACCACAGACAATCACCTTTGTCTATCCGTCTGAGATAGACTTCACACTGGATGCATTTTTGTATTACGTCTACAATATTTTTTAAATTGTTGATCAATGTAAATATGTGCTAGATGTTAATTTATATTGCTACTTATTTGTACTAAATGTAGCTATTTAAAATGTATAGCCCTATTCTTTTTCATAGCATTCACATTGACAGATTTACTTGATAAAATAGTTGGCATTTTTCAAGCCCATATCATGAGCATTTCCCACTTAGTCATGCATTTGATTTCCCCCTCTGAGTTTCCTGTTAAATGTGGAGGCGTTTTATCAGGGGTTATTTAGAGTTTTGGCAGACATGCCGTTCTTGCCGCCAGTGCAGGAAAACCACAGCTCAGTGACGGAAGAGAGAGTTGCGACAGCCGCATTCCAGGACCGCCACTCCCAAAGTGCAGCGAGAGATTGATTATACAAATGGGAGTATGAATGGGCATGAATGAAGCGTGCCCTCTCACGCTCTCTTTTGCATTCTCTGTGCGTTTGCCGGCACTCTTAAACGTACACATGCGTGGACACACCTGCTCGGTATCAGAACTCTTCCCCTGCTGACTTCTCGTCTCCTCCACAATCAAGTGTATTTTTCTTTCTCTCGATCTTTAATTCCCCCCAGGTGCTGGAAGTGGGTCGTAAACCTCTCTTATCATGCAATCATTAAAGCAGAATTTAACCGCACTCAGCCTTTGAAGCCATTTTCTCACTTAATTGTTTGGTCTTTGGAAAACAAAGCTACGTAATTTAGTCTAAATCACGCCCTTGAAAATGCTTTTGATGAACACCTTGCGTATTCATTTTCTTTCTTCCGTCCTCCGCGTTCGGTTCGGCTGACATTTGATTTTGATTTTGGAGAGAGCGTGGCATCTTTCCAACCACAACACACCCCCCTCCAAGCGCCTAAGAGAATTCTGGGATATCTGATGGAGAACTGAGAGGGTGCAAGAGCTTTGGGAGAGGAAGCCAGTTCCCTAAGGGGATATTAGGTATGTCCCGTCTCATTCGCCAGGCATATCGCTCTTAAGCCACACACACACACTTACTCACAGCAGACGGCTCAACTCGACTCGGCTCAGCAGCAGCTGGCCCTTAGTATGCGTATCAATGGCCGTAGCACGAAAAGCTGCATTTGTGCATTTCTCTGCCTCCCCTTCAGAATGCGAGGGGCTCCATGGGCACGGACAGTCCAGCAGCTGCCGACGATATAAACCAGAGGATCTGTCTGAGAACCGAGTCAAACGGCTGTTCTGAGACCTCACGGGTCAAAGTCTTCATAAGTATGTTCCAGAACTTGGACTCGTGAGGTCAAAGACCTGCAAGGCAGAGAAACGGACCCTGTGTTGTTCAGTCGGTTACTGATATGAACAGGCTTTTGTTTGGATATCCGCAAGGGTCATTTTTATTGTTGCACAAGAGTGCCAGACAAGAAACCCGAACAGTTTTACTCCAGTATGAAACTCTGCGAAAAAAAACATGGTAATCTGTTGCTTTCATAACAAAGCTTATTCTTCCCAATGATCCGGAATAAAAAAATCTCATGTGTAGTCCTGGGTGGTTATTACATTTGACAGGGTTTTTCAGGAGTGATCTGCAGCTGAGAGTTCTAACAAGACTCCTTTAGGTGCTTATTAAGATTTTTCAAATAGTCCGTCGCTGACAAGCCGGAACTGATGGATCATAACTGTGATTAACTGGGCAAAGAGAGAAAATATGTGGCTTTGTTTTAGAGATAAGACACAAACATCTCCCTGGAACAATTCAAACCCTAATTGCTTTTGTGGCTCTAATAGAATGCAAATGCAAGTCAATTCATTTTTGTTACATTAACAGTTCAGTTCATGTGTGAAGATTCACGCTTGGCTTATTTGCCACATTCTTGCTAATTTGATCAGTTTTTCACCTCTTGAGCTGAATTTTCAAATCAAAATGGCACTTATTCAGCTTTGCTATTCAATGCTATTTAGCAACCTAAGCGGAAAGTATAACTTTTACTGTTTTTTCTATCAATGACTTAAGTATATTTGATCTCTCATGCATATTTTAAGTATAGACTTCATTCACGCTAGGTGCCTATTTAATTTGATGCAAACTATTCAAAGCGAGTCTGTGAGGGACAGAAGTTCAATATGTTGTCACATTTCACAACCCTTTTTTCCCACTGGAAATTATATAGGCCTAGGCCAAGTTCCAATGTTTTGTCATTTGAAAAATTGACCTTAGTTCAACTCCATGAAAAAACTTTACTTCAATCCCAAAGAGACTAATTTTAATTTGCATCAAATTAAATATGAAATATGTTCTGTAATCTTTCACTCTGTTCTAAAACCCAGCTGTCTTTTTAGGAGCATAATTATTATTATTTATTTATTCATAATAAGTAAACAAAATAAACAACAATTTGATACATGTAAAATAAATAATTATATTTGAACTTATTTTAAATCAATACATAATAATAATAATAATAATAATAAACAAAAGTATGATGCATGTAAAATGATATTGTATTTACTTTAAATCAATAATAATAATATAGTTGTTATTATTGTTGTTGTTATTAAAAATTCCCAAAGTATATATATACAAATATCCCAATATAATAGTTTTGCTTCCTAATTTTTGTATATATAATATAATTTATATTTATATAATATAAATAATTTTTAAAATCAAAGTTATCTGAACAATATTTGTGTGTGCTATGTGCATATTGTATATAACATTCCAAATTAGTCAGTTGTGAATTACTAATGTATTTAGTATGTTGCCTAGTAGGCAGCTCACTAGATTTTGGAACTCAAAGCATTGTAACTCGAGAGTGCTAATCTGAAGCCCTTACTGCCTACACAGTTACAGAGCTTCTTAGTGAATGAAGAAACATTCGGATTTCAGTTATAAGGCAATCGAAAACAAGACTGTGCATATTGAATAATTGTTCCCTCTTACATAATTTCCCCTCGTCATAGCTTAAGCTGTGTTGTGAATTATATCACACCCTCTCACACACACACACACCTCCTAGGCTGTCCACCCCTCCTCCAGGATGCAGTAGCTAAAATCTCATTAATGTCAGATGGAGATAAACACAGATAAAAGAGAGAGGTTCATCACGGGGCATCCTCTCTTTTCACACTCCTTCCACCCAGCCCCCACACATCAGTCAGCACAGTCTCTCTCTCTCTGTGTGTGTGTGTGTGTGTTTGTATTGGATGGCCTTTGGGAAAGCATTCATATACCTGCCTGATAGGGGCGGCTGGGGGAGGTGGAGGAGGATGCAATGAGGGGGGCTGGCCGACAGATGAGTGTGGGATGGAGGAGGGAGCGTTTTCTGTGTCTGGCATTAAGAGGGATGAGGGGTGGGAAAATAGATGTGTTTCGGGGGTTTCCTCGGTTACTGTGATTGTCAAAGCGAGACTGGATGTGCTAATACGTAAGGTGGGAGGTCAATATTTTATTTATTGAAAGACATTGTGAACATTTTATGTCAGGCAGACTGTTATGAGCTGCTCCGGTGTCGTCACACCAGAATAACAAGTCCAAGTCAATGAATGAATTAACTAAACAAGTAGGAAAGAAAAAGAACTGGATCCAATGTTCTGTCTGGCAGTTTATTTCTGCGTCATGCGCTCTGTTTTAAATAAATAAATCCTCATTCATTGCTGCTTTTTTGCATTCATTCATTCATGGAGCTGTAGATATGCATTATTAATGACCGTTAAGCATGAATAGAACAAAACAGCTTTGAAAAATTAATCTCTGAACTGAATCACCTTCCACTTCAGCCTCTGTTTGCTCTTTAACATACTGATAGTAAGATTGTTGATTTATTTTCTGTGTTTTTAAAGAACAATGTTTTTTTTTAAAGTCGACATGACTTTAAATTTGACTTTATTTTCTTTAATATCTTGAATGTGTTGCTCCGGATTAATTTTTGTTTTCTGCTGATGTAGCCAAGGCTGTGGGGGTGGGGAGAAATGATAATAACCAATAATATCATGGTCTACTTTTCATGATCCAATCATATGTAGATTGATGCATTCAAGTCCCATCCTATGTTATTCATGGATAAGAATTCTGTAACTCAAATTACAGAAGTGAACAGTTTTATATTGTCTTTAAAGCTTACTGTTTGTACAATTTGTGTGGTATGTCCAGCTGTATAGTTATAGTACACTCCTCTCTGGAATACTTGGTTCTGATTGGCTACTTCTCTTATACACATAAAAATGCATCCTGTATGAAATGTAAATCTGAAATGTGCAGCACAGTTCTTTTGACTGCCACTGATTGAAGATTGCCCAGCAAAACAGGTGTTTTTGGTGTGTGCATGGGGATTTTCTGCTATGTCAGCAGAGTCCTATTGTCTTTGTGTGACAGAGTGTGTCAACTTTTAGCTGGCAGTTTGTGTTTGTGTGTCTAAGAGCAGTGCGACACATGACCCTTCCCATCAAACCCCTCTCTATTCAGACACACTGACCAATCGGATCCCTCCATTCAGCTCCCATTGGACAGATGGCTGTCTGACAGAGGCAGCGTGACATACACATGAACATTTGAGAGACAGTGACACTTCCTCAAACTGAATGACTATGAAGAAAATACGATATTTTTGGAGTCACACTGCCCTTTTAGCTGCTATCTATAAATCTGCTTGAGGAAAAGTCCATAACACAGTAGATGTGAATGAAAAACCTAAATAAACATCCCAAGTTACTCGAGCATATCCAAGTGAATATATATATATATATATATATATTTGCATAAAGTATTTTGTATAAAGAAGACCCATTAAAACCCTCCCTACAAAATTGTCATTAACCTGCTTGCAGAAAATATAATGATGTACACTATAATTAAAAAATTGGGGGTCAGTAATTGTCAGACATTTATATTTTTATTCAAGAAGGGTGCATTGAATTGATTAAAAGTGACAGTAAAAGACTGTAAATTATAAAGTACAAGCATTTATGTAAAGTAAAGTGAGCATACAACATCATAGTATTTGTTGTGTTTAAAATTAGATCATTTTCTTTTGAATGTTATATTCATTCTGTAAGCTGATTGTCTTGTATTTAGCATATGCACGTGTATCGTGCAAGTTCTTAAATAATTTTCATGTAAAGCCTTGTAGACTCAGCATCTGAAAGAAAGAAATAGACATACGACATGCTTCCTCACCCCATTCTAAATGAAGCGCTAGTCTGGGCCCAGTGGCACTGGTTTGAGATGCACCATAATTTGGTTTGGTTAGTCAGACTTATATAACTGCTGTTCTTTGAAGTGTGCCTCGCACAGAAGGAGCATACTTCATAATGTGTAATTTGACATTGAAATGAGTAGACAGACATACTATTACAGTACACGGCTAGAAAAAATGCAACTCAAATCCTTTAGTTATGTTTGCTGAGAATGGAATCGTAGGGGAATCGTCTGGGCTCTTAAATCTACAGAAGAGAGAGAGGGAGAGACAGATGATGGGTTTGCTATCGTGACTGCTGTTCTGATGTCTGTTCCAGACCGGCAGCAGGGTATGGATGATATTAATCGCACAATTCAGCGTCAATGTGCGTAAAGAGGTAAATACATTTACTCCCTCATAACTCCATCTGTCTGACACCCACCAAATGCTTTATCATTGACTCCACACATTCACACCTACCCTTTTTCTTCTAAATGGTGATGGTGCTTTCCACGTAATTCACTACCCTACATAACCTGCCCACAAAAGCATGGCACAATTTTTAAAGGATAGGCCTATATTCAAGCATCTTTATGTAATCATGAATCAGAAGTGATGATGAATAAAACTCATAGCAATCAATTCACACACGATATTTGTAAATAAAATATGTGAAAATGTAGCACAACATTGAGCATTTCAAATGTAGCTTTGTTTGCTGTAATAATAAATGTTTCACAGTTTTGTACCATCATTTTGTTTAACTTTGGTTGGGTTTTTTCAGCTAATTTTCAGATCCAAAACATTTTTCTTTTGGTATGTTTTGGAGTTTTACATCATCTCGTTTTGTTTACTATGGTTGTTTTAATTCTAGTTTGGGCAACTTTATGTGGTGTAGCAGTTTTTACCCAAAACCATGTTTTCATTGGTGAAAACATATCGGCAGCTATGCTTTGCTTTACTAAAAGGTGAGAAGCATCTAAGATAGCAGACGTGTAGGTTCCACCATGACATCACTCCGTAATCGAAACCCTGACCGCAGAACACACCGTAATCTTGTTTCAAAGTTGACCTTTTACAGGCCACAGGCCAAGAATGACACGATTACAGGCCACACAACTGGGGCAGAGGGCGAGTGTGTGCTTGTGTGTGCGGACGTTAGTCAGTCTAACCACACAAAGGCCTGCGCTCACACCCCGTCTAAATGAACAATCACACCGCTGCGGTCTGAAACACAGCACGGCTCTGCTATTGATGTCTCCTGTGTGTTTGCATTCCGTCAGGAGGCAAATCAGAGTCTTTTTGTCTCGTTTTGTGCATGTGTGAGTGTGTTGTGGTGAATGTTAAATAAAATGAGTGCAGAATGTCAAGAGATGCTTGTGGTCACGAGAGGGGTTTTGTGTTTGGGGTGAGCACGCCAAAGGTCCCACTTTTCATCCTGAGGTTCAACTGGGCTCCTTTTGTCCTTCAGATATTTAAAAAGAATCAGCTGGGGCTCAGGAACAAGACTAAGACTAGAGACAAAGCCTAGGCATGATACTATTGTCTTGATTGTGGTCTTCATGAGCCATGCTTCATTTTTCTATTTTGTCCAGCCTAAAGGACCATTCACATTAAGAATGATAACTATAACGATAACTATGACATTTTAATAATCCTTCTAATTCTATGAGAATAGGGAAGTCCAGACCACAACTATAATGGAAGACACGGAGGAAAGATATCGTCGGATATCAATTTCCAGCTGATGAACATTTAAAACATTCAGTGGCAGATGATATAACTGCAGTGCATGCGTATTGTTTTGGTGTCAATACTAATTTAGTTATCTTTATAGTTATTGTTCTTGGTGTGATCAAACCGTAAGGCTACAATAGCTAATAGTTTGATGCGTTAAGATACATCATTTAGCACAGAGAGAGAAGCGCAACATACAGAACCAGTAGACACATATACGTTGGAAAGATGTCTGCGAAATGATTAATCTAGACAGCATTTTGTACTGTTTTAAGGGTCATATTTACACAAAAACAAGAGCAGCTGTATCATAAATGTTATCATATCATTATCATAAATGTTGGCTAAACATTCAATTAACATCTGCACTTGAACATTTTTGCTCAAATGTTGGTGTATGTGTGCTGTCAAGAGAATATCTAGTGTAGTTCAGTACTTAGGCTAATGCTTGTTTTTCAAATATTGTTTTTTTATTTGAAATATAAAGCATTTTCTGTTTACCCAGACACAACAATATAATCACTTCATCACTTACTGGTTTGCTGTTGGTAAAGATGGCTACCAGTTAAAGCCCTGCGGCTGTAGTGGAGAGGCAGCGCTAGGCGTAACACAGAAAGCTTGTCATTTTGTTCTTTGATTAAGGGACGCGGTGTATCAGTTCCAGCCTTAAAGCCCACGGGCTATTTTGGTTTTGCTGAACAGGTAACAAAAGAATGTCTGTCTCTGTTCAACAGCACCCTTCCCCCGTGTTTTCTCTCGCCAGAGCCTCTGCTGTCAAACACTAACAATGGCTCGCTAGTCGGTGGCCCACATGAATCATGTTATGGGTTTCAAATCATTTCACATTGTGGTTAGCAAATTAATTTCATTTTTATTTAATTAGTTGAATTGATTTATGAGACGGATGCTGGTGTGGTGCAGGACCAGAATCTGTACCAAGAGTTCTGATGGAATTAGGCCTACATTATTTTGCAATGTGAAATAAATTAATTGGTAAGATAGCTTTAAAGTACAGGTCTGTTGCATATTTCTAATTATTAGACACACTTTCATGTTAATGTTTTAACTATTTTAGACTTTAGTTTAGCAAATGTGTTATTTAAATGATAAGGACCAGTTTTTGGACGTAACTTTGTCAGTCCAATACATCGGGTGTCAGTTTAAATTTAGTTCCAGGTGGGCAAAATATAATTCAATATCTTTAGTCACATTACAGATATTAAAGAAGTTATTAATTGAATTATGTTGACTTTGATAGAGGAATACCTGAGATGAGATTGGATGAATGCAAGTCTGGTCACACCTCTTACCCAATCAGAAGAATTTCAGAAAGGCCATGAGGTTTATGGGTGTATTTGTGTACGTGAATGTGCTCTCGGCTTACTCCAGGTGAATTAAAAGTGTTGGAAACAATGGCATTTAATTCCATTAGCATCCGGGCTAGTGTGGTGTCTCAGGTTAGCAATCGTAGGTCATAGATCCCTTGCAGTTAATACTATTCCAACCCGCTACCACTCCTCCAAATGAGCTGACAGCAGACATGCTAAATAAAACAATATGTGTGAAATCAGAGCTCCGTGTATGTGTGTGTGCCTGTTACGGGAGGTAAAGGCTCAGGTTAAAGCCACACGGCTTCCCCTGCGCTCAGCGCTAACCTGTAGACGTTCTACACCATCACTACAGTGGAATTCATTGATTTACTGTCTGAAACCACTCCTCGCCTGCCCACGCATGTAATCTCGCCCTGAAAAGGACTGTCACATATGCTCACATGCAAACACGAGCACACACAGACATGGAATTGGAGAGAAAGCTGAACACAATCTCTGCTGGCTCTTTTTTATTTTCCAAGAGGAAATTGAAGATAATTGTACCCTGCAACTAGCCTGCCCGGTTTTTAAAGGGGTATCCTATATCCGACAATACTTCATTGTTTGCTCTCTATAAGGATCTCTCGATGAAGTACAATGTCTGACATAAATCGCACCAGTAGAGGGATCTAATTACAGGTTACTACTATTTACATTTGCATTGTGCAGACTTTTATAGTACTGGCCTGATGTATCGCCCCCCTCTCTTTTTCTCCATCTCCCTCCTTCTCTCTTTACTTTGACCTTTATCTCACTATTAGGCCTATCAGTCTGTTTAATTATCTCTTTACCTTGGCTTCTAACAATTTGTCCTATCAGTAGGTCAAGGTTGCTGCTGTTTTCTGCAGCTCTGTGCCAACAACATTGTGCTTCTAAGTACTGAGGTCAAAACTATATACTATTAATCTGCAATCTCACTGAATTAATTGGACATATTTGCATAAAAGGAACCTGATGAACATGCTTTTTCCCCAAGTAGTAACATGGCCTCAAAGAGCTTTAGTTTCAAGAAAATGTCCATGTTGTGTAGGTTTCCCTTGTCTTTTAACTCTATGTTCTCACTCTAAAATTCGAAATTCAGAATTGAACAATTGGTTCCCTGTCAGTTCAAATTTGAATTCATCTGAATTCAAAGTTGAATTAAACAGTTTAATCGGAGTGACAGGAAAAGAAAGATACCTTCTTTGAATTTCTTTGAATAATGTTTTTTTGTATCTGAACAGGTAACTGGTTCACAATTATGTGAAATCGGATAAATCAGCTAAAGATGAAAACAAATAGTTACCCACGGAATAAAACAGTTAGCATATGCTTTGTTGGTAAAAATGTATTCCATAAAAATCTGTACAGAACTGTTGGATACGGTAAATGGTGTCTCCCGTTCTCATCTGTCTTGCTCGTTCCCCTTTCCATATCACCATCCATTGCTCCATCCATTTCTTCTCGGACACTAATGTACACATTAGCCTGTGTTAGCTTCAAGCGAGCTCATTATGCAGCCCAGGCCTTTATCAGTTCACTTCTGTCTCAATTAGCATCAACTTCACGCTGCCTCTCTTCAGTCGTAAGGAGCTTCATCGATCTACAACTCAATGGATCTCCTGAACGATTTCACACGGGCCTGGCCAACACCTTCAAAAGTATTCGTATTCAATGTATGAGCATATTTAAACACTTTATATTTATAATGACCATGAATCTGATGGCTATCAAAGATATATAGATGAGATGTCTTTTAGAGCTGGTAATATTTCAGTTTGACTGCAATTTGGCTTGGGCTTAGCGTAAGTGGTTCGGTCGATTGCAGAGTGGCTTTTAAAGCAAAACTAGAGCGAAATAGCAAAGCCGTTCAAGCAACGATTACATACATTTTGCAAAAGGCTTGTTGTTTCCCTCGAAGTCTGATTAAAGTGCAAGGGCAATTTGTTTATCCACTCACGCCCTTGTTAAAGTCTGTGCATGTGTGGGGGAGTATGGCCCTGAGATCTATTGATTGCTGCAGGAAGCACATTCTGATGTTACACTGGGCTTCCTGAATTTGATGCCATCTCCTTAGACATCATATGTGAAGGCATTTTGACTGTGTGTGTGTGTGTGTGTGTGTGTGTGTATTCTTACCTCCCCTCAGACACACAGAGAAAAAAAAGCTCAGCCTGTCCTTCCTTAAAGACACAACAGCTCTCGAATGACATAGACTTCTGTCTCGCTTGCCCACAATAATAGGCTACAGCTCAGTGTTTTTCTCAGAACAGCCACAAATCTGCCACATTCTGCATCTCATAAAATGGCCTTTCAACAACTTGCACCTTTTGTTCCATACCATGTTGTGTGCATCAATAAATGAATTGAGAATGAAAATTCCAATTTATTTCCTGAATGTTATTGCATTGGGATAGGAAAGAGGTTGCTGAACTACAAATGAAAAAAACAATGTAAGAAGGCAGAATTAAAGTGGATTAAATTAAAACAAATTAATGTAACAAATTTTTAACTAAGATAGTTAGATAGATGGATAGCCAGCCATGAGTCTAAAGACAGGGAGAAGTAAAGTAAAGATGATGATCTAAGCCAGCAGGTTCTATTCTTGAGTGTGTAGTTTTTGGCAGCAATGACAAAAGAACACACACTCTCTACGTCCCCTGTGCAGGGACCTTATTCCAGCTCTGCCTGCTTATCAGATGAAATCGGACCCGTCTCTTTTTCTGCTCAAACTGTCTCCTGAGGAGGCCTAGATCACTCCTCTGTCTGGGTGTAGTCGCTCTCGCTGGGCTTCAGCCAGTTCTTCCACTTCCTGGGGCTCTCCATTTACCTAAGGTCTATTCAGTTTGTCAGACCTGCTCTAGATGAACTACACAGTGACCTGAAACAGGGATCTTGAATGTTGTCATTGCAGGCTAATATGGCACTGGCTCAAGCCAATGGTTTTACAGAATTGTGATGTTTCCAGTGGTCTAACACTTAACTGCTGAGTTGTAACCAGTAACACAAAAAGTATTGTTTTAAAGCTTTGAAAAAAAGGTTAGAAAACTAAAGTTTAAAGGTAGGTAGGTAGGCAGATAGATGGGTATGTAGATTGGTATATGGGTACATAAATGAGATAGATTGATAGGTAAGTAGGTTAGTAGGCATGCAGATTAATGGATTGGTAGGTAGGTAGGTAGGTTGGTAGGTGGGTATATATAGGGGTAGGGTGGGTAGATAGATAGATAGATAGATAGGTGGCTAGGTAGTTTGGTAGATGGATAGGTAGGTAGGTTGGTAGACAGATGATGGGATGGTATTGTTAGGTAAATAGATATGTGGTAGGCAAGTAAGTAGATAGGTAGGTAGGTAGTTTGGTAGATGGATAGGTAGGTAGGTGGGTAGATGATGAGTGGGTAGGTAGTTTTAAATTAATTTAGCCTGTGTTGAATTTCTTTGAATTAGATTTCAATCAGTTCCTTCCTGACATTCTAATTCATGTGGACAGTTCAATTCATATTCACTCTCATGAATTGAAAGGGAGTCTTTTTCATATTTAAGTATTTTTAACATTCTTAAATTGAGTCCATTTCTTAAACTACCTTCTGATGTAAAACCTCAGAACAAGTGCAGTGATGTTCAATGTTACAAAATATCATCGCTCACTTCCTCTTTGCCTCATTCCCTAATTCTCATTCTGGATGGAGCTCTCCTGTCCCCATTCACAGGTCCCATCCCCTCGCCCCTCTTTTATGCCTGTAACAGTAAGCCTTGTGATTGTGCCCCAGAGCGAAGGCTCTCCCCGAGCTGAACTCATTTGGAACAGAATGCTGGCGGCTTCGAGGGAAAGAGCCAGCATGTTCTAGTCAACCTGCTGAGTGTTCAGCGAGACCAACACCACTCTGAGACTCATGGGATCACACATACACACACAGACACACAGATGTCAGCACAACTCGAACAAACACACACTCCAATCAAAGCTCCTTTGTACTGTCCTCTCCCAAAGACAAGGGCTGCCAAACAACATCAGCAGCACCAACAAGCGCAACAATTTGCCATCCACAAAAGCCCTCACCAAGCAGGAACTTTTGAATTTGCTCAGGAGCCAGTTGTTTGAGCATTTCGACACAGTTAACCAACTTGAAAGGAATCAAAAGTGCAGATTGTAAAGCAAACTCATTCAGTCAAAGGCACGCACTTGTGTTGTGCTTTTCTGTTCGCATTTCAAAAGGCCCAGGAACAAAGCCCGCATGAAAAGTATTTAATTTCACATTGACACTTGTGTAAGCAAACGATCCTCTCAGCCAAAGGTGATCGCTCTTGTGAAATCATTGTGTGAAAACCGACAAATGTTAGCGACCAAACCCCGCCGTGTACCGGCTCATTGTGCGTGATTGACGGTGCATTGACCGAGGATGATCACAGTTATTCGCTCACGCTCGTATTTAATAGTAACCCAGTTTAGGATTTGTTTGGCAAATAAATTGTGCGGCTGAACTTTGAAACCTGAGTTAGGGCCCCAGACGCGGAGACGGGGAAGTGATTGAGCCGACCAGAGCATGCACGCACGCTGATAAATGTTTTCGATAACATATCGGCCAGCCCCTTCAGCTTCTGTTGAGTGGAACTGGCTTGACTTCCTGTCTCTCTCTCGTTAATCTCCTTCGGTCCATGATAGAAACAATCTATCAGAGTCAAGTTATCAGTCGATCGCAGTCAAAGACCCCATAGATTGGCTTTGGGAGCTACAGCGTGACCTTCTCATGGCCGAGCGCCTTCTAAATTGAGCTTTGATTGGCTGTCTGTGTATATGTAAATAAAAACACAGTCCTGAATGGAATTTATTGAAAGGAAAGTACCAGATTTGTGCACAGCACCGCTCTTTAGACCTTTTCCCGCAGAGTGTCTCAGAGTGGTATTTCCTCTGTAAGTTCAAATATCAGGAAAACGCATGTCTATGTGTGTGAGAGTGCCTGCCTGTGCACGCCTGGCTGTCACTAAATAGGTATAATTCAAATAACTTAGTGAAAGGAGAGTTAATGTGGTTGCTAAGCAAATCTGGACTTCCTGAGTTTAATAAGAGTTCCACTGACTGCTTCCTGGCTGGTGGGCTGGAAACACACGCTCACACACTCTCCAGCCCTGCTGCAGACATGCAGTGGTAAATGGGGCTTTGCTAGTGTGCTCATGTAGAGAATAATTGCATTACTGAGGGGGGTTGCCCAACTCATTGTTTTCACGCTGCATCCATTCGACAGGAAATGAGCATTTTCCCGATTAAATAATCACCACAATTCTATTTAAGGTTGTGCTGTATGTTAATTAACTTATTTTCTGTTAGATTTATGTTTAAATTTGGACCCTTTGACCTTTTACTACTCTAGCCAATGCTAAAAATTGCACTAGCCATTACAGCATGGGGTTACGTAGGCATGTGTAACCTTGTAAGGTACCATTACAGTTCAACCGTGCAGCCATGCAGACTTGTGTGTAACGGTCTCTCTCACTCAAGACGGCTAGCCGGTCGTTCCGTGAAAGCCAATCCTGATGGCGTGGGTCAACTGTCCATCATGCTGGAGTGAGATTTCATAGCGTCCACGTTCTTTAATTACAGAAGTGAAGCAGTGGAGCCAGACCAAAGATCAGGGTGTAGTATGCTGCAGGGGATTAGCATTTTATCAGGTGATCTGAGCTAGCTGGCTAAGTAATACAAGTCATAAATTAGTCTTATTTTATTTATTTATTTATTTTTGCAACAGCCGTGTAACTGATACTTGATTTTATTTTTGATACTTTGTTTTGATAATAGTTTCTTGATTTATATTTTAACCAAAAACTAATAAAAAATATTCAATTATATTTAGTTTAAATACAATAAAGCCTAATTTGTTTTAATTTTTTGTTTTTATATTTATTTAATATTTTAATTTATATAATTTATATTTTATATTTCTAATATTTCTTCCTTTCTTTTTCTTTTGAAGTCTTGTCTTTTATTCTGTTATCATATTTATGGCCTCATATTTTTAGAACAAGAAAAACTACTGAAGTATTCTCCAAGGGTTTGAAGAATTTGAAAATTCAGATTTTTTTAAGGTTAGTTAGTGTTTAAGAGTGAAAGTGTCATCAATTAATATAAGTGTGTGTCTTTGCGTAGGTGGAGTTTTGAGTCTGCATCTGTGTACTTGCTAGTGTGTGACCTGATTCAGCTGAGTGTGGCGAACTCTCTCTCGCTCTACTATGGATCAGTCTGCATTACAGTGCGCCTGACAGGCTCTGCAGTGCCACGCAGAGTAGCAGTGCCTAGTTTAGCGTAATGCTTTTACGCATGGCTGAATTTACTCTTCACTCCTTACGGTGACTGGCCCGGGAAGGGTGGCCCCTGTAGAGGGCAGATCCAGGACCTTTAAAATAATTTGTGATATTTATGGGCAGATGTGGTGAGATTACACTGGATCCGAGGAGGAGCAAAAGAGAGAGGTAGGTTATTCCCAAAAGGAGGGATCTGCGATGCACTGGTTTCTTTGATCACAGGTCACCTCTGAAAGGCTGTTCTCTCTTGGCAACCTCAGAAGATGTTTTCCCCTTTTTACTGAACATAGAAGTTTTGAAAAGTAAAGCTCAACCACCTTTCTTTTGTCTCTTTCTCTCTCTCATTTATTTCCATATATTACTCACTCAACCCTGTTGTTTGAAGGCCTGACACACCACCACTGGCTTGTCACTTCCAATTACTCAACCCTCTTTCTTTTAATCCCTCTATTCTTTGTCTCTCTCTCTCATTTTTCTTTCTCTCTCTGGCTCCTTTAGCCTTTTAGTCTCTTTTTCTGTGCCAGAAGATAGCCCTTGTTCCTTTGCTCTTGTCAGTTTTGTACAGGCAGGACTAATTTCTCCGCTTCCAAGTACCTTCATCAGTGTGACATTAGACTGCATCGTTCGGTGCGCCTAGCCATATCAGCTGGCGAGAGATCTCTTCTGAGAAGAGGATGACATGAGAGATGGAGGGCTGGGAGGGGGAAGAGGAGAGGCCTCTGTGGTCATTGAGATAGGGCCAAAACTGTTTTCTTCTGCTTCAGAAAGAGGCCCTCGCCGCGAGTCTTAGCTTATCGCTCTGTTAGCAAAGCACCTTTGGCCTCTGTGGTGATGTTTGTGCCTGTGTGGCTGCTCGAGTTGTGTGAGTGGTAGTTAAGGAAGTCTGGCACTATTTTTAAAGCAGCCACTTTTTTCTTTTCAGTGTTTAATTGGGAATGATAGAAATTTGTTGTATTTAATCATGAAAGCATAACTTTTAAATTCAACCTAGGCTCATTGGAAAAACGTGCCTATATCTATTTGTGCAAATTTCCAAAACGCACCAATACATTAAATTCACTGCAGTGTCCAGCTGAAATAAACACTAGTGGCAGTAAAACACCAAAAACGTATATTCCTTTTCATACAAATTAAGATTACACTTTTTTCATTGCACAATTCTGTTTTTTGACTATGGTAAACAATGTTGCTACATGTACACATTTCCAGTGAGCCTGGGTTGTTTAACTTTTACAAAAACTAAACATGGTTTTATTATAGTAAAAGTGAGTTACCACTGAGCCACATGTTTTCCTGTGGCTCAGTGGTAGAGCATTGCGTTAGTAGCGCAAAAGTTTGTGCGCTCAATTCCCAGGGAACACACATACTGACAAAAAATATGTATAGCCTGAATGCACTGTAAGTCGCTTTGGATAAAAGTGTCTGCTAAATGCATTAACGTAAATGTAAAAGTGTAGTAACCATGTTTTCCTTGGCGGATTGATTACCATTTGAAATAACACAGTTTTACTACAAATACCATGGTCAAACTATGGGTAGTGTAGTAAAAGCATAGTTACACTGTGGTTACCATGGTCAATTTTCATAAGGGAAATTACATATCACATTGTTACCAGAGCTAAAACATTTGTGTCTTTGTGTTTTCGATTAGCCTTCTGTTAGCTTAGCATAGTGCTAACTGTTTAAGAAAAGCTAATTGAATTAGCTAGAACAAAATGAACAATGCGGCACCAAATTTAGTCTTAACATCACCAACCCATTTGTATTTGATGTGTTAGCATCTAGCTAAATTCAAAATTAATTTTTTTAACCACAGAAAAATCGAATGGTCACAAACCACTTCTCTTCCACAGCACAAGACGGTTGTGGGTAATATCACCCCAACGCGTGCATTCACACTTTGAAAACGCAGTCTAAATAACACACATTCTGGGCACCTTTAGTATAGGCTAGTTATTTGAACCTACTGTGCTTTGGGAACACCAATCCTTATTTGCATAATATTTAGTATGGCTAGTATGCAAATCGAGAAGTAGCCAGACTCTCCACAACACCATGATCATCACGTAAGGGGTGTTTGTTTTCAGAAGGCGAGAGTTAAAATCACAATCAGAATAGGATTAGATAATCAATAGGTTTAATCAATCCTATCTAATCCATGTCAGTTGTGGCCTACCCGTGATATCACCTCCAGTCAGAGAGAGACCTTTCTCCAGGTCGTGGCAGCAGCCGGTTCTCCGCATCTCTAAACCCCCTAAAGCCGCTTTTCAGATTATCGTCAACAACAGGTAATCAGCACCTCGTCTTGACATGAAAGGCTTATCAACCGCAGAGTGCACACTATTCATTTTAACTACCTTTTCTATAGAAAAGTTCACTTCTCATGCATTGAATGAGCATCCGTCTTGACTTTTAACCACAGCACCTGAGGCTCACCTTTGCTTAGCGTGATAGTATTATCATCACAGATTTATTTATGTTTCCATGAGTCATACAAATGACATCAAGATTTAGTTTCATCAGCTCAGCCTGCATTCGATGGGTTAAACGCACTGGACTGCATTGCAGGCCTCAGGGATGTTTTTGTGTTTCATTACGCAGGCTTATCTGACTAGCGTGTAATGATTTCACCCCAACCCTCCACCTTAATATCCTAAACTAATAGCATTAGCCAGCTGTTACATGCATCTAAAGATACGACGAAGAGATTGAGAGGCATCCTCAGACAATTCACAACGAATACTTTTGATACAAAAAAATATGGAGTGCTTGTCCATTCAGAACACCCACAATCATTGAACTCACTGTAGTATAACCATACAAAATGAACTATGCAAGTGTAAAGCTGAGTGTATAGTTTTGGGTATAGATGGTTGGAACAAAAAGACAACAGAATAATATTTCGCATTGCAATTATCATGTAATCTAATAGAAGTATTGTAGAGTTCTGTTATGTTTTCATTGGCAAAATATAGCATTTTATAGCCCTTTATAAAGTTAATGCTTTGTTTATTCTTACTTTTATTAAGCCTTCTTCTCTTGCTTGCTGCATTTGTTATAGTGCAAACTACTGCAAATGTCATGCAAATCACAGTGGTGATATTGAAACGTCAGAGAAAAAAAAGTTTTATTAATAACATAATGCATTAATAATATTTTTTCAAATAATATGCATTAGAAATGCATTTGTTTGTACAAATGTACATGTTTTCATCTATAAATAATTAACAATTTTAAGAAGCGTACAAAAGGGAGACAAATATACAAAAATCAAACAACTGATCAGCTGTAATACTCAATTATGTTTTTGTTTGTGGATGAAAACATGATTTATCTATATAGTTCGAATTTAAACTTTTGCTGTAAATGTATACCAATTATACATGTTAATTTGGAGTCTCATTAAAAGTGTATGGCAAGATGGAGCAGCATCTTTAGCCCACAATAGCTGAACCTCAGGGCTGAGATTGTTTTTCCTCGTAACAAGACCCCCAGCTCACCCTCTGAAGTTCTCAAAGTGCCAACACCCTAAAATCGAATCCAACTCGGTATCGCTTTCTTTTCTCAATTTCCTTAAAATATGAAATCCTGACTCATTCTTTTGTGATGAAGGGCATACGGACATGCGGTGGCGAAGAAGCTTTTCCTCAGGCAGGTGTCTGCGCAGGAGAGGAGAAGAGCCGTCCCACAAAAATGAGGACAGACACTGTAATTGGTGATAATGGCTGAGGTAGAGAGAGTGATTCTCGCTTGGGGACAAAGCAGCCTTTATTGCCTGTGTGCATCTGACCCTTTCACACGCTGCAAAAACTAGAGCTGGAAAACTGCAGATCTTACTAAAGATTTTACTAAAATAGCATTTTGTTTTATAATGAGATTAGGGGTGATGTGTAAGTTAGTCAATTTGAAAGTATATTTTATAGCTGTTTCAAATATTTATTTTGTTTTCAATATAGTTAGAAAAAACTATATAATTTAAAATAGTTCATGTTTTAAGGGTTCATGGAAAACCTGGCAATATCAGTGTTAATAAAATAGCTTTTTGCAAAGACATTAAAAATATTCCTTATTTTTTATGTTTCTGTACTGCATTTTTGTAATTACTGTAATACTTTTGTTTAACTATAATTGTGAGGACTGATTCCTGCATATAAGTTGTCAGCTCTATAGTCTAGCTGATAAGTGGGCTTTCTGGTGGAAAATAGTTACATATCCCTCTCCAATCCCCCCCATCTCCATCAACTGAATCCTCATGTGCTATTAATCAGCCCAGAGAACGAAGGTGACGTCAGTAGAGAGCAAGAGAAACCGAGATGGAGGGGGTGGCTTCCCTGTTCTCCAGATGTGTAATAGAACTAGAGAGGGGAATAAAACCGTGCAGTAAAAAGGATCTTGTAAAACAAAATGGACGCCTCTTTCCTCTCCCGCTCTTAACAATCTCAAATTCCCCTTTTCTCTCGAATGGAGGAGAGGCCTACTCATCAGGAGCACAAAAATGCTTACGGTTACAATTTCACTGAATGCCCTGCTTTTGTCATGATGAATTATGGGATTGCAGAAAGCTTACCACAATTTTTACCGTGTCATACCACATTTTCTTGTAATATTTTGAACATGTGGTAGCTTAGCAGACTGATCTCTATGTATTAGCTCTAATAGTATCAGTAGAGTATTATTTAGTTGTGTGGCAAAATATGTATGATAGATACTATACATATATAATCTTTAGCATATCTCAAAATAAATATCCATCTTTCATACTGTACATTATAATGCTGTGAATCCTAAATTCACTTGATTTTACAATTTTGGTTTTACATTTAATGTTTTATAGTTAATATATTTAGACAAAATGCTAAACAATTTGACTATAATATATGTGGGTGGGTGTGTGTATAATTTGTTTGATTAATTTATTCAACCTTTTGAACTGTCAAAACTCCTTTTGTGTTCTTCAAACGACCTTTGACGGTCCAGAAAACATTGAAAGAAGACACTCTCAGATTTTCAGGTTCTCCTTCATTCTTCTTTCAAGCCATCCATGCACTATTTCCGCTTTACCTTTCATTCACTCCCTCTGCAGTTCCTGGGGTAGGAAGGTCTAAAATTGACGCCCTGTGTTTCAACCTGACCTGAGACTGACCCAGGCTAGGGGGCCGTTAGCAAGCCTGCACTCATTAGGTTGCATTTGGTGTCATTAAGCTGATTTGTCTTTGCTGATCACTTTTCAAGATAGCACTTAAAGTGCCTGGCTGTTATTCTTAAAAGAGCTCCAGACTGCCCCTCCTAAACTTTACAGTGTGAAGGGTTATAAACCCAAACGGGTGTGAGCCGTTACGTGGAGCGGTCGTGGGTTCGCGACCTCACCAAAACAAGCACAGGTTTGTCTCAGCTGCACTGGTTGGATGATAGCTACTCTAATGAAGGAATGAAAACGTTTCATCACCTTTAGTTCAGCTGTGTTTAAGATAAAACTCAAAATGCAAGAATTTAATCTGATGCAACCAAAGACATCCTCACTTTTGCTCACAGGTTTTATGTAGCACTCTTTCTTGATGCTGTGCCACTACCGGTGCCTCGAGGTCTTGAATGCCAGGTTTATGTGACCAGGGTCAAGCGGTCACTCTTAAAAGAGGCTCAGGCTAGTTCACAGGCATAATGTGGGCTTCCATAACATCTGGCAACCATAAAGTGGCATGGCCGCCTAACCTTTAGTCTTAATAGGGGTGAAGGGGGTCCTTCTAAATATATGACTATCATCTCAAGGTCACATATCCATTGTTTGTAATACAATTCAACATTGTGGTGTTTACATCTGAGCTTGTATATTCAAGGGGTTGTCAAAGCAGAGCTCACAGGGGGAGCCTGAAGAACATTTGAGTGACAATCAGACAGACAGACAAAAAAAAAATCTGAATAAAGAGATAATCATATTTAGGCATCAACATAAAAAAACACTGCCATAGGTTGTTTCTGATGTTTATTCTAAGAGCAATTGGTAAAAGTGTGAAAAATTACAGTTATTATTAAATGTTTAATCAGAAATAAAACACTTCCTCCAAAGGCCTTGTATGTTTCAGAGTGAATGTTCTCAGTTCAAGTGAGAGTTTTGTTGGTTGACACTTTCGACAGATGCTTCACACAAGCAGTGTTCTGGGCCTAATGTATGCACTCAAATCTTCCTCTTTCCATTCTCAGTTCTTAGTTGTCTCGTTTTTGTGTCTTTTCTCTCCTCTGAACATTGTGCTTGTACAGAACTAGAGTCAGATCGGGCTTTCAGATGCAGCCCGGCCGATAAGGTAGTGAGAAAGGAAATGTGCTCGGTTTCTCAGACGGACTCTAGCTAAGCCGGGCGTTCACAGTTAGCGACTGGGGTTTAAAGGTTAAAGAAAGATAAACACAACAGAGCCCCCTATCACCACTCATGTATGCGGGCAACGTGTCACACCAGGGATAGTGAGACTACATTTTATACAGTGATAAGGTCTTGGAGCTACAATGAAGAAAGGGAGGAATAAACTTGGGTAGTTTACACACAAAGAAAGAGAGAGGAACGTGTAGCCCCCCTGCAAGGTTTCTTGGTGGGCGACTTGGCCTGCTGATAAACAGAAAGAAGAGCACAGGGAAAAGAGGGGGAGAGAAAGTGAAAGAGAAAAAGAAGTCAAGAACTATCATCTCTCACTCATTGTCTCTAGGGTTGATCCCTTTTCAGATGAAAACTTGCCACTTTTCAGTCAGTCTGAGATATGTTAAATAAGGAACATTAGCCAAACCAATCCTGTTAACAGCATCGGTATTGAAAAAGAGGGGAAGACAATCTTCTTAAGTGATTAATCTCCATGAGAATGTAGCGTCTTTGAAGAGAGTCATCCACCTTAAAATTTCAGCTGATCTGTCTGCGACTCATCTGTCGACTGATATTCGCTGTTTATCCCTCAAAGAGGGTAAAGCGTTTCTTTTCTGGCTACTGAAGCAAACATCTCTGTCATTTGAGGATGTAAAATAAAAATGTATTAACTGTAATTCTTTCATGACCTATTTCAATTTATAGGGATTTAGCTTCCACCAGCGTGAGATGAGGAATTGGCTACGATATACCTCAGAATTCAGATTAGTGTGATACAATTTTACAACTCAAACCCCTAGTTTCACAGACAAGGCTTAAGGCCCGTACACACCGGGACGAATTTCGCGCGCGTTATTCGCCGACGTTTAACGCCTCATGACTAAACAAAGGGCGCCAATGTGAGTGTGCACACCGACACGAAAACGCCACGCCAGAAACCGCTCATTTTTTTTAAACGCCTGGTTCGTTTTGGTTTGACGCTGTCAAAAACTATCCGACCAATGAGATTGGCGCTTTTGCTCACGTGTCTGGAGCTGCTGAAGTTACAGTAAAACACAACCTGGGGCGCCAAACACAAAACAGTCTTGCTGAGCACTAGGGTTGTGACGGTGAGGAAATGTTCCCATTATTACACACGATGGGGAGTTACATTACATTACAATACCCTGTAAGCGCCGTGTGTTTTACTTTGACTTTAATATCAGCAGCAATTCTGGCCAAGGACTGTTTGAATAAAATAAAATCAGCAAATAAATTCTCATTACAATAGCCTGTAAGCGTGCGTGTTTTACTTTGACTTTAATATCAGCAGCAATTCTGCGTCAAGGACTGTTTGAATAAAATAAAATCAGCAAATAAATTCTCATTACAATAGCCTGTAAGCGCCGTATGTGTTTTACTTTGACTTTAATATCAGCAGCAATTCTGCGTCAAGGACTGTTTGAATAAAATAAAAATCAGCAAATAAATTCTCATTACAATAGCCTGTAAGCGTGTGTTTTACTTTGACTTTAATATCAGCGGCAATTCTGTTTGAATAAAATAAAAATCAGCAAATAAATTCTGAAATAAATGAGAAACGAATGTTTTTAAACATCACTTAGAGCAGGGATGCCTAATAGATCGATCACGAAGACAATGCTGGAAGATCACTTTTAGGTCAGTGTTTCTCAACCAGGGGAAAGATAAAACTACAATATAATATATTCACTAATATTATGACTCGTATGTTAAGTCATGTAAAAAATATATAGCCTATTCATAAATAACAGTACCACCTCTCTACATATTCTGTGTTTCGAGCAGCACATATTTCTCATCGTGTGTAATACAGACTGAACGGTTGCTCAAAAACACTGTATATATATCATATGATACGCAAACTACATCTCTCAGTTGGATAAAGAAGCCAGTGTCACAATAGTACACACAAGTTTTGATGGACGACTATTGTAATCAAGGAAGAGATGATTAAAGTGACAGGATCGTGCATTAGGAGCGCGTTATGTCCGTTATGATGCGCAAACGAACCGCGGCGCTCTCGGTTCACTCATATTTCTGCTTGAACAGATAGTTAGGCTAACAAATAAAAGTGTAGTCTGCATACAATTTTATTTATTTTATTCGCTTGTATTTATTGACAGAAAAATGTCAATAACATTTTGCTGCCAACACGGAATAAAGTGTCACAGAGAGAAAAAATTATATAAAAATTGTAATCCTTATTTTTATTCGCTTTGTCAGGATATAATTCGCTTATACATTCAGCCTACAACACAATAGAAAAAATGTAGGTTTAGCCTAATATATATTTTATAAGTCCTGTCAAAATACTAAATTAATTTAACATCTTGCTGTTAACACAGTGAAAAGTGCAGCAGAGAAAAATAAATAAATTTGACAGTCTGTCATTTAAAATGATAGAATAAGCATAATAAAAAAAGAAAAAGGACAGATAGTTGAACGTCCTTCAATGACATCGCATTCACACTCCATCTTTATTCTGATCTGTCACCATCACAACCTGCCAGTTCTGTCTGAGAGCTGTATATTATATCTGCATCTTTGCACATGCTTTGCTCAGACCCCGCATAAATAAAACGAAGCACTGGTTCGTGCTGCAGCCGCATAACGGTCCGAGTGCAGGCTGTACCGAGCTCGATAAGAATAAAGCGCAGATATGCTGTTCTGAAAGGACGCCGAACGGGATAATGTTAGACCGCCCGCTCCCGCTCAAATTGCAATTGAGTTACCACGTTATATTCAGGAAATTAATCCCACAAGCGAAATCTGGTTATCAATTATAACCCCAAACACAATGTTTGATTTAAAATACAGGTAAAAATCAATACTGTGATGCATAGCTCTCGTTGCTCGGTGCACTGCATTGAGCAGCAGCGTTCAGTTTTAATTGCAGTGTCCTCTAACTGAACTAAATTATTTTTATTACTATAAAAAAAATCTAAACGACTGTGAGATCTACACTGCAGGGAAGAAATGAGAAGACAAAGAAGATGCAAGGCAAGATGAATGTAGAGCTGCTGGTCTCGTTGGTGTCTGAACACAAATAACTTTATGACAAATTTGTATGATTTTGACAAGCGGGTAAATACTTGCTCTCTTCTTCTGAGTGACAAGCGAGTGTCAGAAGCGTAAGGTTGCTCAGCACCACCTTGTGCACCGGGGTATTTCTGTTTTACATTAAGCGCCATCTAATGTCAGGGAATGAATTTGCATGTTCACTCGGCTCATCGTCAGCGATAATCGCTTGGGTGTGAACACAACAAACGCGTTGAAAAACGCTGACGAATAACGTGCGCCGATATTCGTCCCGGTGTGTACGGGCCTTTAAGCCTAGTCCCAGACTAAAATGTAAGTCTAAGCTGTTTCAACTGAAAGAAACTTGCACTGACTGATATTAAAATATATCAGTGTCTTTGGTTTGTCTCACGATACACACCAATAATGTATTTTTCCTAAGGCATGTTTATAAAAATTACTTCTGTCCTAATTTAAAATAATTTTCTTTTACATATATTACATAATTTGTAATAATTTTTATTGTGCTGTTTAAGTGTTATATTCATAGCGTTTTTACAATTAGACCTTCTTGCTCATGTCACAAGCCCATAGCCCAATTATTAATGTCCATTTTAAAGTCCACTAGTCAAGATGTTCACCAGCTGAAAACTTTTTTTTCATCCTTTCTTTGCCAAAAGTCATACAAAAGTAACTATCTTTAGGATTTAAGAGCTAGCCTCCTTTTTCTCGCCCCTTTTCCATTTCTCCTTTCTCTCTCTATTACTGTTGAGTAATGGTGAACGATGATCGTTTGTGGGTGTCTGAAGTATGACGTAGTGAGGGGGTGAGGTGAGAAAAGCAAACAGATTTGCTAAGGCTTTACCTCATTAGCAGAACAAGTGTATGTGTGCGCATGCATTTATTATGGGAGCTTGCAAGTGTGTCTGTTTGTAAAGCAAAAGGTCCCACTTGAGTTCCACTCAAGCCACGAGATTCTCGTTAGCTTAGCGTTAGTGGTAGCACAGTATTTTGCCTTCAGCACAAATTAAAATGTGCACGGTCACTCAAAGAACAGCTTAGTTAGGCAAGGTTTGGTTTTGCACTTTGAAGATTAGTGAAGCGGTTTTGCTATCAGTGCTATTTTCGCTCTTATCTGTCCACACTAAATACACATCAGTCATGCGGCTAACTAGGACGATTCAATTATGGTCTTCTGTGGATTTGTAGAACTGGAAATTAGATACTAAGACATAACATTTCTAATTAAAAATGGGATGTCTTTCAAAAAATTATCTAAAAGACAAGCATTGTCTCTTTGTGTACAACGAGTCTTTGAATAACGTGTGTGTCTGTGTGTAATTGGTGGTTTTCTGAGGCAGAGGGGGGAACAGACGGCAGGGTTTTATGGGCTGAAATTCTCTCAGCTATAACTACCTCTAATGAGCTCCACTGCATCGCCCTCCGCCACTTACATGGAGGTTAGAGAAAACAGAGAGAGCACGACAAAGAGAGAGACAAAAAGAAAGATCGAGCGAGATCAGCAAATAGGTGCAGAAAGACTTGCAGAGGTCTTCCTTTTCACAAGCTCTGTGTGTTTTGTGTGTGTATGTGGCGGTAGGCAGCCTTGTGGTTTTGTGTGGGCGGAATTTGTTTTCTTTTTTTATTGCAAACTAAAATGTACATGCTTAACAGCGTCAGGCTTGAGGCTGTCTTCCTTCCCTTGAACTTCCGAGATACTGTTTTTCCATAAAACATGCACAGAATAAGTAAAATTGTATGTTTCAATTTTGGGGGGTTGTTCTTTCTTGAACGACTAACTAACCTTTTTTCATTTTTCTTTTTCATGTTTCTGGACCTGCTTTCTACCATTTCTAGGTAAGTGTATCTCGCCTTTTTTTTGTATCTGGTATGTTGTAAATATGGAGTTGCATGTGGGTGTGTGTTAGACCCAAGCAAGGGAGGATTTGGGTAAAATGGTTTTGTGGTAGCGGCTTTTTGCAGTGCACATACACGTGAACACACACAAACATGAACTTAGAAAATATAGTGAAACTTCAGCGTAGGCCAGCGTGGTTTTTAAATAGACCGAGACACACACCACACTGATTGCTACAGCGGCCGAGACGGTTTACCACCTGACTCTAGCACAGAACACACTTCTTATCGGAAGCATACACAGCAGAACCACCTCTCTATGGTTTGGTTTTTGAAATCTTTGTAGGGCGAAACCGACCCAAAACCTTTTCTTTTTTTACAAAGCAAATGAGATCCAAATCCCAGTTTAGCCGAATTGATATGGCAAAAGTATGAAAGTAAGGAATGTTCTGAGTTAAATGGTATCATCAGCATTTGCCTCTTGTGGTTAATTACCACAGAAACTAATTGTGCTTACTCACCTTGTCTGAAAGTTATATCCGGTCTTTCAACTTACACTGTTACTCCATCCAAAATGAATACATTGGCAAATGTAAAAAGATAAATTGTAATAATGATGATGATAATGTTAATTAAACAAATCTGAAACAGGAAAATCTTGTCATGTTACTCAACGCACAATAATTACAAAGGTAAATGTAAAAATAATTGTAATAAATTCATAATTTAATATAATATGATTACAGTTATTAAATACACTACTATTATTAAATTGTATTAATATAACAATAAAAAACAAGTTTAATAATTTTGTATCAAATATTTTAGAAAGGAGATCCCTTACAAGGACATCAGTATATTTGGACGTCTGTGGTGTCAAAAGCCTGATTAACTTTTGTCTTTTATTTTTTGTATTTTAAATACTCTGCAACAGTAGTTTACTTCCATCCAAAGTATGTTACAATTGTGTATAAATATTTTTCTGTATCAATCAACAGTAACATTTTAGAATAGGGACCAATGCTCACTATTAACTAGTTGTTTATTAGCATGCCTGTTATTAACTCATTGGCTGTTTATTAGTACATATAAAGCACATATTCTGCATGACCATATTCTACATCCTTAATCCTACCCAACGCCTAAACTTAAAAACAACCTTGCTAACTATTAATAAGCAGCACATTAGGAGTTATTGAGGCAGAAGTCATAGTTAATGGTTTGTTAATAACAAGAATTAGACCTTAAAGTGGGACCCAATCAACATTACGCCACTAATGCTGGTGCTAAAGCATTCCTTTAAAGGTAAAGTTGATCTGTAAGGTTTAGAAAAGTCATAACAAAAAGGGAAGTGAACATGTTTAGTTGCACAGTATCGCACTACATGCTGAGCATTTTCATGAATGATGGAAAGAGAGAGGAGAGCGAACACACTACTAAGTGGACATCTGATAAGGCCACTCTTCCTTCTGTAAATCCATTTACCCTTGAAAGTCTGTGGGCTTAATGTTTGGGGCTAAATCATGTGAATCATCATCATTGCATGTAGGCCAGGAAGAGCCACACATTCTATTACTACAACATCACACAATCACTTCCTCTTTATCCTTGACTCTTTCTCCTTCATCACCATTCGGCAAGTGTGCAGTTGAGCTGACTTCTGTTGTGATGGTGATGTGAGGAATGTCAAGGAATAAAAAAAGAGCTGACGGTAGTTTGTGGAAGAGTGTGTGTGTGTGTGTGTGTGTGGAGGCGGCAGGCACACCCTTGTGGGTTTCTGTATCTCTCAGCTCTCATTAAACTTTAATGGCTTCCTCTCTTGGCTGGCACAAGGCTCCACTTTTCACTCAGCGAGCAGGAAAAAAGCCTGAAAGAGTGAGCAAGCGAGAGAGATGCAAGTGTGCATACTGAGCAGGTAGATCAGAGCGAAGGACAGGAAGGACTAATGCTGACAGTCTCAGCACAGCTCAGCTCAGCGAGACGCATGCTAGCGTCTGGCTGTGGAGAGCAGCGTCTGCATCTGCAGAGCGAGACATTGCCGATTCAGCTGTGGTGACGTTTTCAACAGACACCTCGTATAGTTTTGCACATTCATGGGGGATGTGTGCAACTATGCTCAATTCATTGACGCCATTCAAAGCTGCACTGGCTAGTGCAAGTGCTTTAAACCAAGATGCTCCTTTTAGATTTGTAGGTTTAAATCCAACGCTCATAACATCTTATTGATTTGTTTTCTTTTTAAAGTTGAAATGTGTGTCAGGGTAGTGGCCTTTTTAGTCAGTTTGAGCAGCTGTGGGAGATTTGGGTTCGAGTCTGACTCTGTTCATTTACCTTTTTTTCTCTCTGTCTTGATTTACTATCTTGAAATATTAAAAAAGTCATAATTAGCTAAATCATATGAAATTACAAAAATAGTGACCGTTTTCAAACAGGTTTTTAAACATTCATCCTATCGGTCAGACAAACAATCAGTCCCCCCAAAATCACACAATCACACATTTTTTGCTGCTTTGGGCTAGTTGGGTGATCAAACCAGTTTGTCACTAATTCTATTAAAATAATTTTCAGTAATTGAAATAAAACAGATATATATTAAATTATAAATATTAGATGTAAAATTTTAACTTGAAAACTTTAGACTTAATATAAACATAACAAAATTACTTTTAATTACTTTTTAAATTTACGAAGTAAAAATAAAACTGAAAATATAAAAATAAAAGATAATTAATAAAATGTATACATACTACACTAGTGAATAAATAATACTAAAATAAATAAATAGACCTAAAACATTTTTGAAAGGTATTTTTTATATATATATTTACATTTATGCATTTAGCAGACGCTTTTATCCAAAGCGACTTACTTTTTCAGGCTATAAATGTTTTATCAGTATGTGTGTTCCCTGGGAATCGATCCCACAACCTTTGCGCTGCTAACGCAATGCTCTACCACTGAGCCACAGGAACACATATATATATATAAATGAAACTGTGTCTGTCACTTTAAGATCCAAAACAAGCTTGTCTGCAGTAACTCTGCAGAGAGAGAAAGAGAAGATGAAACATCTATAGTCTGGGCCTGTAGCCTTCCGACTAGACTGCTAAAACGTATTGACTTCCTGTGTAAGAGAGAGAGACAGTAAGGTAATGTTGGCTTAATTCCATGACCTTTTTCAATGACCTTGCTTGCAAATTGCATAGAGACCTCTGTAAGTGAAAATTTGACAGAAAAAGCAATTTTACATTGTTTGAAACACTTCATTTTAATATACCACACATGAGATTGAAGTTGTGTTACAGTTGCGTCAAGCCAATGTTACTGATATTACATGCAGACTTTCTTCCCTCATATCGGTCTTCTTTGCTCCATGTTTTACACACATGCTCACATTTACCTATCTACATATAACTATCTACATGAAAATATAGGCTTCTCATTGCTGATACTGTATGTAAAAACTAAGGTTTTTGACCGAAACATTATTTAATAGTTTTGCAGTGTCCTGATTTTTGTATAATGTTTTTCAATGATATATGTATTTATTACTATTTTACACTTAAATGAAATTGTTTATTTATTTACTTATTTATTTACCTTTTGGCATTTGTATGTTTTTTTTTGTAAATCCATGCACAAACTTAATTACATTAAATTAAGCTTTATATTAAAAGAAAGTAATTCTCATTATATTACATTTATTTTGAGCTTTTTATTTTTAGGTAATGTAACAATTAATTAATTTTCATTATTTTTTTCTTACTTAAATGGATGACATCTAGGCATCTTGCTAAACCCCTACACAATTTACCATTTGTTTTTTTATTATGAATTAATTAATTAATTATTATACATTTACTCCTTACAAATAGTTTTACCTTTTGTTGACATTCACAACATGTCTGGGGCCATTTTTGTTAACCCAAATGCATAAACTTACATCCACCCCTGTAAACATCCACCCCCCATGTCAGGACTTTAGGCTTTGTTGAAAAATATTTACATAATTGTAATTTCTAACAGATCCTTGTTACCTTTCGCATAATCCACTATGTCATTGTTCATTGACTAAATACCCTCCATTAAGTAACTTGTTGTTGAATCATTGCTCTCATCACTCTCAAGTGTGCATTGACTGTGAGCTGTTGTCTTGAGCATGTGTCCAATGAGATAATTAGACCTGATTGCTCAGTGTTTATTTAGGGACTCCGCAGAGAATGACTATGTTGTCAGGAGCTGTTTTGCCATGCATGCGTACATGCATACACAACGATTTAGTCGTACAGACTCTGATGACTGCTAAACAGATCTGATAGAGTGTGAGAGGCTGTTCATACACCAGCTGAGCTTGTTCGTTTGCACAAAGCTTCAGCGGAGCATTTGTGCATGGCTTATTACTGCTCAACCCAGCTCAGACTGTAAAATGTATGTTAAAAAGATTGGGCTTTTTGGAAAACACACAATACTTTAGATTCACAAGAACACAGTAACTGGTGGAAGGGTGCGTTTGTTTGAAGCATGTGCAGTATGAAGGCATGTGGAGCGTAAAGGGCAGAGAAGTCTGGCATTACCCACAATCCCCCACACCCCACACTCACCCCCACCTGAGCGCCACCTGCTCATCTGTCTGTCCTCGCACTGTAGTCAAAATGCGCAGAGACCCCCCGCTGCATGGCTGGCATTTGCTCTCTCCCACACACAAATGCACTTTTCTCCTCCTCTGCAGTCACAACACATTGTGACCTCCTGCACTCCCTTGGCATGGGGATACACACACACACACACACACTTACCAAGTAAGAAAAGCACATACTCGACCTTTGCTGTCTCTGATACAAATGAAGTACAATGAAATCCAAATGCACATTCAATATTTATTTATTGAATGTAACTTTACATCAGTTTGGACCCATGAAGCCCATACCCTTGATGGGACACCCATATTCATATTTAAAAATTGTGAGTTATTTATAATAGTATAGAAACACGTCTACACCGCCTAAATGGGATTAAGTATAAAAAAAAAAAAAGCATGAGACATTAAAAGAAATGTCTAAAAATCGAAATAATTAATTTAATATTCAAATAATATTTATTAATTATATATAATATTAAAATGAATATTTTACGGATATATTTATAAACATATATCTATATATAAAATATTTTTGAAATATTTACATATATTTTTGATAACTTTAAACTTCCTCATATATTTTGGGTGTAAATCTATATTTATATTTGAAGTTTTGCATTTACCCAAAATGGATTTTAAATTGAAGTTACATTTAAATACATTTTCAATTAAAAATATAATACAAATAATAATTAATTCAGCTGTGGTATATTTTGAAATATATATTTGAAATATATTTAGTTATTTTTATTTTTTTAAATGTGCTTGTTGAATACTGACCCCAAATGTCGATTTGGGTGAGTATTCCTCCTTATCTAAACTGTTGGCTGTTTTTCCTTGCCATGTAACTCCAGTTTGTTTCCAGTATTAAAGTAGCAAAGTGGGAAAACATCCCTTTAAAGCGAAGGCCAAGTTAATTGAAATGTTTACCGAGAGAGAACTTGTAAAAAAAAATATAGTGGCGACTCTGTTAAAGAGTAAATAACCCATCAGGAAAGCTTTACGGGCTCTTATCCTTTCACATCCTACTTTAAACAGGAAATGGCTCAGACAAAATGGCTTGATGTTTTTCTCGCTGCCATATTGGGTGTTGATATATGTTTCCCTTTTTCTGCTGATCTCAAGCCAGTTTTCCCAGAAGAATGTTTAACGTGATGCAAGTGAATGGATGGAAAAATAAAAACAGGACTGCACAAAAAAAACATAGCAGGGCAATTTTATTCACATCAAATCATTATTCCACTACTGATGTATGATTGAAAGGTGCTAAATCATGTATAATATCAAAACAAAGCATTACAATTGAGAACGGCCTTGGTTTGTAGAGCCCTAGCATGAGTTCAGGCTGAATGAGTGCTGTCTTTGGGAGCAGATGCAAAAGAATGAGTTCATTGTTTATAGTTGAAACCTGGTGCAAATCTTCCCCCTAAAATGCTCACAGCTGCCCAACTGCTGTTCAGAGAACTGCTGGCACGACAAACGCTCCAGCCAATGTCTCGAGAGATTAAGATGTATGCCATCAGGGCCCAGGCAATCTCTTGCACTATAGCATGTGGTCATGTAGGGCACAGCTTTGGCTGGTTGACTTCAGCAGCAGTGTGCTCATGTGTTTGCTTTTGTTGGGTTAGACTCTAGGGCTTTGTTCACACTGATCATAAATCAGATTTGGGTTTCAAATCCAATCTTTAGCGCTGACTATTCGCTCATATTGGAAGTGATCAAATCTGATCTGTTTGTTCTGTGCACTCAGTATATATCTACATTGGTCACTAGTAGGGCTGTCAAATTTTATTTTGAATATTCTTTGAATTTAAAATAAAAATCCACATTTGAATACAAAACATTGCATTCGAATTTTAGGTGTGCGTCAGGCAGCCTTATCAGTGGCGCACGAGATGCTATGAAGGTGTAGGTAGGTGTCATTGCATTTGAATGCTTCTTTTAGCCTATCCAATTGAACCCACTGGATACGTTGTTCATTTAAAATACTGCAGAAAAAGAGAACATCAATGCGGAGATTGTATTGTTTACTTCAAAACTGGAACCAAGCCGTTCACACAGAATGCATATTTTGTGCATTTTCGAGAGGTACATCAATCAACGTTGCACTTGTGTCTCGCAAAAGAGAGTCGGATATTTAGAAAGCCATTTAAAATTATTGTAAGTTCAACTTTTAAAAAACATGTCTCAACTTTATGGCTGGATTGGTCTCTCCCAATTCCATTGCATCTTTTTATTTTTAAGTTAACGTTACTCTTTGTGATTGGTTTTCTGTGCTTTGCATTAAACTGTGTATATTTGTATGTGTACGTATTAGAAGCTTTTTGCTTCTAATTATTTAACTTAATTATATATTGTTAAACATTATTTTAAACATTATGCACATTTTCAAGATAGTCGTGTTATTTTGTGCTTTGAAGAACCATAGATTAGTAATATTTTGCTCGATTCGCCCTCTTGTGGCCTCAGGAGAGAAGCCAAAAGCTTTTTTCCCTCTAACTGAAATTGTCTTTTAAATTTGAAGATAATTCGAATTTGGATAATATTTAGGTACAAAATTTTGTTTTTCAGCCATTTTGACAGCCCTAGTCACTATCGATGTACTCATCAGGAAATTTGCTCTGCCATTGGAACATTCACACTGAAATCAGAATTCAAACTTATGTGATTTTTCTACTAGGTTTGTAAACATTCAGGGGCTGAAACTGATTACATGAAACTGATTACTCTGTCAACAGATTTCATAGATTTTTCATGTTTTAGTTCAGCTTTATTTCAGTGTTGAAAATGATTTATATTAGTTTTAGTCTTACACTTTTTTGTTCCAGTTCAGACTTAAAACAAGAAAACAGATTTGTCTCCAAAAAAATTAGAGTAAAGCGAAAGCCTGTTGGCCCATGCCTGTGTAAAGAAGGCAAAGGTGTTGTGGTAACTGAATGAGCCTGTGCATGACACAGAATGGCTCTGTGTTACCAAAACACACACCACAGAGACCAAAACATCCTGTCGAACAAGGTTGCTAGAATGCATCCCTGCAAGTGAAAAATGCATATGTTTGAATGCTTGAAATCACAAAGCCAGTGTGTGCGCTAAATGCAGAAAATAAGGAGAGAATAATATATTAATTTCATTTTATAACTACCAACAAAGAGAGCTCTGTTCCTTTACTCTGAAACACCATTGACATTGTGGCTACAAATTTTTATTGAAATACAGAGTTCTGGCATGAAAATCTAGATGGCACAGTCCGATAGGTCTAACTCAATCTGACCTAATGACATCATCACATGGCACAGCTGATTGGTTCTCTCCTGTATAGGTAGCCTAATGAGCTCACTGCTTAACATTCATTAACATTCATTCAAATATATGACTAGTGTTTGCTGTAGCAGTTGCAGCATGCTTCAGAAACCCTCCAACTTCCCCAGCTCCACCTGTATAGATCTGCTACAAGGTGATTCATGTATGCTATATGGGGGTTGTTTCATGTATGTTATATTAGAAGAGTTTGTTCCAAAACATTCATTCAGTCACCAAAATTAATTCAACAGGTTATCTTGTTAATGCTTTAAATTAATTACAACAATAAAATAAAATTTCTTCATGAACAAAACATAAACAACATCACATTAGACCACAGAAATTCCAAAATGACATGCCCCTTACATTCAATTTCCAAACGTGCATTGATCTTTGCCGCATGCTGTTTCAACCATATTTAAATCTGAAAAGGCTCAATTCTGCAGAATCTGGTTATGGTTAGTTAAAAGTTTTGCATGTACACTCACAGGAAATCAAAAGTTGGATATTTTTTAAAAGAGCTTTTTGAAACTACATTGAACAGAATTGTAAATAGGCTCTCTTAAGATCATAGTTGAATCCATTTTGTGTCTATTTTCTTTCCTTAAACCTCCCAAACTCTTCTGTCCCTTTCCACCATCTCTTTTCCTGGTGTGGAAAACACACTCCTTCATTGGCGAGCCAAGATACAGGCGATGAAAACAGCAGGAAACACGCCCCTCTCCCCTGCTCGGAGACCTCAAACACCGTCCCACTCAGAGGAAGGGAGAAAGTGAGGGTGTCTGAGAGTGGAAGAGACAGGGGAACCTTAGGGGAGGCATGTCAGTGGAAAATCCATGGTCTTGCCAACTCATGCTGGTACATCCTTCTCCTCATCCACACAACCCCTGACCCGCTGTAACTTCCCCCTCTCTCGCTCTTTCTCTGCGCTGAGAAGCAGCTGCCTTCTTCCACTACTTTCTCACTCAGGATTTTACTGAGCACAAACTGCATCACAGGCAGACTGGGGAAATATTAAAGCAGAAGTCTCAGCCAAGCCAAGGAACGCACTCTTGAGTCAATGTGGAAAAATTATGCAAAGGCCTCCCCAAATGCTTTCCTTATGCATGATTGTGAATGGAAGTTTATGTTGCAGTAAGCCTTTCTGTCATTGAAAAGTTGTGATTGTGTTGCTTTGAGAAGCATTTCGAATCAGAACAAGTAGCTACATTAATGATTAATGCCTTGTCTATCATTTCCATACATTTTCCTGTTGAAAGAAAGAGTTAGGAAGTGAAATAAATGTATTCCTCTCTATTCTGTATCTTTAAGCACATAGCCACAGACAAAACACGATGGCACAGAGCATGATTTGTGGCAGGAAAAGCAACACCATTTGCGAAATGTTGTTTTGTAATGTAGCTGTGGACTTGGATCAGAAATACGGCAGTTAGAAATCTCACACACATGCTTGCAAAGCTCTTAGCATGCGGAAGTTAATATGAAGTGAGTCAATTGGCCGTATTGGTATTTTTAAGCATCTTAACGGTGCGTGAACTTTCACCTCGTAGTCCATGGATTGAACTTTGCCAGAACCACTAGTCGACTCATTCTGTTAAAGATTGATACGTTCCAAGACTAGGCTTTTTAAACTTAAAATTCAACTTTCAAATCCAGAAAGAACAATGTGTTTCATTGGGAAAGCCTTTGGAAACATAGCACCTCTAGCCATCCATCATCTTTTCCATCTATGGGCTAAATGCTTATGTAACCAAGACAAGTATCCATTTTTGGGGAGTTTTGTCATTAAAGTGGGTTTGAAACAGAAAGGCCAGTTTTCTGGTTGAATGCACGCTCAATTTTGTTAGCATTCAGGAAGGTTAACCGCACCGTTCGAACTGAATTTAACACCATCGCGTGGCGTCAATGATTTCATCTTTTATATTCCTTATATTTCTTGCGCACGCTCTTGTTTCATGCGCAACCTCATCATACAAATATTAACGATCCCCAGGAGTTTGGGAATGACGTCTGTGTTCGGAACTGTATCCTTCTGAGCTGGCTGAGCTGAACTAGAGTGAAAAACAGAGAGAGAGAGAGAGAGTGCATGGAATAACAGGACTGGATGATAGATTTGATTTGGTTCTGTTTGTAGAGCTGGAGTTTGGCTTAGGCAGACTGTTATGTCGGTTTCCATGGAGAAAAACACTCGCTCTGCCAGACACTGAAGAGTACAAGAACGAAAGAAGGAAACAGAGAGAGAAGGGGTGCGAAAGAAAACGCAAGTCGGAAAAAAAGACGAAAGCCTATCCAATAATTTCTAGGGTGTGGAGACGGACAGCCTATCTCGCAGTACTGAATGATGAATAATGTAGGCTACAGACGCAGGGTCTCGCACACATTCTTCTTCTTTTTTTTTTTACAACGCCCCCAAAATATGCTAATATGAAATGATAATGAAACAAGATAAAAGGATAGGAAAGCTCTTCTCTTCGGCTCCTCTCTCATGATGCATATGCTCAGCGTATGACATGCTATCTGTCTCTTTTATGAGCTGAGTTACAACTCGCTCCTGTCTGTCTTCATGAATGAGGGATGAGACCCATTAGCACAGGGTGAAAGAGAGAGAAAAGGAGAGATAGAGCTCTGAGAGGGATGATTGATGCTTGGAGTTTTATTCGACAGATTGAACTGAGGCAAAGGTCAACTTTTAAAGAGAGCAAGGCTCTAGAACCCAAGGCACTTTCATAATTACTGTGTGTGTGTGTGTGTGTGAGAGAGGGAGAGAAAGAGTCACTTGTCTCCTAGTGTAGGAAATTAGTTTTAGTGCAGGTATTTTAATTTAAGGGGTATTTGGTAGGGTGGATGTGAAGATTTGGGTACATGTTTGAATGGAAGAGCTTTGCCATATATCAGATGTTCATGCTATATATATATTTCGCTTACAATCTAAAATGAAGCATTATTGTGGATATTGTGTCGATTTTAATACATATTTGCTAAGCATTCTTAAAGGCTTTTGAGTGACAGTCGAGCTCAATAGGGTAAGATGGATGTTAATACTGATTTTAGGGATTATGGTGGATATTCTGAGTGATGACGCAAATGAATCTTTGAATCCGATTTCTGAATAATTTTATATAAAAGGACAGTTTGAATAGATTCATCTGCATAAAACAATTCAAATTGTTCAGTAAACTGATTCGTTACTCTGATTACACAAATAAATCATGAAATTCAAATCACTGAAATGTAATATTTTTTCATATAGTTAAATTTTACAGCTTATTACATTTAGTGGAAAACATGAAAACACATTTTTTTTAAGATCTTCTGATTGAAAGTTTTGAAAATGTTTTCTTTCCTGAAAAAAAAACATTTCAGAGCAATGAATATCAAGATACATGGGTGCGGGTGGGTGATTTTGTAACAGTCTAAGCTTTCGTTCTGCCTCACTGAAGACTTTCGAAAGGCAGATTTACATTAAACAAATACGCAGACACGCAGATGTACAGTTGGACACGCCTCGCTACTTCAGAGAGAGACTGAGAAAGAAAGGCCTGTCTGTTTTTTTATGCTCGGGTTTGTGAACGAGGGAAAGGAATTTCCAGCTTCATGTCTGTACGTGCACCTCCGCTATCAGATTATCGTCTCAGGGTTCAGGTGTGCTCAGGTATGCAGCGTCCCTGCATAGGACTTGAGCAATGGCAACACAATCATGCCCACCTTTAGAAGCAGATGCACACAAACACACACACACACAGCAGACAAGCTCACACACATCTACGAGGCTGGCACTCCCTGGAGCAAACAGGGTACAAATCTCTTGACACACAGACACAAGCATGCACCGATGGTTGCTCTTTGGTTGGCGCTGTGTTGGGCATTGCTATAGTAACGTTAGTGGCACGGTAGAGCTGGCAGGATTTTGTTTCCTCGGACACATGGGAGAATCGCTCTCATCTGGACCCTTATGTTTTGGCCAGTGGATTAAGATCTCATTTTGGATAACGTTGCCATTTTTGGCTTTGCTTGGAAGTTTCGTCTTGTGCATGTTTGTGTGTGCATGATAGTTTAGTCTGCAAAAGAGGTTTGAAAAATATCTTAAGATCAACGAGGAGTCTTTGTTCTGGGAAACATCCCTAAATCTAGTTTACCTTTTTTAGCAAAACTGCCCTCTTTAACATTGTAGTGACGAATACGTTTCCAGGAATTCATCTGTTCACATTAAATGCTAAAATGCAAATGTAACATGATTACAGCTATTCAGAACATTTTAGTTTTTAATATGCAGTTATACTGAGCAGTAGACTGGACTAATGAGATTTCCCTTTGGGTGGGACTAATCTGCGAAATACAACTGACAAAATGTTCTATTGTTTGCCAAAGTCACAAAACTTCATATTTACATAAAAAAAACAGCATTTTTGCTTTTTATGGTCTCGTCTAGTCAGGATTCGGTGTTATATGGATCATGTAAAGCAGTGGATCCCAACCACGTTCCTGGAGGCCCCCCAACACTGCGTGTTTTCCATGTCACCTTAATCACACACCCCTGATTCAGATCATCAGCTCATTAGTAGAGACTCCAAGACCTGAATTGGGTGTTTCAAACAAAGGAGAGATGCAAAATGTGCAGTGTTGGGGGGGCCTCCAGGAACGTGGGGGAACCACTGATGTGAAGTACATTTCAATACAGCCAGTGGATACTGAAGTGCTTCAAACCTTTTCATATCATACTTTTTTATGTAGATTTTTCCTTATTTGAGCTGTAGGATTTTTCATGTGTGAATGGCAATTTATGCAACCTCAAGCAAATGAAGCGATAAAAGATTACTACGCTTGTAAGCAGACTCGTTCTATGTTCGAGGAATGCGAGTGTGGATGGAGTGAATGGATAACTGAAATGTGTTTTTTGATAGGGGTGAGAATGAGGTCGGCGCTTCTCCATTCTGTGCTGTTATAGTGTTAGACAGACTTTCCTGCATTGACACATTCTTCAGCAAAATTGCTCTCTGCCACCACTGTTGGCACACACACACCCAAATACACACACGATGAGGAAATCGAGATTGTTCTCGCTGAGGAAATAGTCATCTTCCTGTCTGCGCACTAAACGGTTAGCGGGAAACGTGTGTCTTCAGAATTACGGTCTAGTGGCAGGTTTAATTGACCCATTCAGGGTTTGTCCTAGACATAATTTAACCAGGTCAGACTGGGGCGTGAAACGAATAGATAGTAGATGTGAACTGCCGGCGCGACTTTAATCGAAATGCTGTGCATGAGTAATAGTTACCAATCCAGTAATGTCACTCTTATTCACGATGACTTGTTTTCAGTGTGAATGCAACACTTGATTGTTGGTGTCATCATACTAGTCTGAGACTAGTTATAATAACCCAAGCCTGTCAAACCAGAAACATAATGATAACTTTCTACCTGCTAAGAAGGATTTCTGACCACACTTCGTGGCTTCCCTTACATTTACCTTCATAAAACATGTACATTCCGTGTCTAAAACCTGCGTTAAACATAAGGTTAAACAGAACCACCCAGACAGATATTTTCTCTCTCTTTTTGTCTGTCTGAACATGTTTGCAGTAAATTGTCTCTCCCCTCCGGCAGTCACATAAAACCAATCCTTTTTAATTAAGACCAACTCCAGTGAGAAAAGTGCCAAGCTTTTTTCCCTTTTCTTTTTTTTTCCAACCACAACATCCTGTCTTTTTACCCCTCTCTTTCTCTCCCTTTCCTCCTTTTTTCATTGCTGTTATTTCTTTGACACCTCCCCTCATCAAGGAGGAGAACATTAGTGTCAGTCTCTCACCCTTCATGTTTGTTTTGATATGAACCAGATGGGATCAAGATCTGCTATGACCCCCGGACCACTCACCGCTTGCTTTTTATTTACATCTCTTTGTTTTTTCCCTCGTCCTCTATTTTTCTTTTTCCTGTTAGCCAAGTCATCAAACTATGAGTGTAGAACATTGTCTCTATCAAAGTTAAAACGCTTAAATATATCTGCCAATATTTCTTGCAAATAATAAAATATATTGTGCTATTTGTAAGATAAATTATATATTTCCCATTATAAATCATAAAAATCACATTTATAATAAAAAATGTATTCAATCCATTTACTTGCTGTCTAAAAGAAACAGAATCAAAAGAACCTCATTAAAAAAATCTAATATATAGTTTAACTGATTTTATAATTTCCCTACCCCAACCAAATCTACACTTTTATAGCCTACTTAGCCTAAAGATTTTTTACCTTTCTTTTCATTCAAAATATTCTCATTTACTTGCATATGTTTTGCACAGGGCATCAAAACATGAAATATATCCTGAGAATCCAGGAGGACAGTTGAACTCCACATGCCCCCCCTGGCTTGCCCTGACCTGGCTTTGGCGAGCAGTTGTCCCCCTCTCCGCATGCAGTTTATAGCGGCCTTGCTTTCTTCAGCCTGATTAGGGTTGGGGGAACCGGAATTATGGCTGTAAACTTCAGACTGTTTACGACTCGGGACTGGTCACTCACCTCTGAGTGAACCCACCTAAACACAGAGAAAGCGTTCGACCCCAACTTCACCCCCGGTTTTTTACAGGCCCTTTTTTTTACAGCCCTCATAGGCCGTTTGCACTCATCCTTCACACCCCTCAGTTGTTCTCCCCCCTCTCCTTTTACCACTTTATTTCAGTTTTCACTGTTTATCAGTTTAACACCTGGTCTTTCCATCAGTGCTGTGGTCATTGTGTTTTTAAAGAGATGCCATCAGTAAACGGTCTGTTTCCCATGGATGCTCTAAAGGCACCGTCATAAACACGAGCACTGCATTATCTGAATGTATTTTATTGTTTTTCTATTTACACATATGTCAGACTCAGAAGGATGCCTTTTGGATGCCTATTTGTCTTTGTTACAAAAAATTAAATAATTTAGTTGTAATCATCTTACTATTAATATAATTTAATAAAATAAAATTGTATTTAATTATATAATGATTTGATCTTTGCAGTTTTAAAACAATGGACCAATCAGAAGAAGCTTAGGCCCGGACAAGTAAAATATCATATATCGTCCAATATGATGAATGATAATAATCCCTAATATTGGTTGATAGTAGATATGGTTCCTACACTGTAAAAATATATTTTTGAGTTTAATTCAATGTGTTAGACCTACTTGTCGTAGAACAAAGCCATTTCTGAGTGAAGACTATTTCAAAGCAAATCCTTCACCATTTTTTTAGTGTATACATCATGCACCCTAAAAAATCTTGCTGCTTTCAGTTGAGTTGTGTAAATGGGTCTGCGGTGCACGTGTGCCCATGTAAAGTCTCGAGTTGCAGGCCTGTAATGTGCGATCTTAAGAGCAGCAGGTGCTGGTTTTGACTTTAACCCCATGACTTGAGCAGACCCACACACACACACACACACACACACACACATATCCACGCACTCAGTTGCCTGAGCTTCTATGTACACCAGCCAAGACACACACACATACACACACTGCCACCCAGGTCTCATGTGTCCTAGCCTTGCTCTGGCTAGACTGATAATTGATTGCTGGTTTGAAGAGGGCCAAAGCGTGAACTCAGCAGTGCAGGACAGAGTGTGTTAAAGTCACAGTCCACTTATAGTGTGCGTGTGTGTGTGTGTGCTGACCGCTGCTAACAGCTACATGTCACACCACCACTGGTGCTAACTAAATCCATAAAACACCAGTGCATTGCAGCATGGACAGAACAGTTTTTTTATGTCAGTAATGTCTGATTACTTGTACTGCGATGAATATGATGCAGGTATAATGTAGTTTCGGAGGCCAACCTGAAAGTAAGCACTACCCTGGTTCCCAATTGGATTTTTCCATTGGCTTTTTGGAATATTGTTGAAAATAAGTTCTGTGAATGCCAAAGGGTTATTATTCTTACACATTTTATCATGATCATGAACACAGTTTTTATTAATTTTGAAGCCTAAATACAATTGCCAGAACTAAAAGTCTAAACATAGGCTATAAACAAACTGAACCATGGTTTTATGTAGTAGAATAATCTTGTAGAAAATACCTGAGCTTTTGTTAAAACAGACTTTATTTTAGGTATTTAACCAAAAACCATTAAAAAACATTGACTTCTGGACAATGGGAACTGCACGTGCAAAAATGCAAACTCATTTCCAGGTTTGGCCTACAAAAATCCATCATCCTGCAGCACTCTGTGTGTTATGTGCAAGATTTGCTTGTCCCGCCCCCCGCTTCTTCTAATTGGTCCATTAGGTTTAAACGCAACACAACTTTACCTATTTTTAACATGAACATAATTCTCATGATCTGTAATGGTCCAAAGATGACGTACATCGAAACCGCACAGTCAGAATATAAAAACTCATATAACTAGCACAAGACAGGCATTAGAGCTGCTTGGCAGAAATAGGACAGGGCATTTGGGCACAGAGTCATTTTTTCCCATGCCCCCTTTTTGTCACCCTCCTCTTTCTGGCACACTTTCTAATCCTGCGTTCAGAGGAGAAAGACCTCCTGCTCTGGGATGCTAGTACCACGTGGGCCACCAGCCGTTCTATTGAATTTCTGTGCGTGGCCATCAGCAAAAATTCTAAAAACTAAGATGATCAGTGCTCCATCATAGCTGGCCTATGTTGTAATTTGTGTGTGCTTGTTTGTAAAGAGGTGAACAGTGATGACAGTGGTTATTATATTTCCATACAACTTTTTTTCTAATTTCTGCAACGGTTTGCATTATGTTTTAGTCCTTTGGGTATTGGTGAGGGTCTGGATTATGGTTTTAAGATACTCATTTAAAAGTCTGTCTGTTTGGTTTGGGACAACTAATACGAGTGGATTATAATCCCATCTGCCCGTCAATGGATAACGTACCTCGCGGATTAAGAGCCGAGCTGGCAACACACATGCGATCCACCCAGTGCAGTGTGTCTGTCTGTTTTCCTCTAGGAATCTTTGGATTGGCCTGGTTTTTGTCATCTCTTCTAACCCACACATCAACATAAAGATAGAATCAATGTCAACGACACATACACACACACACACACACACACACCAGTACAACTGCAGACACACGTCTAAAAAATGCTTTGTTTGAAGGGAAGAAAGTGAACATTTAAACAAGGTTTTCATTCTCCTACTGTAATGCATGTAGTTTTTACTACAGTGGAGAATATGATGAATTTTTATTCATCAGTTTTTTTGTTGCCTTTTTCTCCATGACTACCCCAAGGCCAATTCTCTAGGAATTGAGAGATTTCTATGTTCTTGTCTGAGTTAGGCACAGCACATTGCATTGCGTTCCAGAAATTCAACTTTAATTGTGAATTTCCAGTCTGAATTGAATAAGATGGGATCAAAAGACTGTACCACAAATAGACATCTATAGTTTAGTTAACAAATGACTCACACGAGTTGATTCTTTTAATGAAAGATTCACAAGTTGGAATCGGTCTGATAAATCTTTCAATGAATACATTCTGCAGTTACTAAATCAACATCTGACTCACTGAACCCCATGTCGTGAATCAGTATCTCTGGTGACTGGTTCATATGATATGATATGGCCCATTTTTGGTATAAAAGATGTTATGAAACTAATAACAAACAAATGATAAATTGCAAATTTAGACAGATAGTGACATATTATATAGAGATATATTGTTTCATAGACCGATATTTATACAGACTGATATTGCTTCAGATTATTTCATATATACTGGTGTTTTTCTCTTGTGTAACCATCCAAATGCATGGAATTTTTGCTGTGAAACGATAAGATGCCTTGTTACTCTACATCTGTGGGAGGCCATTTTCCCATTTCCATCCACGATGATGTCGACCCATTTCCTCTCAGTTTGGAAAGCGTTTTGTCCAGTCTGTCTGGACGTCCTGTGTTATGTGTGTGTGGATTGCTTTCTAGCAGCCACCACCAGACTGTGGTGATATGAAGCCATGCTGTGAAAAGTCCCTTTAGCATGGCTCTTTTACAGAGGATTTGTCTGTCTGTTGGAGAAAAGAACACGCCATGATTGTTAGTTAGGGATTTAGAGTTGTAATTTAAGTGCTTGCTTCCTAGAAATGGTGATTTTTGTGAGAGGAGAGGTGTGTAGGCTTAGCTCTGTGTTAGCATAAAGATATAAAACATTACTGTTGCGCTAAATGTTAACAAAGGCTCAGAAACCAAAAGCGTGCGTGCAGATATGCATGTGAGGCACGACGCCAGAGAGCGAGGTCTGCATTAGTGGAGCACTGTCTGGGTTAGCTGTGATTGTGTTAGACAGAAGCCATCTACCATTAATTTGCCAAAGACTGGAGCCTGGCTGTAAATTAATCTGGCATTAACATGCTAAATTACACTGGCCTGGTGGTGCCATCCGATTGGTCGCCGTCTCCGCCCCCACGTCCCAGTCAGTGTCCCGCGTTCACGCCACCCTGCGACCTCAATCCAGCACTGGCACCCCATTGACCTCTCAGAGAATGGGTGTCTGTCCTGTTTTCCCTGTGCAGAAATTAATTTCCATAAATTAATAGTATTTAGATGTGACACTTGAAAGAACAATTCACCCAAAATTATAGAACATTTTGTTTCTATATATATTTTAAACAAAATATAATTTATTTAATACTAGTACATAATATTATGATTTTACATATTAATATTAATAATATTATGTTTTTTAATACCGCATTTTTAATTTGGGGATGTCTTAAATGCTCACCAATTTTAAGCATCTTTACTCTAGTTTTCAGTGGCACATGATTCTTCAGAAATCATTCTAATATGCTAATCTTGGTTCTTAAGAAATATTTTTATGATTATTACAGTGCAAAAAGGTTGTGCTGATTAATTTTTTTGTGAAAACCATAATTTTTTTCAGGACTCTTTGATGTATAGAAAGTTCAAAATACAATTTATTTGAAAAATAAATCTTATTTATCTAATTAATTTTAAATCTCAAAAACCGTGTAATGACCTTTTTACAAAAAATCCAACTTTTGTGTTTCATGGAAACATTTTATAAATAGGTTATTTGGTTGAACTGTTTCTTCATAGGTCTTTAGGTACGTCTGAATCTCTGGACTTTACTAAGAGCTGTGAGAGAAAGAAAAAGGGAGGGAGAAAAGAAAGGAAAGAAGTTTTTGTTCTGTTATTCAGATACAGCTTTGCTGTTGCTATGGGAGACAGTGAAAAAATAAGAACAGAATATTCTAGTGGAAAGTGCAGCTGCTAAAGGGAGAGAGTTAAGGCTGTTATGGTCAGGAATGGTCATCTCTCTCTCTCTCTTTCTTTCTCTCTCTCTCTCTAACAGCTGTACTTTCCACCAGAAAAGTTGGCTCTGCTTTTTCCAACCCGGTTCAGGGGACTGCTGGGTGCTGGGCAGTAGTGTGGCGGCTCAACGCTGCTATATTCAGGCCTGCCGTTAATAGCTCCCTCTCTATTTCAGTCTCTCCTTCCTGCCGCTGCAGAACGAGAGCGTTCGGACTAATTAAAACCAGCTCACACCCCCAAGCCGCATCCCGTATGTGTGGCGCTCCGGTCCGGGTGGGTCAGCGTCAGGAACAGAGGCCATGCATTGTCCCCTGCGTTCCCCAGTGGTCTCCTGCTTTCCATAATTGTCCAGGGTTTCCATAACACTTCCGAATGCTTTCACGTCTCTCAGCCAGTTATGACCGTCGTGTCCCTCTGTGTTCCGACTAGACGGTGCATGCTGGGAAAGCACGCACACAAATGAATTGCCACGGGAGGTGGGGTCGTTTAAGTTCATCCTGTTGTGTGTCATCCACTATTTATGCTATATTTAACGGCCCCCTTCCGAATTATTTCTTTATTAATAACGCAATTGTTTCTTCTGGCCACAAGCGGGAAACATGGGGCCATGTATTTGTTTTATTTGATTTTGTGTTTACCCAAATCGGATGTAAACGGACCATTGATTTCTCAATTCATGTTGACTTCAAGTATTATGGAGTTACAAACGGGACAGCGGGGAAAATGGAACATTACGAAACAAATGGAGAGAGACGGCCACTCAGACGCCGTTTGTCATATTTCTTGTACTTCCTGCTTATAGGAAATGACTAATCACAAATCAGAGTTTAAAAAAAGATTGCTTGTCTCTCAAAGATTGAGTTCTCTAGAATGAACTACTTTTGAAGAGAGAAGATAAAAATGGATTTCATTTGATATATCATATATTGTACTACCATTCAATAGTTTGGGGTCAGTAAGATTTTTTTTATGTTTTTGAAAGAAATCTCTTATACTCACCAAGAATAAATGTTTTGATCCAAAATCTAGTAAAAATAGTATAATGACATTTTATTATAATTTAAAAGCTCATTCCTAATATGCTGAAACGTTTTTTTCAGGATTATTTGATGAATAGAAAGTTCCAAAGAACAGCATTTTATATGAAATTGAAATATTTTGTAACATTATAAATGTCTTTACTGTCACTTTTGATTGATTAATTTAAAAGCAAACTTTCTGAATATGAAAGTTTTCATTAGTTTTTTCAAAAATCTTACCTACACCAAACTTTTGAACATGTATGTTACATCAGTGTTGCATTGGCATTGTTGCGAAATGTCTGTGAATGTTTGTTTTGAAATACCTCTAAGAAAACGTCCCAGAAATAAGTTTCATGAGAAATCATACATGTCTTTGTGACAGCTGTAAGCTTACGGAAATGAACCATGGTTTTATTCTAGTAAAAGCGTAGTAACCATGTTTTTGTTGGCATATTGATTACCTTTTGTATAACAAGTTTTACTACAAATACTATGGTTAAACTATGGTTAGTGTAGAAAGACCATAGTTCATTTGTGGTTACTGTAGTTGAACTATAGTAACAATGTTTTTTTTGTTTGTTTTATTTGCAGTAAAACCACGGTTAATTTTCATAAGGTTGTAAATGGAAACAAAGAAAAAAAAACAGATTATTCCTATAATCAGGAAGCATAGCAAATTTGAAAATCAGCCACAAAATTAACATTAGAAATGCTCTCTGCTTGTGTCTGTGCAGGTTTGCTAACAAAAAAGTGACTGTCATATGTTTGAAGGCAGGATCTTAATCAGAATTATGGAAATTAGCTAAATTGCTAGAATAATGTCTTTTCAAATCAACTGCTAAGATGCTCCAGGCCTCTCAGACAAAAAAAAGAGTGATAGAGGAGAGAAAGTCATAGAGAATAGTGGGTTTAGCTACAATAATAACTGGATTACCAAGTCAAAAAGACAACCCACACATGTTCTTGCCTGAACTGGCTAGTTGAGCATCAGTCACTCGTCCTTATCTCCTGAATCAATCACTCTTTCATTTCCCCTCTCATCTTTTTCCCCTTCCATTTCTTTCAAGAGTTTGTGACCTCTAAATCTCCCTGAATGAGTGTGTAGGCCATGGTTCCTATTCTGTGTGAGCGTGTGTTTGTTTTGGCGCTTCTCTCGATCCGTCACATGTCATGTACGTTTGACTCTGCAGAGATTACCGAAATACCTCGCACTGTTCCACTGCCCCCAAATAACACTGAGCACCAAGTGAGTGTGAGACCCCTGTCCCGGGCCAGCTGTCTGGAAACGGGACATGCCTGCACACACATACAGATTCACTCACAGTTATTAACATGAGTCCATGCTGGAACTAAAAAGCAATGAGTTGTCCAACAACTGACTAGTCATTTTCTGAGTTAGACTAGTTTATCTAGTTTTTCTTTTCAGGAATATTTATAGATTTTGAAAATATGTCACCATGCACATCGCTTAAATTCAAACAGCCTGTCACCAAGCCTAACCTGCTCCCTCTCTCCTTCTTTCTGTCTGTCTGTCTTTGCTCTCCTTCGTATGAGGAATGAGAGAAATCTCGCTCTCCGACTCTTTCTGTCTCGCTATGGTTGACTTTATGAGGTCATAAATGCAGGAATTTTTTGGTGAGGCTCTCTGAATATTTTTATGAGCACACTCACGATGGCGGCTCCTTTGACAGCGCTGAAAGGCAATCATTAAAAACAGAGTGAGAAAAGAGGGGAAAAAACGAGTCCTGGCTGAAAGAGGCTTCTATCCTGAGGGGTTAAACTGTCACTGCATTTGAACTTTGCTAGAAACGACAAGGCAAGTTCACCACTGTCTCACACTCTGAGGACATTTTGTAATCAGTGTTGTCGATATTTTTTTAAGTATTAATATTAGTAGTATAAGTGTGATTATTTTTTCCAGGGCATATTTTACAAATTCATATTTTATTTTATTTTAATATTTTTGTTGTATAATATTTTTATATTATATATAGTATATTTAAAATTATATAATATAATATTTTTAATTATTCCATATAAAGCCATCAATGTACAGTATCTTTAAAAAAAAAAAGTATCCATAATAAAATAATTAGCGCTGGGGGTAGAATTCTAGAAAATATTTATGAAAATATTTATATATGATTTATTAAATATTAATTTATATGTAATTCTTAATGTATATTTGATGTATCATAAACAAAACTAAAAAACAACAACAGACAAAACCATTTCGATTTATGATATTAGTTATTGTATTGGTTATCAGCTATCAATAAACAAAAAGCTGCTTCTAACAAGAGATTAGAGATCTGGCTATTAGTAGACATGAGGTAAGACATGGTAGAAGAAAGCAACATACACGCACTCATAGATCAATAAGCGTCCATTAGGGTCCAGCCTCAGCAGTTTCAACAACTTTTGAAAAACATTGAAATGTGATTATCCTGCTCTTAGATGCTTTTAACTTTGAGAGTAAATGAGTCATAGATTTATGCTACTCTCTGGATTCTTCTCTTTCCTCCCCACATCTGCATGCACCCGAGGGCTCTCTTGCTCTCTCTCTCTGTTGTTCTTTATATATATATCTCCCTCTCTGTCTACTGCTGTACATTATCGTTAAATTTACAGCTTCTAATTTTGATTAAAGTTTGTTTTGCAGATTGGAACGTTGAACAGGTTTTTCTTTGTTTAGTTTTTTTGAAAAAGCAGGACATGTACCTTCTTTCCTGTACTACAGATTTGCCCCCTGTGTGTCCGAAGGAACAGGGTCTACTGCGTTCCCACACAAGCCGTTGCCAAAGCAAATTTGGAGAGGAAGTGGAACCCTATCCCTCCTCTCTGGTGTGACTAAGTTTAGAAAACACCAGGTTTATGTGTGTGTGTGTGTGTTTCTAGTTGAATATGCAAGCAAGCAGCTGCACAGAACGCCTCACTTTTGATGTGGTTTTGTGTGTGCGGTGGCGTTTGTGTGCTGCTCTGTGGTTTTGAGTCTGGAAATGAAGTCTGTGCTGGACCGTACATGTGCGATTGCAGGAGATGGTCCTTATTTAGTGGCTTTGCCTTATTGTGGTGCACTTGTGAGTGTTGTGCGGTTTTGTTATGTCTGGAGTCTCTGGACTCTTCCTGGAAGCCCAACCTCAAAACACACACCATAGACACTAATGACAGGCCCATGTCCTCTGCCGAGACCGTTGTCCAACAATGTACAGCAAAATATTTCTACCCACCATGCAATCTGAGTCCTAAGAATAGCCCAGACGTGATCTGTCATTCTGTATTGAGCCCATTGACCATTCAGATGTTTTGCCAAACAAAATGTATCAAAAAAATAATTTGTTAATATTTTTATAGCAATATTTAAAAATATATATTAATATAAATAATGTATTATAAAGTATAATAATAACTCATAATAATAATTAATGATAATAATTACATATATATATATATTATATTTGTATTAATAACTGACACAGTAATGAATTGTTAGTTCATATATATCATTTAATTAGTTTTCTTTTATTCTACAATTATTCTAAGCAAAAACTCTAGCATGCAAAACAAAAACATGTCTTGCATCTATGCCAGTGTTATTTATATACTATTATAATACTCAATGTTTTTAATTAGCTATTATTTTATATGGATTTGAGTTAAATTATCTGGTATTTATATGGTTTTAAATTATTTTTTACTTTAGTTCAAATTTTGTAATTTAGTTTTTGCCTTTTTATATTATTATTTTATTATATTTCTCTCTATAGATTTTTTTATTGTAGATTTTAGTGATTTTAGTAGCCTACTTCAGTTTAAACTTATTTCAGACAACTTTTCCCAGTAATTTTATTTTCATTTTCATTTAGTTTTTGTAGTTCATTTTATTTTATTTGTATTTTTTTGCCATTTTAGTACTGTAGCTTTAACTTGATCATTTTTGTTTGTGTTAATAATAACAACACTGATATACATTATGATATAAGCAGCAAAACAAATGTTTGCAAAAAAAAAGTTTGAATGATGAAACCGTATTCTTTGTGAATGCTCTGTAGATAGAATCTACAGGTAAACAAACACCATTAAACACAAAAGTGTCGCAAGAGTCTCACAAAAGTCTGGGAAAGGGAGAAAAATTCTGTGAACATCTGTATGTGTTTGCTGGCAGTTAGGGAGGTGTTTTGTCTAGCAGTGTGGTGTACAGACACAACGTTCCTAATGAGCTGGGTACTCGCCCAGAGAGTAAACGCATGAGAGAGAAAATCACTCGTTTCACAGTTTCACTTTATACCTCTACCTCTCCAAAAGCCAGATTTCTCAGAGAACAACACGTGTTTACCACCAATCGAACCGTATTCCTTTGGGAAGAATTATTCCCACATGACGGCTTCTGTGAAGCCCAAATACTCTTGCATACGTCTTTGCCTGTTGCGAAGAAAGTTTATTCCTAGATTTGTTTCTAACTGAAGCTAAATGAGAGATTTCACTTTTGATCATCACTGCGTATGGACAAAAACGCTCTCAAATGCAACATTGTGGAGCATGTAGATCATGTTTAGTCTGACACCTGTACGGTTAAGGTTTCTGTGGTCACTGCCTGGTGAGAAATACGACAACCCGTTCGAAGACGGCAAGAGACGGAGGGAGAGAGGGAGAGCTGTGCTCTGCTAGTTTTACAGGAAGTTCCTCCCTTCCGGCTGAGGCCTGCAGCTCAGCTCAAGGGGGAGGCCATGTTCAGGTCAGAGAGAGGGTGGAGTATAGCTTGCACACACTGACGCTCTCACCAAAAAAAAACTGGTTTGCTTTTTTGGCGTTCACACTTGCATGGATATATAAAAGCTTGTCACACGAGCATCTAAAAAAACCTGTCTCGTAGTCATAACCTGTCTCACAGTTAAATAGCAACATTCATCAAATCAAACCTGTCTTTGGAGAACTTCACAGACGGAACAAGCCACGCCGCGGTAGTCACAACTAGATTTCAATTTCTTTTGAAAACTATAAAAATTCCAAAGTGTAGATTCGTAATCTAATTGTCTATTCTAACGTTCAATGTTGATAAATGTAAATAAATGTTAAATTTAATAACTTAAATTGTAAAATGTGTTTTTATAATGAACTATATTACTTGAAAAGTTAAGTTTTTTATATTAATGCTAATATTAGTATGATTAATTATTAATAATAGTATTTTATTATTTATTTTAGATGCATCATGAGGTAAAATATAATATTAATCTCAATATAAATTTTGTATATATGTTTGATTTTTAATAGGCTTCACACAGTGTCTAAAATATAAATATTAATATTAACTTAACTGAAGTTATTTTTTTATATTATTATATTTATTTAAATAATTTGTTTTGCAAATTACTTGAATAGTTCAGTTGTTTGTTTTGAATGTTAACACTAATGTTATTATTAATATAATACTTTTTTATAATATTCTTTTATTACAAATTTTAGACAGATTGTGAAGCCTATGAAAACATTATCATCAATGTTCATATTTTTATTAGGCTTCACACATTGTCTAAAAATTATTTATAAAACAAGCAATTATTATTCATTGATGTTAATATTATTTTAAATATAAATACAAGCATATTATAATTGATATTAATATAAATAAATCTTAGGCTTCTCATGTGCCTTACCTGTGGTAAAACCACATTGCCAGCGTCACATGAGGAAGTTTCTGTCAAGTTATGTTTGTTTGGAATGCAATTGCTTGTTTAAGAAGGAAATCCTGCAATCTGTGCCACAGGAAATACAGGACTAGACTGGGAGGGGTGGCATTATGAGGACAACGAGACATTATTTAGCAACTCCATTAGCTTGTTTAGTAGGTTAATTGTGTGTAATGTGGCAAGAAGTGAACGTTCGTGTGGGTGTTCAGACCTTCGAAACACATTTCCTTTATCATCCCTCAAGCGGGAACCTTCTAGCAAAAACCTTTCTTCCATTCTCACATCATCGTGCAAGGCAGAGTGCGTGTGTGTGTGTGTGTGTGTGTGTGTGTGTGTGTGTGTGTGTGTGTGTGTGTGTGTGTGTGTGTGTGTGTGTGTGTGTGTGTGTGTGTGTGTGTGTGTGTGTGTGTGTGTGTGTTTGGCACCCCGCCCTTCCTCAGACACCTGTGGTTTTAAACCGCTTTGCAAAAACTTGCAAAATCCTGTTTTTAGTGTGCATGTGCCTTATATAGTCAATTTGAAGATGTCTTCCAGTGCCAGAATTACTATGATGAAGGCAAGGTGTAAGATTCCTCAGAAAGACAAAAAAGAGATCATGTATTTGTGCATTTTTTCAGAGCTGAGCTCACATCTAAGTATGTCTCTCGCATGGTGCTGCGTCCTGCTTCTTATAAAAAAGGTGTGATTTCCTGTCTGCATGTCTCGCAGTGCTTTGGATGTCAGTCTACAGCATCCTTTCTGCCACACAACACACACACACACACACACACACACACAAAGATGTTGTATGGGTTGGTGCCATTTTTGTACCCATGAGCACATTGTTTGATGTGAGCTGGGGACCAGTTTAAAAGGGGGCCCATTTGCTGCCCATCAGATGAAAGAAAGAGGAAGCAATGACTGTGAAAATGACAGACTGATAGACAGAGACTCTAATATAGAATGTAGAAGATAGAAATAGAAGCATTATTTAAAGATCTCTGCCTTTCCTCTGGCCCTTTCTCAAATGCAGCTTTTCTTCAACTACACACTTTAATGGCTGTCAGGTAGTAATCCATTATTAAATCCATATCTTGGCTTCTCTATTTTGTTTGTTTGGCATTATATTTATATAGTCTTCTTTATATACTCCTATTTATCTGAGTGATGCTACCCCACAGGCTGTCCAGTCAATGTCAGAGTTCTGGTGTGGACTGATGTGTTTTAGAGGGACCTCAAAGAGTCCAACTGGAAGACTCAGACTAAGGGAGAGCAAAAAACAGCTACAAGGATGTTATTTATAGGTCATTTCCTCTCTCCTGCAGTGCGGCCTGACTATGGTCATCTGACTGTCTGCAGTTAGCATGGTCTTATAAGGATGATTACTAGAGTCTAGAATACTACAAGTGCATTGATTAAAATTATATAACGCTGTAATGCCTAAATTCACTTGTTTGTCTATTCACTAGCATTAAAAAAAATCAAAGCTTTTTTACACTGCAGTAAACTGTGTGTGTGTGTGTGTGTGTGTGTGTGTATATATATATGTATATTATACATTTTTATTTTATTGATCATTTAAATTCTATATATTATTAAACATATATATATATATATATATATATATATATATATATATATAAACTGAACTGTTTTACTACAAGTGAGCTATATTTATTTATATTTTTATAATGCATATATTTTTATTTATATAAGTGTGTATAAAAAGTTATATTTATAGTATAACAAAAATTTAATTGTTTTATATTTAGTCTAAATAAGTTAAGAATTCCATCCTATCTAGTGGCTCTTATGCTTTTCTATCCGGATCTCATTCTCCATCTTGAGTTTTTTTCTAGTATGTAAGCACTCTATGTAAGTGATGTACTTGGGCGCCAAAACCTAGCCCAGAATAGGGAAGATCTCTCATATTTGGTGCCATTATGTCAGAGGTCTAATCCACGAATAAACACAGGCGCGTGGCAAGTGACTGTTTTCGGGGTCATATAATCATGCTCTGCTGCTGGAAATTCACCACGCCCAAGCAGATCGGCCTGCCGAATGAGGTCATACGTGATGCAGTCATTCATGTATGCAAACAACATACAGTGTGTTCTTTTGCGTGAATGATCCTCTTTTCGCTTGACTCCAATTGAGTAATTTACTCCCCCACTGTGTTTATTCAAAAACAAAACATTTTGCGTCTCTTACTGGAAAAAAGAGACTTTAACATGAAGCTCTCTCAGCGTATGATCGGTTAACTGTGTCAGACATTCCAGACACCATGCAACCCAGTTGGAAGCATCTTACCCAGAAGCCCCTGCTGCCGGGCCAGTTAGGGCACTAGGCCGGGACGCTGCAGTTTGTCAGCTGGGTTTCTCTCACATTCCCACGAGAAGCCCTGCTCGAAAATAGCGCTCGTAAAGTCCACCAGACGAAGTTGGCGCAGATTTACAGCCGGAGGCTGATACCGCTTGTCCAGTCGTTGTGCATTATTTTAACGTTTAAAAGTCTGCGGTTTGTGTTTAATAAGCAAGAAATGTGTGGGTGGCACACACCGCAGGTTTTCTGGAGTAAATGCGAGTGTAGAAAAGGAAGGTCAGTGTATTTTAGGGATTATACTGCAGTCAGTGAGGAATTCAGCAGGAGTGAGGTCATTAGTGACAGAACTAAACAAATACTGCCTTGACGTATATTTGCACTCGCATGTTCACGTGACAACATGAAAGCAGATGGTTCTGTCAAACTATTAAGCATCTGAACAATACATCTGATCTATTCCTTCCGCACACACACACGCTGTCTCGCATAGTGTCAACACTCTTACTAAATTTAACGTTCACAGTTTTAGTCCTCAGATACGTTCCCTTTGCACCTGTCTCCAGCAGTTCACAGCTCTGTCTGAAGTGATAGACACCCTCTAGCGCGGCTCTCGTTTAATGTGACCGACTGCTTGCATCGATCCTGCTATTACTGTACTGTAGTTTACTGAGGGCTGTAGAGTATCTGAAAGCCTGACTAGATGGTACGATGTGCACTGAATCGAACGCGAATGTGAAATGTAGCAAATCAGAATGATGATGACTTCATTTTTCTTCATATCGAGCAACGCTCATCGTTTCTCTCTCTTTTTGGCTTTCTTTTCTTCCCTCTCTAGGCGTCTGATCCCATTCCTGCCAAGAAGTCCAAACACGATGACTTTCCAGCACTGTCGCCCTCAGGAGACAAAGACAAGCAACCTGATTGGCTACGATCCCTCGCTGCATCAGCCAATAAGGTTACAAAGCTTATTTTTTTCTTGCTGATGGAAACATGTGATTAGTTGTATGAAAGTACAGAGTTCAGATAATTATATATTTTGTGTATTAATATTGTACAAGTCTGTTTATGGAACTTGGCTGTTCCTAAGAAGATTTTTGGAGCCAAGCAACTGTTTTCTTGCCACAGAGAATCAGATTCTTCTGAAACAAGATCTCGACCCAAAATAACTGATGATGTTCTTTTGAAAAAAAGATTTTCCTAAAATGAAGAGAGCCTGCAAATAGGCTTGCGTAGTTCTCCGATTTCAAGCAGAACACAGTGACCTCGGTGTTAGTGTATTGCTGGTCATTCTTTAATGCTTTATATCTGACTCTCTCACTGTTAAATGTTAAATTCAAGAGATTTTCAGCAAGCAAAAAAATAAATACAATTCATACTCTCTGTGCAGATGCTCTCTGTTCCCCGTTTGTGTTCAAAATGCATTATGATTGTGTTCTCAACTGTGAAAAATGTACATGTACCACAATAGGCGTCTTTTAACATCTCTCTGTCTTGCTGCAGGGGCTCAACTGCATCCAGCCCAGACAGAGACCGTCTGCCTTCAGGCCATGGTCTCCAAACATCTCTGTTGGTGATAAGGAAGGAGGCGGCAGACCTGCTAGCATGTTACGTGACAGGTAAACAATAAGAATAAATATTAAATGGCACTCTCAAATACTTGATTATGATTGGGCAATACTCACATCATATTAGCTTATAATAGTTATTTATTGAATATATAATTTAAATGATGATCATTTTCTGATATTAAACCACAACCTGCAGTTAGAAGTCAAATGTACATCACCATTTGATTGTGCAATCATCATTTTATTAAAAAGATGATGTAGTGCACAAAGATTGTAAAAGTAACCTTTAGAAAGGGTGTGCATGTGTTTATTAGTGTGAAACCAGCATATTAGTCATGCTCGGCTGCAGTTTTTCTAAAGCAAATCAGCAAAAGATTGGAACTCTTCTTTACAGAGGAACATGATGCAAGCCTGTTGGCTATTGTTTGTTTAGATATATGTGGTTTTAACTTTATCATCATAACTAGAGAGGGTTTGGGTGAGTCATGCGTTGAGCCCAGATCGGTTTCTGTGAAACCGCTCACAACAGTCGTTGTTCTCTCCCCACCCTTCGTTTGTGGGTTGCAGAGATGCTTTTCCCCGTCAACCTGCCATTTGGTTTGGATTATTCATTACTAAATCACCCCTACTCTTTAAGATGATGTTAGGTAATGCTATTACACAAGCAGCAGCTTGTAGTGCATCATTTGTGAACTGTTGCTAAAAATTAGCATCACTGCATATATATGATCTGCTCACTCACTCCATATCCTCTTCTGCAGCTTCTACAACTACAAGAGCCTGGAGAGCGCCGTGGCCCCCAACGTAGCTCTGACACCCCTACAGAAAGGAGGGCAGGCCTCTCCAACTGCCCCGAGCAGTTCACACCCACATGGGGCGGAAAGCGAAGGTGCCAGCCGCGGGAGAAAGAGGAGGCTGACGGGTGAGACCAACCCTAGCCCACAGCCCTGCCCCTCGGCCATTGCCGGCAAGCCCCTGCCGCCCTTTCAGGAGGCGCGAGACTCTGATGTGGAGGTGGAAGTGGAGAGCCGTGAGGAATGTGAGTACATGACGCACCTTTTCACTGTCACTCCACCTCATTAAAGGAATGTTCCAGGTTCAAAGCATTTTAAGATTGATTGACAGCTGAACATTCATTTAGACATTCATGCTTTTATGCTGTGATCCTTTGATCAATGGTGACAGTTTATAAAGTTATTACTTTTATTCAGCAAGACTGCACTGAAAAGATCAAGTTGTCTATTTCAAATTAAGCACAACTTTTTTAAAGATTAATAATAATAAGTGTTTCTTGAGCCCAAAATCAGCATGTTAGAATATTTTCTGAAGGATCATGTGACACTAAAGACTGAAGTAATGGCTAATGAAAATTCACAGGAATAAATTACCTAATTTAAAATGTTTTTATATAAATAACAGTACATAATTTATACAAATAAATGCAATGTGTAGTATCACACAAAATAATTTAGACTTTGGAAAATGATCATAAATAGTTTTACAGTAATGCAATCACAGTGGAAGTCTATGGCACAAAATACACAGTTTAGACTGTAAAACCAGAAGTCTTAACATTTTATGTTACATTGTAATGAAGGAATGCTACACTCCTTTAACATATTTGAAGAGCAATTTGGGATAATTTTTCTCATTTTAAGAGTGTTTTAACTGTGACCTTCGATTTTGTCGCTCATTTAAACAAAAGTCCTCATTTCAATACATTAAGATTTCATTCACACTTCATTTGCACACAGTTCATTTTCAGTCAACCTTGAGCGCTCTGGAGAGAGGTGGATTAGAACGGTAACAACCCTTGTGTGAATGTGGCAGAAAATCAATGAGGGTTCTTTCGTTCTTCATTCTTTACAGCTCATTTTAAAGCACATCTTGTGTGTTTGACAGGTGCTTGAAAAAACTGGCTGACATACAAACCAGTGAAGCCCACGTAGTCTGATCCACCACTTAATTATATCTCTTCTCTGTCTTTTTTTCAGTCACCTCATCGCTTTCCTCACTCTCTTCCCCATCTTTTACATCCTCGAGCTCTGCTAAGGACTTGAGCTCTCCCTCCGGCCCCGGAGCCACCTTACCAGCAGTTCTGACTCCAGCCAGCGGGCCCCCTGAGGGCCCCCTGGTGTCCGGAGTGGAGGGACATGCCATGACGAACCTGGAGTCAGAGCTGGAGACGCTGAGGCAGGCCCTTGACACCGGCCTGGACTCAAAAGAGTCGAAGGAAAAGTTTCTACATGAGATAGTGAAGATGAGGATAAAACAGGAAGAGAAGCTGGGATCCGCCTTACAGACCAAACGGAGCCTCCAGCAGGTACACACACAGACACTAATTCATGAAACAATTATTATTTTTTGTTACTTTTTTAATCCATTCTTACGTAAATCGTACCATTGAATTTAATGCAACATTGTATGTAAGAATGGGTTTACACAACACTGGAGGTTTCATTTCATCATTGTGATGACGAATCATACATGTGATGTTGAACTTTCACTGAATATATTTATAAAGCCATGTTTTAATTAATACAGATTTTTTTTAAATATTCAGTTTATATATAATAATGTATAATTTCTTTATTATAATATACTCATTACTTATTATAAGATATATTAATTATGATTTATTTTATCAACAGCATTGGGAACATAATTTTACAAATATAATAACATTGATAATATTTTATTTAATTATAATAATGGTTATTTTATATATATACTTTACATAGCTGAAGTTAGAAGTTGCACACTTTTAATTTAATTTATGGGTGAAATAGTGTACGAAACAATTTAGTGCTATGAATGATGGCAATGTATATAGGGGAAAAAACTAAACAAATATATAAAATAATATATATACAGTTGAAGTCAAAAGTTTACACACACCTTGCAGAATCTGCAAAATGTTGATTATTTTACCAAGTAAGAGGGATCATACAAAATGCATGCTATTGTTTATTTAGTACTGAATAAGATATTTCACATAGAAGATGTTTACATGTACTCCACAAGAGAAAATAATGACCCCGTTTAAAAGTTTACATACGCTTAATTCTTAATACAGTGTTGTTACCTGAATGATCCACAGCTGTGTGTTTTTTTGTTTAGATGTTCATGAGTCCCATGTTTGTCCTGAACAGTTAAACTGTCTGCTGTTCTTCTGAAAAATCCTTCAGCTCCCACAAATTATTTGGCTTTCCAGCATTTTTGTGTATTTGAACCCTTTCCAACAATGACTGTATGATATTGAGATCCATATTTTCACACTGAGGACAACTGAGGGCTCATATGCAACTATTACATACGATTCAAATGCTTACTGATGCTCCAGAAGGAAAAAAACATGCGTTAAGAGCCAGGGCGTTTGACTTCAACTGTATGTATATATAAGTCAGTAAAGTCAGTGGGAACATTTAATTTATTAACAGAGTGAGTAATTGTCGGTTTATTCCCATGCCTTCCACAGGAGCTTGAGTTTCTCCGTGTCGCTAAGAAGGAGAAGCTCCGTGAAGCAACTGAGGCGAAGAGGAACCTGCGCAAGGAAATTGAGCGTCTGCGTGCTGAAAGCGAGAGGAAAATGAGGGAGGCCAATGAGTCACGCATACGGCTGAAGAGAGAGCTGGAGCAGGCTAGACAGCTACGAGTGTGTGACAAGGGCTGTGAGGCCGGCCGTATGCGAGCCAAGTACTCTGCACAGGTTAGTTCAAACACGTTAATACATTCACTGTTACCACGATAAGCCTTTAAAGATCTGGGCTAGTAACCGAAAAGTCGTGGTTCAAAGGTGTGATTCAGAACTATTATGCCATTGAGCAAGACACTAAACCACAGATTGTTCCCAGAGTGACTGTCCCTGTGCTATAAATGTCCTGGAAGTGGCTCAGGACAAACAAGTGTCTGTTTAATGAAGAGTAATCTAAGGAATGCTTAGATTAATGTAACATGACACCCCACGCACACACACTTTCAGATGAACTCTCAGACTGGGTGTGGCCTCGCAAGTCTAAAGAGATACGTTTCATTTCTCAGAAGGAAACAGGGTAACTTCCTGTCAGAGTTGTGTTTTTCAGACTAAACAAGAGAGAGACATCACTAAGATGTTTGCCTGGCCGTGTTTGTGTGTCAGTGTTTAACTACAATCATGCTAACTTTTTGAAAAAGTAGCTAGCTACACTACAAGCTACTAGCAGAACTTTATTACATCGGTTATTTAAATCTAAATCTATCAATATCAGATAGTATAAGTTATTTTTACAAGTAGAACAACGCTGCACAATGTTGCAGAAAAACAACGAGGTTCTCAGTTAAGGGGCAGCATTAAAATTAATGCAAAAAATAAGGATTTTTTAACTATTAAAAACTAATATTAAAATGGTGTATCTTCTGCATAGGAACTAATTAACTTACAATATTACAATAACCATCTGAAATAAAACTATAAAATAGTTAATTAACATAAATCTTAAAATATAAGTTAAATATTAGATTAAAACTTTAACAAAAAATATAATAGTGCAAAGTTTACTAAAGCTGAAATAAAAAATAAATACAACTAAAATGAAGCTAATTCCAATTTAAAAATAAATTAAATTGTCAAAAGCACATAAAATGACAAACTAATGCTTAAATTAAAAAGAAAAAGGGCAAATAAAATATTGATTAAAATATAATTTAATGTTATATATTTATACATTTTTGTATTACTTATATTCTCGCTTCTATCTATCTATCTATCTATCTATCTATCTATCTATCTATCTATCTATCTATCTATCTATCTATCTATCTATCTATCTATACTGTATACATTAGCATTTTATAAATAAATATAATACAAAAAAACTTTTGAATTCACCAAAATGGCGGAATACATATTAAAGTACAGTGTAAGCTACATGTGGAATTCAGTGTAACTATAGACAGTGCTGTAGCATTTTGTCAAACTACATGATTTACTGCAAAATTTCGTCATTAAACATTTTTTTATCATCTTTATATTGTATATTTTCAGATTGAAGATCTGCAAGTAAAGTTGCAGCATGCCGAGGCAGACCGAGAGCAGCTGAGAGCCGATCTGATGCAAGAGCGGGAGGCAAGGGAGCACCTGGAGAGAGTGGTCAAGGAGCTACAGGAACAGCTGTGGCCCAAAAGCCCCAGCAAGAACCGCACAGACGCACCACCCCCACCCACCAAAGACTCCAACTAATCCTCTATCTCTTGACTCCACCCAATCCACATCAACACCGCCCTGATTGACCGCACCAACCGCCCAATCATGTCAACTAGCATGCGGGTGAGCCCCGCCCACCTGCCTCTTAGCCAGCGCAAACCCAGAGGTATCCTGAACATCTTTTGATGGACTTCAGACACATTTTCGAAAAAGTTTTACTTCGAGAGCACTGAAATGCACCTCGCCTCCAACAAGATGTAAAAAAAAGGAAGAAAAAAACTAAAGTTCAATCGAAAAGGAAGAAGCCAATAGCACAAAAGCTAACTGTGCCTGAAACTGAATACATTTTGAAATGAAGACTTTTCTATTACAAACTAATTGGTGATAATGACAAAAAAAAATTACACAGCAATTTTTAAGCATGCTGCCACCCCACGTCGTTATCAAAAAGACAAGAACTCATCATCATCCCATCAGAAATTCCTGCTTCCTTTTCTCTCTTTTGTTTTGAGAAACTAAGATGAAGCTCACTTTGTAATAAGCTATTTAAGAGACTTGTTAGTGAGCGTGGATCAGATAAAAAAACTGGTCATGTCATGCTGGTTAAAAGAAGCCATGGAGACAAATGGTTACACACACTTTTATCTTTAACAATGGTAAAGAGATACTGGTCAGGAGAGCGTTGAAGGGCTTTGGAGAGCTAGAGGTGGAAAAGTTCAGCCCTGTTGAAAGGGAGAGGTATTTGTATTCAAGTAAGTGTTATGATCAAGCCAGAGCACTTTCTTTTAATGTAAAACAAATGCTCCCCTCACAAGCTGTCGTGTGATACTCCACGAGTGCGTTCGAGGGTCAAAACCTGTCGGCTGATCTTAAGATCGTGGTCAGTGTGGAATCGGTGTGCGGCTCCTGCTCTCCGTGAGGGTTTGGGTTTTCTTCTCGTCACACACGCGTACAGCTTCTCCGTGGGCTGAGGTGCTGACAACTGGCCCGGCTCACAAACGTGGGTGGCCGTTTTTGGGAATAAACTAAAAGCATAAAAAATACAGCTTCTAGGGCAGGAGGTGTCATGTGATCAAGAAGCACAAATTGTTGATTTTAAGTAAATTATAATATGTAAATATGAAATTTTTCTTTTTTCTTTTTGCTTTGTTTAGTTTTTACTTTACAATAATGAATCGCACTTTGTCATTACAAAATACTGTCTAAATGCATTACGCTCCCACACTCTCCCACACATTTATTTCTGAGAGTTTTAGTATTCCTAAGTATAAAATTGAAATAAACATTTTGTTAATTATATGCAGTTCTAATAAATGCAGTGTAATCATGTGTTTAAGACAAACTATTGTAAATAAAACCGCAAGAATAAAAAAACAAAAAGGTTCTACATGCTTGCTTGCTGAAATGTGGACGGCGCACACAGCCGTTCCCTCAATCTGACTTTAATTCAACATTTATCATAGCTATCGATATATGATTATAATCGTTGCTAAAGTGTTATTGTTACTGTCCTGGATTCCTACAGGTTTTGAATGGTTTCCGAATCAAATTTAAAACCGTTCAGAATGAATAGGACACACAAATTGTCATGCATTGGTAAAAGGGAGTCTAGATATCAATGCAGGTGCTCCTCTCGGCTGTGAGCAAGAGTGTATTACTGTGTACAAAACAAGACGAGGATGGATGAACGAACGAACGAAAGTCTAGATGGTTTAATAAATGCATCTTTAAATGCTCACACTTAGCTGAGATAGATTTTGTTGAAAATACATATATTTTATAAGTGATTTATATACATTGGGTACAATGCAATCAGAATGTATGTTACGTTTTGGCTCTTTTCATTTTGTTGTTGTTGTTATAACAGATGTTTTTTCAGATTATGTGAATATTTTATTGCTTATGTTCCTGCTTTCAATAGCAAGCTTATGTAATTTCTTTCATATGCATGGAATTTAAAAGAAAAAGATAAAGTCTGCCATTCATATATCCATTATTGGGCATTAAAGCTGTATATGTATGTTTTTTATTGTGTTATGCAATATAAAGCTATTTTAAACTTGTTCATAACTACAAAGGAAATCAAAACCCTCTTAACAATAAATTTAAGCTCTTAACAATCTTAAACGCAACCTTAACGGCATTAATCTTGGGCTAAATACAAACCTTATGTGCATATGCAATGCTGGAGACCCTCAAGTGCCTGTCTTTGGGCCCTTGGGGTTCCAGAAGAGGAACAATTATGGAGCCCGTTTCCACGGTGGCCGACTCTAAGGAGCATTGAACTGCTTCAGACAGCGGTCACATGGTGAGAGCGGGACGTCCCATTTGCACTGTCATTTGGGGGAGCCTCTTTGGCTTGCCCCATTTTGCCAGAAAGAACTTGACTATCATTGTTTATTTGATAGGTTTTAATGCCAGTTTGTCAGTATTCCTTTGATATTTTTTTTCTTATTCTAAAATCAATGAATAATTAAATAAAATAAAAATGCATAGCAGAGTTTAATGCTCCAATTGCCACTGGTAAAGAAGAATTAAATCTTATACTAAGGTAGCTTTTAAATGTAAGTCAGAATAAATAAACTTTTCTTTCTCTGTTTTTAAGGAAAAAATATATATTTAAAAGGTTACTTTTGCTATAGCTATAAAAAGAGCCTTTGAAACCATATGATATGCCCTGACCTGTACATCGCAGGCTACGGGGACGATACTAAACGGGGGTCTAAAGGAAGCTCAGTGTCTTAACAGTAGCAAGAGGCTGTGTTTTTATAGATCAAAAAATACAAATAAATCTTTCCGATGAGGTTTTGTAGTTGTTTTTACACGCAAATTGATATGTGTAGTTTACTTTGTTGGCGGTTTTCTATGAAAAAGGGAGAAATTGATCTCAGAGGCTCCTTTGCTCCCAATATAATACTAAAAATATGGATTTTTTCCTAAAAGAGCCATTTTTTGCTAACAAAAAAATTCTAAAATAGCAATAACGACATAACATCACTGATCAATGAGCAGGATTAGCCAGTCTGAAGAGAACAGTACCAATTCACCAATGTATATAGCTGTTTTCTTTTCATTTGACAAAAATTGTATAATAAATGTATATTGTGTTTCTTTCTCTTTTTTTCAGAATGAGAGAAAACCCTACATAATAGTTGTTATATTTTATGTTTTGTTTAAAAAAAAAAGAAAGAAAATGTTTCGAAAACTATTATTTTAAAGGTTGTATTCCCAATGCAAGCATATTCAGTCCTTTATTCTGCCCTTTTTCCTTGTTTTGTGCTACAAAGAATAATAGTAATGTTCAGTAAAATCATTATGGTAAATGCATTTTTTTCTGTTATCAATGTTTTGTTACATTCAGCTAAATATCACATACATCAGTTCTGGTTGAATCAGACATTCAGATTCTTATTTTAACAACCTGTTCTCCTTTTTTCATGCTGATATATCTTCTTAGCCCTTCACTGCTGCTATAACAATATACTATAAACTTTGCAACTCTTGAAATTATTTTTATGTAAGAGATTAATGTATGCTTTCTTCTTCTACTGATGCCGCTTATACACTTGGATCTGGCCCATTTCTCCATCTTAGACATCCCCTTTTCCCCTCACATGGACTATAATGTAAGATAGAGAGCTCTATGAGATTAGAGTTGAAATAGTTCGGCTTATATACTGCAGTGTCAGGATGTACAGTGTATAGACCCATAATCAAAAATAAAGTTGTTTGTCCAGAAATCTTTTGCTCTGTTTGTTATTTTCATGTTATTTGTTATGTCTCGGTGGAACAGCATCTTTATTTATTTTCCTTTGAAATAACTACCCTTTTCACTGCACCTTCACTTACAAGTGTCTCTAGACATACCGTAATTTAATGGTAAAATTCAGGAGAAATAGTCTTTCTGCTGCATGCAATGTTTTGATTCTTCAAAGAAAATGTATTTATCTGTTCCCATTTTTTTCTGTCTTGTTACTTCTGCTTTACAGGTGAAATGAAGATCTAAGGTAGCGCTCTTTGACTGTAATGGCTCACATAAGCCAACGAATCAGATCTATGAAGCTTGCTGATTAATAATTCAGGAAGGACCTTTGTAGTACATTGTCTACTTTAAGATGCGCTACTATAGGTGAATAGAGAAACAGAAAATTCCTTTCTTTTTATCCAAATGTAACAACAAAATAAAGACTTTATCCAGACTTTTCATATTCAAATGTTCAAAATATGTGAATTATAGGCTATATACTTATGCATAATTAAGCATTAATATGATTAAATTATGTTGAATAAAAATATTGCAGAAAATCTTTTTAAGAAAAACATTTTGATTGATCTACATCGATGATGATGATGATACACAAAAAGAATGCCGTAGAAGCAATTTTCAATCATAAATATATCAGTTGTAAAATATTGCAGAAAATTACTAGAAGAGCAACAACAGTAAACTGAAAAAAATGGTGTATAAACTATTTTCCCTCAGAAAGTGCTTAAATATGAAATTTTGAAGTAGAAAACCTGAAATAGTATTTTCTTGTAAAACTTAACATTAAAAAAACTTAACATTATACAAATAATTAGTCATGTCTAATTTGGTTTAAGTTAGCTAATACGGTTTGTCTTAAATTGTAATTAAACCCTTTTTATGCAGTAAAACACCATGTCCAGACGTATGTTTCTTGTTGGAGGGGAAAACTGTGCTGTCGGACAGCTGAGAGAAGTGCTCCGTTTTGAACGTGTCATTGAACAGGGATGGCATTATTGAATCAGCGGCCCTCGAGGGATGAGCATCAGTCAATTCCAGTTGACCCTGTGTGTGACTGCATGTCTGGCCCAACAGACTCGATTATGACGAAGACGGAGCGATGTTATGGGAAATGCAGTTATTTTAATCTCCCAGGGGAATGACTACAAACATGAAGCTGGATTATTGGTTCTTCTCTCTGTCTGATGTTCCTGGGCCAAAACAGTTGAATGATGGACATAACTACACATATGAAAACAATTAGTTCGATGTATTTGTTTTACACGCATGTTAGCCTCTTAACATCTGTTGTCTATTCCAATTAAAAGGCTAAAAATTACATGCCCATTTTTTTTTTACAAATTGTTTCATCTGGTCTGTACAAAAGGCCTTATACTGCCAAATATGCACCACTCCTACATGTATAAAGCAACGTGTTGTGGGTGGCATTGGGTTTGAGCTGTGAATCATACCTGTGTGTGCAGTGGTCTTGTCACGGCTGCTCTACAGACTGATGCTTTAATTGTTGTTGTTTGCCAGCCCAATTTAATAATTTAGCCAGCCGGAAAATTATGGGGCAAAACTCCCAGGTGTTCTCCGGTGGTTCCATCACAAGCACCAAGCGTGTACTGACGGCATCCGTCAACCAGCTGTTTGAAAATTTGATTATATTATGAACTAATCTATCTATTTATTTTGTAGAGATTACCTGTATTTACAATTTAATTTCATATATATTTCCAAAAACATACATACAATCATAAAAAAACAATTAATTGGAAATGGAGAATACCAGTGTTTACAATTCCATTATAAAATTATAAAATATGTGTATACACACTCACCGGCCACTTTATTAGGTACACCTGTTCAATTGCTTGGTAACTCAAATTGCTAATCAGCCAATCACATGGCAGCCACTCAATGCATTTAGGCATCTATATGTGGTGAAGACGACTTGCTGAAGTTCAAACCGAGCATCAGAATGGGGAAGAAAGGGGATTTGAGTGACTTTGAACGTGGAATGGTTGTTGGTGCCAGACGGGCTGGTCTGAGTATTTCAAAAACTGCTGATCTACTGGGATTTTCACACACAACCATCTCTAGTGTTTACAGAGAATGGTCCGAAAAAGAGAAAATATCCAGTGAGCGGCAGTTGTGCGGATGAAAACGCCTTGTTAATGTCAGAGGTCAGAGGAGAATGGGCAGACTGGTTAGAGATGATAGAAAGGCAACAGTAACTCAAATAACCACTCGTTACAACCAAAGTATGCAGAATACCATCTCCGAATGCACAAAACGTCGAACCCTGAAGCAGATGGGCTACAGCAGCAGAAGACCACACCGGGTGCCGCTCCTGTCAGCTAAGAACAGGAAACGGAGGCTACAATTCACACAGGCTCACCAAAATTGGACAATAGAAGATTGGAAAAGCGTTGCCTGGTCTGATGAGTCTCGATTTCTGCTGCGACATTCAGACGGTATGGTCAGAATTTGGCGTAAAGAACATACAAGCATGGATCCATCCTGCCTTGTCTCAACGGTTCAGGCTGGTGGTGGTGGTGTAATGTGTGGGGGATATTTTCTTGGCACACTTTGGGCCCCTTAGTACCGATTGAGCATCGTTTAAACGCCACAGCCTACCTGAGTATTGTTGCTGACCATTTCCATCCCTTTATGACTACGGTGTACCCATCTTCTGATGGCTACTTCCAGCAGGATTAAGCTCAAATCATCTCAGACTGGTTTCTTGAACATGACAATGAGTTCACTTTACTCAAATGACCTCCACATTCACCAGATCTCAATCCAATAGAGCACCTTTGGGATGTGGTGGAACAGAGATTCACATCATGGATGTGCAGCCGACAAATATACAGCAACTGCGTGATGCTATCATGTCAATATGGACCAAAATCTCTGAGAAATGTTTCAAACACCTTGCTGAATCTATGCCACAAAGAATTAAGGCAGTTCTGAAGGCAAAAGAGGACCCAAACCAGTATTAGCAAGGTATACCTAATAAAGTGGCCATTGAGTGTATGTATTAGCATCAATCTGCAGTAGGTCTACATTTTCATATATATTTTAATATATTCAATAACAACAAACAGCTTAAAAGACAGAAAAGATCACAATCATATCAGTTTTCAATTATCATGAATTAATTAAACAGCAGTGTATTAAAAAAAACTAAAGTGAAATACAGGCACTTCCAGATGCATCTCCTTTAAATATTTTTTGATGAGAAATCAGTACATATTTTGTAAGTATTCTTTGATATATGTTGATAAATGGCAAATGTTAAGATGTAACATTCAATAAAATATTTTTACACACACACACACACACACACACACACACACACACACACACACACACACACACACACACACACACACACACACACACACACGTTTATTTTTATTAGATTTGTTTTTTATTTATATTGTTATCTTATTTATATAAAATATAGTTTTATACATTCAAAGCAATCAGATCACCTTTATAGTGAACATTTAATTAAGATATATTTTATTCCAAATGGGGGGCAAAATCACTTACAGAACATTAAACCATTTCCCACAGTTGGTGATTCCCCAGCAGTCATTTCTCTTTCCCTTTGCATCCCACAGTATGCAGGGTGTGGCCCCTCTGGGCTACGTTTAGAGCCATTAAACTCCCATTGTGGTTGTGAGCGCATGAACGTGTTAGTTGGGAGAACCTGCCTGTAGTAGGGTTAAAGATACTGCCATACTGTGGGCTTAGAGCTTTCACGGGATAAAGATAGCAAGCCAGAAAGCACTCTAAAAGGATCGCTGGTTTGGAAGTTGGTTTTAAATGAAGCTGAGAATGAGAGATGTGTAAAAGTTGAACTGGATTTCATCACACACAAACAAACAAGGGTCACGATGGTTTCCGAAGTCAAGTGATAGTTGTACATAAACAAGTGAAAGCTGCTGCAAGGCAATATGAGTTTCTCAGGGTTAAACCTTGGAGTTTGACCATGGCGAGATTGCAGGATAGTACAACAAAAGTACAGTAAAAAGAAAATGATGATTTAAAAGGGCAAAATAAGATTTTTTTCTGTGCTTACCAAGGTGTGCAAAATTCACTCTACACTTTGAAATTACTCTCAAGTTTCTGATATTTAATTTTCAGGTGTTTTTGGATGAAACCCCTATCTATATCTATCATTTTTTTGGATGAATACATAATTCAAATTAAATTTTTCAAATAAAATTGTGTTTGTATATATTAGTGGTGGGCCGTTATCGGCGTTAACGTGCTGCGTTAACGTGAGACTCTTATTGGCGATAAAAAAAATATCGCCGTTAATCTATTCTCAAAGTTGGGTTGGGAGCTGGGTCTATACTACGCAAGCTATGATGACTTTCACCCTGATATTTTAGCGGATGTATACCTAGCGAATTGCACTGTAGGGGCGAAGCGAGTCTTGAACTAGAGGCTCGCAGTCCGTGATGGACAGATTGTTAACGGCTGGTCTATGTGGTAATACAATCGGGCAGGACATCCAAACGCTCACCTATCATTCATCAACCTCAAATATGGCTTTTCATCTGAAAGATGTATGTAGTAGCAACTTTACATGGCCGCTCAATATGATGTTAACCTAGAGAAATGTGCGCTATTGAAGTATTTGTGTGGAAGCTTTTGCTGCAGGACAGGCTCTGCGCTCACTTGCTCTTAAAATCTCCGTCATTTTTGGTCATACAGATAAAAGTAGCCTAATACATCTTTCGAATCTGTAAAGACTCTACGCTTATTTGTGTGCACTCAGAATAACAACGAAACGTATGCGCTTTTAAGCAAACAGGATGCGCTTTAGGTCTCATGTGAACTTGAGCGAGAAACTTGAAACTCGAATATATCTAAAAATACAGTACATAGAAAAATATATCTATAGAGAGTGAAATGTCAAAAAAAAATAGAAGACGTGTGTTAGCATGGATGATTTACATGAAATTTAATCTGTGCAACACTGTGCATAATAAGATGGCTTTCAGTTCAATATAATAACAGAAAAGCGACATTTTGGGTTTTTATTCAACTAATAAGGTGGGCACGCTGTGATCTGTACTATATTTTACTGTAATTGACAGTTATCGGCAAAAAAAAAAAACAACACGGGATTGGGAGGAATGGGAGTCATTCTTCCAGGAGTGGAACGGATTTTCCCCAGTTTTTCGTGGGATTGGGACGGAAGAGATTAAAGTTTGTGATGCATTTTGGAAACAGGAGATGAGCCCTGGTCTAATGCGCCACCTGGCTTGAGAAACCCGTTCTCAAAGACTTACTTTAGTCATTATTTGGGTAGCACATATTCTGAATGCCTTCGGCAGAATTCAAATGAGCCATTTTAATCTAGATTAATCTAGATAAAAATTTTTAATCTATGCCCACCTCTAGTATATATATATATACTATAATATATAGGGCATAGGGAAACAATAGGGCATAAACAGTAAGAGTTATGTATTTTAGGAGGTCTCTAGACATGACACAGGTCGAACTTGAACCTTTCGTCTCTCTCATCTCAATTTATCTGGAGCACATACGCTAGGCTATAGCTCTTATTGAATTAGCAGGTTTCTATTGTTTTTCCGCTAAAGGGTTGGTGACCCAGCTTTTTAGTGAGTGAGATGGAGTGAGACAGAGACATCAGGTGGAGAGGAATAACAGACCAGCTAAAAGAGATGCTAAAATGTCAGCACCAGGCGATTATGCCAGGCTGGCACTGTGGTGCCCGCTGGTGAGATGGAGATGAAAGAGCCTCCCACTGGCTACAGAAACCAAGAGCTGAGCTCACAGGAGGAAGACGCAGCAGGGGGGGCTCGTGGGCGTCAGACGGACTGGGATGGGGGTGGCATGTCTGTATGTCTGTATTTGTGTATGTGTGTGTGTGGGAGCTTCTCTCTTTATTTAACAGGCACTGAAAAAGGAAGCAAAGATTTATTCTAATATGACTAAAATTAAAGGAATTGTTCACTCAAGACAGTGAACATTTTGCCATTATTTACTCATTTTCACGTTATTCTAAACCTGTCATTTTTCTGTGGGACACAAATAGAGGATATTTCATGAAAAATTCATTTGTTTACTGATAATCCTATCCTTCAAGCTGTTAACTGTAAGACCATCTGTGAGTCAATGACTCAGAGAGTTGAACTCAAGAACTGAATCAACGAACACATGATTCTTTAAATATTTTTAGCTGTTCATGAATCAGATTGAATGATTCAATCATGAATAAGAGTTCAAGCCACTGATCCTGATGATCCTTCAATGAGGCTCTGCTCAATGAGGGTCAATGAGACGGACTAGAATTGTATTTCAAACCTTTATAAACACAAAGAGCTTAGTGCTCTGTGTGAACTTAAAGGGATAGTTCACCCAAAAATGTTGTCATAATTTGTTCACACTTGCTCCAAAACTATATGAGTTTCTTTCTTCCAATGAAAGAATCCATAAAAGTTATTTTAAAGAATGTTGGAAACCAAATATCTGCTGGTAGCCACTGACTTCCATGTGGAAAAATATACGGTGGAAGTCAATGGGGACCAGAAAATCTTTGATTACCAATGGAAGAAAGAAACTCATTTAGGTTTATAAGAACTTGAGGGTGAGTAAATTAAATCAAGTAAAGCTTTTTGGGTGAACTATCTCTTTAAATCAGTCTAGAGAAAAACATAAAAGTTTGGAATGACATGATAGTGAATAAATAATGACAAAAGTTAGATTTTAGTGTGAACTATGACTTTAAATAACTCCTTTGGTCAGTGCGCCTTAAGTAACTCAAGTTCATCTCTATCAAATCAATGAAAAACCACCACACCAAACCACATTCATGCATATTTTTACATCTGTTCAGGGAGGGTGGTGTTTTGCTCAGTTTTTAATCAGTAATGCATACAAGCTCCTGTGAAGATACAAAAGATTCATCCCGCAGATTTGAAAAAGGAATCCTGTTGTCTGGCGTTCCATGCGTCACATGGGACGTACCACACGCTGCGCTCATCTCTCCTCCATCTCAATCTTTATCTCCACGTGTGGGATGTACAGACTCTATGAGTTAGAAAAGTGAACGTGGGCTGCACACTCTCGACAGGGAATATGAAGAGCGAGAGACAGAGAGATGAGATGAGAAACACTCCAAAAATAAAAAGAGGATTAATTGGAAAGGACAAGAATTGAGGGGAGAATCAGTCAGTTTCACTGGGTGAGATGCAGAGACCTATTAAAAATGTATCCAAGTGAGCTGTATGTGTGTAATGCAAATGAAAAGGTTCTTCTCTGCCATTAGATCTAATGAGAGAGGTTATCGGTGATGTCATGAACCTTCTTCATAGTCACACATGCAGTGACACAGTTACCCCCTTATTAACCTGCAGACCAACACTTTAATTTCTCCTTCCCATCTATCAGTAATACTACCCTTCAGCCATTCATTATTCATCATAATATATATAATATTAAATAATGGCTTTCATTCGACTTTATAACGATCAAATTATAACATATGCTGATTGTTAATTGAATTAATCCTGATTAGTCACAGTATTACCATTTAAAAGTTTGGAGTCAATAGGATTTTTAAGTTTCTGAAAGAAATATCTTATTTTTTAGATCTGCATTTATATATATATATATATATATATATATGTATATATATATATGTATATATACAAAATTAATATTGAAAAATATTATTACAGTTTAAAATAAATGTTCTCCATTTTAAAATATTTAAAATTGTAATTTATTCCTGTGATGGCAAAGTTGAATTTTCAGCAACCAATACCCCAGTCTTCATTTGGTGCTCAACAAACATTTATTTATTGCATTTTTAAACATTTAATTTTGTTATTACTATTAATATTCAAAACATATTTTTATATCAGCCAATATACTTTATTCAGGATTCACTTGTTAACCGAAAGTCCAAAAGAACAGCATTTATTTGAATATATTATCAATATTTGACAAGCCCTTCAAAAAAAAAAATGTGTTTAATTTCAAACTGCCATTATTCTGAAATTAATATTTCAACTATTGATTGATAATGTATTATCATATTCCATGATATTACCATGGTAAATGTCCAAACAACCAAGGTATCAGCATGACAAAACATTACCATATTACACATTATATTACCATATTACACATTCAAAAACATGGCATTTTCATGGTAAGTGTCCAGACAACCATAGTACTGCAATAGTTCTTGTCTGTTTGCTTTGCAAATGCAAAATGACTTCTGCAGTGTATTATTATAAAACTATATCTTGGTAATGGACTCTGTGGCTGTATTTTTGTATGTCTAAATAATGTGTCTGAATCGCCTCTAGCTGCTGGTGTGATCGATATTTCAGAAAGCAGAACGGATCACCACACAGACTCCAGTATTTTGGAGGACTGCCAATGGAGCTGCATTAACAGAGCAACCCACACACACACACACACACACACAACTGTAACCCACTAACCTGCCCTCCCCCCACACCTCAACACACACATATGACCTACACCCACTTGACAGCACATACATGCTCACAAACACACTCATACACACACAATCTGAACCCATTCTCACACACACACACACACACACACACACGCATGCACGCACGCACGCACGCACGCACACACAATTAATAGCTCTCACTTATTAATTTACAGGATCAGTAGCAAATTGACTGCAACAATCTATGTTAAAAATAGATGTTTACATTTTACAGAGAAAATGTGGGTGGCGCTTGACGGTGCAGAAGTTGTTGCAAGCAGTTGCTAAATGGTTTCTTACTATTCTTTAGTCATGTATTACAGTTCTTTCAACTGATTACACACAAAATCATTACTTGTTACACAATTTCTGAAACCTGTCACTCAAACACTAATTCTCAGCCTTTGACTCATTCATATTATGACAAAAGAGTTTGCAAATGTTTGCTTTTGAGATGTGTTTGTGATATTTTGAATTGCAGTGCTTCAGTTTGCAAGATATGTGAGGCATTTTGCATTTTGTATGCGCAATTCTTGGTTTTGTGTGAAAAAAAAAGAGGTGCATTTTTTAAAATGTGTGTGAGCAGTTACAGTGTGTAAAAACAGTAACAGTGTTTGGGACTGTATTTATGTCACGGTACACGGGGATCCAGGAACGAGGAGACGAGGATTCTGACAAACGAGGTATTTAATGAGAGACAAACGGAGGAGAGACAGGAACACAGGTAAGGACATCTACGACTTAGACACATGACATTAACAATAATCCACAAGTAACATTGGGTAGAACAGACTTATATAGGGAGACATAACTGGAGACACCTGGGACATAATCAAGACAAGGCTGACACTGACTGAACTAATAATGACTGGGAAACAGGAAGGACCATATAAGGGTGAGGAGACAAAGGCAGAGGAAGACAAAGTCTGACATTACCCCCCCCTTCCAATAGGCGCGCGTCCCGCCTGCACGACATCGAAAGGGAGGGTGGGCACTCTGGAGGCCTCAAGGACCTGGAGACCGGACAGGTGACCTCCAGGGCGGTGCCTGCCCGGGACCCACGGCGGATCCGGGGACTCAGGCGGCCACGGCGGATCAGGCGGCCATGGCGGATCCGGGATTCCGGCGCCACGGCGGATCCGGGATTCCGCGCCACGGCGGATCAGGCAGCCATGGCGGATCCGGGGATTCTGGCGGCCATGGCGGATCAGGCGGCCACGGAGGGGCCGGGAACTGAGGAGGCCATGGCGGAGCGGGGTGCTCGGGCGGCCATGGAGGAGCGGGGTGCTCGGGTGGCCATGGAGGAGCGGGGTGCTCGGGTGGCCATGGAGGGTAGCCCCCCCCCAAAATTTTCTTGGGGAAGCTCCCCATCCCAGGGGGGCGCTCAGGAGCCGTGGAAGGCGAGCTGGACAGGGCCAGCGGAGGGAAAAGTGAGCTGGACGGGACCAGCGGAGGCCCAGGTGAGCTGGACGGGACCAGCGTGGGCCAAGGTGAGCTGGACGGGACCAGCGGAGGCAATGGTGAGCTGGACGGACCAGCGGAGGCCCAGGTGAGCTGGACGGGACCAGCGTGGCCAAGGTGAGCTGGACGGGACCAGCGGAGGCAATGGTGAGCTGACGGGACCAGCGGAGGCCCTGGAGAGCTGGATGGAACCAGCGTGGCCAAGGTGAGCTGGACGGGACCAGCGGAGGCAATGGTGAGCTGGACGGGACCAGCGGAGGCCCAGGTGAGCTGGACGGACCAGCGTGGGCCAGCGTGGGCGCCGGGTGCCGCTGACTCGGGAGCTCGGAAGAGCTGGACGGAACCAGCGGGGAAATTGAAGCGCACTTACGAGGAGCCGGCACTGGAGGGCGCTGTCGAGGTGCAGGCACTGGAGGGCACTGGCGTGGTGCAGGCACTGGAGGGCACTGGCGTGGTGCAGGCACTGGAGGGCACTGGCGTGGTGCAGGCACTGGAGGGCACTGGCGTGGTGCAGGCACTGGAGGGCACTGGCGAGGTGCAGGCACTGGAGGGCACTGGCGAGGTGCAGGCACTGGAGGGCACTGGCGAGGTGCAGGCACCGGAGGGCGCTGGCGAGGTGCAGGCACCGGAGGGCGCTGGCGTGGTGCAGGCACCGGAGGGCGCTGGCGTGGTGCAGGCACCGGAGGGCACTGGCGTGGTGCAGGCACCGGAGGGCACTGGCGTGGTGCAGGCACCGGAGGGCACTGGCGAGGTGCAGGCACCGGAGGGCACTGGCGAGGTGCAGGCACTGGAGGGCACTGGCGAGGTGCAGGCACTGGAGGGCACTGGCGAGGTGCAGGCACTGGAGGGCGCAGCCTCGGAGCAGGCACTGGAGGGCGCAGTCTCGGAGCAGGCACCGGAGGGCGCTGTCGGGAGCAGCCACGGCTCGGCGGCGCTGAAGCGCTGGCTCTCGGCGGCGCGCTGGAAGCGCTGGCTCTCGGCGGCGCTGGGAAGCGCGGGGCTCGCGGCGCCGGGAACCAGCCGAGACGCAAGACGAGCTGGGCGGCACCAGCGAAGAAGAGCTTGGCAGAACCAGCGAAGACGAAGAAGAGCTCGGCGGGGCCAGCGGAGACACTCGTGGGCTGGTTTCGACTCGGGACCGGTAACTTCCCAGACACCGGTAGATCCCCTCTCTCCAACACAATCCTGTGGTGTCTGGGAGATCCATAGGGCGCTGGTAATTTGCCCCGAGCCGAAACAGATGGAGGATTGCCGCGTCGTGGAGCTCCGTCCACCGCGGGCGAAGCCAGAATTCTCCGCGAACTCCATGAAGGAGAGATTCCGCCGGCTAAGGGCGAGGACGCAGGCGGCGAACTCCATCGCCGTGAAGGAAGATGAGTAGCTCTTGTATGGTGGATTATTCTGTCACGGTACACGGGGATCCAGGAACGAGGAGACGAGGATTCTGACAAACGAGGTATTTAATGAGAGACAAACGGAGGAGAGACAGGAACACAGGTAAGGACATCTACGACTTAGACACATGACATTAACAATAATCCACAAGTAACATTGGGTAGAACAGACTTATATAGGGAGACATAACTGGAGACACCTGGGACATAATCAAGACAAGGCTGACACTGACTGAACTAATAATGACTGGGAAACAGGAAGGACCATATAAGGGTGAGGAGACAAAGGCAGAGGAAGACAAAGTCTGACAATTTACTGAAAAGTTTGATTATCGAATTGTTCTGTTAACACAACAATGTACAGGCTTGGCTTAAATACCTGTAGGCTAGCTATAGCTCATCGAAAACCAGTATGCAACATTTGACTTAATTTATTTACCTAAGTCCATTATCTGTATACCACAGTATTTTATTTTGTAAACATTCAATTTTATTGCACTACATTCCAAAGCATAATATTGCTTTCATTTTTAATCTACAACATTTCATAAAAACGCATTGTTTCTTGTTATTTCAAACTGAAGAAATTGACACATGCTCTGTGGTTGGCCGGTTGCGATGGCTGATTCGTTAATGCATCATTCCTTTTAACTGATTGATTATTTTCGAAGAATCTGTTTGATCGGTTCATTAAGCACACTGAACGAAACTGGACTGTTTGGAGTCAACAAATCACTGATTCAATGATCTGGTCGGACGAGCCTCGACTCGAGTTAACATTTCACCTAAGTTGTCATAAAACCAGGTTTAATGGTCAGAACTCGAAATTGCGGACTAATGGCATGAAAAGTAAGTTACCAATGCTGAATTTTAATAGTGTCTATTGTTAGGAATTCTTAAATGTTGACATCTAGCTAGCGATAGCTATACAATCATTATAATGAGCTCAAACCCATTTCAGCTTTATCTTGGTACACAAACAGTCACGCAGACGAAAAATGAACTAAATATATATAACTATACATGACTATACTCACATAATGAAAATATATCATATCTCTCTGTATGTCTTAATGTGTTCAGTATACATTACCAATGAGATCTGCAGCTGTGGGAGCCATAAACAGATCAGGTCAGTTGGTTGCTCGTATGTCAATCATTCAGCAGGTATGCAGTCCTTTCTATTCATTATTCCACATAACACAATCTTGTTTATTTTCCCATCTACACAGAATGCCATATATGTGGTAGGCTAACCCTGTGAATAACAGTAACTCTCCTGGCAGGCAACCAGGTCAGCATGTGTGCGGACAGTATATTTGAAGACAGGAAGTTTGGTTTCTAATGGATAATGGACTGACAGGATGCATCATTAGCCACACAGTGTCTGACAGGAGTTACACGTACGTTGTATACCCATTAGTTCTGACTGTCACGTCTGTCTGCCTGTCGCCCTCTCTTTCTCTCAGGTTGTCTCCGTGTCTCTCTTCCGTACACTTTCCGACTTCTCTTGAGGATGCGCTGTCTGTCTGTCTGTCTGTCTGTCTCTATCTCTCTCTCACACACACAGCTGCTGTTCTTCTCCTGGCTGGATGAGTGTTAGTAATCATTACCGGTGTCAGTCTGTGCCCTCAACCGCTTCCAGAGAAACCATAGAAACCAGCTCTGTTCCTCATTACTGTCACAGTGCCAGGAATACCCGCAGATATGATATACCGACAGAATCTCTCAAATAACATTTGCATTCAGAAAAGTGGTTTCCGGTAAAGTTTACCATCTGCAACGAGTATAAGAATAATCATTCCCATTCATACTGTACATGCTGCCTCAGATTTTTGAGATTAATACATTTTTAATGCAACCACCCCCCCAAAAATTCAAGGCTGCTTGTCTAAAATGCTGTGGCAGGAGTAAAACATTCACTTGTATAAATTCCTGTTGTTTAAAACCAAAAAAGTGTTTTTTATCATATAATACAAAATGTCAAAGCTGCTTTTTCATACAATGAAAATCCACTGTCCAAAAAAAAAAAAAAAATATCCCACACAACCTAAATTAGTTGGAGCATAGAATATAAACCAATAAACAAAGACGAAAAATCTTGCACTCTGCCACATCTTGCAAACATACAATATTCATTATTCGGTCATCCAACCTTCACAGACATTCAAAAAAGTTGTATTTATCCAACAGTATATACAGTTTGTCATTGCTTATGCTATCCATATACAAAGACATGTGTTATTGTTTATGCTGTTGGATAAATATAACTCTGTTAGGAGATATTTTGAATTAGCTGGATATGCAGATTTTGTTTTGAATGCATGATAAACTTCAGATGACCAGATGACCAGATGACCTTTTTATTTATGGTAGTGTGAATGTATTTCTTCTTTCCTATGTTTATTAAATAGACCACACTCTCAGGAATAAAGGTACAAAAGTTGTCACTGGGGTGGTCCCTTTTCAAAAGGTACATGTTTGTTCCTAAAGGGTCCATTTTGGTGCATTAAAGGTACATATTAGTACTTCAAGTGTAAAAATTCGCCCCAGTGACAGCTTTATTTCTGAGAGTCTAGCTATATGTCACCGTAGCTTGGAATTTGAGCTCAACCTAACATAAATGATTCAGAATGGTTCAGTACAGCAGTAAACAAAAGTGTTTTTGACCTTTGGTCATGTCTTATCTTGCCAATTAACACTTAAAAAATAGTTGCATGAGTCATGATGCCCCTGCCCATTAATGATGCTATAAGAGGAACTTAAGAATGCTTTCTAGTATCAGCCATGTAAACAGACTGCCAATGCATCATTCATTGACCATATGATGCATATCTCACACAAAAATGGCTAACGCTGGCTAAAATCCAAGTCAGTTGTCAGTTGTAATCTGATTGGCTGACTTAAATGCAATTTCTTGGATTCAAATCTGTTTTATCACTCCATCATCGATAAAGTCATGTTTACATGGTACTAGGTTGATAAAATTAGCACTTCCAAGGAAGAACTAATTGCTGCATTTGCCAAATTTTGTGAAGTGCATGGCACTGAAAATAGAATGTTATTCAAGAGATCTTCAAGCTTGAACATGCCTGTATAATTTGCTTTGTTCTAAGATGTCCAACTGTGGCTGCACCACACTTTATGCCAAAAGTCTGGCTCTTGGGGAGTAAACTTCTAACTGGATCACACAGAATGCATTTTTCCATTCCACTGCATTAAGGACATTCTCATTAAGGACATTCTCAAATCAGAAACCGTGGGTGGACAGAACAATCCATGATGCGGTTAACCAACGCACTGCCGCATGCAATGCCGGTCTTCTGTCGGGAAACATGAGCGAGTACAAAGCATCATGTTATGCTCTCCAACGTGCAGTAAGAGCCGCTAAACTCCGATACAGGGAGAGAATTGAGTCTCATTTTCAGCTCAATGACTCTCGACGCATGTGGCAGGGACTGAAGACCATCTGTTCCTTTGGAAATAAATCCTCCGCAGAGGTGAGAGCAGATCCGTTGCTGACCGAAGACTTAAACACCTTCTACGGCTGCTTTGAATGCAATGGCGGCAGCGTGACTCTGCCGATCAGCGCATCAGGAAGCAGCAGACAGAGCACCGATGATCATGTAATCACCGTGTCGGAGGACAAGGTTTGGAGGAAACTAAAGAGAGTGAATGTCAGGAAAGCAGCCGGGCCTGATGGGATTACTGGCCGTGTTCTGAGGTCCTGTGCTGATCAGCTTGCTGGTTTGTTTACATCCATCTTTAATGAGACCCTTTCTACCTCTGTGGTTCCCGCCTCCTTTAAAAAAATCTATCTTAAGCCCTGTGCCTAAGAACAGTAAACCCTCTTGCCTGAATGACTATCGTCCAGTTGCCCTCACATCAACAGTCATGAAGGTTTTTGAGAGACTTTTAAAGAACCACATTTGCTCCTCCACCCCTGTTACTTTGGACCCTCTTCAGTTTGCCTATCGCCCAAATAGATCTACTGATGATGCCATCTCCCAGGTCCTGCATTCTTCCCTCACACACATTGACAGCAAAAATGGCAACTATGTCAGGCTGCTATTCATTGACTATAGCTCAGCTTTCAATACAACAGTCCCCATCAAGCTAGCTGTTAAACTCACAGACCTCGGCCTAAACTCTTCACTCTGTGACTGGATTCTAGATTTCCTCACCGGCAGACCTCAAGTGGTGAAAGTAGGCCACTTCACCTCCAACTCCATCACCCTGAATGTGGGAGCCCCACAGGGTTGTGTCCTGAGTCCCCTGCTCTACTCTCTCTACACACACGACTGCGTGTCCTCTCACAGCTCCACTTCTATTATTAAATTTGGCTGATGATACTGTGGTTCTGGACCTCATTAACAACAATGATGAGGCCGCATACTTGGATGAGGTAGAGAGACTTACATCATGGTGCCAGGACAACTGACTCTCTCTGAACGTGAGCAAAACTAAAGAGCTGAAAGACTTCAGAAAGAGACAGCAGCGGCCCTACACCCCTCTTATGATCAGTGGGACCCCTGTGGAGAGGGTGAGTAGCTTCAAGAACCTCGGTGTTAACCTCTCAGAGGACCTGACTTGGACTGCACACATTCAAACACAGGTCAAGAAAGCCAGGCAAAGGCTGTACCATGGCGACAGCTGAGGAAATTCAGGGTCTCACCAGCTATCCTGTAAACTCTCTATTCAGGGGCCAAAGAAAGTGTACTGACTCAGTGCATCTCAGTGGGGTATGGAAACGGCTCCAATCAGGGCTGCAAAGCTCTGCAGAGAGTTGTTCGCTTAGCTGAGAGCATCTCAGGGTCTGCTCTCCCCTCTCTGCAGGACATCTACCTCAAATGCTGCAAAAGCAGAGCTGCTAAAATCATCAAAGTCTCAAATCACCCCGGTAACCACCTCTTCATTTTACTGCCATTTAGCAAGCGCTTTGGCAAGATGTGTGCCCTAAACTGCAAATCAGCCAAAAAATAAAGAGATATGATTTTTGGCTCATATTGCCCAGCCCTACTTTGAAGAAACGTGCATTTGGTAATATTTAGCTTGATGCGCCCTCTTGTGGTCTCAGGAGAGAAGACAAAAGCTTTTTTTCCAATGCCTTTAAATTAGAATATAATTCGAATTTTGATAATATTTTAGTAAAAAATGTGAATTTAGTTTTTCAGCCAATTTGACAGCCCTACTGTATACCCTGTATATCCTGCACATTTTTATTTTATTTTATTGCACATCTTATTCTTCTTTATTTTTTCTTATTAATATTATTTAATTTTTTACCTATATTTATATATATACTCTTGTGTTGTGTTACGATATTTTTCACTGTCCATTGAGCGGACCTGACCTGACTTACATTTCACTACTGATTATATTCTGTATAATTGAGTATGTGATGAATAAAACCTTGGATCCTGGAATTATTTTGCCATTGTTTTTCTATGAAACATTTTTGCCCATTACACTGCCTGTATCTTTTTTCATGTTCTGTGGGAACAGCCCCAGTTTATTTTAAAAAAACTACAATGACTGCTTTGTGTACAGTATATGAAACAAAAACATTTGCATAAGTAATGCTCAAGTATACAGTGACAATCTCATTATAACAAAACAAACAGAGCATCCTCCACTACACCTCCTCTTCACAGCATGTGATGGGACGTTGGTTTTAAAGATTGAGTCAGTTAGTCAATGAACACAATGGATTGGGATCATGGCGACTTTATAACAAACTGATAAATTGGCTCTAGAACCAAGGAGTGACATGTATTGATAACCAATAAGCACTGTCTTTCGATCCCCAGAGTTATTATCAATAGACATGTCTATTAATTTACCCCATCCTATGTATGACTCGAGGATATAAATAATGCAAGCTAAGCCAGTCGGTGCCACAGAGTTGTCAGAGAGACATATTTGATCCATGACTAGGCCATGCAGAGTGTTGGAAATTAAGTTCATGAACATAGATAATGTACCAGCATCGGTTTTCATGATCAATAGAGATATATGCCATTTTGGTGCTTAGAGTGTTGTATAGCTGTTTGTCTTGCAAACAACAATCCCAGCAGGATCAAAGTGGTATTTTGTATAAAGAATATGTCATTAAAATTACAATTTTTTTTTATTTATGTAAAGCACATAAAATCCTTAATTTAATCATTTTAATTACACATTTTGATATAAAATATACTGAATAAAACATTTAATTTTATGTGCTTTGTGTGGTGCAAGTAGTTTTAATCATTATATGCAATATAATAATAATATTTTATTGGTCTAGTTCATTTTTATCAAAGCTAACATGCTGCGCATCCGGTCACATTCCCACCTTACATTTTATGAAAAAATAAGTAGGAGCACAGCTTCATATACATTCAGAGGTCCCAGAATTCCTAACTTCAGCCCTGCGTGTGGGAACAAGAGCTATGACATCATCATCATCATCATCATCACACTCCCCTCTTGCAATGCAAGGTCTTTAAAGACGTGACTGTCCATCCCACACACGCCCAGAGAACCGTGGAGGAGGGCTGGGGCGAGTCACCACCTCTTTGCATTTAAAATGTACTCCAAAATGGCCAAAATTCAACTACACCCACCATATGAGTGGATATGAGTGCCTGTGGGACTTCATGTGCATAAGACAGCGAGGCAAAGAGAGATAGACAGATAGATAGACATCAAAAAGGGTGAGATAGGGAGAGTGGGTTCTCAAACTGAGTCCCGGCCCTCCCTGCTTTACTGAGAGCAGAAAAGACAGACAAGTCATCCCTCCATCGCGAGCGAGTGGTGCTCTGCTGCTTTCAATGAACACTTGATATTTGAATATGTGAAGTTAAGCACATAGATAACAATGTCATACTCCTACATGAACGTAGGCATCGATTCAAAAGGCAGACTGCTTCTCTGTGCTTGACAGAGACGGACATATAAGTGAATAAATGGCCTCTCAAACAAACACCAAGAGAATGTAACCAGATATTTAAGATTGGGGGCAGCACATTTAAATCTCAAGAAAGGGAAAGTGACTCTTGTGTGTTCTTCCCATACATTTTCTTCATGGGGATTTCAAAATATTCAATCAATAAAAATTCTAAGCCATGAACCAACTAGCCAAGGTTCGAAATTAAAAAGTAATCTTAATATCAAGTGCTGTCAAGGGATTCATTGTGAATAATAAATCACATCAAATATAAAAGTTTTTGTTTACATAATGTATGTGTGTGTGTGTGTGTTGTGTATATTTATTTTGTAAATATAAATAAACACTCACATAGCATATAGTTTGAAAATATTTACATGCATTTACATGCATATATCATTTTTATATAATATATAAATATATTTAATGTATATTTATTCTTAAATGTCTACTTTGTGTACTTTAATGTGTACTTTAATGTCTATTATTCTTAAACATTTGCATGTGTGTGTAATTATATATACAAAGTACACACACATATATTGTGTAAACAATTAGTTTTTTTATTTTGAATGCGATTAATCGTTTGACAGGACTAATATGCACACACACACACACACACACACACACACACACACACACACACACACACACACACACACACACATAATTTTGAATTAACAAAATCTTAATGAAAATTGCTGAAAAAATGTGTGTTTTGAGTAACAAATAATTCATTACTTTGCACAACCAGTAAGTCATTACCATTAGTAAAATGACATTAGTAACAATAGTGGTAATGTAATTAAAATATCTTAGCAAAAACATTACCATCTACTATACGCTTCTTTTCTGCCATCATTTATGCAGATGCCCCTTCAGCGTCACAACTCTGCAACTTGCCACTATTATCTGACAGATATTACTGAAATGTGTCTTGAAAAATCACTTCCCTCTGTGAAAACACTAGTTTCTGTACCTACATACCTGGATAAGCTAGTTGCTGTAGATATCCATTAGAATTCTTATTCATGTCGATGGCAGTTGCAGTTTAAGATGCTGTCCTGGTTTTCTTTATGGGCACCCAGTTTACTTTTTTTTTTTACTAGTAACTTGCAGATTGACATAAATCTTAAGCAAAAAATAAAAACAAGTACTCTTTTGGGTAAATTACCCAATTTATTTTAAAATGCATATCCTTAAAAATAACTTAGCAATCAAAAAATTATTGAAACAATCGAATAAATTAATTAAACATTAAACTGTTCTGACATTATGAGCTTATTTACCATTTTTTGGGTAACAATAAAAAAAAGATTTGTCAGAAGTCTTGTTAGAAATATTAGATGATATATACCTGTGTGTGTGTGTGTGTGTGTGTGTGTGTGTGTGTGTGTGTGTGTGTGTGTGTGTGTGTGTGTGTGTGTGTGTGTGTGTGTGTGTGTGTGTGTGTGTGTGTGTGTGTGTGTGTGTGTGATGTGTGTGTGTGTGTGTGTCTCTAGGGTTAACAGAGATTGTGTCAGTGTGTGTCCAGTGTGTGTGTGTTGTGTGTGTGAATGTCTTGTTGATGTCAGAGGTCAGAGGAGAATGGGCAGATTGATTAGAGATGATAGAAAGTCATCAGTAACTCAAGTTATGCAGAATACCATCTCTGAACGCACAACACGCCGAACCCTGAAGCAGATGGGCTACAGCAGCAGAAGACCACATGCTGCTCCTGTCAGCTGGTCAGAGGAGAATGGGCAGACTGATTAGAGATGATAGAAAGGCAACAGTAACTCAAATAACCACTCATTATAACCAAACCAAGTTATGCAGAATACCATCTCTGAACGCACAACACGTCAAACCCTGAAGCAGATGGCTACAGCAGCAGAAGACCACACCGGGTGCCGTTCCTGTCAGCTAAGAACAGGAAACGGAGGCTACGATTCACACAGGCTCACCAAAATTGGACAATAGAAGATTGGAAAAGCGTTGCCTGGTCTGATGAGTCTCGATTTCTGCTGCGACATTTAGACGGTAGGGTCAGAATTTGGTGTAAAGAACATGAAGGCATGGATCCATCCTACCTTGTCTCAACGGTTCAGGCTGGTGGTGATGGTGTAATGGTGTGGGGGATATTTGCTTGGCACACTTTGGGCCCCTTAGTACTAATTGAGCATCTCTTTGTTTTATGTTGCTAAAATTTAACCAGATGGCTTTTTCTGAATGTCCGGTGGTAACACAGTAGTTTTACATAAAAAACACGATCATGAAGCAAACACAGTGTAATATTTCCTCTTTGATATTTAAGATACTTAAGGTTTTCCTCTTCTAAACCATTTTTAAAAAGATGACTCATTCTTTTTTTATTTTTACATTTGAATAATTTGTTAAATTGCAGCCAGTAAAATAAGAGTGTCCAGAAATGTCTTTGTTTGCATAATTATTCATGTGCATACCTGATGTTGTTGTCTTGCTTCTCGGCATTGTGAGGAAAAAGCAACAGATGTAGTTGTTTATTACCATTCTATTAATTGGTCAAAGTACTACATAACCCACCCACTCTTGTTATTTAAGGCTACACATCACGTTGCTGCAGGTTTCTCATTTAAAAAGCATGAATAACAGTGACATCAGTTTAAAACATTGATTCATAGCAATCAACCAAAAGCAAAGAATAATTTATTTGGAACGGCAACTCAGGACTGTCCTAATTGTAAGAAGGCCTAATCATCTTATATGCCCATTCACATGCACAAGCACATATTACTCCAGTAGCTGCAAGTGTAACCATCATGTCTGTCACACCTGGAAATAGAGACTATCTTGCTGTCTCCACACACACGCAGCATGACAGAAAGTGATTTAATAGCAGTTATGCGCTTCTCTTCAGTTCCGCTGACAGTCTGATGACTGGGGACAGCATAGCTCGGCTTCGTTTACCTTTTTTGCCTCTATCTGTCACACTACACTGTACAATCACATTCAACTCATATTAGAATACCATTGAATTCTTGGATCCCAGCAGTGTGCTGTCACACTCATTGTCCTTTCTCCTCCTCGAGGCTAGTCTTGCGTAGCCAGACCTTCAGACTGATGGCTGAAGGTCTGGAATAGATGGCCGTGCTCATTAGCCAAGGCCCATGAGGCCGTTTGACCGACATATCAAACAACCAATCACAGTTCGTTTTGTTCAGCGTCACGTTTCAGGAAGTTGAAATGTCGCCACAATAACAGACCAGTGTGTGAAACTCCAGGATCAGTGTTGCCAGATTGGGCGGGTTGCCGCCCAATACGCCGATTTCACGCAGCCGCCATTTTGAAATCGAAAGCGAGGCTCCGATGGGAAGAAACCCGGAAGTATTGCCTTTAATCACAGGAGCAGCGGTCATATTGTTGTGTTCCAGGCTGTACATCCTATCAACGAAAAGAGTGTGATAAAGAGTTGTCATTTCATCGCTTTCCGATTATTATTATTATTTTTTTACAAAACAGCTCGTGGGATTCGACATCCTTCATCGGCCCATTTTTCGACATCTGCAATATTAAATCGCGGTAGCAGCTCTAGGTTGGTAGTCCAAGTCATTGTTGTTTACCGTTACTTCCGGGTTTCTTCCCACCGGAGCCTCGCTTTCGATTTCAAAATGGCGGCTGCGTGAAATCGGCGTATTGGGCTTCTTTTGATCGGCTTGGACCGGAGAATAACGCATTGGGCGGGTAGACCAAATTTGGGCTGCTTTTAAAAAACTAAAAACCGCCCAATCAGCTGCTTTTTTCTTCACTTTTATCTTAGTCACGTTATCTTAATATGCTCGAGCTCAAAGTATCACAGCAAAATAATGTTTAGTGCAGTCATCAACTCATTTTTCCTTAACGCAACCCTTTTTGGTTTATTTTAACAGAGACGTGTCAATCAATTTACCATCTTTTATGTTGGTGCGATGTAAAGACCCTGTTTTGATCCATGTTCCTGTGAAATGTATTTATATTTATTACCTTTTTTTCATCATTATTTTATTTTGGCAGTTAAAATTTTGGGCTGGTTTTTGTTGAAGTGGGCGGGTTTTGGTGAGCTTTTGGGCTGGAAATCGTCAACCCGATCTGGCAACACTGTCCAGGATGTATTTGAAAGATTCTATGCCACAAACTTTAAATATTTCACATACTTTTGAAAATCCAGCGTTTATTTGACTCTGATAAGTGTTCGCCATCACATTTGTAAACACGACAGATTTATTCTTTCGTGAGGGGGTTTGGTGCCACGGCATTTTTATTTACAGGCGGAACATTAAAAAATGCAACACACACGTCTCCCGGAGATCCTGTACAATTCAACCAATCTGACGACGACTTTAACACTACTGAATTGTTTCCAAATAAGTGTACCATATGCATAAGACATTTAGCCAACAGTCTGTGGGCATGACACGTCTGAGGCTGAGACTACCTCGAGGCTAATGGCTTTCGCAAGACCATGTCCTTCACAAATGAAGGTGTGGTCGGTTGTCAACAATTCAGGCTTCAGATGCATTCCCATGCGCCTGCCGTTGGGAACTGGCATCTTGCCCGTTTGATTCTCGGGTGAGGCACCGCAGAGGGATTTACTGTTCCCATCACAACATTGTGGGTGTCAATATCCGTGCCCTTTCACTGAGTGCTGTAATCTTAAGCATTGCAAATATACGGAGGTTATAATACCTACAAGAAAGCATATTTTATGAAATGGGATTAGGATGACTACACCGTCTGCTTTATACATGAAAAAATGTGGTGTATATACTGTATTCTATGGAGCCCCTAAAGCGACATGTTGATAGTAAATAAAAAAAATGTAATGGAAGAAATAGTTTTCTCTTTCAAAACTTTTGCATTCCTCCAAGAAATGTTGAATTTTTTGATGGAAATTCCTCATAAGGTGTGAGGAAAAACTGGATTTTGGTGCAACTGCAAATGAATGCAAAGATTCTCAGGGGACTGCGATAGTTTTGCAAGAGAACACATTTTTGCGGACAAATGCAGAGTTTCTCAGGGGAATGCAATTTTTTTAATGGAGAACGCACATGTTTTACTAACTAACACAAAGTTCGAGAGTACAATACTTTTGCGAAATGTTTGCTAGAGAATGAAAATTTGCTTGGGGAAATGCAATAGTTTTGCAGAATAATGCATGTGTTTTGTGAATGAATGAAAACTTTCTCGAATAAAACTTTTGTGATGTAAATAATACAAAGTGGGTAGGTGGTGGTGTTTTGCAAGCGAACACAAAGTTTCTCAGAGGAACGTAGTATTTTTGCAATATATTGCAAATGTTTTGCGAACAAACACAAAGTTTATCAAGACAATGCAGTAGTTTTCGAGACAACGTTCAAATGAACGCAGCCTTTGTCAGAGAAATGCAGTAGTTTTTACAAGAGAAGTTACATGTTTTTCCTCCATCTCACACCATGTCCCCTTTGGGGCTTCATAGTATTCATTACCACAAGTAATGTATGTTTCATAGTCAGACTACCTTTAATAACATCTTTAAGAAATTAACCTTAATAGTTAATTTTAAGAAATTTTATTTTTAAAGTATATAACACTTAACTTTTTATGTAATTAAGTTATTTGCTGACACTTTTGCATGATGAATGTTGATGTAATAGAGCGTGTGTCATAATTATCCATGACAGGGTGCAATAAAGTTTTATTTCTCAAGATTTACATTTTAAAAACGTAAAAATACTGCTGGCGAACAAAAATCAATCAGTCTCAGTGGAATCCAGTTTAGCTTGTTATTTGTGGCAGACAAAATAAAAGAATACGGGTGTTGCCGCGGAGCAGCGGTGGGTTTGCTTTGCCCTGAAGCTCACAGGTGCGGTCGTCAAAAATGTAACATTCAGGTACATGATAGATTGCATCCCTTATTTGTGATTCTTGTGTAAATACAATTATGCCTTATTAAAAAGTCAAGACACTCACCTTTACTTAGTGTAGCTTTTATATGTCCTTGCATGTAACTAAGAATCTTGTGACGCTTGTCTACATAAAAAAAAATTGTTTACTTGCAATTAAGCGTGCACACTAGTGGTGGGCCGTTATCGGCGTTAACGTGCTGCGTTAACGTGAGACTCTTATCGGGTGATAAAAAAAATATCGCTGTTAATCTATTCTCAAAGTTGGGTTGGGAGCTGGGTCTATACTACGCAAGCTATGATGACTTTCACCCTGATATTTTAGCGCGGATGTATACCTAGCCGAATTGCACTGTAGGGGTGAGAACGAGTCTTCGAACTAGAGGCTGGCATTTTTTCGGGAATCCTGCGGGATGGGAAACAAAATCGCTACGAATCACGTGATTGGAACGGGAGAGGAAAATATTTAATCGAGAGTGGGCGGGACCGGGAATAGTAATGATACCCAACTTTACACACAAATATACCTTTTATATAAATAAACTATAAACTGTATATTTTAATTCTGAACTCAATTCTAGTTGCCCTGTCTCTTTACGCTCTCCTCCTGTTTGCTTTGGTGTGGCTGGTTAAGTGAATGACGCAGTCCGTGATGGACAGATTGTTAACGGCTGGTCTATGTGGTAATACAATCGGGCAGGACATCCACACGCTCATCTATCATTCATCAACCTCAAATATGGCTTTTAATCTGAAAGATGTATGTAGTAGCAACTTTACATGGCCGCTCAATGTGATGTTAAACTAGAGAAATGTGCGCTATTGAAGTGTTTGTGTGGAAGCGCTTGCTGCAGGACAGGCTCCGTGCGCTCACTTGCTCTTAAAATCTCCGCCATTTTGGTCATACAGATAAAAGTAGCTCAATACATCTTTCGAATCTGTAAAGACTCACGCTTATTTGTGTGCACTCAGAATAACAACGAAACGCTGCGCTTTTAAGCAAAACAGGATGCGCTTTTAGGTCTCATGTGAACTTGAGCGAGAAACTTCAAACTCCGTCTTTGAAAAATATATCTATAGAGAGTGAAATGTCAAAAAATTAAAATAGAAGACGTGTGTGTTAGCATGGATGATTTACATGAAATTTAATCTGTGCAACACTGTGCATAAGATGGCTTTCAGTTCAATATAATAACAAAAACGACATTTTGGGTTTTATTCAACTAATAAGGTGGGCACGCCAGATCTGTACTATATTTTTACTGTAATTGACAGTTATCGGCAAAAAAAAAAAACAACACGGGATTGGGAGGGAATGGGAGTCATTCTTCCAGGAGTGGAACGGGATTTTCCCCCAGTTTTTTCGTGGGATTGGGACGGGAAGAGATTAAAGTTTGTGATGCATTTTGGAAACAGGAGATGAGCCCCTGGTCTAATGCGCCACCTGGCTTGAGAAACCCGTTCTCAAAGACTTACTTTTAGTCATTATTTGGGTAGCACACATATTCTGAATGCCTTTGGCAGAATTCAAATGAGCCATTTTAATCTAGATTAATTCCAAGATTACAGTGAGATTAATCTAGATTAAAAAAATGAATCTATGCCCACCACTAGTGCACACACACAAACACACACACACAAATAAATAACAATACCACTTTAAATAATTTTATGTTTGGATGTTGAATTTTTAGAACTGAAACACTGATTTTTGATAAAACTACAAACAAAAACTAGAGCTTTTAGTAGTTTCATCGGCCAGCCAAGTGGTCTCCCAGTGCCTAAACTCCTCTAAAATCAGCTAAGTTTAACGTTTAAGCTGTTTTATTATTGCGGCTCTTTAAAACACACAACAATGCATTTTGAGTGTTTAGGTCAGAGAGACACATACACTCCCCTCCCAAAAGTTGAGTGGGATCTTGTAGTCACAGGGTTGTCATAGACAGACCTCCAGCTCTCTAAACACAAATCGGCTCTCATCTCCAATGTTGCCGCCCCACTGCCTGGAAACCAAGTCATGAAAGTAAACATTTACTCCAGGTTTGGGCATTATTACATCATACAACTTCTTCATACTTGAATATCAAAGAGACAGCACTTAAGTCAACACATATATTGTCACATTTCTGCAACTTCACTCAAAGACCTTGGATGAGATTATGAACTTTACTCTATTTTCTTTCTCTGTCTCCGGTTCTTTCTGATTTTTAGATCAGATAAGCGTATAATCGGGTTTTTATTACTGCCATTAAAAACGTCAGTCCACATGAGTGATTAAGGTTAAGTGTGTAATTTCCGCAGCAACATAAATACAGGTTCACACTCTTCCCATTTGCCATTGGTTGTTCAAACAAATAGTCCCGCCCTCAAACTCACAACATTGGTTAAGCTTCTCAGGATTCTCAAACAAACAAGCAATGTTTTGAAAGAGATACAGCATTTAGACTTTTTTTGGCGCAATCAGCTTAAAATGGAATAGAAGAAAGTATTTTAAAATGTGTAGTTTCAATTATAAATTTCGAAGCAATCTGTGATTGTTTTTTAACAGTGCTGTCTGCACTTTGCATCATGCCTAAAATCATGAAAATATATAGAAAAAGCATTATACATAACACATATAAGCATATTTCTGTCTCACATTTTCCCTTTATACACTGCTTAGTTTCTCAGTAGACTATTCAACCAACAAACAATGATACCAGCATTCTGTAATCTATAGTTTCCCTGGAAACAAACTCTAGAAGTGAGATTTCCTTCAGGCAGGTGCTTTGCACTTCATTTGAGTGTTCCAAACTGACGGCTGTTCTGTGATCTGTTGTATTACCAAGCATTACAGAATTGACAGGTTAACAGCACATGAATTTCACCTCAATAAAGATAATATTTGTCTGAGTGGCAGTACAAGAGCATTTGCATGTTCTGAAGAAAGAAAATTGTTCTAAGCAGTAAAATCTTTCTTCATTAAACGTGAAGAAGAATTTCCTTACCCAATGCCTTGTTTACAGAAACAAGAAGCTTACTTACTGATTTTGGAGGAAGTACACAGGCCTTTTTGCATCTGACAATGAATTGCATATTGACAATTATTTTATGCACAATCTACTATACAGTATATGTACTATAATAATTTATGAAAGTATTCAGTATTCAGTATTCAGGAAGTATTCTCTTTTCCCACACAGATTCAGTGTTTGAATCCAGGTGTGTAAACTTGTTGTAATTAATGATTTGACATTGCAATCACTGCTAAAGTTGTTTTAACTACAGGTAAGTACTGAGTTAAGGGTCTGAATACTTTAGTCTCAGCCTCAAACGTCACACCCACAGAAAGTTGGCTAAATGTCTGATGCATATGGCACACAAAAGTGGAAACACTTCAGAAGTTTCAAGTCGTCCTCTGATTTGTTGAATTATACAGGATTTCCGGGAGACGTGATTGTTACATTCTTTAACGTTCTGCCTGGAAACAAAGATGCCGTGATGTTAAACCCCCTCACTTTTACATTTACATTTACATTTATGCATTTGGCAGAAGCTTTTATCCAAAGCGACTTACAGTACATTCAGGATATACATTTTTTGTCACGAAAGAAGCCATTGTGTTTACAACTGTGACTTTAAAATGACTCGCCAACTGGTGGATAATGTTTCATTTCCTTGGTTTACCATCGTGTTTACCATGGTGGTGCTCATAGGTCCAGTCATTCATGAGAGTTATCAGATACTTCCAAACTAAATGTAATTTGATCATTTAAATACATACACAGCATATATAGGACAACACAAGCCTGATAGCTATATATTGCTTAGTTTGTGTCAAACTGGGCTGTCGGCTGGACTGATTTCTGTGTGAAATATACTATTGATCTGCTGCTGTAACAATGACAAGCTGTTACAAAGACTGTCAATAGGAAATCAATCATCCGCTCTGTATCTGTTTGTCTAGTCAAAGCCGGATGAAACCGTCAGGATAAATGCTGCAGGTCTGCACAGAGGCTCACCTGCACCCTAGAAACACTTTTCAAACTAAATTATAAAACTTATAATGTAATTGTCAGTTTTGTGAATACAGTCCAGCTTTGCTTGCTTTAACCCTGTCATATGAAATGATGACCAGAAAAAAAGTTCAACATTGAACCTATAGACAAGCATGCATTTTTGTTGAATGCCAGTTTTGATACATCAGGCTTATATGGTTCATATAGTATAATATCGGAGAATATGGAGCATATACTTAAACACAAAAATATTAAATGTGGTGAAGTTGCTGATATTTATATGAACGATTTCGGATTTCATGTAATGTAAATCAATGAGATCTATAAAACAAAACAGCAGACTGCTGACAAGAATAAAATAAAATAATGAAATAAGCCCAAGTTGCTTCCGTCCAAGAAATGTTTTGAAATATCACCAACAATAACTAGTATTCTTAAGTTTACTTTATTAAAATCACTAGATTTCCCAGCAGAAATATATGTGTACTGTCAGGCCCGGATTAAGAATTCAGAGGCCCCTGGGCACAATGTCTTGTCCGGCCCCCCTACACCCACACGTGCACAATCAAGGTTTTAAAATACAGTATACTATTTATTGGAAACACCTTGATGAACAGTTTTACAATTATAGTATAAAATAAGTTTACATGCTAAAAGCAGTATAAACTATCAATCAAATGACAGATTGTACAGCAAATATTTGATCGAGCTGATCATTTAGAGGCCTTAGAAATTTGTGAATCAAATATGATACAATAGTATTTTTAGCATTAAAAGCAACTGACTAGAAAAAAGAGAAGGTGTGACAAGAAAAGAAAAGCAAAGCTTGAGTTAATGGAGGTGTCAAGGCAGACAGCTCCTCCTGTGGTGAGTAGTAACAGCTTGCTCTCCACTCGGCTGCGTTAAACAGCTAATTAAGCACTGAGGCATAATGAATGCGACTCCATGCAAGTCCCCGAGGAGCTCGCCAGCCACAGCACCGATGAAAGAGGGCAAAGGTCACACTACACCCACAGGCACGACAGGGATATGCAACGCTGCACTACATTTGCCCGCCGTGAAGCCACGGCAACGTGTAGAACTATGACTAAACAATTACACAGATGTTAATGCAGGTCAGACAGAGAGAACATTAGTGCTATACTATGTGATTCAATATATATATATATATATATATGTCAATGTTGTACAATGAAAGTAAATGGGGAAAAAGGTCCAACTTTAATTTCCTCTCTCATGCACACAGAGGCCTAATGTTCTGTTTCACTGTGTTAGCAAGATGACTGCATCCTGTTGCTTTTTCTACGAACACCTGATGTTTTAGTCCAAATACTCTCTAACTCTCATTCATATGCATACAAGTGTAAAGGAAAATAAATAAAAGCAGATGGCATTAGCAGTAAAAAGGATTCTCTCAACACAGACTTGCAGCATTTCAGAATGACTGGATCATGTGACACTGAAAACTGAGTAGTGGAAAATTGCTGAAAATTCTCCTTTGCATCACAGGAATAAATTACATTTTAATACATTAAAAACTGTTATTTGTAATTGTTATACTGTTTAACAATAGGGCTGTTTTTACTATATTTTGAATCAAATAAATGCCACCTTGGTGAAAGACTTTCATTAGACCTGTTAGGCAACTGGTCATCCAGGAAAACCAAGTTAGTTGGAAATGTGTATTTTTGCATTGAGGGAAGTTGTAGGTCAACACTAAGTGAGAATGACAATTCATAACCAATCATATACATAACTACACCAAAACTACGAGGATGATCCAAATCAGTGCACATCATTAACAGACACATGCTTCTTTCATAGTCTTCTCTGCAATCTACATCTTTTAATTTTACTTCATTCACATACAGTGGGGACTGAAAATACTCCACCTGACATTTCAGTTAAAAACAGGTCCTATGGCCTGAGTTCGTTTTTTCCCTTCCTCTTCTATAGTTGGTCAAGATGTCGTGACAAAGATAATTAATCATCTGTTCTTTGGGAAACTGTCAAGGCCACATTATTTTAAAAACACTCAAATGTTGCCACAGTAATTAATGGAAATATTCCTTCAAGGCTACCTTAAAACTGAGTTTCATTTTCAACAGAGACATATATATAAATATATAAAAAGCAAAAAACAGCCCAGAGCTTCTGGGAGGTAAATGGTGCTACACACTCGTTTCCTCAGGCTGGAAAAAAGGAACATGTTTTTTCCTCTGTTACCTTTGCATTCCAAACTGTGACATGATCCGTCTTGCCCACCTGGATGGAGTTGGAATGTATATGTGTGTGTTGTCTGTACACTCGCGAATAGATGTTGTGCCAATATGGGTTTAAACTTGACTTCAGTCAGTGGGTCAATATCAATTTGTTTAATAAATTAATGATTTAGACAGTGTTCATGAACTAGAAGTATGAAAAAGTCTCAAAAATAAATAAATAAATCATTTATCAGACTCTACTACTAGATATTGTTCGAAAATATTGCTCCACAGAAGAACAGAAGTCATGGGTTTGGAATGACATATAATATGATACTCCTTTAACTTTTAAATACATTCTCACTCCCAACTCATCACATATTGGCACTTGGTCAGGACCCTTTGACCCTTCTTGATGCTAGAAGTACTACTATGTCAGCTTTGGTTGTGAAATGCCATTGGCTCTTGTTTGTCTCTTGGAATGCAACACGACTTGTAATACTTTTAAACTGATTATTTATTTTTTTTGTCAGTTTTTGCAATAAATACCCAGTGGCCATACTTTTATTGGCCTGTTACATATTTTATATTGTTCCGAAGTGGGTAAAGGTGGGGTTAAGTGCTCCAAATGAAAGTATACATTTATATAAAAATATTTCTACTTTTACTAATACATACCAGAGCATGTGAGCGGAGCGGAGCGTGGAGCGAGCGAGGAGCGGAGCGTGCAAAATATAGTCGGAGCGCGGAGCGGGTTTTTATCCAAAGGCTGGAGCGATCGCTCTGTCTCGCTCCGGTTCCGCTCCGATACCGCTCACACCACGAGCCTAGGGCATGCACAAATCCACCCTGAATTCACCTGTGCCTTCAACAATTAACAAAACCATCAGCCTATACTTCAAAAATCATTCGTTGTGAAGGAGAGATGGAGTTCGTTAAATATTTCCAAAAGCAAACCGACAGGTCATACAGGTGCACAATTCCTGTCAAAAAAATAGATGATAATGTTGAACATGATCAGGAATGTGGTGATATATATGTTCTATTTTGACTGATGTTGCTGTTGCTGTGAGTTCTTTATAGGATATAGGCTGCGTGGCGGACGCGTCGCGGAGCGTGTTTGCAGCGTGTTGATTTTCCTTTCCGCACCTATGTTAACAGATTAGAGCAGCCACATTGCCTGCGGACAGGGTTGCCAGATCGGGTTGACGATTTCCAGCCCAAAAGCTCACCAAAACCCGCCCACTTCAACAAAAAACAGCCCAAAATTTTAACTGCCAAAATAATGTAATATAATTTTATTGCCATGTCAATCAAGGTTGATAAGGACCATTTTTATCTCCTCAAAATAAAATAATTATGACAAAATTTTATAAAGATAAATCAATTTCACAGGAACATGGATCAAAACAGGGCAAACGCGTTAAAGACAGTCAGAAAATATGCTTAACATGTCCAGGAACCTTTTCAAAATGGCAATCAAGAAATTAACTGATAAATCTAGGGGAAACATATGCATCATTTTCAATGTCCACAGTAAGAAAAAGCTAAATTTTGTGCACAATAAAGTGATCAGAAAGCAATGTAAATTCACACCCACAGAAAGGTGAATTCTTCTATTCATTTCATCCACGTTGTGAGATTTGAGTTACTCTTAGATTCTTTATCGTATAATTTATATTTAAGCCACTTTGCCATGACAATCACTTAACTTAACATAAAAGATGGTAAATTGATTGACAAGTCTCTGTTAAAATAAACCAAAAAGGATTGCGTTAAGGGAAAATGAGTTGATGACTGCACTATACGTTATTTTGCTGTGATACTTTGAGCTCAAACATATTAAGATAACATGACTAAAGATAAAAGCGAAGGAAAAAGCAGCTGATTGGGCGGCTTTTCATTTTTTAAAAGCAGCCCAAATTTGGTCTACCCGCCCAATGCGTTATTCTCCGGTCCAAGCCGATCAAAAGAAGCCCATTTGGGCGGCAAACCGCCAATCTGGCAACACTGCCTGCGGAATACGCGCGTATCAGGTGTCCACGACAGAATAGAATAGAAGTGAAGCGGATTTTTTCCGCAGCAGTCACGCAACAAACCCGCTCCACGTCTGCCACGCAGACAGTGTGTCCCAGGCGTAAGGCTTCGGTTGAAAACGGCAGGTCTTAGGCATGCAGAGTAATTTTAAATTTGAGCGAGCGTGGAGCGATTTCACCGGAGCGGGATGAAATTGTAGATGAGCGGGGAGCGGAATTGAGCGGAGCGATCTGGTCCGACTTTGAGCGGTGGAGCGGGGGAGCGAACACCCACGTGAGCGGGGAGCGGAAATTCTCACCGCTCAGCTCCGCTCACATGCTCTGATACATACAAACCATTATATTAAGGCAAACAACTGAAAACAATGGAGTACCTTGCATGTCAAAAAGTGGCACTAAAGAGTTACGCTTTGCGTAAAAAATTTACACTTTAGGGGTACCTTAAGCTCCAAAAAGCGACGCCAAGGGGTCCTGACCAAGCGTCAATATGTGACGAGTTGGGAGTGAGAACGTGTTGAACTTTTTAATAAAATATTGCTTTTCATTTTTATCCTATTTGCTTTTTAACAAAGATGTGTTTAGAAATATCAATAGCGAATAAATCCTCACTGCTCTGTGAACCTGTTAGCAGATTCCTGTGAAAAAGTAGCATAGTGCATCGCCCTCTGTCATGGTCTGTCTGTCAGGCCTGGTGCTAAACTGGCACTCTGCCATGTCAGACAGAGGGATGGAATCCGATGGGTCTCAGTGTTAGTTAAGCTCCATTCTCTGCTCTGAACACAGGGCTTGATTCTCTGGGACAGATGGAACAGCTCGGTGCCCGTCAAAATGCCTATGGTCATGCCAGGGGGATTGTGGTTGCAGTCTATGCCCCCTCCATGAACAAGCTGGCATCTGTGTGGATCTCTTATGATTCAATCCTCACCGGACCTTCCTGGGCCCCGGAGACCCCTCCAATCCTTCCCAGTGCCAGTTAGAGCCTTCTGACCCGCCTGTAGCCCCAGGCGAACCTCCTGTGAGCAGGCCCGACGTGGCAAGGGACCTGGGCCGGCTCCAGAGAGAATAATGGTGATATGCCAAGCTGATCCGTCCTTTAAAGAATTGCAAGGATGGACAGACTGTGTTTGTGCTGACTGCAGGCTGTGTCTTGTGCCACTTTTTGGTTGGACTTTGAAAAGATCAAATCATCTAAGAACATTCCGTTTATTTACACAAAAGGATGGCTCTTTGTTTTTTTTGGTTGCAAAAAAAAATCTATCTACCTGTCTGTCTTTCTGCCAGTCGGTCAACAAAACAACTTTCATTTAGAAATTGCAAGTAGATTCACAAAGAAAAAGCATGCAACACATTAAATAAAATGTAACATATTGAAATAGATTTTTTTTAAAACATACTCCAAAAATCTTAAAATACTGAGTACATCTGAATGTATTTTTTTTGCATAAAATGAAAAGAAATGCTTGCATCATTTCTTTATAAAATAAATAATTAAATAATAATAATATAGATTAGAAGGATCACATCTCGGTAATGCTGCATGGCAGACAATTATAACCCTTATTAATTGCTAAAAACCTATTTATAGTCCTTATATGTCCTTAGTTTAAGCCTGGTCCTACTTAATTAAATATTCACAAGAAATATATGCATGCTAAGAATATATATTAATGCTTTTTATTAAAGTTTTTTTAAGGACAAGATTTTATTTATCGTAAAAAAAAAAAAATTGTGATTCAGTGTCTGAACTTAGAAGGGTGACTCAGTGAAGAGTGACATCAGCTTGCTTTCTTTCATTATCCTATTTTGTTTATCTTTTTGTTAAAACTGCTGTTTATTCACTGTCCCTCAGGAGAACAGAAATCAAGCAAAAATTATTCCAGCTGTCATTCATAGCCCTGAACCATATTGACAAGGCATCATTTTATACGAATGACAGGGGACGGCTTTCAAACAGCTTCGACAGAAAGAACAAGAAAAAACCTTGAGCTGGCACCCCAGCCGTCGGTCCCCCATGCCCTAAACCTTCCTTTCCCATTGTTCTTTTTCAAAGGACATAAACGAGCACGATGACAAGTCACGGACACATCATTCTCATTTTCTCTTTTTTTGCTATCTGTCCATTTCAAATGAAGGCATCCACCTCTCCAAAGCTCAAGGGGTGAGAGGAGAAAATGAGAGCCATCTGTGGTGCCCCATGGTGCAGAGATGATTGCTGTGGACGAGTCTCTCTCCAGTGCCAGAGCTTCCATCTTGGCAGAAAATACCACTAGTTTCAGCTCTTAGAGAAGACAAAAGACAGTTTGCATTCATATCTTGCTCTGTGGAAAGACGGGTTCAGAGCAAACAGTTCACACCTATGTTATCATACAAATGGTAACGGATGAGAACAAAATGTCCTAGAGTGCTCTACAGTCGTTGGACGGAACTTAGAAAGTCTGTCTGCATGATATATACATCTGACAGTTGGCGCAAAAGGACCTGAAAGCGAACTGCAACATTTATCGCCTGTAAGAACAGAGCATGTATTTAGCATTCATTTCATTTCAGTTACGAGACACAGCCGACCATTCATCTTGGAATCGATTAGATATTGTGCTGTCATGAATTATGACAGTGTAGAAGGGCTGAGCACATAATCAATTGACATGCTAATTACGGTAATTGTGCATTTATCACAAGACTGACAGGTTCCACACGAGGAGTTTCTAGTTTAAAGGGATAGTCCACCCAAAAATGAAAACTGTGGAATGTAAAAGAAGGTATTTTGAAGAGTGTTTATAACCAAACAGTTTCGGCCCCCATTGAATTGAAAATACAATGAAGGTCAATGGGAACCAAAACTGTTTGGTTTTATGAAATTCTTCAAATGTCTTCTTTTGTGTTCTGCTGAAGAAAGAAATGCATACAATTGAGTAAATAACATAATTTAAATGTTTTGGTGAGCTATTACTTTAAAGAGTGAGTTGTTGCAGTGAAGGAGCTTCTTAAACAACAGAACAAAAACGAAGAGGGTTTTTTTTTCTTCACAAGCCTCTGGCTTGGTACCTCTCCAAGAAGTCAAGATAAAAATTGTCAAATCAAAAAGTCAATGGAAACTGAAACTGATTTGTTACAAACATTATTCAAAATAAATGTTGTGTTCAGCAGAAATAAACAAGTGAGGGTAGTTAAGTGATGACAGAATTTTCAGAACTATAAAATTGAACTGTTGTGGTGAAGGAGATTCTTAAACCGCAGCGCAGACCAAAAACCAAGAGGGTTGGAGAGGGATTTCAGTCTGGTTATTGATACACTAAGAGCCACGATGATGAAGGAAAGAGTGTATATGTGTGAATCTGTGTCTTGAGGGTCCACTTTGGCTTTTTATGAAGCCAATGCCTCTTAGCCCAGTCTCCAAATACACAGAGCAGTGTTTGAACCCGTCACACATCAAACAGTGCCCAGATCTTCTGATCTGCCTCTAGTTAGCGACTCCTGAACTGTACTTTGCCATGAGAAATGGCAGCCATTCAGAAAGTTCGTCTTATCACATGGAATTATCGTGAAGAGGGAGCAGAGAAGAGCTGAAAATGGATCCATCTCTGTCTTTTTCAATTTTCAATTTTCCATCTGCTTAGTAGTAGAAGAAGAGTCCCTCGTGAGTAACAGACACAGAAGCGAGAGAGGGAGAACAGGCCATTATTATTGACTAGAATTGTTAGCAGTGGTAAACAACATGCACATGGCAGAACGTAATTGCCAGAAGCTGCATATACATCAGAGAAAAGGAAGGGAACTGACTAAAGAAGGGAATGGATGACTGCAATTAAAGAGGGATGAGAATTACTGTGAGATTTAAAGCCTTTTGCTTTACCTCCAACAGACTAGGGACATCAACTTAATGTGTTGATTTAGTGTTACATCAACAGTTAATCATGATATATATATTGCATATTCTGTTAAAATATAAAGTGAATTGTGAAAAGCCATCAATGTAAAAAGATGCTTTTCAGAACAAGATGGCGTAGTTACAACATCTACCAGCAGGCGCTAAAGGGGTTTATGTTTACCTGATTGTTAGCCAAACCTTGACGCCTTGTAGTCCCTAAAGAACACATTTTACAGCATTTGCCTCACCAGCTCTGGAGCTCCCATGGCATTTACCGTTTTTGAAATAAGTCATGCTCATCAAAACTGCATTTGTGTGAAATTTATATTATTCAATATTATTACAATTTAAAATATCTGTTTTCTATTTTAATATATTTAAACATCTAATGTATTCCTGTGAAGCAAAAGCTGAATTTTCAGCAACCATTACTCCAGTCTTCAGTATCACATGATCCTTCATAAATCATTCTAACATGCTGATTTAGTGCTCCAGAAACATTTCTTATTATTATCAATGTTGAAAACAGTTGTACTGCTAAATATTTTTGTGGAAATCATGATACTTTTTTCAGAATTATTTGATAGTAAGTTTGAAAGGACAGAATTTATTTGAAATAAAATCTATTAAAATATCTTTATCACTTTTCGTCTGTTTAATGTGTCCTTTAACTAACTCCAAACTATTGAACTCTTCTGTATGTGACCTGTGTGAAACATAACATGCTGTGTACATTTGAAACATTATTTTAGAAGTACTTTGATTTCCTTGAAGCTTAAAACTTTTTAAAGTTAAAAAAGTTTTAAAGTAAAAAAAAACCTGCAGTTTTAATTACTAACAAAACATCTGTACAGACACCAGACACCTGCATACAACCACATAAACACACACACACAGTGTGGTGCCACAGCAGGAGGCTGTATAGTGGTGATTTGAAGAGCGTGTGTGTGTGAGAATCAGAAGATTAACTCTCATCAAAGCACACGCTGAGAAAACAACCACAACAAGAAGAGTGACAAGCCTTCAGGCATGCATGTATTAGAACTGTGCGCCAAGGACTACTGACGCAGTCTGCATAAAATCTATTTGTGTGCGTGTGCACACATGTATTTATTTGTACTATGTGCCAAGGACTGCCTTTCTTTTTGTAATTCTCTAAAATGGGAAAGATGGAAGGCCTCAATTTTGCTTTCGAAAGCTGCCACGATCTGCATGAACAGAAATTAATCTAATAAAGCGAGAGCCAATTTCATTTATTTGGTATTCACAAAACACATTTTAACCCTAGCTAGCTATCAATTTTTACTAAGTTTGCAAGTGGACAGAAAATGTCTGGTAAATTTATGGAAGCTTTCCACAAATCTGGAAACTTTCCCAGATTTTTTTGTAAAGTATCAGAAAATTGTGATTTTTTGCAAACGTTTGGAAAGTTTTTGGAAATTAGTTTTTTTGGAAATTTACCAGAATTGTTCCACCCCTTTGCAACCCAATTTTTTTGGGTAAAGCAAATTTCACTAACTCAATTAATATACAGGTGCATCTCAATAAATTAGAATCTTGTGGAAAAGTTCATTTATTTCAGTAATTCAACTCAAATTGTGAAACTCGTGTATTAAATAAATTCAATGCACAAAGACTGGAGTAGTTTAAGTCTTTTAAAGGTTATTTTAATTGTGATGATCTTGGCTCACATTTAACAAAAACCCACCATTTCATTATCATAAGACCAATAATTTTTTTTTTTGTGAATTGTTGGCCTTCTGGGAAGTATGTTAATTGACTCTATATGTACTCAATACTTGGTAGGGGCTCCTTTTGCTTTAATTACTGCCTCAATTCGGCGTGGCATGGAGGTGATCAGTTTGTGGCACTGCTGAGGTGGTATGGAAGCCCAGGTTTCTTTGACAGTGGGCTTCAGCTCATCTGCATTTTTTGGTCTCTTGCTTCTCATTTTCCTCTTGACAATACTCCATAGATTCTCTATGGGGTTCAGGTCTGGTGAGTTTGCTAGCCAGTCAAGCACACCAACACCATGGTCATTTAACCAACTTTTTGTGCTTTTGGCAGTGTGGGCAGGTGCCAAATCCTGCTGGAAAATTAAATCTGCATCTTTAAAAAGCTGGTCAGATGAAGGAAGCATGAAGTGCTCCAAAATGTTTTGGTAAACGGGTGCAGTGATGTTGGTTTTCAAAAAACACCATGGACCAACACCAGCAGATGCCATTGCAGCCCAAATCATCACAGACTGTGGAAACTTAACACTGGACTTCAAGCAACTTGGGCTATGAGCTTCTCCACCCTTCCTTCAGACTCCAGGACCTTGGTTTACAAATGAAATATAAAACTTGCTCTCATCTGAAAAGAGGACTTTGGACCACTGGGCAACAGTTCAGTTCTTCTTCTCCTCAGGTAAGATGCCTCTGATGACATCTGTAGCCAAATTCATTAACACGTCTGTGTGTGGTGGCTCTTGATGCCTTGACCCCAGCCTCAGTCCATTCCTTGTGAAGTTCACCAAAATTCTTGAATCGATTTTGCTTGACAATCTTCATAAGGCTGCGGTTCTCTTGGTTAGTTCTGCATCTTGTTCTTCCACACTTTTTCCTTCCACTCAACTTTCTGTTAACTTGCTTGGATACAGCACTCTGTGAACAGCCAGCTTCTTTGGCAATGAATGTTTGTGGCTTACCCTCCTTGTGAAGAGTGTCAATGATTGTCTTCTGGACAACTGTCAGATCAGCAGTCTTCCCCATGATTGTGTAGCCTAGTGAACCAAACTGAGAGACCGTTTTGAAGGCTCAGGAAACCGTTGCAGGTGTTTTGAGTTGATTAGCTGATTGGCATGTCCCCATATTTTAATTTGTTGAGATAGTGAATTGGTGGATTTGTGTTAAATGTGAGCCAAAATCATCACAATTAAAAGAACCAAAGACTTAAACTACTTCAGTCTGTGTGCATTTAAATTTATTTAATAAACGAGTTTCACAATTTGAGTTGAATTACTGAAATAAATGAACTTTTCCACGACAGTGTAATTTATTGAGATGCACCTGTATAAAATATTTAGATATTTTAAAAAGAAATAACAAAGATTCATAAATCTGTGCAAAATGTAAAAAAAGAAATTCATGGTAGAAGAAAAAATAAGCTATATGATTACTTGACTTTTTGAGTGCCCTTGCGTCCTGGCTTCCAACATTGTTTTCCTTAACTTTTCCTTGCCTTTAATATAGTAAGTAAACAAAATAGTAATGTAATATTAAGAAAAACTTAAGGATGTGCCACAGAGGATTAAACATAGCCATTAAAACATGTCTGAATAAATTATGCTCACTCTCATTTTATCAGATTCTTTACATTCAGAAATATTCCCAAGGAACATTGTCAAATATAACCATTTTTTATTTGACAAAAGAAATTTCAGTTCAATATTGCAAAGAAATAATACTAAAAGATGTACCACTGAGGTTTAAAAGTGCGCATTAAAGCATGTTATTTAAAAAGTGAAGCCTGAATAAACGAAACAGGCTCTTATTTGATTAGATTATATCCATTTAGAAATATTTACAGGGAATAGTACCCAATAAAAAAAGAAAAATATAAAAAAATATATTATTTTAAAAAAAGTCTGAAAGGTGTGACATATGGGGTTAAAAGGGTCAGTTATTACAATTTATAGAAAAAAATGAATTATAAATAAATTAGGTGGGCTATCATTTTATAAGATTCTGTCCATTCAGATTTTTTTTTTTATAAAATCATGTTTTATATCCACTTTAATATCCATTTTAAAATCCTGCCAGTAGAGGGTTAACTACTGACAAGATTCTAAAGCATAAAGGGTGTCACGAGAAAAGGTTAAACAGGAAGCGAGCTGTGCTACATCTGGCATCTGCATCACTTACAGAGCTCCTCTTTGCTCCAGAACCCCCATAGCTACTGGTTTGCTAGGTGCCCTGCATGGCTCCAACTGTTAATTGCGTCCTTTCAAAGAGACCTGTGTGTTATTTACACACACACTTCTCTCACACATACACACACTCATCTAGGGAGATGACTTGCATTTAGGCTCCATATAATATATATTCCCACAAGCTCACTTGAAATTAATTAGCTAGCGGTCCCCTTCCCAACTTCCTGTCACTTCTCCTATACTGGTTTCCTGGCTGAGGACAGAGGAGTCTCATGGGTTACAGCTAGAGTAATCAGCCTCTGTGGAACCACAATGCATCTCAATCTACTGCACAGTAGAGTGGCACAAAATAGAAGGTGTGTTTCTGCTTGTGCGGGTGTGAGAACGATAGAATGAGAGAAGCCACCCAATTGGGAATTCGTATCCACTGGGACTAATTCACTTTGCTATTCATTAACTTCATCCTGTTACCGTGTGGAGGAAGTCTGGGGACAACAGCAACTTTCAAAGGCGATGTCAAAGGAGTGCTGACTACAAATCCCAGGGTGCCCTGGGAGATGATCCAAGTCTTCCATTAAAGTGAGAGGCCGGTCTCGATCAGGTTATCAGATTAAAGCAAGCCAGCCAGAGGGCTGAAAGATGTACAAAAGACAAAAGCGTCTTACTTTGCTTTGATTTAAAGCCCCAGTCTGGTCTCTTTTGCATGCAGAGCACAGCAGCTGTGGGTGAACACGGACTGATTTCTGCTGATTAAGCAAATGTGCCTCCATTTTCATTTAGTATTTGGGAAAAGGGCGGAGACAAGTACTCACGCAGTCATGTCAAGGGTAGGACAACTCTTTCTACTCCCAGAATAGCTAATGTCTGCCTGTTACGAAATGCACCACTTATTCTGAAAGTTTTAGAAAGAGGTGTTTCCTTGCTCTTTTGAAACTGAAATGAACAGTGCAGACATTTTCAGTGGTTCTCAAAAATGGGTTGCATGCTTGTCTGCAATAGCAGAGAAAAAACAATCTACATTATTAGCCTCAAATTAATCTGTCACTGACAAGTTGCATGACATGCAATTAAAACTTTACATTTTTTTGAGTATACGGGACGCCTAAATTTACTTCAATATACTACCATTAAATCTTAATCTAATCATGACAAACTATATATCGTTGGAAAGGTCCAAGACTCCTAAATAGATATTGTACCACTGTTTGTTGTAAAAAAATATGTAGGAGCAGTAATAGATTAATTTATGACAAGAGCGCACCTCAAAACATATACACCATAACAGGAGCTCTGATCTTTGACACAAAAATTCTATTCGTTTCCTTTTTTTCCTATCACATGTTTTAGTAATCATCATATATTATATATCATTTGAAAGCTTATAATCTCAAAATTCATCCTGTGAAAACCGTTTTGAAATCGGACATTGCGTTACCATAGAAATGGTACTTTAAAATCTTTTAGCGGGCTCCTCCCCTTTAGTGGGAGGTGTCATATTCCAAATGTATTACGGTCTTATAGAATCACAACTTTTTATAATCTTGACAAAATACATATCATTGGAAAGGTCTGAGTCTCAAGACTCAAGTCCACCATATTTGGTGGTCATTTGTGATAAGAGTAATAGTGGGAGAGAAATTGATACATTTGTGACAGAAAAGTGCATAACAAAAATTTCAATGGGGTTTGAATGGCACCTGGTGGCTGTTTGTGGTATAACGCCTAAACACAATTGCATAGTAAGCTCAATTTTTTATATATCAACTTCAAATTTGAAACACAACTTATTTAGACATATGGCTTTAATTTTATGCCAAATTTGGATTAAAACATATTTTGTAAAATATTTTATATAATATACAATAATAATTGTACATTACATTTTATTTACAGTAAATTTAAACTTTTAAACTTTTTTTTACTTTCATTTTTTGAAATGATTTCACTTCTGCAATAATCTGCTGATTGTCTTCTTCAAAATATATTTTTAGTGTCCTGAGATGACATGAGGGTGAGTAAATGATGACAGAGTTTACAATTATTGGGTGTATAATTCTTTCAAGAAAGCCATAAAGTACTAATTAGCACAAAAACTTGTTAAATGTCCTGCGATTAACTAATTATATATAGACTAAGTTACTGAAAATCAATGCAATACAGTAATTCCTGCGTTGTCATTATTAATTTCTTAACCATAATATTTAGCTAAAAATATCACTTTAAAATATGGTAAGCATCTCAAAGAGCTTCTGTTACACCTGAATGAGTAGCTATCAAGACTTAACAGCTCCAGCTTCACATAATGAAGTTATGTAAATTCGTTTCACAATAGTTGACACGGTATGCAGATTCATAAGAAACATCATGTTTTTCACAATAATGAGATGCTTTGTGGAATCTCGGTCTCCATAACAACAGCAACGGACAAACAGGAGGCTGAACGTGACATTCTAATTCACAAATACTTGACAGCTGTCACTGTAAAAGAACTGCCTTGAGAATCCAAAGATGTTGACATTTAGAAATAGTGAACATGGAAATAGTGCTTGACTTAATGATAGGTCTGTCACATGTAGCTGTCATGTGGAGATTGTATAGGCCAGTGTTATACAAGACTGTGGGAAAATGTCTCTTTCTCTTTATGTGGTACAGCACAGAGCCAAAAAATCAGTGCAATTAATCTGCTATGCGAGATGTTTGGGAAATAATTAAGCAATCAATGTCTGCCTCAGATTAAAGCTAACATGTCAAGTCTGATATTTCTCAGAAACTGTCCAAAAACATGTTCTGCCGTGCCTTTTAATACATCCGCAGACAAAACATGGTGGAGCGTTTAGCCACAGAGCAATCATTTCTGCTTTTTATTATTCAATTTCCTGTTGAACTTTGCTTTACCTACAGTGGCTGTGGCACGTCGGCGGCCATTTATAAGGAAACGGAGGCCTCGCTCTCGCTCTCTCCCAGGCCCCGTTTTCTCCCTGTATGCCCTAGTTTGATTTTGTCCAGATGCTGCTGAAACACAGGGAGTCTCTGTTCTCCGATGAAACAGGGATAGCACACCTCCATGCCACCCCACCCATCTCCAAAAACCTTTCTGCTGTGACACAAGGCTGGTTAAACTCCACCTGAGAACCTCGAGCGCTGCCAGACATGGCACAAAACGGTCATTAAAATCCCAGCAGCACACTGAAAACCAGCATTCTCACACATTCAGTGCCGTCTAAATACTTTATTCGGGTTTCCACAGACCTGCACTGCAACTGAGCTGTTGTAAAGGTCCTTCAACAAGAACATATTGTGTGACTAGACTGTAAAAACACTGAGGTCTCTCAAACTAAATACAGTTTTTTGTGACCAACTGGATCCAGAGCTTCTTATTGGCTTGATAAAAGTACAGTAAATTAATGAATTTTACCTAAGCTGGTTGGCAAGTCTTAGCTGGTTTAAGATCTACTAGCTTTAAAGTCTGCTTTAAGGTCTAGCAGATCTACCAGCCTGACCAACTGCTGTCCAAACCCTAAGAAGAAAACCAGACCAGCTTGGCCAACGATAGTTTATATTAATACTTTATAAAATTGTGTATATACATTATATTGTAATATTACGTAAATAAAAAGTTTTGGGAAGAAAAAGGGCAAAAATGTCATTAAATATTTGTGAAAATAGATTTTATAGAATTATGAGCAAATACAATTTTGTTATATATGTCTGTGTAAAATAAAACTTGATTTATATTTTTTATCAATTTATCAGAATATTTATCCATCATTATCCATTATAATGATGATACGTTAATAATAATTTAAAATTGATAATTAGAGTTTGTATAATTAGCAAAATGTAAAAATAACATAATATTATTAGTATAATAATATAATATATATATATGCGTGTGTGTGTGTGTGTGTGTGTGTGTGTGTGTGTGTGTGTGTACATAAAACATATAAAAAAACATTGTATGGTAATTTAAAAACACATTTTAACATTATTTTCATACTTTATATTGTACCAAAGGTCTTTTCTTATTTGTCTGAACATCAATTTTGACACATCTGACAGTGCGTAGTGAAGGAAATCTACAGTAGTGTGAATCTGAATCATTTGATGGCCGTGTGTGTTAGAAGTCATCCTTCTGAACAAAACTGAGCAAAACGCTGAGGATTTTCATTTGTTTGTTGGCCTTGACTGCTCAACACTTCATGTGAATGTTGTTTTGTGTGCAAAACCTCCTGTGTAGGCCAAGGAATATCTAGTAGGGGAGATATGGAGGGTCGATGGAGAGGGTGGTGATAATTTGTATCTGTTTGTTTCTCTCTATCTCTGATTTCCAAGCTACTCCTCACTCGGAGAGACAGGCCCAGCAGGGGAGCAAAGAGCACAATTTCCCCCCATGCTGTAATTCCAGCTTTGGGTCCACTATGTATCATTACTGAGAGCTGTATGTAGTTATTTGTGTCCTGTGGCCGGATGTGTTTTGAGGGGGGCAGGAGGAGGAGAGACTGGAGCCCAATGAAGAGCTCCAGAACTCAAGAGCAGCTCTCAGGCATCTGGGGCTCCTGCTGAACATGGACGTCACCGTGGATTAATGTAACTGGAGCTATGGGAAGACACTGGATGATGGAACGGAAAGGACAGGATAGGCAGAGAGAGGGAAGAGGGAAAAGTGAAGCGATGGAGAAAAGTGTGGAAAGAGAGCACTGGGGATTGAGATAAGAGGAAAAGCCAAGAGAGAAATACAGGGGTGAAAAGTATACTACAAAGTATACTACAGTATACTACAAAATGTTCAAGGACATATGAGGCATATATGTTAGGATAAACAGAGCAGAGAGGAAGGTCGGGATCCATCCATACAAAGCAAGACAGTTTTTCTGTTAACCTCTTAGTGTTAACCTTGTTTGTATTTCTTTGGTCAACTGCTACTCTGGGAATAAATCATTCAATAAAATGTGAGAAAATGCTAACATATCTGAATGGAGTTTTCATCTTTCTGTGCAGCTGATGGATTAGTGAAACATTTTCCATATATTTCCATAACATTTACACTTAGAGCACCTCCATATATTACGTGTATGTGTCATTTAAAAGGCTAAAGGCTGGAATTATCCACTGCACATGTGGTACTTATGTTAAATAGTTGAACGGATAATACTGCAACAAAGTCTTGACTTACTGTCAGACATGTACTGTACAAAATTATTTTTCAAAGTTGTAAATTAAACAAGAAAATATATTAATGTAACGTAGTGTGTTACTTGGGATTTCCATGTAAATTTACTAGCTATTTCTGAGCAAAAATTGTTTCTACACAAATGTTTTTTTTCAGAGTGGGGGAGAGAGAGAACACCAGTGCATCCTGTTTCTGGAATGAGAATGTAAACAGTTTCACCCATCCAGACCATGTTATGTCTGCTCTACGTCTTGCCGGTGCTGCTTTCATAACTTACCGTAATTTCTAACGCTAACAGCTAACAATGTTCATCCCACAGCACCAAAAGTGAAGACCAGCACTCAGTCAAACCACTGCACATCCTCTAGCAATCGCATGTAGTTTAGACAGGCTTCTCTTTTAACCTAAATGTTCCAAGCTATACTTTTGGCTATATTATATAGTATGTGCTCCTACTATGCATCTATTTGCATAGCTTGGCAGACAGCTACCAGCCTTCACCTAAAAATGATTTTTTAAATTTGACACCAATGATAACTGATAATAATTAAGCAACAAATTAAAAGCTTTGCCATCACAGGAATAATTAAAATAACATTTTGATTATTAAATTATAATACAATTATTAACATCTTAATTATTCCAAATGTATGACTTTTTTTGTTGCAAGAAATACCTAGCACAATTAAAAAAACAAGGATGTCTGGTCACCCTACTTTGGTGCTACACAAGACAGTGAGTGCGTAATTCAATCTACTAGTTCATACAAGAGCACATGAACTCATCCTTGGATGAATCTACAGCCAGAGAAAGAATTTGGAACACGTAATAAATAACTTTATGAGCAAGAGGGGTGGGATTCAGCAGAAATGTTCAAATTCAAAGCAACAGCTGATGGCCTTCCAAAATTGACGCCTTTCTTTGGTATGTCAGCATGGATTTGTTTATGCATCATAACCAGCTCAGATTGGATGTTTTACCCACAAGTCAACAGTTTTACACACAGACCCTGCAGGGGCACTTCCACAGTGAGTTACGATGGGTTCAGTAGTGACACTCCTCCATTCCGTTCTTTCTGTCCTACGTGAGACTGACTCAATGTTACAGCATGAAGGAGTATCAAAATAAACAGAGCAGACAGATGGCCTCTCCTCCAACATTTTAGCATACCAAACAGAGGATTTCGACTGCCAACTTATTCCTACAGTACTCTTACAATCACACAGATAAACTTTAGAGACAGACGGCCATAGTGTGTATTTACACTAAAAGAGCTGAATGGTTTGGATAGTCGGAGGACCTAAGTTGTGTAACGGCACTTTCTATGAATAGTGTTCGAAATACGGCCTGAAATTTGAATTCGTTTTTTCTTTTCAACAAAAGATCCATGAAAAGATCTGCTTACATTCAGAAAATGCTGATCACCTGGCTTCATTTTTAGCAATAAACAATTAAAGAAATATCAACATTAAATAAATGAAATTTATACATCAAAAATACATACATAATAATGCCATCTGCATATTAGCACTTTATTTTATTATCTATAATATTTTATATATATTTACAGTTTTATAAAATGTACACTTTTATAATTTAATTATAAAATTGCATTCAGTAACAACAATGATGAGTTATGATTTATTGGGATTTTAAAATATTATAATTGAGTATCACTATAGTTTTTGATGAGGTTTTAGAGACAGACAGACAGACAGACAGACAGACAGACAGACAGATAGATAGATAGACAGATAGATAGATGATAGATAGATAGATAGATAGATAGATAGATAGATAGATAGATAGATAGATAGATAGATTGATAGATAGATAGATGTTCTACTGTTAAAACTCATAACGTTATACTGTCATACTGTCAACTATTACAGATTTATTTGTAATTTAATATTTATGTAAAGTATGTATTTTTTATAGTCAAAGGACAAAGTGCACTATATCTGTTGAATATGATCTGTTAAAACTAAATTTTTGACAAAAAGTAGTTAACATTACAATGTTTAACACACACAGTATTTATTTCCAAAATAGTACTTTACAGAGGAACGTGAATATTATGTTTCTACTGTTAAAACTCATAACGTTATACTGCCATACTGTCAACTTTACAGCTCTCTTCCTCGTAAACTCAACTGTTCTCAACAGTGTCAGCCCTATATCGCTTTCCCATAAAAACTTAACAATGATTCACAATACAGTAAAATTTCAAACTAATTTTCAGAATAAATGATCAGAAATATGTTCAGCGAACAAATCCCCTGGCAAAATCTACTAATAGGCTTGTAAGACCTTTGGTGTTATGTTGATGGTACATCAGATATTACAAAAATATGGCAGAACTGATCAAAAACAGTATGAGTGTAGCCCAAATGGAGCTGTGAACAGCACGGTTGCCTCCATCACACACGCACTCACACACGTCCAGGATAGTGATTCACCTCTTGTCCTCCTACTGACAGTGTGTGGGCCAGTCTGAGTCAGACACCAGCCACATGGCAACCACACCATGGCAACCGTCTGCCTCCAAACAGATCCACCAGTTGCAAGAAAAAGAAAGAGATAGAGAGAGAGAGGCTATTCTCAGGAATAGCATACTGCCATACTGCTTCTACTATTTCTACACTATATATTATATATACTGTGCACAGTATGCAAATGTTGTGTATACACCGTGCAACCAGATGACTTATAGTGTACATTTGCCAAAATTTGTAAACAAAAGAGCACATTGTACAGGGTATCCCACAATGCAACGTGTGTTGACCTTTCATTTATAGCATGTTAAATGTACCCCAAGACATATCTACTATTTTTAACCCTTTCTTGATGTGATTGTTTGATCAGGCTACCAAACTTTAATTTATTTTCAGAACAAAATTTTGATAAAAAATACAAAATAATCATTATAAACACAACATAAAGCACTTATGCAACGTAAGCTAGTAAATAGCTATGGTTCGGTTATTTTACACAGACAGTATACAGTATGTACTATGCAGTAAAGAGATCCATATTGAGACAAAGACAAATGAACACAAATTTGAGATATTTCCTATTTGGTCTCGTTTTTTCCATTGGAAATGAGGAAGAAATATCTCAATAATTTTTTTTTTAATGATAATTCACATCATCAAACAAGAAAACAACCCTCCCTTTGTAAGGAAGGAGTGGGTGAATGATAAGGTATTGGATTTGGCAACCCCGTTCTACTGTTAAATCCAATGCTTTGTTTCGGAATCACTGACATGGAACAATTGTTTATTTATGTTCCGCAAAACAGTACAGTATGAAGAATTTTGGAAACGCCGAAAAGGAAAATGGGTTTCACTCAGTGTAATGGAAATCTTAAGTCATATTCTTCAGGATTGCAAAACTGTAACTGGAGAGAATGAAAGAGAATCGTGTGTGTCAGTGTTCATTCACTATGAGTGAATCATGCTTTAAACACCGCGGGGGTTGTGGTCTGATCATTAATGATTGTAAATACTCAAGAATTGATGAATTACAGATCAGTGTCCTTTTCTACCCTGATGAAAGTCGCAACACCTAACTGCCAAAACTCTGCTGTTATTTTACAATGTTCATTCATAATGAATCAATGTTCATTCATAATGAATCAATATAGCATCTCCTTCAAATAGCGTGAAGAGCGCTCACAATGTGTCTGTCTGTGTAATGTTTAAGACGTAATAGAAGTAGTTAATATCAAGTTACCAAAGTTTGTTTCGCATTAAAAACAACTGTTCATAGATAGAACTGTTCAAATGGTTTGAATAAAAAAAAGAGTGATTGAAAATTATAAACATATCTAGAAAATATACAGACAGGTATCTGAGACAGCTCGATTTGAGAAAGGGGTAAAGATTTTAGTAGATAAAAAAACTGGGTGGATTTTTATCATTATATGGTGGCTGTGTACACACACTGCCAACACACATTTAAGGTCAAACAACTTGTAAAATTGCATATTTATAGGACCCCTTCTAAATGTCTAATGTTTTCAAATGTTAATCATTTTCAAACATTTAAACAGGTTAAGTTAACCTTACAGTATTACTCAACACTGATTACTCTCGGACTTTCAAAATCCTTCATCACTTGAATTAAGATGATAATAATTTCATTTTAAAGCACAGCCAGATTACAGTAACATTTATTTTGTAATTATATTACATAATGGCGTTACATGCAACTATTTACTGCCCAACATTGTTGAAACATATATTTATATTTATATTGGTTACGGTGACTAATGCTGCTCGGTAGGGCTGCACGGTATGTCACATGCGATATTTAATGCACATCTTGTCAGTAAAGCTGGTTCTGTAATCAGCGTTAATTTCATCACGTGCGTGATTGCACATGGAGCAGCATTTACCACACAGAGCCGTTGTTCACTGACAAGCTGCGTAAAACCACGTTCATTATCAACCTGGATTTGCGCAGCTTGTCAGTGAACAACGGCCTTGTGTGGTAAATGCTGCTCCATGTGAAATCACGCACGTGATGGACATTACTGCTGATAACAGGACCGGCTTTACTGATGCGCATTAAATATCGCATGCGACATTACATTTACATTTATTCACTTAGCAGATGCTTTTATCCAAATCATATCGTGCAGCCCTACTGCTCGGTATGAGCGATTCATAGATTCTCTTCTCTCAGATGCACGCGTAGAGCAGGCCGTTTTGTCTTGAGGTATAGTTTTCAAGAGGCCATGCGGTCTAGATTTCATTAAAGCTTATCAGATGGCTCTTTTATGGCTCTGTCTCAATCCCAGCCTGCTTTGCTAATGCAGTAGGTACACAGAACGCTCTGTGATAAACCTCCTCAAGATGCCAGCCGCTATGTCTGCTGCTCAAACACACAAACTTTGAGTCAGCATGAATCATTTTACACACACTACACCCTTGACAAACGCCACCTGTTCAATGGCATATCTGGCCTAGTAGTAACCTACAATACAGCAATCAGGATGCTTGTGTCTGTGTGACTCACAGGTTCAAGGTCCACAAAACACTGCAGTGATTTCATCGTACCAATGGTCAATCCCTCCAAGGGAGCTGTGAAAGCACCAGTATCATATTACCTGTTTGATTTATTGGGTTTAATATGGTCACAGTCTCCCTTAGTGCATCAGTTTAGTATAAATTTAAATTCATATCCTCCAAGAATGTGTCGCTAAAACCGGCTCCTGCCAGACACCAGGCCACAGAGTGGGAGGTTAATCAGACTGTCTCTGGAAGGAGAATATGAGCACCCCCACTGGAGAAAGCAGGTCATAGTAACCTAAAGTGTCAGGTAACCAGCTCAACTATTCCCACCAGCTTAGCCAATGTGTTCTACCAGCTTTAACCAGGTTAACCTTATCCCCACCATCTAAACAATGACCTAAATAAGCTTGGACTGAGCTGAAACTACTAGCACCGACCAGCTATTTAAATCCAGCTAGCATTCATGGATGTATTTTTCCAGAAGGTAATTAGTTACCAAGTGCTTACTAGACAAATTTGATTGTCAGTGATTATTCAGCTGACAAAAACTTGGTTGCTGTTACTGAGGCCTTTAAAAAAAAAAAACAAGAGTACTTACTGTATAATGAAAATACACCTTAAAAGAGTACACATAAATGCAAATGTAAGTGTAATTTTTGACCCCTTTTTATCGTAATGTCTAATTTCATAATTACGTCTATTATCTTAGAAATATGTTTAAAATGAATTGTCATATGTACTGACAAGCATTTAAGGTAAACTAAAATATACTTTAATGCAATTTTAATGGAAACATATTTGTCATGCATTTAAATATATTTGTAATTGCATATTTGTAATGATAGAATTTAAACTCAGTACATTTATATATGTAATATATCATATATGTAATATGTAACATGATACAGTGAAACTATAATCAAATACATTGCATGTGCTGTAGTGCACTTCTTTAAAGCATGGCAAACATTAAAATATAATAATTTAAAATGTACTTTAAAGCAAAACTTTTAACATGACATTATTATAGTGCATTTTTTAAACTTGGTAATGAAAGTGTACTCTCTTTAGGTACACTTAATCGTATCTGCTAGTGCAGTTTCTATACTCTATACACTTTAAGTGCACATTCACACTATTATTTCGCAAGAAAACACTTATAAATCTAAAGCTATTAAAGAAGAAGTGTGTCGTTTCTGTGGCACTTAGGTCACCAAACAAAATTACAGAACTGTTTTCAAACAGGTTTCCTAAATACTTTATGTCAGTGGTCTACAAAACAGACCTGCATCAAACTCAACAAAGTAGCAGCAGTCAGTTTACACGACTAGCATGGTTTCAGTTGTAGCTGTTGTAGATGCCTTTTATGTAAATTTATCTGTCCAAGTTTAATAGGTTAGTGTACTTTTTAGTAGCTTTACATGTTGCTTACTACTTTTCAAAAGGGTAGCTCGACTTGTGAGTAGCTTGTAGCATTTTCAAAGTACAAAACAATAGCATCAACAACAATTAAAGGAATAGTTCACCTTCAGTTGCTGGTCCCAATTGACTTCCATAGTATGGAAAAAAACACTATGCAAGATGCACTGAGGACCGACTGAAGGTGAACTTTCTCTTTACAAAGAATACTTTAGAATACTGTTCCATCATTATTGAATAATGAGTAGAAACACATGAGTAGCGCAATATTAGCACTCTAGTAACTACTATAGTATCTAACAAGAAAGTCTGATTAATGAATGAATAAATAATAGTGCTTAGTCCAATGTGGTAGTTCACTATTAGGTAATCAGTTTCATACCTCCCTAAGAACTACTAAGAACTACACTATATACAGATTCATAATTAATATGAATAATACATAATTTATAATTAATTGTAAAGTGAAGGTCATGGTAACCCACTAATAATGACTCAAGTATCACCAGAATTCCTCATTTTAGAATTAATTATTAATTATGCATAATTCACAATAATTGTGAACCTGTATACATCAGTTCTTAGGAGTTCTTCAGGATATATGAAAAAAGTAGTAGTTATTGATTAGCTAATAGTGAACTACCAGTTTCAACTGAGCACTATTACTTACTAAATTGTTAATCAGCGTTTCTTTTTTAGGTAATTACTACAATGGTAATAGTCCATTACTATTTTTTTCTTGTGTAGTTACTCATTAATGACAGAACAGTATTCTAAAGTGTTACCCACACTTCAAATTACAATGCCACAACACAATACCACTGAATAGACTATAGTAAATGACAACTACAAATAAGGCAAGATCATTCACCCGATCATTAAACAATAAAACCAACCATAAAAAGGTAAACCTGCTTGTAGAACAGATCAGACTTATCAGTGATCTTGTTTCTCACAGAGCAGATTTGTTTGTTTACAGCAGTTAGGTTATGTGTTTATTACACTCTGGGAGTCAATGCAGAAGACAACGCTTTCTGCCTTGAGTTCAAGAGAGCGAGGCCATGAAGATGTGCAGTGGTTGTGTGTGTGTGTGTGTGTGTCTGTGAGTGTTCTGTACTTAGGAGTGAGTTAACATTATGCTGGCTGTAGGCAGTTTTCGAGTGAGGTCAGCGCTGGTCTTATGTGGGTAATTAACTCAGTTCAGCCAGCCATTGTTTCGCCTTGGCACTTTTTCATGTGGTTGGGAAATACAACCTTGTGTGGATTTGCGGTGTGAGTATGTGTGACGCTGAGGTGTAAATAAACACTGAGATTTGCTCTCCACTGCCACAGGGTGAGACTGCCTGCCCTGTTTTAATGCACTTTCCATCTCTCACAATGTCAATCTGGTTCAGACATTAACACACTGTACTCTACTGTACTCTACACTCACTCTGAACATGAATGACTATATAATTTATGGTGACAGTTTATGTTATATAAAAAAATACAAGTCCTTTTAGAGTAAAACAGTAAATCATGTTTTAAAATAATACCTTCAATTACTGGGGAAAAACTGCATTAAATGTAATTAGATTTTATTGAAATAATGTTATTTTAATCATTTCAGTGACATCATATGTTTTGGTAGCCTGGTAATACCAAACTCAGCTACTTCGCTTTGCTTCACAGACAGAGTCTGGAAGGGCATAATTGATAAACGTTTACTTTCTCGTTGGGGGGGGGCATCGAAATGAGCTCGCATCGAAATGAGCTGATGTCGAAATAAATTTACTGGTTGAAGTTAATAACCGAACCCGTGTATGCAAACGTGTGCCTCGTCAATGACAATGGCGACGAGGTTGTCTTAGGGTATAGGGTTGATGCCAACATAGCTCGCCATTTTGGATTGAGAATCCAGGAATCGGATACCAAAAATAAGGCTGAAATTCCCCTCCATGATTTCTCGATCAGTGTGCACGCCAAGCTGTGCAGCACACAGACCGAGTTTTGCTGCCTCCTTAACCTGATCCTCCATGAGGGCAACCAAGGGGGACACAATCACAATTATCGCCTTGCCGGACTTTGGCCTCCCCAGTTTCTTGCTGACGATCGGTAACAGTTGATAAATTAAACTTTTCCCAAAACCTGTCGGGAGTAGGGCCACAACATCACCTCCATTCAAAATGTGAACCAAAGACTCTTCTTGTTCTGGCTTCAGTTGGCAAATGCCGGGAATATTCTCCACAACAGAGCGAATAGCATCCCGTGTCTCCATTTCCACTGTTGTTTTAGATTTCCCTAACCTAAACTGCAATCTTAAATTTGGCGCTTAGCGTCTACGTCACGGCTCTCAGCCCGCCCTCTGTTCGTTGGTTGGACGGCTGGTGCAGAGCCGGAGATAATCTGGGAGCTGGTTTGCTATATAGTGGTGGAACAATGATGTCACTTTGTAGGCAAAACCCGGAAGGGAGTTAGCATTTTAGCACTTCCGGTTCCATCGTCCCAGAGTCAATGGCTTTTAAATCCCTTAAATAAGGTCCGTGGTTCACACAAGCTCAAGATACTTTCACGTTTTATTCTATGACATAAAACACACCAGTTACACCACACTCGTGATTTTTTTAAGCTGTTTCTTAAAAAATGTTTCTTAAAAAAGACGTTTGCTAACAAGTTGCTAAATGGGACATTCAACGTCATCACGCCAAACAGTTTACCAATTTACAGTATTTTCCAGTTGTAGTATAATTTGTAATCCAATTCATTTTAGAATAACCAGTTTGCCGCATTTTATATTGTTGTTCGACAATGTTATTTATTATTTTTTTGCTTTGTCCCGAAATGCGACAAAAGTCTTCAGATGGAACATGCTCGTTTTATCACTTACTGACGCGGAGACTCTGTGTTCGTACCATAAGGTAAACTCATATTATGATTATTACATGTAAACACCACATTTACCGGCTTTACGTGGTGAAAGTGAAACTTTAATGATGCATAGTGCTTAAAGCCACGTTAAAATTAAATGTTTACGGCAACATGAAGCTGTTAGAAAGCACATAGATTGAGGATTTCCTAGAAGCAAGGATAAAATAGCATATTGTGTACCCACCCTAATAAAATGAGCTGAAATGTGGTGCTTAGTTCACTAAAATAAATTTTATCTTACCATATCCAAAAACTTGCTCACTCTACTGTTATTTAAAAGATTGAATATGCGGCGATATGTTTTAAATTAATTTAATTTAGGGTTCAAAATTCATCAAAGTTAAATTATTGTGTGAAGACTATCTTGATGGACAAAATGTGTACGTTTCATAAACAATGATTGAACACAGAGCTTAGGTTTTGCGATAATCCAAAAGCCTATGGGAAAATCCTATTGGCTATTTGTCGAGGGAACCAGTTTCATGCTAACAGCCGATCCACCTACAGAGTGACATCATAGTTCCCCCACTCTATATCAGACTGAGTATATATATTCTGACTACAGAAGCGAACTGAAATTGAGCGGAAGTACGAAGTCTGACGTAGTCAGGCTAATGTTTTGGTGCATTTTTATCTTTTTTTTAAGACCGACTGTGATAATTCATATTTGAACATCTGTATTATTTTGAAATTACTTAATATGAAAATATAAATAAATTGAAAACCATTGAAAACCTCTCAACTGTCAACCTCTCGTCTTGTTCTTTAAAAAAAACATTTAAATTGTAAAGAACATGTGTTAACAACAATATTCTTCATCTCAATGGATGTTTCTTTTTACAGTTATTGCAGGTTCTGTAATTTGATTGGCCGAGCCTGTCTGTGTGTTGCTTGGCAACATGCTAAGTTTGATGCTTTTGTATCTTTTGGTACTATTTTCATAGTTGAAACAAAAATACATGAACCAAATCCTGATCCAGTCTTGAAATTTAGTTAAATTTAACTTCTTTAGAATATTGTGTTTTATAAAAACACTTTCACTGCAGTCTCTTGCCTACTTTTGCTCATTAATTACTGTATCACAGTTATAAGAATATGATTGTTTAACATTACAAGAATGTACATTTAGTTGATAAATGTGCTTTTCATTGTCATGAAAATTAAGGTTTTAACCCAAAAACAGGCTTTATTTTTCTAATGCATAATATAATGTATCTTCTTGTTTATATTAATTCTGGAGCAAAATTAAATATGGCATTACTTTGCAAGATTTGTCATGATAGCATCTGTGGAATACAGTAAAACAGGATAGAGGTGAGACACCAGTCATGCAGTTGAGCCAGGCCTTAGAGGAGCAGCCATCTACCAAAGCTGCACTGCAACTCTGACACTGAAGCTGTTTGCATATGCAGCGGCTCCCCAGCCTCTGTCGCCTACTTCAAAGTGCTATTTATGCAGTAAAAAAATTAAAACGCTTGAATCTTTCTGTCCTACCCTCTTCCCTGGGGGTAATGTTTTTTTGGATGCCTTTTTTGTTGAAGAAAAAACAGTGCATTTCACCCTCCCACACCTCTCTCACTCTCTCTCTCTCTCATCCGCAGCTGGGTTCTCTGAGTTTTCGGCCCCTCCTCCTCCCATGAGTGGTGGAACGCAGTCCAACAGTGTAAGCACAGCTCTGAAACAATTGAACATCTGTTTGGAGTCGGGCCCAAGAACAGCCTTCCTGTTGTGCTGCACCATTCGAACGCTTAACCCTTCCTTACCCACCGTTGCTCTGCAATCCTCCGGTCCAATTACAGCTTTCTTTCACCTTCTTGTCTCGCCCCTTTACCCACCACAAGGCAACTTACACTGTTTTCTGAGCTCCTTTCCTCACCACGTTCACCCGTCTCTTAATTTAATTCCGTTACTTTCACCTTTCCAAAACCTCTTGCTCTCTGTTCTCGTCTTTTCTTGATTGTTCTTCCTCTCTCCTCCCTACTTTTCCTGTCTTACTTCATCTTTTGCGTCCTCTGCTCTCTCTAGTATCTGTAAAGTCTAGTTCAGAGCCAAACACAGCTGAAGCCTGCTGTGTGCAGACCTGTATGTGTAAGCTGACACCTCCAAACTGCAATGCTCTTACCCAACAAACACACACACACACACACACACACACACACACACACGGGTCATCAGATTATTTACTGTAAAATAATTTGGAGCAGAACCGATATCAAATATGTTCCAAGAAGATCGTCACGGCACATACACACAAACACACACTTTTGCTTAGCTATCTAAATGATTACATAGACTTGCATGTTTTTACATGAAACTAATTATAAGTACTAACTTTTACCCAAACTGTAACCTAGTGAAGGGAGGTTTTGTCATATTTAGCTAACTTCTGGAGACACATTTGATCCTACAGTATAGGCTAAATATAAATCATGGCACACAAATATGCATTTAAAGTGAGATACGTTTTTTAAATGTGCTGCACATTAAACTTAAATTGAACAAAAACATCATAATAAGTTTGTAACTTTTTTTCGTTATGCAATAATGTATATGAAGCCGATAACACTTCAGATCTCCACTGCTATGTGAGTCTTTTTACGTGTGTGTGTGTGTGTGTGTGTGTGTGTGTGTGTGTGTGTGTGGCTGCAGTGTGTAATTCAACACACGTAGGTAAATAAGAGTTCAAGTTCACAGCTGTTGAAGAGCAAGAGAGAAAGAAGGAGAGAGGATAGGGTGCAGGATTATTTGCCTACAGCACTGACCCTATTAACCAGGATAGTCAAACCCATACAACAAACACCTGCACAAGCACATACAAACAAAGGATTAAGGTGGCAAGTTGGAAGTGTTGTACAGGTTGATCTTTGACCCTACCTGGAGCTTTTTCCTTAGAAATGTCAGCAAATTTGAATCAAATAAAATGAACAAACAAATGAACAATAGCAATAATTTTAATAGAATTAAATGCATATATATATAATCTGATAGGTGGAAAAGAGTGTGATAGTTAAGCGATATCATAACTAACTGTTTCACTGTTTGTATCACTCCGTTTGCGGTATTTATCACGAGAGTCATGGCAGACAATATAATTAAAAAAATAATACAGTTTTTGTGTCACAAAATGTACTTTTAAGAGTTTAAGAGTTAGGTGAGAATGTAGTTTTAAGACTTTAAATATGCGGTTTGTTAATAAAGATAACATTTATTTAAAAATTAGCTTCGTCCGCCAGCACTCATGAACTCACAGAGAGCAGCCTTACACGGGCCAGATCCTCTGGAATTTTGCCATTGGCTCTGATGTCTCTATAGTGGTTAAACATTTAATTGACATTCAAACTAATGTTTTATTGTGAATATGATATTGAGCAGAAGAATGAATGCTGTTTCAGATAAAGGGAATCCAGTGTGGCTCAGTCAAACTCTCTCTCATAATACTCTACTCCACATAATACACAGCTTTTGATACAGTAATACAATAAGCTTTTAATGAAGCAACTCAAAGTGCCTTCGTTACTAGTTCTAAAGGGATGTTTTGGCATTAGTAATGGAGGCTTGGGCTCAGGTGTAAACTGTCAAACTGAGATTTAAATCCGTAGCCATATACAGATAAAGTCAATACATATCATTAAATTCTAGGAGAAATTAGTTTGTTGACAAGCAGTCCTGGGTTTAAAACATTTGAGAATACACAATACAAAACAGCTACTGAGACCTATTTGTTTTTGTCTTTTTATTTAAAAAAAGTGCCAGAACACTGCATCATTTAGGTCTAAATGATCTGCTCAGCAGCGACAAAACGGTAACTAAGCAATATCACTATCTATATATATTGGTTACAAGCTCTTAAGATTTAAATAAGCTATGATGAAAGAATCATGTGACTACAATTATGCTAGCTTAAATGCTTCACTTATCTTCTTTCTTATCAAGGGAGAGAAGGATGGATGAGAAGAAGGAATGTGGCATGTTTAGGAAGGAGTGTCGTGGGAGAACCCACTCAGACAGTGAAGGGAGAGGCCGCCCTGCTCACACACACATGCGTGAAAACACATACACACGCACGCACGCACACACGCACGCACGCACGCACGCACGCACGCACGCACGCACGCACGCACACACACACACACACACACACACACCTTTGTTGTAAATTGTAAGAGAGCAGCTTGACTATACTGGGATATGGTTGCTGTGTCTGTGAGTTTGGAATGTTAACTCAATCCAGATGAGAGGAGAACACACTACAGCCGGTCTCAATCTCTCTATCTGTCCTTCTCTCCTGCTTTTCTGCCACACACCTCATTCTTTTTGGGTTTGGAGGCCAGATCTGCTCAGCAAATAGCAGCACCTGGTGGAGAGGTTATAAACACACACACAATGACACACAATGTTTAGTAAATAGCGTAATAATAGAGTGCAGAGTTAGTTTTTTAATTCAAGGACTACCCGGAACAGGATTTCTCTCACTAGAGTGTCATGCGAATGAAGAGCGGGAAATGGAAAAGCCTGAGTGGAGCTGAAGCCATGACAGTTATTACAGTAATGTCATGACAGATCTCTATGACTGAGGAAAACATAAAAATATTTATTATGTAAAATCAGTGTTGTTGTCATTAACTAAAACTAGAATTATTCACAAATAGTTTTGGTGACTGAAATATGGTGAAAAAATATAATAATTGTAATTTTAAATGTTGCCTTGGCAGTTAAATTAAATAAACTGAAGTACTAATATTACTAAAACTTAAATAAAAATTAATTAAAGCTATATACAAATATATAAATATAAAAATATCTAATTTAGTGAATATTTCATTTTATCATATTTATTCTGACTAAAATGGCGTGTGAATGAAACAAACAACAAAAAAATAAAAACATTTTCATTTGATTTAAAAAAAAAAAAAAAAAAAAAAAAAGTTCAAACCTTTTACAAATTTATTTAAACACAAATGTTTTAAACACCTGAGATCCTGAAGTAGTATTACTGTAAATGAGTACTGTAATATAATCTTATGAATTTGTGCTTAATTTATTCATCATACTGTGAATAAATCTGAATAATACACTAAGCATGGTACTAGCAATGTCAAGGTCATGTGTTTGATTTCTAGGGAATGCATGATTTAAAAAAACACACATATATAGCATGAATGTAATGTAAGGTTTACATAAAAGTGTCTCATATCATCTCATATCTATAGGATGCGTTTGGATGATTAGCTTGTTAGCAAAGCACTTCAGTTTACACATACTGTATACTGTATGTGTTTGCAAACAAGCCGCGGTTTTGTGACCGTGTCTCCCTCTCTCACACACGCGAGCACACACACACGCATCGACACTGCGCTGAGACCCTCTATCTCTCTCTCTGGCCTTGTCCCAAATGGAACACTTCATGTGCACTTGCGGTCTTACGGACTTACAACGGCCGCTGATTTTTGGCATCATTTTGTGTGTATTTGGCCACTTAAGCTCAACAACAAACTACGAAAAATAGCTCATTATGATACTCGCAAGGTGGCTTTGGATGTGACTGAGTGATCAGCCTTGAAACCGCTCTGGAGCGCGCGAGTACCGTTTTGCTTAAAAAGACTAGCAAATTAGCCTATACATTTTTGTGATGATGCAACAATGACCCGATTCAGAAAGTGACAATTCTGTCAACTGTCCCGAAATGCGAGCAACTCTCTTTAACAGTGTAAGCAACTCTGAATACACGAAACAGCATTGTACCCCCCCAAATGATTCCTAAATGCATCTACTTTCGGCAGGCCAAATAAAGTGCTTTTGCTTTCAAAAAGAAACACACAGCGTCTCCCTGACATGACTGACTGAATCAACACTATTGCGGTTACTGAAACCATGCCTTCCTTCTTTGCGTGAACCACATTGTGACGTAGGCATGTGGGGCGTGTTTGAATGAGCCGGGGGGGTGTGGCAGAGTCTTAACTTTGATAAAGAATATCTTTGGTTTTGAGACTTTAGTCTTTGGAACTTCGGGGATCTTATCTATGCACAATCAGCTTTTAACACTCCAAAGAGAAAGGAAAACTTGAAATTTCATCATATGACCCCTTAAAAACTATCACCAATGACACACACACAAACACTGTGCAAACACTTCATTTTCTAAACTAAGATAGTAGCATATATAATACTTAACTTGATGATTTGGCATTGCCAGCCAATTAAATAAGTAATATGGCATGCTAAACAGGAAATTCAATGAAGAAAAAATGTACATTAGGGCAGGGCTTGATTATATCCATGTGGAATTGATTGGATTGTTAAGTTATTTGGACTTGGCTTGTTTTGATTGAAGACCATGACTTTAGAATAACACGCACTGATGAATCATGAACATTAAGATCAGGAACCTGTCTTAGGAAAGCAAACAGGGTCAATTGTTATTTCGTGTTAACTGAAAGTGTCACCCAGAGCACTGGCCGTTCTTTGCAGCATGCTCGAAAACAACACACTTGTGCTCCAGTTTTGTTTGAATTCTTCAGGCGTGAACACAAGGCAAAGTTTCTGAAATCTAACTTCTTTTAACAGCTTCTTCATTCTGAGAACAGAGTCCAGAGTCCGGACAAGGCAATCTACCTCTAACCCACATCTCTTCGGCTGTAGTTGGTTTGTTTTGCATGAAAACTTCTTTCAGGGGTTTTCTAGGAAATATTTCCCTATATTTAAGCCTCCCTCTCTAAGGTTGAGAAGACGGAGCGTCTTAATGCAGAGGGTGACAGCGGCCTGTGTGTGCGCCAGCATTGGCCCAAAGTTGGCTCTGCGCTGGCTCTGCAGTGGACCCACAGGGTTTGGGAAGCACTGTTCCACATTAACATATCCCAGCAGAACACAGCCCTGATTAAAAACACATTTCTGACAGAACACCTCCCAGAAGGAGTGTATGAAGGAAAGAGAGACCGAGAGCGAAAGAAAGAGAGGCCGTTTATTAAAACTAGAACAGTATATCACAGAAGAGAATACCCTCCAGGAAAGGAAAAAAACCCAAATAGCTTCTTGTGAGGTGGTGACACAATTATGAGATTATAGTCACTGACATATACATTACCCCCCCTCCAAAGAAAAAGATAAAAAACACAAACACACACACCGTTGCATCCTTCAAAGTTAAAGTATGTAATTTCTCTGCCACTTCTCTGCCAAAACGAATCGTAAAAATAATGATTGTTCCCAAACAATTAGTCCTCTGTTGTTCAAACATGTAAGTTACATCATTTGTTGATATGCCAAGCCTCTCAGACAAACAGACATGTACTGAAGCTATGAATGAGTTTACTCTTTCATAACTAAGCAAACGTAAGAGCTTTACTACGATGAAGAATATTTTATAAATAAAGCTTTTTTCCTATGATAAAAAGAGCATGATAATAAGATGACAAAAAGTAAATAAACACTAACTGTGTCTATGTCAACATGCAATATCGTTGACAATTAAATACAAGACTAAAGTGTGCTTTAAAAAATAATGTATTATTTTTAAAGACATTTTTATTGACATTTAGTCAACTAAAACTTGATCAAATTTGACACAGGACTAAGACTAATTAAAAAAATGGCTGACAAAATTAACACTACAATTAAGTATTGCAAGTGTGTGTGTATGTGGTGAATTCAGATTTAATTGATAAAAAATTTGCCAGCCATCTCAATGTCAAAGTGTCCCAATTTATCGGAGTTCACCTCGGTAAGATGTCCTTACCGAGTCTGCATTTATTTGATCAGAAGTAAAAGTATTAAATAATATTATTAAAGCTTAAAAGAACTGTTTCTCTTTTAATATTTAAAATGTAAGTTATTCCTGTGATGGCAACGCTGAATCTTCAGCAGCCATTACTCCAGTGCTTTAGTGTCACATGATCCTTCCGAAATCATTATAATCTAGTGAATATTTGCTCAAGAAACATTTCTTATTATTATCAGTTTTGATAACAGTCGTGCTGCTTAGGTAACCAATGAAACATTTTTCAGTAATCTTTGAAAGATAACGTTGAGAGCAACAGAGAAACAGAGTAAAGGGCTATACAATTAGGGGCAGTCGTGGCCTAGTGGATAGAGCATTGGACTTGTAATACAAGGTTGTGGGTTAGAATCTCAGCTCCGGCAGGAATTGTCCACGACTGAGGTGAGACCCTTGAGCGAGGCACTGAACCCCCAACTGCTCCCCAGTCGCCGCATTGTCAGCTGCCCACTGCTCCAAGTGTGTGTGCACTTGGATGGGTTAAATGCAGAGAACACATTTCACTGCTGGTTATACTCTATAATTGTGTATGTGACAAATAAAGCTCATCTGAGCTTAATCATTACTTGTATAGAAGTCTGTATAATTTAGTCTCACAAACATTTGATGAGAAATCTCATACTTTTTGACTTTGGCATTTTAGTAAATATTACACACTTGTACATACTTGGAATTGTGTTGGAAAGTATAGAAAAGTTGTAGTCCATTTTAGCTGTGTTACAGCGACCTCAGTAAAAATTGTGCTGCTGTGTCGAAACATCTGTGATGAAATGGTCGTTAGGAGGATTGAAACTATGGTGAAATGCACTGGGCCACAGCAGCAATAAAGACCTGAACCCAGTGACCAAAGGCAAGGTTCATTAGTTCCAATCTGTTCGATTAGACACACACACACACACACACACACACACACACACACACACACACACACACACACACACACACACACACACACACACACACACACACACACACACACACACACACACACACACACACACACACACACACACACACACAAACTACTGGACCTGGATCAGGTAAAGTGAAGAGCAGCACTATACAGCGCTCCATAAAGCTATAACATGTGGCTTGCAGAACAATGCAGTGTTTTGTTTGTTTATCTGTTCCGTATAACGTTGTATTGTGTTAGACTTATTTGTGTTAGTATTGGGAAATCCCTCTCAGAGGAGGCCTGCAGGACTGTAGCTTTCCTCACGGAGCTAAACACACTACATGGAACTGATTTGAGCCATATTACTCTCAGTATTAACCCTGACACAGAAATGAAACATAAACCTAAGGGGGTCTGTTTAAAGCACTCCATCTGTCATTCGCATGGAGAGTTGTTTTTCTGCCTGTACATATATACACACAGACACTCCCACCTCCAGGTTTACTATCACATGCTATAAATCACATCCACTTGACCTGCGTTGGCGTTCACACACCAGCAAAGATTTGCACAAGATAATGATAGTGAATGAGTAAGACGAAATTAGTGTGATTGAAAGCAAGAAAAGTGCAATGTGTTTCACATTATGCTCTGCATCACAGTATGGGGTGGTTCTCGTAGAAGGTGTAGAGGCAGAAGTCTATAAAAAAGACACCAAATGTCAAACATTTTCCTAAATGCTCCAGGTAAATGCTCCCAGGAAATGATCCAATTCGGCATTATGGAAGAGCATAAAACCGCCATTTGGCAGAAAGACGTCCAGTGCACTCAGTGACAAATGGCCATAAATTAATCCTGCTCTTATTGGTAATCAGATACTGGGTCTGTGCACCAAAAGCATAAATTTGCTTCTAAATGTAATTTAAAAGTGTGTTATGAGAAATGAAGTCATCGCTTTGTAGTGTTCGGACCCAGTGTGGGTGTTGTTGTAGCAATACAACACAAATTATATCCTCTGGCGTCCCTCGGCGGGAAGTGCCCCGAACTGTATGAGCCCAGAATAACATAGGTGTAGATTCATGCTGGAAAACTCTGCACATTGGACTTCATAAATACATTTCTGTATTTGGGTGTTTCTTCAGCTATGGGCACTTTGGGATGAGAGGACATCAAACACATTTCACACTCACTGGTTTATTTAATTTTTCTGCCAACAATGTCCAACATATATATTTCTCTAAATGAACAACTGTCATTTCTGTTTAAAAAATACATTACAAGCATTTATCTGGGTAAAATGGCTCCTTAATTTGTCTTTCTAGAATGATAACTAACATTTTATGTACCCTTAAAAACACACAATGAAATATGTTCACTTTTTTTGTATAATTTAACAACTTTGCAGCTTGATGTAAATTATTTTTGATATCAGTCTCATATATTTCCAGATCAGTATAGTAAACATACACTAACTTGGGGAAAAGTATTATAATTAAATAAATATTTTTCACATAATCAATTTTGCAACTGTTGTTCATGTCAGGTTGTTTATATTCGAATTGCTTTACAGTATTACTGTTTGTACTGTATTTTTAGATAAATGCCGCCTTAAGAGACTTTGAAAAACATTTACAAAATTTCACAACCCAAAACTTTTGTATGGTAATGTATATCTTATGAAGGATTTACTTTTTTAAATCTTGAATGATTTTGAGACGAGGGTAGACAAGTTATACATAAAAGGCATTTGAAAAGTGGAGAAGTAATTGTTCAAGGCACTCTAAAACGTTTACAAAACCATTTTTAATGTGACCTTCATATAACTAAAGAAAAAAGTTGAAATCTGTTAACTTTAATAGAAATCAACCCATGGGACATAAAATCTTTTTTAGTAGAAGAAACACCCATTTAAGTATAATTAAATACATGACCCAACCAAACTTATGCCCTGGCAGGACATCCTGTCCCAACTGTTCATAGCATTTGTGAAAAGTAGCAGGATTGCAGAACAAGGTCATGAACATCATATCACTGTTATATTTTCACCTCGTGAGAAACCCTTTCAAGTGAGATTGTGAGAGGAACACATGCTGAACGTCTGCTTGAATCAGTGTTTGCGTAGTTTTTCCACAGTCCGTTAAGCTTCGGTAATGACTACACCTTCAGTGCAGAACAGATCTATTATAGATGGTTCTCACTGGTTCCTTCCAGAGATCTGGGCAAACTGCCTCATATGTGCTTTTTCCATACGCTGCTGCTGCTCTTGAATTCTGTTTATGTACACTGTCAAACTTCTCACTGTGTGAGAACAAAAGAAGCAAAAGCAATTATGGGCTGGGCGAAAGGCCGAAGCGAGCAAAACGGCAGATGGAACCAGAAAAGCAGGAGAGGAGCGATGTGAAGACTAACCCCTCAGATTGTCTCAGGAGCAGCGGTTTGAATCCCACAGCCAATTTCCCCCATATTCCCTGAGATTCCCATCAGCTCAGCCATTCACACGGGAAGCCCGATCCGGCCGACATCCTGTGCCTCCGTGCTGGAAAACTTGACTAACTAATGTTCTGTGGCTGCCTTCCTCCCCGAACCCACAAGCAACCGTCCAGCCCCAGGCGACTCCGGGGTCCTGAGAAGGCAGGAAACTGGTTTAATCCCATTCTGTGTGAACCAACAAGAACTGAATCGTGCCTTGTGGCTTCAGAGACTTGTCTGTTTGGGTAAGAGACGGAAAAACAATCAGAATCGCAGTGAAGTCTGAGAGCGAGGCTAAGACCGCGCTTGCAGTGTCAACACGCCTGTTTATGTTAGCGTGCATTAGCATAGCGCTATTGACACTTGTATACGGAAGGCTGGTTTGTGTGCTTTGATGTTGAGATAATGCAATCAGTGCCTATTTGTTAAGATTCAACACTTTTGCAAAGAAAAGCACACAAAAGACATGAGAATCGATGAACGCTGCAAGATGGAGGCCAAAGGTGTGACCGAGCCAGACATACTGTATGGCCTTTGCGAGACTAAACAGGATGTTGACTCTTGCTAAAGCTGATGGGACAGACAGTTTGAGTGTGTGTCTAACAGATGGTGTCTCTGTTAAATAAACTCTTGTATGCACTATATATACCCTCCTCAAAGCTGCCAGGAGCCCACACACTTTACGCTAGGCTGACTGTCTCCTCTAATTACACTGCTATTCTGACTAAGAAAATATTTACATCTAGGAAACATACACTTCACAGAGCAGAACCCAATCACAAGTCTTCCTTCACGCTGACAGACTAAATATCACCAAGATGCATATGCACAAACATACACACATTATGCCTTCAAATACATTCAAACGCAGAGTTCGGAGGAAGATGTCAAGGGGTAAATACAGGGTAGCCAGACTCTGGATTGTGTGGATCAGCTTATTGTGATCAAGAAACGCCTTCTTAGAGAGGAAGAGGCAACGTGAGCAAACATAGTTAATGTGGCAGGTAATTTTGAAATCAGATATATTACACTGAGAAAGAAGTTTTAATATAGAGCTGTGCTCATGTATATAATCTGATTAACCTGCTGTCAAGTGTTTTGAACTAAACTCTTGAATATCTTTCATTTGTTGCAAAAAAACGAGCAAACATTGGCAAAATCAGACTATTTCTTTTGTAGTTGCCAAGCAGCTATATTGTGTACTTTGCCCATTCTAGCAGCCTGACGGCTTGCAAACATGACGTGAAATTTGAATGAAACCGATCAATAAAAAACAAATATTACCATTCAAAAACTATTTCAAAACAAATTTTATTTAAAATTATAATAGTCCACAACATTACTGAATATTCTGTTTCTTTTGATCAAACAAATACAGTTTTGGTGAGCATAAAAGACTTCCTTCAAAAATATAAAACATCCGACTGACCCTAAACTTTTGAATGGCAGTGTATTTATTTTATACAATTAAAAAATAAATATTAAAAATATTATATTCATTTATTGTTTCAACTAAATATTATTATTGGGGATATACATGCAAATAAAACAAACAAACATTCCAAGAGTGTCCTTTCAGGCTTTCTGTAGTTCTGTTCACATTGTATAAATGTGACAGTTATGTAACTGACTGTGTTTTTAACTTATAAACAAAGTTACACCATGCTGAGTGCTTCTTGGGTACAAATAACTGCTGGATTTATAAAAGTTTTTAAAGTTTATTGCATTCTATCTTAAAAGATCCTGTCTTAATTTGCAAGACATGCAAGCGTTCACATGTATCTTATTGTATATTCCACCTAATGTCTGTGAAATATTCAGTGATCTGGTGCACAATTACAACCGAAAAGTCAACAAATCTTCTAGATCCTTCTCAGTTTTCTGTAGAACAGATAGCTTCTCAATAATTTACATCAGCTTTGTAGCAGAATAAATACAATTTGTGGTACAATTTAAGCGTGACATTGCATCTGATTTTTAGAGAAGATTACAGCTCTGAGGGATTTTAATTAGATTTTAACCTGAAATGAACCTAAGTGAAGAAGGCAAGATAATAAAAAACATTCGTTGCTTTACAAAAAACATGCCCATGCTCGTCACCATTTTCATCACAGCCAAGTGCCTGTGCACTTTTTCTAAAACAAAGCTGTGCATAAATATATTTTCACATATATATTTAAAATATATTTCAAAGTATGCAAAAATATATAGATAATATGTTTCAAATATATTTGCATACATACATTTTCAATAAGTTTTACATAAACTTATTTTTAAACAAAATACATTTATATTTGCATTTATCCAAAATGCATTTTAAGATTGAAAATGTGTTTTCTTGCTTCTTGAAGTTCATCTTGTAATACAGTTTGGCATTTGAAGGCATAAATGAAACATATTTCCAATTCGAGGTAGTGCTGTTTACAAAATGTATTTATTTAGTATACAGTGGGTACGGAAAGTATTCAGACCCCCTTAAATTTTTCACTCTTTGTTATATTGCAGCCATTTGCTAAAAGTTCATTTTTTTCCTCATTAATGTACACACAGCACCCCATATTGACAGAAAAACACAGAATTGTTGACACTTTTGCAGATTTATTAAAAAAGAAAAACTTAAATATCACATGGTCCTAAGTATTCAGACCCTTTGCTGTGACACTCATATATTTAACTCAGGTGCTGTCCGTTTCTTCTGATCATCCTTGAGATGGTTCTACACCTTCATTTGAGTCCAGCTGTGTTTGATTATACTGATTGGACTTGATTATGAAACCCACACACCTGTCTATATAAGACCTTACAGCTCACAGTGCATGTCAGAGCAAATGAGAATCATGAGGTCAAAGGAACTGCCTGAAGAGCTCAGAGACAGAATTGCGGCAAGGCACAGATCTGGCCAAGGTTACAAAAACATTTCTGCTGCACTTAAGGTTCCTAAGAGCACAGTGGCCTCCATAATCCTTAAATGGAAGACGGTTGGGATGACCAGAACCCTTCCTAGAGCTGGCCGTCCGGCCAAACTGAGCTATCGGGGGAGAAGAGCCTTGGTGAGAGAGGTAAAGAAGAACCCAAAGATCACTGTGGCTGAGCTCCAGAGATGCATTCGGGAGATTGGAGAAAGTTGTAGAAAGTCAACCATCACTGCAGCCCTCCACCAGTCGGGGCTTTATGGCAGAGTGGCCCGACGGAAGCCTCTCCTCAGTGCAAGACACATGAAAGCCTGCATGGAGTTTGCTAAAAAACACCTGAAGGACTCCAAGATGGTGACAAATAAGATTCTCTGGTCTGATGAGACCAAGATAGAACTTTTTGGCCTTAATTCTAAGCGGTATGTGTGGAGAAAACCAGGCACTGCTCATTACCTGTCCAATACAGTCCCAACAGTGAAGCATGGTGGTGGCAGCATCATGCTGTGGGGGTGTTCCCCTCCGGGAACATCGAGCTGCGTCGAGACGCTATGGGGAACGCCATCAGCGTTGTCCAGCTCTGAATCATATGTGTAATCAGTCAAAATTGACGGCCAGACTTCAGGTGCGGTGACGTCATGACCAGGATGCTTAAAAGCATGTGATGTGCAGCCGGCGCCAGCTTTTTGTCATTCAGCAAAGCTCTCTGTGTGTGTCAGTCGATTGTGTTCTGTGAGTCTGTTACTATCAAGATAGGAAATAAGAAAGTTTATTCTTAAAAAGATAGGCAAAGAAAGACTAGAAGCAGACATATCAAAGGCCAATGAGGGCGAAAGTAGATCACGTTACAGACTGTGTGTTCCTCCCTGCCCACACTATAACACGAGCGGGATACACACAGTTTTTGTGATGATCTGGCTGGGAGGCAAAAACTCTCTTTGAGGAGGGAGTTTTCACCTGCGTCCTCGCAGCACCTGCCACGCTGCCGCTGAGGCAGAGCAGTGGCTGTGCTCGCAGATGGATTAGATGGAAAGATTAAGACGGGTGATCCCCTATCTTCTTCCTTTCCCATCAGATCCAGCGTCCGCTGCAATGCATTGTGCTCCCGCCGGGCACGCTCCGAGGAGTGTGTCCGCGCCTATGATCTCGCGGTCCCGCTGCTGCTGAGGCACCGTGGCGAGTGAGATCACGGGGATCGCACATAGATCTGGCGGACGGGTTGGAGACGGGTTCGCCCTATTTCCACCTGTATTCCCCAGGTCTAGCACTCTCTCGGGGCGGAAGCCTAAGCTGTAGTTCTTCCCCCTTGAGTGAGAGTGTGCTAATCTGCAGCAGTTTCTCTCCAAGAAGATTTATTTGTTTTGTTCCGAGCGGCTCGTGTGTTGCCGAGGCGGCAGGTGATTCTCGGTTCATTTATGCACTTTCAGACCGTGTTTACTTGTCTGGGTGTTTGACTGCATTTAATTTTGAATAATTAACTATGCATTTTATCCGACTATGAAAGTTAGATATATATTTATACATATATATATATATATATATATATATATATATTGTAGAGAAATATATACAATTATATATTGTATATGACATACAAGAGCCTCTTGGGATACTTCTCAAGTGAGAGCACAATGTTTACCTCTCTTCCTCCAAGGAGGTTGAGGTGGTCAGCTTGAGCTGCTGGGCGGAGCAGCCCAATTGTGTTCCAGCTCCTTATTCGGGGAATGTCACTTCTCGTACTCGCCAGAATCGGAGTCAGAGTGACGCGCCCGGGCCGAAGACTTGGCATCTGGTGTACTTAGAGCGGCTAGCTCGGTGCCCTGGAACGGAGGACCGGCAGGGGACGGCTGATCTAGCTGCTCTAGAGACCCCCGAAGGGGTGGTCTCTAGAGGCCCAGGCCCAGGACTGGTGAGGGCAGGCCCCTCTGGGGAAGAGCGGTGTACACCGCATTACACGGTGCCCGTCTCTCCTCAGTGCCCTCAGGAGATCAGTCTGCTAACCCTGCCAGTGTTCCAGGGCGCAGCGGTCTCCAGCGAGCGTTTCTCTCAGTCTCTTCCGCCCAGAAATGTAGCGGAGCTGGGAGGCTCACCACCCCTTCGGGGGGTCTCTAGAGCAGCTAGATCGGCCGTCCTCTGCCGGTCCTCCGTTCCAGGGCACCGAGCTAGCCGCTCTAAGTACATCAGAGGCCAGTCTCAAGAGACTGGTTCCCTTAGTAAGTCATCTGGCGGTGTGGGAGCCCTTGCCAAGCGTGTCTTATTGGGTCCTGCCTGAGCAGACTCTGGTTCCTTAGTCTTCCTAAGAGATGACGCGGGTCTGAGGACCGTCGTTTCCAATAGGAGGCTTCTTAGGCAGTCCTGATGCTACATCCCAGGACTTATGAGGGCAGGCCCCTCTGGGGAAGAGCGGTGTACACCACATTACACGGTGCCCGTCTCTCCTCAGTGCCCTCAGGAGATCAGTCTGCTAACCCTGCCAGTGTTCCAGGGCGCAGCGGTTTCCAGCGCTGTACGCCTTCCCCCGATCGCTCAGCTCCTGGGAGTTCTAGAGAGAGTGCGCATGGACGGGGTCCTTCTATTGAAAAACCCTGTTCTGGCCGGGCCGAGTATAGTTCTCTGACCCGATTTCTCCTCGGACGGCTCTCCATGGGGATTCCGTCAGGAGGATCTCCTCTCACTGGCAGCGGGCATGATCTTTCCCCCGCTCGGAGTTGTGGAAACTATGGGTGTGGCTCCCGAGGGGGCACAACTCATAGCCTCTGGTCTCTCAACTGAAGTTGCTGAGACCATCCTCCAATCTAGAGCTCCCTCAATAAGGAAACTGTACGCCCTGAAGTTGAGACTCAGGGTGCGGAGACCGCCAGCTTGATCCAGTTAACTGCCTGCTGGTACAGTGCTGGAGTTCTCGCAGGCCCGTTTCTCCGCAGAGTTAGCCCACTCCATATAGCACCTACCACGCCCCTCTTGGTGGCCTTTCAGTAAGCAAAACTCTCTATTTATACGTTTCCTCCGGTGGAGGCCAGGGTGCTTATGCTAAGTAGTGGATCTGGATGCTCTCCTATGACCTCGAGTCCTCTGATCTCCCCTCGTCTTTGGGAATCAAGGCTCACTCTACTTAAGGTATGGCGGCCTCCTAGGCCTTCTGGCAGGTGTACCTGTGCAGGACATCTGTGACGCTGGTGGGTGGTCTACGCCCCTAACTTTCCAGGTTCTACGACCTGGCTCTGCGAGCCACCCCTGGCTTGTCTTTTCCCTTGCCATAGCTGTGCATTCCACACACTAAGCAGGGATTTGCAAGTATGGCGGCGTGGACATCTCGTTCCTCTAGCGTTTCGACGCAGCTCGATGTTCCCGGAGGGGAACATCCCAGGTTACGTATGTAACCCTGGTTCCCCGAGGGAACGAGACGCTGCGTCGAAACGCTAGAGGAACGAGATGCCATACTTCCGGCATCCCTACTAGAGCTATGCTTCATTCCTGGAAGCTGGCGCCGGCTGCACATCACGTGCTTTTAAGCATCCTGGTCATGACGTCACCGCACCTGAAGTCTGGCCGTCAATGTTGACTGATTACACATATGATTCAGAGCTGGACAACGCTGATGGCGTTCCCCATAGCGTCTCGACGCAGCGTCTCGTTCCCTCGGGGAACCAGGGTTACATACGTAACCTGGGACGTTTTTCAGCTGCAGGGACAGGACGACTGGTTGCAATTGAGGGAAAGATGAATGCGGCCAAGTACAGGGATATCCTGGACGAAAACCTTCTCCAGAGTGCTCAGGACCTCAGACTGGGCCGAAGGTTTACCTTCCAACAAGACAATGACCCTAAGCACACAGCTAAAATAACGAAGGAGTGGCTTCACAACAACTCCGTGACTGTTCTTGAATGGCCCAGCCAGAGCCCTGACTTAAACCCAATTGAGCATCTCTGGAGAGACCTAAAAATGGCTGTCCACCAACGTTTACCATCCAACCTGACAGAACTGGAGAGGATCTGCAAGGAGGAATGGCAGAGGATCCCCAAATCCAGGTGTGAAAAACTTGTTGCATCTTTCCCAAAAAGACTCATGGCTGTATTAAATCAAAAGGGTGCTTCTATTAAATACTGAGCAAAGGGTCTGAATACTTAGGACCATGTGATATTTCAGTTTTTCTTTTTTAATAAATCTGCAAAAATGTCAACAATTCTGTGTTTTTCTGTCAATATGGGGTGCTGTGTGTACATTAATGAGGAAAAAAAATGAACTTAAATGATTTTACCAAATGGCTGCAATATAACAAAGAGTGAAAAATTTAAGGGGGTCTGAATAATTTCTGTACCCACTGTATGTCTGAAACATTTGCGAATTAAATACACACTTGTGTACAAGCAAGCAATCATAAATGGCTGCTCATTTGACCTCGTTCGTGTCACTCTGACATGTCCACTGACACCAAACCGACATGACAAGACTGTGTGACCAAACACAACTTCCTGTAACTCACCAACTGCACTGTAATAACCTGGTCTGGCAGATCTGGAACAAGAGGCTTTGAAATAAGAGTGGAACAGCAGATGGAGGACTAAACTTAAATACCAGCCCAATCTTTTAATAAATCTGTAACAGGTGGCAGCACATGGTTTACATCACTGCAGCACTCAACTAAACACAGGTGGCACGACAGACCTTACACTGGCCGGTAGTGGAGGATTATGGGTTTAAAACAAGAGGGAAAGAATGTCTTCTTCATCCAGGTGAACGAATTATGAAGTTTCTGTGACCCCAAAAAATTAGTTCGTTGCCCAGCAGAGCTGTCCACAACTTTATCAATGTGAAAATAGCCTGTATTACCTTAAAAGAAAGTATTCAAAGTGAGAATACACACACGGACGCTGTTATGGCAACACTACCTTCACTGTGTTTAGACTACAACGCTAAGGCAATGAGGTCATGGCTATGATGTAACCTAAAGGAAAAAGTGTATGTGTGTGTGTGCATGTGTGTGTGCGTGTGTGTGTGTGTGTGTGTGTCTGTCTGTGTGTGTGTGTGTGTGTGTGTGTGTGTGTGTGTGTGTGTGTGTGTGTGTGTGTGTAGAGAGAGAGCCGAGAGCCACAATGCAATAATGCCGGCCAGATGCTATAGCTAAACGAAACATGATATGACAGAAAAGACAGAAACTGTGGAGCAGAATTGACTAGTGTGTGTGTCTCTACAGAGCCCAAATCAACACACCAATCTATCAACAACACTGAGGTTAAAACAGGCCTGAGATGTTTTCGAAACTAGGTTATATAGACATCGTCATTTAACTTTAAATGCTTAGCCATCTCGTTATCAAGTTGAGGGATATGCATAAGAAATACAACAGCATTTTATAAGGAAGTTCCTTCAGAGTTTACCCAAGAAAGCACTGTACATTCATGCAACACATTTGGGTAAACCTGAAACTACCGGTTTAATGCGGTTTCCTGATTCGAATAAAATAGACATTTGTCATTTAACTCATGCTTTTATCTAAATTTTAAATAACACATATGACAATCTCCCTGCAGCAACATGGGGTTAAAGGAGTAGTTTACATGATAACAAATATTCCTTTATCGTTTTTGCTGTTATCATTGTTCCAAACCACTGGGATCTAATGTTGTTTTTGTCTCACGATTCTTTTCTAGCAATAGGTTGTTTGCACATGACGTCACTGCTGTGGCACAAAATGCAGCTGAGGGCAGGAATCTGCATCGTTTTTACAACTGTATAAAACTATTTTGCCTCCCAGAGAAAGGAACCAGAGTTTTAAAGGTGTACTCAGTATTTCTTCCCTCATTAAAAATGTTTTACATGTAAGTAAATAAATAAACAGTATTTTTGAAAAAGTGTTTAAACTCATGTTCACTCACATAAGATGGAGACTCCAGTCAAAACTGTTTTATTTGACATGAAACAGATCGCCTCATGGGGGCACTTTACTCAGTTTATCTCAGTAACTACCCTGTTACTGGACACTTTTGCTTGTAGAATAAATTAATCATGGCTAACTGCGAATAGCACGATAACTGAAAATCTGCTTTTCATCAAATCAGCAAGGTGCCAGCATACATTGAAGATGAATACCAGACAGGCTAATGAAAGAGAAAGAAATACCTTAAATAGAAATATTCTTGTTTAAAGGGGTAGTTTAAGGTAAAATAAAAAAATTGTCATCGTTTACTCATCCTCAGGTCATTTCAAATCTATATGCATTTCAAATCATTTATTTTTGCAGAAATATTTTGAGTGTGAAATATTTACAGACATGGATTTTTTGTTGGTTCTTGCATTACTTAGGAATCAGACCCTCTACTTTAACTTCCAAAACTATTCAGGCTTTAGAATAACTAGATGACTGATACCAAATAACTTGGTCTGTTTATATTTAAAGAGCTTAGAGCAAAACAATAATAATAATTATTATTATTATTAAATTATAATTAGGAATGTAACTTATTGGAGAAGCAGGAATGAAGAAAGGGAGGGAGAGAAAAAGTGGAACAGTTAGGAGCTTAAAAAAAGTAAATAAGGTTTTAACAGCTAAATCATCTGCAGGTTGGAGACTTGTGTCTTCCCATTGCAACTTTAAACTAATATTGAACAAGAGAAAGGAGAAAAGAAAAAGAGAAATGGGATGAACAAAATTAACAGCAGAAGTATTTAAGCACGTGTATGGAAGAACTCTTAAGGAAAAGCGTTAACACTGAAAAAGAATTGGCATGAAAAACATTACTTAATCAACACATGAAAATCCCAATATATTCCTCTATTTTGAAAACTCATTATTGGCTCTGTTCAAACCACATTTGCAAACACAGCGGAAAAAATGAGAGGTTTTAAAACAATATCGAGACCACATCCTTCCACAAGCACTTTCCCGCAGCAGCTCTGAAAACTGTGTCAAATTGGCGAATCACTTCTGTCATGTACTGGTCCACTTCGGCCCACTTAAGCAGAGTCAGAACTCAATTACCCTAGTAAATGAGAAGAACACAGGAGGGTTGATCATTCTAAACCAAATTAAAGTGATTGAATTTCAATGCAGCGGAGTGCTGCACGTACACGAGGACTGTTTGTCTCTCATGGTTAGATTCCCATAATCTTCCTCACATCTGGCCAATATTAGTCATCAAATCATATCTTTCATCGCTCTAAGATCTACCCACACTGGCTGTGGTGCTCATGTTCTCAGCCATACTGTGCATTAGCAGATGTTCAATACTGTATGATAGGAAACGTAGCGGAAACACGCATTTATTTATTTATTTTTTCTCTTGATTGTTTTTATTTTTATTTTTCCTTTGTTTGAAATGTTGAAAAGATGCACAGGACAACTAGATGACTTAGGCATAATTCAGAATAGCATACTTGCATACTAATCTTACTATTTTCTGACACATCAGAATAGCATACTAGCATGCCTCATGACTACCATGCTTCTCTTTCTTATTCTTCCTTATAAGAAAGGCATACTAGCATACACATATATACATACACACTCAATAACATATCTGCATACTATTTTTTATGAAAATACCATACTATAGTACCTTAGGAAAATACCATACTACCATCTTCTCTTACTATATTTATTCTATATAAGAATAGCATATTAGCATACTAGTCTTACTATTTCCACAACATTGGAATAGCATACTTGCATACTAATCTACTAGTTCCACATTATTGGAATAGCATACTGTACTGGCATGCTGCTCTCACTATTTCTGCCACTTTGGAATACTTTACTAAGTTTGCTAATCTTACTATTTCTGTCATATCTGAATAGCATACTATTCCTAATATTTCCATCATTTAAATATTGCATACTACTCTTCTGCCATATCAGAATAGCTTACTACTCATACTATTTCTGCCATATTGAAAAACTATACTAGCATACTACTCAATAATATTTCTGCCGTACAACAGCATTATTCCATGCTTCTCTTGCTATTTTTTCTATATAGAAATAGCATACTTGCAGACTACTCTTATTATATCTACCATTTCAGAATAGCATTCTAACATCATTGTCTTACCATTTCTGCCATATTGAAATAGCATACTAATCACACCATGTCTGCAATATAGGAATAGCATGCTGGCATACTACATGTATAGTTTTGTAATATGGAGTGCTCAGAAAGAGTAGATGGTTGGGTTAGATTAAATTAGACATCCAGGAAAAAAGGCAGAAGAAAGAAAGCAAGGGTGAAAAGAAACAGGAAAAGAAAGAGGAGGGTTAGAATGGCATGTAACTGGGCTCTCTCTGAAACTCTGAGCTGGATCCCACTGTGGCGTGTGGGGTAATGTGACCCAGTTGACCCTGTGGAGCTACAGCAATGATCAATAATAAATGAATGTAATTTTATCAAACAATGACAGCACATACAGAGCTTCCTTTTCTCTTTTGAGCCTGAATGTCCATTTACACAGCTCCTTATAGACCACATCAGTGCCAAGCAGGTGTGTTCTTTGTGCGCACACACAGACAAACCGACTTTCCCCTCTTTCATCTCTCTTGCTGCCCTTGAATACAGAGGTAAGGCCTAATAATCCTGTTATGCAAATGAAAGTGATAAATTCCTCAGTTTTCCATGCATACAATTCCCAGCCTCCCCTGGTCTCCCTCTGCTATTCAATTAACACACGTCTGGGTTGGGGTCCGTGGGGGTAGTGCCAATGTTTCAGTTCGGTTTTAGTGGCAAAGCACCGGCCATGACCGATTGGTACATTCCCCCCAGCACACACAAGCACACACCGTACCAACCATTTTTCTTCTTCCCAAGGATTTTGGACCACACACCAGAAAAATGTGTATAGACACCTATGCACATGCAAATACAAATATATACACCCCATGAACTCAGCGTCTCAAAATAAAGGAGGAACTACCTCATCTGCATACCACAACCATCATTTTAAATGTATGTGAATGGTTTCGATGTACTGTAACTCTTAAGACCTAAAAGCACTTATTTTTGTCTTGTTTTTCTAAGTAATTTTTAATCAAGGTACATTTACTTAGGCAAATGCAAAATGACATCAGACATTTTGTTTTCTGACAAATCTGAAAAAAATGCATTAAAAAATATTTGCCACTGGGGCAATACAAATAATCTTGTTTTCCCTTTAAGTTTATTTTTCTCACCATATTTGCAGATCGTTTTTCTTCTTTTAAGCACTCACTAATATTAAGTAATTTTGCTTCTGAAATAAATGTATCTTGATTTAATAGTGTTTAGATATTTGTACTGAAAAACAAGACAAAAATACTAAGATCATTTTTGGGAGATCGCCTTTCAAAAATAAATAGCTGAATACACATCGTATATGCATACAAAGACACCCTTTCTATAATTAAATCAATGTTAATGAATGAAAACTGTTCCAGTAGCTCAACTGACTGCGTTTACACGGCTAATCTAGCTTCTTGTTAATTATTATTATTATTTTCAATTATATTCTTTTATTTTATTATGTCATCTCAGAAAAAAGCATTTTCTACATCAATAAATATAAACTGTAAAAAAATAAGCTTTTAATTTAATATATTTTAAACTAGGGTAAAAAATGAAATTTTTTAATTAAAGCAATAAAAGGAAATAATAAATTAAATAATAAAAATAAAGTCAATAATTCAAAATATTTTCAAACAAGACAGATGATGTATACCAAATGCATATGTAAAAGGGTGGCTGTGGGTCCTCTCACAGCCTCATTCTGCTGTACTGAACGAGGGTGTGTGCTGAAGACCTGAGGTTTAAGTTCATATCTCTCATTTACTGTAATAAAGCAAATCCATACACTCATCAGTCTGGCTAAAGCACTGCTGCTTTCATGTGGTTTGTGACTTCAGTGAGTGCCAGATAGAGACATACGGAAAGAGAGAGGGTGAACGAAAGAATAAGACTTCTTACTGAAGGAATGCAGTGTCTCTCTTCCCTCCACGCTCTCTCTCTCTCTGCCTTGGCAAGACTCTAGCAGAGACCCAGATGGTCGTCACAGTGATTCACACTGTTATGCTGTCTGTTGCCGGGCAGCAGAGTAGAGTCTAAGCCCATAGTGATGTTGGTAGATGTGAGTACATCATGTCTTTCACATTCATTTTGTATTTAAAATACCATTGTACAGGTGAAGTATTCCATTAATAAGAAATATTTTAAAGGGGTGAATGACGTATGTTCAGTAAAATGTAAAAGCATTCATCTTAACTTTAGCTTTAACAAATACATTTTTTTGAATAAAACAATACAAAATGTAATAAAAAATAATTGTTCTCCCAAAAATAAACACACCCATCTCCAAAATGCATATGCCTTTTCTTCATGATCTTTTATAGAACACATATTTTCTATATAATGAAAGTAAACGTGAACAGGGCTGCTAAGCTGCAAAATAACAAATAATTACCATAAAACTAACCGATGCAGTTCATTCCAAGGCTTCTGAAATCAGATTTGTGTGAGGAACATACTAAAATCGGAGCCGTTATTCACTGATGGGAATGGACCAATGAGTTGAACTCAATGAACGAATCATTCAGAGGAACTGGATCAACTGATTCATTGAAAAGATCCAAATTAAAACAACTATTGATTCTCGAATCAGAAAAGGATACTTCTCTTGTAAACAAAGCAAATTAAGGACAAATAACTTACATTTCAATTCAGTTTCGAGCTATTTTTATGGGGTTTATGTTGTTATGTTGTCATTTTGGTGCTAAACAGCCACAAAACGTATCCAGAAAACCTATAGTAGCCTTGTGTTAACTCCAAAAATCACCTTTTGTGTTGCACAGAAGAAGAAAAATGTTGGCTATGTGTCGTATTTTGAGGGTTGATGAATGCTGTATGCGAGTGCTTTTGTATTGCATGAAGTTGGCTGTGTGGGGGGTATTTTGAGGTGTTGTTTTATTTGGGTTTTCTGAGGGGTTTGTATTTTGGATAGGCAGAGACTGTGTCCGGATTTTATAGTGATTTTCAATGGATTAGGCCTTGAGGGACCGATGTGATGGGCGGATTGCAATGAGGGTTTTAAGCCATTGTGTGTTGCGTAAATGGGTGCAGTGTGTGGGGTATGATGGGATTGCGTGTGTTACTGTGAGGCCTATGGCCTGGTGTCAGACCTGCACCATCAAGCCGGGGGGGCTGGAACCGTGCCAAGTCATGACATCATCTCCTGCTCCACACTGCTCGGGGTCGCACACTCTGGAGCGATAAATCCTCCCCAGGCACTGGGCCGCGCACAGGCATGCAGGAGAATACGCCATTGTCTCACTCACACTCACGCAACCACAGCTGCTGCAGTCAAATGGCTCGACTGCCTTCTTCAACTCGAGACACATTTCTAAATGCTTCTGGAATGTATATTTCTCCTCACCAAGCTGCATGATTGGAGCTGTGGAGCTATGTCTGTAACCCTAATGGTTAAGTTTTATATTGTGTTCAAATCCTTCACCCAAAATACAAATTTCATGAAAATGTACTCATCCTTAAGTCATCCAAGGTGCAGATGAGTTGGTTTGTTCATCTGAACAGATTTGGAGAAATTCAGCATTACATCACTTGCTCACCAATTGATCCTCTGCAGTGAATGGGTGCCGTCAGAATGAGAGTCCAAACAGCTGATAAAACATCACAATAATCCACAAGTAATCCACATAATTCCTGTTCATCAATTAACATCTTGTGAAGCAAAAAATCTGCACGTTTACAAAACAACTTTTGCTCAAAATACCAGTCCATAATATATAATAACGCTTCCTCTATTGAAAAAGTCCACCCCTGTTATGGTCTGGTTTCACTTGTAAACAGTGTTATGCAATATTATAGATAGAGGAAATTTAGCCAGAAGCATCTGTTTGAAGTTAAAAACGTTTACTGATGGATTTGTTTACTACAAACACAGCTTTTCACTTCATAAGACTTTAATTGATGGACTGGGATTGGATTTCTGTCATGTTTTTTATCACCCATTCACTGCAGAGGATCCATCTGCTCCGATGAACAAACAAACTTATCACATATTAGATGGCCTGAGGGTAAGTTAATATTTCCACAAATGTTCATTTTTGGATGAACTATTCCTTTAAATAAGCCATAGTAAATGTACTTGTAAATACCATTCATTTTGACAGTAATAATTCTGAGTCCCCTTTAACAAGGACATATTTTAACAGTAGTACATAAAGACTGAGGTCGGCATGCATATCCGTAAAGGACTTCCTTTTGTCTTCATTTTTGTCTGTGGCATTTTCACCACAGTGCTAATAGGAGTTTTAATGACTTTAGCAGTTGAATTTTATAAATGCAATACCTCTCTGGTCCAATATACGTACATGTATGCTTTTTACATTAACACATCAGCAGTTGCCATGGTGACTGCACAAACAGTTTCTCTTGACCTGGACATTCCAACGCAGTAATGTTAGCACGGAGAAGAGGCAGAGGTTCAGACCTTTCTTCACAAAACATCCCTTTCTATCCAAGTTGTTGGCAAGGTCACTGCCTGTCCCTCGGGGCAGCCTACAAATTGTGTTACTTCTAAGTATATAGTTACAGTATACTGTAAATATGAACTTGTTGTGAAATTGTTTTAAAGAAACTGATGATACGGGGCAAAGAAATGGAATCAATTAAAACTGGCATGTATCTTGTCCATGTTTGTTTGAATTGTAAAATATGGTAGTACATGATAAATTATGTCCTAGCAACAATGACTGTAAATCATCGACAGAGCTTTTAAAGCCAAAACCTGAGCTGTAAATGCAATTTGACTAATCATTCTTTACCATTACAGCAATAAATTAAATTTTAAAAATAGAAAACAATTATGAGTCAATCTGTTTTATATGATACTTATTATCCTGTTAAATCATCCAGCAGAATGACATTAATGTGAATTCCACATCAGGCTAAAAAAAAACAAATGCCCACGCTCTATCCTTTTGAATTAATTTAACAAATGTTGTTCCCTTGGCCCGCTTTAAAGTTGACATCTCCAGCACAGTTCATGTAAAATATTGAACTATAATATGTTTAACCACAGCACGTTCTAAGTAATGTCCTCTCTGCTTTGAGACATGGTGATATATTACTGAATTTTTAATTTCAAGCATGTGTCAGGTCAAACTGCAGGGTTAAACTCACACAGACGTTACGCTGCTCCTACTGGTGTGGATGCATTAACAACACAGTGCTATATGAGCAAACCTGACGATGGCTGATTAGTAGACCTGTAGAACTCATCCATCACAAACTCAAATGCACTGCTGACCTAAATTCAGTGCTACAGGCTTGTCCAGGTACAATACACTTTTCAGCCACTTCAGCTTGAATCATTTGGGATCACTAAAAAATAACCACTGAAATGTTTCTACTCAGCATGGAGAACAGAACAGTTAGTTGTTTGCAAAGCTCACTGCTGGGTGTTATTGCATGTGCATTTAAAATATAATACCCAAGCGTAAGGCGAATAACACCCGGTGGAGAGCTGGCTCAATCAATAATGATCTAAATACAGCAAATGCTTAATAAAACATTTCTGCTGCAACCTAAGTCTCGGGTGGAGCGGGAGCTAGAGAACAGTCTCTGTCTGTTCCACAGTGTGAATTTCATACCCTAGGGACAGTACTGTAAATGGAGACATTAAGCAAAAATGAAAGTCTAGTAATTTCATAGCATTAGTATTACTGCTCATTCTAGTTTTATAGTGTTATCCTGATGAATCAAATAACCAGCACATGTGCACTTCCCGAAAAACAATCAGTGCAATAGTTTCACACATTCACAGATGACATTATGATACTTTGAGTAATATGGCCGTATAAAACAGTCCTATTCAGTAGCACAAATCGCTCATTGTAGGTTTTAGCATGCGCAAGCTGTTTCACATTCAGCTCGAGTAGATAAAGTTGGAATTAGTCACACTACAATCTCCTTAAAAAGTAAAAACTACACTAAAGCTAAATGAGCAGTACCTATCCAGTTAAATACTTGATAATTTAATCAGAACCATAGTTTTCTGGCATAACACAATTAAGGATTATAAAGATTTTTTTCATACAGTTCCAATTAGACTGGCATTACATTTGAGCTGTCAAACATAACACAGTGTAACTTTAAAAACTAGAATACTTAATTAATTTGATACATTTAGAATCAAAAACCATGTAGAAGGAAATATTCTGTTTAAAAATCACTAAAATGTCATGTAGGAAATTTAATAAGGGAGTTTTTTGCATCTTTTTGACAAAAATGTTCCAAATGAACTGATACATTCTAAAGAATCAGTTTGTTCAATTCTTGTAAACCATCTGAACTTTCCAATGCTATGTATGAGAAAGAACCATCTGAGATTTAGGATGAAATGGTTCTCTAGAACGAATTTCCCTTGCCACATATGAGAAAGAATCATTTTAGAAAGAGTCAATTCATTAGATTTGAATTTAACATTTAATAGCAATTTCCATGCTCTTGTTCTAATGGAGATAGGAACGAATGGAAACAAACCAATTTACTAGAGTGAATCAGCTTCCCAATGCTAAATATCAGAGATAAAACCATTTATGATGAATCACTTGAATGAACTTAACTAACTTGACATCTTTTTCAGTTGCAGTTTTTATGCTGTCATCCCAATGAAAATACTTACAGTTTTTGATTACAACAATAATTATCATATCATAAAAAATATTATATTCATTTTTAAGAATATATATCTGCCCCTTATTAACTTCAGTGTAGTCAGCCGTACTTTTGTTAGTAGCTTATAGTGTAACTTTTAAATAACATCTTTATAGCTTTACTGCTTCAGGTTATGAGCAGCTTGTTCCTTAAACAGCTATTCGGATGGTTTGCTTTAAAAAAAATCTTAACCCACAAACATTCATAAATCACCATGCATAACATTCATATCTGTTTATGCTCTCCCAGAAACTGTTTTGTATCAGAAATTGCATGTAGCTCCCTAATTGCATCGCTGAAGGTCCATCTGCAAAGACTTGAAGCCCTGGCGCCACTGTTGGTTCTGTAACTGTTACGCTAAAACTGCCTTGTTTCTCCCCCACGATGCCACCAGAGACTTGGTGTGCCCACAAAGCCAATCTGCATGCAAAACCACAGGCCCATGATCTTAGCAAGGATACGCGAGGAAACAGGAGTCCATCAAATCCCTAAAAGGTATAAGAGTGTCTTTTCTAAGATAAATACAGATGCTGCTAAGGGCTTTTCACGCATCGCGATAGACACTGAGGGGTCCAACCTGGGCTCTCAGAAAGCAGACAGCCATTTTGAAGAGCTACTCAAGCTTCATTCCTGTGAATACCATCCGGGAGACGTATTGTTCACGTCCTCTGTCTGTCAGATCGCTCCATGCATGCCTTCTACAGCTGGAGAGCATATTTCATACTTCTGAGTGCAAGAGGGGGAATGCAGGAGGTAGAGACGGGAAAAAATGCACACAAACAAAGAAGAAGAGGAATATACAACAAATCCCCCCACTCTACACCGAAGGCCCATTCAATGCATATACAATATGACGGGTAGCTCTGAAAGTCTGCTTCTCTGTCTCGCTAGGGCCCCTCAGGGGAGACTATCCCTCTCTTTTCTTCTTCTCTTCATCTCCTCCAGGCTTAGGACAGGCAGTGAGGAGAGGGGGAGAACGATATGAAGCAATGGCCGGGAGAGCCTGAAGAAAGGAGAGGCCCACTGTAAACAGAATATGTAGATTCTTTTCAGGGCAGCTGAAAGCGTGAATTGCTCCAAAGGCATGCAGAAAGCATGGGGTGCCTGAACTGCAGGTAAAAGGTTCTGACGTGGTTGCTGCAGTAACGTCTTATGTAAGGCCTCCATGATGAACCTAAATCTGTCTGATTTACATGTGTGAGACAAGAAGAGAAAAGCACTAGCCTTATGTTGGTAAAGCCCTACATGTGGAATTGTGTATCTTTCATAGTTTAGGAGACTTAGATGGATAGTTCGACCAAAAATAAAACTCCTTTACTCAACATCATGTTGTTCCAAAACCATATGACTTTGTTTCTTCAATGGACCACCAAATGAGATGTTTAACAGAAGTTCTAAAGCTTCTTTATCCAACTCAGTGAAAATGAATGGTGACCAGTGGATGTTAAGGTCCAAAAAGGACAGCACAAAAGGTAGTATACACAACTCAGGAGCTATATTCCGTCTTCTGCAGCCATGTGATAGCTTTATTGGTGGAAAATCTTGGAATTTAGGAAGTTTTCCAATGAAAACCTTTCATTATGGTCACCATTCATTTTCATTGTATTTCGAGTGCAGCTCTGCATCTCCTTTTGTGTTCCACAGATAAAAGGTCATCCAGGTCGAAAGACACGAGGCCATGATGAAGGTGAGAAAAATGTACATATTTGGTGAACCATGGCTTTTATGGAATTGTCAGTTACTACTTTGGGACAACATTCTTACCTCATCATTTTCTTAAGGAGAAATAAAAACAAACAATACAAACAGAGTTGTGGACAAAGTAATTACAATGATCAAATTAATAATTTAGTCTTGGTGGAATTTGAGTCCATAATTAAATTTACATAAGACTTTACTGTGAGAGACAATGTTGATAAAATGTTGATATACAGATATAATGTTGATATACAGTGTGAGAGAATGATTACCAGAGACTTTCGTTGAATAACAATCTGAGGAGCATGAGGCTTAAAGGTATAGTTCACCCATTGTCATCATTTCCTTACCCTTGTGTTGTTTGTTTCAAAGCCCTGTGACTGATTGTCTTCTGTTGAAGGTATAAGATGACGTTCAAACAACATTGAAGCCCACTGGCTTTGGCTGTATGAAGATAAAGACATGGAATTTTTTTCTTTTTAATTAAAATGTCTTCTTTTGTCTTTTGCCACGGTAGAAATAATGTAATAGAGGTTTTTGAAACAATATGAGTAAATTAAGAAAATATAATTTTTGCTGAACAATACCATTATACCTTTAATGAAGTTAGGCTATGTTCTTTTAAGGATCAAAATAAGATATTTCCACATTCCTCATTCCGAAGGAGAAATAGAAATAGACATAAATCAGACAACATACCGTAACTGTATAGAACTTTCAAAGTAGCATGGAAAGCATAGGCAAGATATTTTGGTATTTTTAGAATTCGAAAAATTATTCAATCTTTGACTTTTGACTGCAAACTTTATAATGTGAGTCACTATTCACATAATTTATGTAACTATGAGACATACCAGGGCCTGCCGTAGAGTATCTGAAAAGCATGAGTTATAAAGCAACTATCACTTTACTTTCATGTTGAATACTTTTAACATTTACTCACACTCATTTCACTCCAAAACTAGGACTTTCTTTTTTTGTGGAACACATATATTTTGAAAGACTTTCATTGTATGGACAGAAAACCACTGAAACGATAAAAAAATCCTTTGTGTTCTACAGAAGAAAGAAAGTCTTGGAGATTTTTGGGTAAACTATTCACTTTAAAGAAAATCAATTGCATTGCTGTCTAAGAGATACAATTGAGATTTCACAACCAATGTGATCTCATTTATGATTTATTGATTTTTCTGTCATGAGTATGGCGAGAGAGTGGACAAAAACTCCACTGTTCATCTGGGATGTCCCAAATGAGTGTCTATGACACCTAATGTGATGCCCCAAAATCAGTCAGTGTCAAAGCCCATCCACCCAAAAGGAGCTTTGCAGAAACCCAATATATATCATTTTTATGGACTGAGGAAAGAAACTTTTCCTCCATATATCTTTACTGCTCTCCAGACCCTACACCTGCCCTCTACACACGCATACATCGCATAGTTCCTGCTACTTGTCAGCGGTGCAGAGAATCCCTGGACATTAATTCATAGTTGTCTCGCTTTATGTCATACACACACGCACATACACAACCTCTCACACATGATGTCTCTGGAAAGTGTTAAGCCTTGGTAGAATCCCATATGTTATAATGTTTGACTTTAGATTATACTTTAACCATTACATAACGTTTGAAATATGTGAATTGAGACTCTATGTCTCTCTCCCTTTCCACCTTCCTGGTCTCCTCATCTCCGTCATTCCTTCCCAGCACACCTGTGTGCAAGTATTCCCCTAGCAGTCGATGGGAGCAAGCTTTTCCTTTCAGACGTTTTGAAGGAGGCTTTTCTCCTGTGTCATTGTGAAAGTGCTCTCCCCCAGAGACGCCGGCAGGCAGGGGGTTTTGGGGCCAGATTTACACTGAAGCTATTGTGTGTTTACCTATTAAGCCAGTTAATGGGGGGTATATTGTTCTCTCTGATGGATTCCAGAAATGGGCATCGCCAGGAAAAACAAGACCCGACATAAAACAGATTTATTAATGAGGACCATGCATATCCCCCCCATAAGGAAAAATTTTACATCCCAAGAAAACATTGTGCACCTTTCAAGGTAATTAATGCTGCCTTAACGGTTACAACAGACGTGATATACAAACTTGACTTGTTGAACCTTTTGGTTGTGGAAACCACCCGAAGCATTTCTGGATATTTACAAATCTTGTCATTGACACTGTGGAACATTAGAAATAGTGTAATTGGAAAAGTGAATCATTGTATTGGAAATAAACATAGTCATTGCCATGCGATCTGAATGTTGCTCTGAGATATTTATTCGCTTTCTGTGCTTAGTTTTGTTCATCCCTTGAGCTTATCGGAAAGCTCATGTTTAAAAATAGCACTTATTCGTAGGGTAGATGATTTGAGAGTGCTCATCCAATTCAATAAAGATGTTGAATGAAATGTTATACAATGAAACTCTTAAATTTAAAGTTACTGTAACTGTTATAAAACTAAATAATATTTACATTTTAGGGTGATGTGGGTGGTTGCCAGAGCTTTAACATCAAGGCTGATTCTTAAACTACAATTCATTTGAATTACAAATAAATGAATATAATTTCAAAATGTTAATCTTTAACTACACTGAAAAAATGGTGTAAGATTGAATTTGAAACAATTTTCACTTAGAAATTGCTTGTACATTTCACAAAACAAATGGCAAGTGCAATTAAACTGAATTAAAGATAAAAGAAGTAAAAGTTTTTTTCTTGTAAAGCGTTTTTCTCAGCTACAAAAAATGGCTAGAAAAGGCTTCAAGATTTATAGGCCTTATGGCAGACCTGCTTGAATCTATAAACGATTTACTTTACGTATAGTTCATATTTTATATTTCTAAATTAAATATTTATAAAAACAACTATATATTTTATGCATTGTGTGTGTGTGTGTGTGTGTGTGTGTGTGTGTATAAATTAGTAAAATATATAGTAAATTACTAAAATATACCAATAAATTCCACTTCCTCCAATTTAATGTTAATCAGTGTTATATTAATATTATATATTATTGAGACCAAATCAATATTTTGAATTGGCTATTTATTTTAGTGTTTATTTTTTACATATGTTAAAAAAGTACAAATTAATTTCACATTTTAAATCATTCACTGAAATTAATTAAATTCTGAATTGTACTCATCGTTGGTTTCCAAGTGTATGCTTACATGGTCAAGTAAAAACAAGTCATCCCCAAGTGTCACATATGATATTTGTCATGACTCATATTTTTGCTTCAATTTGTACCTATGGTGAGACTCAACAGCTGAAAATCATAAATATGACTCTTTAGAAAAATGATATCACTTCTTTTCTCCTCAACAAACCACACAATTTGAGTTTCATTCATGTCTGTAGCATAGCCTAATGTAAAAAGATCATTCTCAGGTGCAAAAACAAACAAACAAACAAAAACAATATTAAAACCACTAGGGGCAGTTGTCAATTCTGTTATGTGTTACTGAAGTCAACGTCTGCTTTGAAAGCTTGTTGGTTGAACTGCAATGCTTTTAAGAAGCTCTGGATCTTTCTCAAAACTGTCTCTCTAACTAGACACACCACTAAGCTGAATACAATCAATAACGTCTTATTATCTCAGCAATTTCATACGTATAGATTGAGCTCTAGTGGGTTACTTTCAGTAAATCATTACATAAAGATGTTTAGCAATATTTGTTCCATATTGAGCTGCCTTCTGTTTATGGTTTGCTTATAAATCATTAAGTACTTGAGTGCTTCCTGTAATCCATTACATTTCATATCGTCACTGACAATTAACGTAGCATGATCTCCTTTAGCTAATGCTCTTTTGGGTTGAATTCCCCAGCCGAGGAGGAGGAATTCTGGGTAAATATCCCAGACTCAGACACATACAGGTGGGCATCCGCTGAAAGGCTATTGAGCAGGTTTAGCGAGGTCGCAAAGCAACACTAATGAGGTATTTAAACCTCAGCTCTCCCACTGCGGCCAATCCTAATGAACACGGCCTCTAAGTCCATAAATTTGAACCCTTCAAAAGAGCTACAGCACATTTAGCCCAAACGTCAATCACCGTACATACTCAGTATGAAGTCATCGCGATTGTGTGAGCCTTTTCTCTCAATGACCCTTTTGTTTAGAAGAGAAGTTCCCTAAATTAATTGGATCAATGATTAAGAGGTAGGCCTTGCACTCCATTGAGCAGAGACAAAAGTGGCTATGCAAGGATCAGTCACAAGCTGACACTTGAATTGGGCAGACAAGAATGGGGGGCATGGACATATCGGACTGTGTGCGGTCCGTATTGAGCCCTCCGCTCTGTCCGACACAAGTGTTGAGTGTAAGATTTACAGCTCTTAAAAACAATCTGATATTGATTTGTAAAAGTAACAGTATGTGAGGGCTTTTCAGGCACAATGAACTGTTTCTCTTTTCAACCAGGAGAATTCATCAAGAACAGAGTGGTGACTAAAGACTCGACTGCCATCCACTGTGCCTGTGTGCTGAAATAGTTCAGCTGCACTTGTGTAAAGATGAATTTGAGGACACAATTCTATTTATTGTACACTGTCTGTCTTTTTAGGTCTGTCTGTCTGTCTTTTCACGTTCACCTGACATATTACTTGAAATTCCAGTCCTCTTTTTTACACATTCTTTCCTGATGTTGGTTGGTTAGCTGTGAGAAACTTTGAGATCAAATAAGCTCTGATGTTATATTATATAGTCTTCAGGTCAGAATATTAGTTTCTGGTTTTAAAGCAGAGGTCTTTGAATGTTTTGATTACCAAAGACCTCTAAATATGATAACCTTGTGAGGGACTCACCTCCTAAAATATCATTGAAAATAAATAACTGTCTTTGTAAAAAAAAAAAAAGATATATATATATATATATATATATATATATATATACATACATATATATACATACATACATATATATGTGTGTGTGTGTGTGTGTGTGTGTGTGTGTGTGTGTGTGTGTGTGTGTATCAGTGCTGTTAATCTATTTATCGCGATTAATCGCATCCAAAATAAAAGTTTTTGTTTACATAATATATGTGTTTACTGTGTATATTTATTATGTATATATAAACACATGCATTTATATATTTAAGAAAAATATGTTATGTTTACATATATATATATATTTATATATAATATGAAATATAAGTATAACATAATATTTTAAATATATAATATATAAATATATTAATGTATAAACATGTAAATATTATTAATATAGAACATTCATTTTAAATTGTAATAATATTTCATAATTACATTTATTTCATATTTTTCATATATTCATATTTTTTCTAAAAAATCTTCTTGCTGCCCCAGTTGTTTGAAAACCTCTGCTTTAAAGCTCTACTAATTGTCAGTTTCCTTCCCTGCCTCAAAACTGCACAACTCTGGTCTGGAAAACTAGAAATATGTGGACCACAAAACCAGTCTTAAGTCGCTGGGGTATGTTTGTAGCAATAGCCAAATAAACATTGTATAGGTCAAAATTATCTATTTTTCTTTTATGCCAAAAATAATTAGGATACTAAGTAAAGATCATGTTATATGAAGATATTTAGTAAATTCCCTACCGTAAAAATATTGAATTGCTAAGATCTTCATTTGGACAACTTTAAAGGTGATTTTCTCAGTATTTAGATTTTTTTGCACCCTCAGATTCCAGATATTCAAATGATGGTTGTTTCTCTGCCAAATATTGTCCTATCCTAACAATCCTAACGAGATTTTGTATAAATCTCGATTTTGAAAAATTGACCCTTATGACTGGTTTTGTGGTCCAGAGTCACATATAGAGAGTGAAAAGTCTAGCTAGCAGACTAAATATCAGCTCCCTTGTAACATCTCAAATTTGAGAACTGCAACTAACTACGTAAACAAGGATAACTTTACTCAGCTAAATAAACTTAGTTGCATAGTTATTCTTGGTTAACACAATTCTGGCGGCCCATGCTGTGTGAGTGTTGAAGGAGGAAAGATGTAGGAACACGTTGGTGCCTCTGCGTGCCCTAAGGCTGATAAGTCTCTCAGTGATTAATTTGCTCTCCTTTTCCCATGAGCACTCTTAATTATGCACTGCTTTTCTAGTCTGAATGACACACACTCCACACGCAATCCTTTGATGTGAAACTGCAAAGTGTTTCATGACACAACCCTGCTCAAGAAAATGACAGTTGAAGATAAAGAAAATACAAAACAACAAAAACATAAGCCAAAGCACTCACTGCTGAAAGCAAAAAGTACAATTCCAAAACCAATCGTGTTAAGATGGGAACCAAAAACACAGTATTCATTATAGTAAAAAAGTTGAGAATTTTTTTCAATTTAGTATGGAATGTGATATAAAAATAATTCTGGACATGTGATTCACATAGCTTCAAATATTGCTTTTTATTTGGTTAAAGTAATGGTTCACCCAAAAATGAAATGTACACACCCTAAGGCCACCCAAGAGGTAGAAATGTTTGTTTCTTCATCTGAGCAAATTTGGAGAAGTTTAGTATTACATCACTTGCTCGCTAATGGATCCTCTGCAGTGAATGGGTGCCGTCAGAGACCAAACACCTGATAACAAAAATCACAGTAATCCACATGACTCCAGTCCATCAATTAACGTCTTGTGAAACAAAAAGCTGCATGTTTGTAATTAACTAATCCATCAATAAGATCTTTATATCTCCAAACATTTGCTCCATGGTTAAAATAAAATAAAGTCCTCTATCCATTGTTACTATTAGCTTTCGCTAGTGAAAAAGTTGTGTCATTTGATTCAGAAGAGAAATGTGCACAGATAAACCACCGTTTACAAGCGAAAACAGTACAAAACATTGATTATGGACTTGTAATTTGGCCAGAGGTGACAGTTTGAAGTTAAAATGCCTAAGTAATAGATTTTTGTTTCTTGCAAACATGTAGCTATTCGCTTCATAAGACATTAACAGGAGTCGTGTTGTGGATAGCGATGTTTTTATTAGCTGTTTTCAACCCTTACTTAAATCTATTCCAATGAAAAACAACTCATCTTGGATGACCTGAGGGTGATTTTTGGGTGAACTAATCCTTTAACTTTATGAGCTAAGGCAATATATTTAAAATCAAATGAATATTATGTCATTACATTACAAGCAGTTACTTAGGAATTTCATAAAACCATTATGAATTAGTCATATTAGTCATGATTACTGCATTTTTCTGACTGCCTGTAGCTTGTACATATCTCTTATGTTAGATTATATATAACAGCATTTAATTTATTTAATGTCATTATATAAAGGGACAATTGGGGAAAGATGATGAGCCTTAACTTAGATTTTTCTACCTCCACTTGTATTAGAAACGGCATCTATGGTTAGATGCGAGCAAGTTATTTTTAGCCGCTGTGCTGACTCTAGTTTTCACATTATCCAGGGTGCAGATAGGAGGAGATGATAATGGTGCCATTTGTGTCAGCGGCTTTATTAGGAGCCATACAGGGAACCAGGGGGCAGGGCGACGCTGTAGCGTGTTTATCAGAGAGGTGAGAGTAAAAGCGCAGCTAACTCCATGTCCCCAGCTGCCATTTTCTTCACCTGGGCGAACGACTGAATTGAGCTTGATTGCTGGTGGCTTATTAGAGCGTCAAACATGCATGCAAGAGAAGATGCAGAGAAAATGATCTTTTACAGATACAATCATATAATATTTCAATCAAATAATATTTCGCTTTGCAAAAAAAGATGCAAAAGCATCAGAAAAGTATTATTAATGTAGTGCAAATCACTAGTCATACAATAGAGAAGATAGAGAGTTCAATCATTGATTCACAAATTAATTAGAAAATCAAATGTTTATCACACTACCTTGGACCCCTAAGTGAGTGCAAGTTTGTGTTTTAATCAGAGAGATTATTGGTTGAACAGTGTTTGAGTAATTGGTTAGACTGCTCTCTGTGGACCTGTGCACAAACAAGGACAAAGAAAAAGAAGGGAAAGGAGAGGGATGTGTGCAGTGTGGCCTTCACTTGTACTACATGCAAATATTGTAGAGTGTATTCATCATACAATAATAAAAAAGAGTATAAAAGAAAAACGAACAGGTACCCTACTCTACATCTAGAAGGGCCATGTGTTCCATTCAGAATTGAATGAAAAAACTTTACATTCCAAATCACATCTTAAAGTTGAATTGAGATAGCAAAAAGTATCCAGAATTGTCATTCAAATTTGAATTTAAGGAAATAGAATTGAAGGATCTATGGAATTTTCTGATATGAGTTTATTTTGGAACACTTGTGGTTATAGCTCCATGAATATATTAATCAATGTCAATATTTAGTTTTTTAATTACCAATGGGCATTAGGCAGTGTATTGTATTTTATGTCAAAGAGAAATCTAATACAAATTTAAATTAGTTGAGATAAATACATATTCTATTGTCAAGGAATAAAGAGGCATAATTATGCTAAAGTGATTTATAATATTTACATTACTTCCTGTCAATCAGATTGCACTCACAACTCAAATTCAAACTTATGAATAAAAAAAGAGTTTTAAAAAGGTTTCTCAGATGTGTTTTGTCAATGTGTGTTTTTCATTTATATTTCTTTTGCAGTTGTGCAACCACATGAGCAACAAAGGACAGGCAATAAGAGCTATATGACCAAATAATTACTTCTCTTTAGAACTAGCCAGGAGCCTGTGGTTTTGGTGAGATCACTACAATGGATGAATCGTGGACGTAAACAGAAAATGATTTCTCTCTATATACACACATAATGGTGATGAGCCACTGATAAGTGAAAGATAGCTCATTATTATGTCTTGACAACTATTTTCAGCATGTATTAACTTAAGGACAGAAACCTCTGACTACTGTGAATGGCTGTAACTCAAAAGCACAGGGACAGTAATGAGATTTGTTCAGAAAGCGAGAAAGGTCTTATTTTTTCCATAATGCAGCAGGTATTTTATATTTGTGGACAATGATTATAAGCTAAAAATAGATTTGTCTTCTCTTTTACTCAGCGTGCATTTTGTAAGGATCTTACTCATGACACTGAAAAAACTTTGGAAACTAAAGAGATTTTGGAGTTGAGCAAGACCTCAGGGCCTCATTCAAAAGCTATACATTGTCAAATATAAAGGAAGATGAATGAAGGAATATGGATGCTCTTTGGATTTGGTCACATTCAGCTCTGAATCAATTCCTGCTTGAGAACCGTGGTAAAGGCTGAATTTGAGGAGTACAGCTGTGCCTGGAAGAAAGCTGACAGTACGAGTCAGGAAGAAATCTGCTCAATGCTGCATAACATCTCAAAGGTCTGTGGCTTTGGCAGTGTTCCTGTTCAAATATACTATAGTGAGATTGTCTTGTGTATGGTTTATTGTTTCTTTCAATTCACAATGTTGTTAACCTAGCCACAATACAATAAAAACAACAAACAAGCAATATGCTTTTTAAATCTGAATATAGTTGCATGTAACTTTATAATTTAAGCACCAAATCTACAAATTACACATTTTGCTGCCAAAATGAATCTTTCTCCTCTGACGGCATTACAAAATGAATCATACAACATATTATATATACTGCAAAACATACATTTAACATATGATACATTTGCAATCAACATATAATATATATACAACTTTTTATTATTATATGGTATATGATTCAGCATGGCCAAATTTAGTTTCGCTTGGCTTTTAAAAGCATGAAATAGATTTTTTTGTAATATACAACTAATGCTTGAATATGAGTTTATAGGTAGTAAAAAAGACGTTGAATTAAAAGTAGAATTACAATTAAAATGAATATAAAATATTTTGAAAGATTGAAAAAAAAAAAAAAAAGACTAAAGGTTTAAAGTTTGAAGGTTTATTTCTTGACAGATGGACAAAATTATAGAATGAGCAATAAATGGACAGAAAGATTATAACATTAGATAGATAGATAGATAGATGGATAGATGGATAGATAGACCTCCTCATTGGACACGAGCTATCATTCTGTGCATTAAAGCACACAGGCAGATTAATAACTCATGAAAGGAAGCTGGTAAGCAGAGTTCTGAAGGCGATAACCGCGACCATCTGGCGGATATATTTTATCAACCTGCGATTGAAACATTTTACAAGCTTTAAATTTGCGTTATGCTGATGCACGTCACACCTCATTTACAACAAGGGCATTCGAACGATGAATCAAACCCAGCACTCATTCAGCAGAGATCCTCCAGCCAGCGCCAGGTATAGGAAACAAGCACGGGCAGGTCAGTGTGATGGGTGTAGTGTCTTAAATGGCAAGGGAAAAACATGGCCCATTAATTTTCATATTACATATCAGCTTTACTGGAACTGCTTTTGTCCTTAGCGATAAAAGACTTGATATCAAAGTTATGGCTTCTGTGTCGTCCCACTTTCTCAAACACACACTCTCTCAAATTATTTTTTCATTTTCTGTCTCCCTCTCTCTCCCTACAGATTAAATGCCATTAACACACAGCCAATGGTTGGAAAGTTGTGAACGAGTCTTCGTGCACAGACCGGTATTTGCCCCAACCTGCCTGCCCATCCCCACCAGTTTGTCTGAGCACCATCAAGGGCTTATGTGTTTGTGCTGTATCCAAAACACTTTTTCCATTCACTCAAAAACACAACAAATGATCTTGACAATGCAAAAACACCAAAACAATTTTAACACAGTTGAGCTCAGAAAATCTATATAATTTTTTTTGCCAATCGGAAGGTTTCCTTATAAATGAATAAGTAGATGTTTAGAGAATCATAGCAAGGTGTTTTAAATTCAGACTTTCAAATCCAGCATTTGAGGTTGACTGCAGGTGTGTATCGAGGGAAAGGAAAGGTGAAGGAGAAGATGAGAAGATGAGAGTAGAAAGAGCCCTACAGAGGAGACGGGGTGACCTTGATTTTCTTGTAGGGGATCCTGTCCACATCCAGCTCATAAATTCACGGCTGGGGCCTCCAGATAGTTTTGATGATCAATAAAACATAATTGAATTTCTTCATAGATTTGACTAAATGTGTTATAAAACCCAACAGAAACAGTAAAGTCCAGGTTTAAATGCAAGTCAACGTCATCTATGCTAAATCAATCTTCCAAAGGTAGCGAACAATTCTCACTCTTGATATTTTTGATTATTAAAATTTGCTGAACCTGGATATTGATTTTCCTTCATGATACTCAATGCTGCTAAAAGCAATTTCACACACTGAAACAGATTATCTGAAAAAACTCTAGTGACGGCCCTATAAACAGCAAAAAAATGTGTTTTAGCCAATCATATATGCTCTGTGCCTGTCAATCACTTTGTGCATTAGGGATTTCTGGCATGTATTTGGAGATTTGGAGTGTGTAGCAGTAGCCCAAATGGTAGAACATAGAACTAGTAACTTCAAATTCATGGATTTGATTCCCAAGGAAAGAAATAACTGATAAAATGTATACTTTAAATGCAATGCAAGTCACTTTGGATATAAGCATCTGCCAAATGTGTTAAAATTGGAACAAAGTGACTGGAATTATTATTGATTTTTCACTAAGCCCAACCTTAAAAACATTACTGACTACCTTAAACAACCTATTGCCATCCACCATTTTATCAGAAAATCTTCCTTTTCAGATTTTTTTCTGACTTTTATCCTTCTCTGTACAGCACTTTTGGTTCCACTTGTAGTATTGAAAGTGCTAAATAAATAAATAAAGTTTGGGTTGAGTTGAGTTTTTTCTAATATATCTAGGATCAGTGAATAAATTTTACAGAAATTCCAAATCAAAAATCTGAAATTATTATAAATTGTTGTTGCTGGCTCACTGAAAATAATGGCTTAAGGTATGTAGAGAGGATGCAAGTGGCACTTTTCCATTCTGTTTACACTAATGTTATCAGTTGCAATCCCTGTTTGTAAAGTTGCAATGAGACTTTTCTCAGTTTACTGCAAGGCATTTTTCCCAGTTCTGATCTGCAATGTCTGCAGTTTTTAATCATGTTACTGCATAATTTATTAATGAAAAAGACAGATAAACTACTATTTCATGAAAAAAGATTGATAAACTGCTGTTTTACTTCATGAACATAGTGACCATAAGTCTAAATTCCCCATATATGCCCTGGCCGGGATTTCTAAATTGCTTAAAAAGCCCAGGTTTTGGCATTGTTTTCTGATTGTTTTTATACTTGCTGAAGGTATTGACTCAAAAGCAGTTTTACCAAAGTGATCAGGCACTGTACATAATTAACCAATCATGATATGTGAGAAGATAGGATCTACAGAGAGCGGTTATGTAAATACACATACAATTAAAGTATGAGGACTGTAGCGAGCATGTCAGGAAAACAAAACCAAAATCTAGTTTCAATTTTAGGCAATATTTAAATCCCAGCGAGGACAACGGATGACCAACCATGAAAGCAATTTCCTGAAAAACACACTATTCACATAAATCTCCAGTCCATTACTATGTACAGCTTGTCTGAATTAGCAACAATAACCAAGGTAGGCAGAGCTTAAAAATAAAATGGTCAATTAACTGTCTTGTAAAGAAAAATAATCTGGCAAAGAACTGTTGCATAATGATTGTTTTTCCTTTCACTACAATCTGCTGATCCCACATATTAGGCTGCAATGTTTTTACAAGAATGGTGCTGTGTTCAAAAACATATGAAATATCAGTCAACCCCCCTGACAGTGAGAAAGAGGAAAAGCAGCTCTGGAAATCACATCTGACAGAATTTGCTGACGGAACACAGTGATCAGAGACAGTAACGACGTCTGCGTGTGGCGGCATGCTTTGTGTTTGCTTGCATGCTTGAGCGTGGGTTGAGACGCGCCTTAATGAAACACCCCTGTGGGACAGACATCCTTCAGAAGTGGCAGCTGTCTGTGTTCATTAAAAAAAAAGTCAGTGGAGGCAAGAGGAAATTAGCCTGAGGTCAACATCCTCCCCACGCACACACGCTCATGGACCAATGACGCACTGTGATGGAGACTTAACGAGGCGGCTTAGCATGAGTTTGACCTTCACTCTTTGAACCTCTGGAGAAAAACTCTGATATGGGGCTTAGCAGCCAAACACCTCTGCTTGACGAACACCTGCCTTTGAACTCCACAGCAGCCCAGAGTCACCTTGGAGCATAGCCGCGGGAACGGGCAGGGGGGCTGATAAATGGGGGGTCACGTGACAAGAGTGATGTGAGACACTGATTCAAAAGTGCAATTTTTTTAAATAAAAGTTTTATTTATTTGTTTAATATAAGCGAGTTTGTCTTTTTTGTTGCTGTTTCGTTAAAATATATATAAAAATAAACAAATGAATGAACCACAATGCATTTGTTTTAAAAGAGGGAAAAGACCTTATACAACGCAAGTAGGCTATATCCGTCGTATTCATTTTGTTAATAAAGTTAGATGTTTAATGTAGGCCTATGCGAATTTGCCATTGTAATATTTTATGGCCGATATGTTTTAATAAATAGGCTAATAATGAACCACAAACTATGATTGTTTTAAAGAAAGGGCCATCCAAAGACTGTTTATTTATTTGTGAATGAATGAATGATGTATATTTGTGATACAATGCAGGTATATTTCCTTATTCATATTGTTAATAAAATTTCAAAGTTTAAGTGAATTTGTCATTGTACTGATTTATTGTATAGCCTTTTTAATTATTATTATTAATAATAATAATGAGCCAAACTAAGCATTAATTTGAAGTGGAAAATCCAAAAACCTTTTATTTATTTGTTACAAGCTGGTATATCTTATTCGTTCTGTTAATAAAAGTTGTATGTTTAATATAAGCTGCTTTGTCATTGTAGTAGTCTATTGCTGACGTTGTGTGTGGGATTATTTTTTTTTTCATTAAGAGTAAAGGTCATTGCAAATTTTCATCCAAAATGTTGCACATTGAAAAATAAATATGACCTCACATTCTGTCAATCACGTTTACACACTGCCTCCGAAATTTTGTCCGTCATAAAAAAATTTGGATCGGGTTCGATTTTTTGCATTAACCAACTGAACCAATATTACAGCGTTACCCAGGAATTTTGGACAGGACGTACCAATAGATTGTGCCATTTCATAGTCAATTGGCATTACATGTCACAGCAATGAACTACAATTTGCTACTTACTAGGGGAGGGACATTCTCATTCTAGGGAGCATTTGATTGGACAACAAACTGTGCAGTGCAGGACTAGTCATCAATATTTCTGGTCCATTTTCCTGGACTAGAAAACTTTACATTTTAAATACACATATTCCCTTTCCTAAAATGTATAATGTAACAAAAGTTTCCATTTAAAAGAAATGAAAAAAAAGATTTTGTGCAATTCTTTCTATCTGTTAAGGGTAATTTAGTCAACGTTTAGGAGTGTGCTAGCATATAAATGTCTTCAATGCTAATAAATATGGAATAAAAGCCACAGGGAGCAATGTGTGAAATTTACCTTGAACTGGCCCGCTCACGATTTGTGGGAAGTGGAACATGTCCGATTACAGTAAGCACACATGCAGATAGCAGCCTGACAGTCAATTAAATGAGTGAAATTCCCTTCCGCTTGCTCTCCTGGAGACATAATTGCTATCTAACAGCCTAGACCTTGGCACTCAGCTCTACCAGAGAGGGTTTAATGGTGTTATTCAAGAAGAGAGCGGACTTTCCTTCACACCTGGATTTTAAATTATCAAGAAGATGGCCATGCCGCTCAAAGACGAGGAAAAATTACTGCATTTGTGTTTGCTCAAGTATACTTACCTCAAGACAGAATGAACATCGTGAGATATATCGAATGTATATTTTAAGAGTAACTACTAGTTTTAAATGCTGAGAATGCGATGTTGTAAATGTACATAGCAGGCCTAATATCAGAGAAGACTCACAGTGAATGCCCAGCTAACAGGAACCATCTCAGAAACGTTCTGTCAAGTTAACTCAAAGTTATAAACAAGCATTATTCTGGAAAAATTTACAGAATATGTTCAAAGTTATCTGGTCATACTGATAACAAACAAAATGTATAGCCTGAATGAACTGTAAGTCACTTTGGATAAAAGCGTCTGCTAAATGCATAAATGTAAAATGGTCATTATGTTGTCAAAATGTATTCTTTATACATCTGTATACTTTTTTTCTGAAATGTTTTCGTTGGATGTTCATCTAATATTTTTAAATGTTATTACTTGTTTCAATATTTTCAGAGAACATTCCCATAATGTTCGCAAAATTAAATGGAATATTCCCTTAACATTTGCATAAGAAAAAAACCTCAATAACTACTTAACATTAACTACTCAAAAAACTAGATGTGTTGAACATTCAGAATTAACTAAACATGAACTAAACACACTCTTAAAAATAAAGGTGCTTCACGATGCCATAGAACAACCTTTTTGTCTAAATGGTCCCATAAAGAACCTTTAACATCTGAATAACCATTCTGTTTCATAAAAGGCTCTTTGCTGAAAGAAGGTTCTTCAGATTATAAAAAGGTAAAGAAGAGATGGTTCTTTAAAGAACCTTGTACTGAATGGTTCTTTGTGGAACCAAAAATGGTTCTTCTGTAGCATCACTTGAAGAACCTTTTGAAGCACTCTATTTTTAAGAGTGCATTATCAAAAAAAACATTTATGTTAGTTGGGTTAACTGGGAAGGATGTGTTCCAGTTTTGGCTGAGCTGGGCATACTTGGAGCATGAATTAAAAAAATATTAGAATATCAAATCATCAATTTTTTGCCACAGGGAGAGATTATTCCCCTTAGTCTGGCATTAAATGCATCAAAATCTAAATCGAATTCATCCCCTGTAGCATTCTACAGCATTCTAGAACACTCTAGACCGAGTTCTAGAGCTTGTATCTGGGCGATCGGGGTTGTTCCAGCTGGCAGAACGAGGGCTAATCACCCACTCCCCAGATGCCTGTCCCGCCCCCTCTGGAGGCGGCCTGCACTGCACCAGGAATTAACCACAGCCGGGGGCAGCTGGGCGTCTAGAGGACAAGCTTTCAAAGCTTCTAACCATCAAAGAGGGAGCTAATTCATTCAAAACCAGTGTGAAGAAGAGAGAGAGAGGAATTGAGTTTGCATGGCAGGTTCAATTTGACTGCCATTTTCAAAAGCTGAATCCTAATGACTGGAAGTGGGACTTGTTTAAGTAACGTGGACACTTAGCTACAGGAAAAAGTGGTATGTCGTATTAGCAATCACCCTTAAAACAAATTTTTGAAACATTTCTAACAAAATACTGTAGTTACGGATGTTTTTTATCTGCTACCTTAAAATCATAATAAATTCAAATGGAATCTTCTTTAAACCTGGAATACCGTACATGACTTTTGTCACTTTTCTGGAAAATGCCAGTTGCTGAAAGTTTCCGGAGTTGACACTAGTTGCTGAAAGTCGGAGCCAGTCTGCAGATTTTGGACAGTTGAAGATTACAGTTTGCAGAGAAAATTTCACAGTGTAAAACGGCCACTCCGATAATTTATTTTAGCTACAGACTATGATTCCATCCAGTCACAGGATATTTTGAGCTTATTTTAAAATGCATGTTTATCTGTTATGTTTTCTGTATTCAGAATGACCTGAAAGTCTGGCATGTGTGATCTTCAATCATTTACTGAATGATGCCAGTGTTTAAAAAATCTGCTTCGATTTTAAAAATGGTATAGTGCTTTCCAGCCTTTGAACTGTTAAAGTAGCCTTTAGAATTATTCTTTCACGTTTACCTTTTTAATGACGGTGGCTAATACCAGTTTACCATATCTTAATAGTAGCAGCAAGTGCAGTACTTATCATATATAGGACATATTTAGCTCTCAAAATGCAATAAATAAATAACAAAATATCATTATTATTATTGTTGTAATTTTAAATAACTTATTTTATCACATGCTGGCCTGGGATACTCACATGAAATAGATGAAGCTGGGAATGGAATTCCAATTTTACACAAAACAACAAGCCTTCCACATTTCAAGCTCCACATGGTCTCACAATATTACATGATTGTCTTTATCCTCCTTAAAATCAAATAGCCAATTCCTGTTTTTAATTCACATTACTGTAACATTTGTGACCCTCTCTGTAAAAACCAGGCTAAAGTCTAAAATTCTAATTCTGAAATAAATAACGAGCATCAAAGTTTGATTACAAGCATTAATTTCATTATGATTTCAATCTTTGACATGGCCTTACTCAATCAATATTAAAGATACCAAGAATATATTTTCACAGAATGGTCTTTACAATATGTAGGATGATTTTATGCAGAAAATATTAAATAAAAAATGACTTTAGCTGGGTTTTCACAGAGAAGGTCACATGTCTTACCTTTCGGCAGACTAATTAAATATTCAAAATTAAAAAAGAGATTACAGTTGTACTTAATTCGGGTACTGGAAAGGTGAGGTCAAGTTGAGCACAGTGCATTATGGGATACAATGTCCCATGCAGTGTGCTGTGTCATACACTACACATTGCAAATGCATCTGGTATTCTATGTGCAAAACATTTTACATATAATACACAAATAGTGCAGAAATAGTAAGAGAAGTATGTTAGCATGCTACTCTGAACAAAGCCAGAATTCCTTCTTGTGCAACGGGCACTGTTGTTTAAATTATGAAAATGAAAGTTGCAGAATGCACGAGGCTGCATACAAAAACATTATTTTCATGGAGTGTGTGCTAACTGATTGAGCTTCACAGCCTCATCAAATCCATGCCTGTTATAGTCAGAGGGGCGAGCGCAGGAAATACGGCTCTCCATTCAATCTGTCTTTCTCTCTCCCTCCCCCTCCGAAAGACTGCCATGCCACAGCCTCATGACATCCCTCAAACCTGCTTGAAAGGGGCTGCCCTGACAGGTTGCTGTGGAGAGGCCTGTCACAGCAAGGCTGGCTCTCAAAAACTCCAGATCATCGTCTCCCATGGGGAAAATCTTTCTCTCACTAACACACACACCTGTCAGGATCTCTTAACTGGTGTCTGGCTAACCTTGGGCAGCTGAAAAGGCTGAACAGCATTTATTTCTCTCTCTCTTTCTCTAGTAAGCCCTCTCTCATCCCTCCCTGCGGACCATCAATAATGCAGTGTGAATCCCTCCCTTATATGATTTATCAGGAGCAGGAGGGGGTGAGGCTGCCCTTTCTGTATGTGAACATCTGCAGACATCAATATCCGACACAGGGGCCCAGGTCAGACCCCAGCCGTGCTCCTGTGCCACGTCCCACTGAGCATGCAGGGAATACCTCAACGTACAGCCACATGCATTTCAAGCATCCATTAGTCTGAGAGAGCGGGAGAGGAAATATATGAAGAGAAGGCAGACAGTCGTGGGCCTAATCATCAATGTGAAATCTCTATAGAAATGAACTTGTCACTGGGGTATTACTAATTCAAAAGTCTGGTGTGAGATCACATTAAATTAACAAGGGAGTAATGTCAACAGCATTTAATATAAAAAGTAAAATATTTAAAAAGAGAAGAAAATACCTCAGTATTTCAATACTGTGCAAAAAAAGACTTCTTGATGAGTTTTTAATTAGGCTTGTGATCATCAGATAATAACTTGGTTATATTTAAAAAGTGAGAATTAAATGCAAGTGTAGGCAAAATAGTATTGTATTTAAAGATACACTCTCTGAAAAGATTGTTTGAAGGAAACATTTTAAATGACACAAATTACTAAAATATTTAAGTGTACAATGATTTATCATCATCATTTCATGAACTGCAAAATAATATTGTCTTAATCATCACTTTTGATGTTTTCCAGTAAAATACCTAAGCATTCATAAAACCAAATAAATTAAGTAGAGAAATGCACAAGATAAACACAGACAAATTACAGCATTTTTTTATTGTTAAATAAATATCTAGATTTCGGTTTAAAACTAAAAGATTATTTGCAAATAACTTGCCAACTTATTTAATTCCGGATATATGAATAGTACACCCCAAAATGGAAACTCTGTCATCATGTATTGTTTTATTGATTTCATTCTAAACCTGTCTGGCCTTCTTCTGTAGACCCCAAAAGAAGATATTGGTGGGGTTTTGTTTACACGAGTCGATAAAGTCCATGGGGTCCAATATTTTTAAGACCCCCAACATTCTTCAAAATATATTATTTTGTGTTCAGCAGAAAAAAGGACAACATACTGGTTTGGAACAGCATACATTTTTATGCCTTTTTATTAATTATATGACTAAGTATGTTCACACATTTTTTTTATAAATATATAAAAAATATATAATTAATTTTACAGCATGCTATGATTTTCTCCACATCAGTTCCTGTTCTCTCTACCCTAATAATAATTAAATTAAGTGTTTTGGGACTGACTCCCTCAAATGTTGGCTAAATGAATTAATTATATCAATAGTACCACAAATTTACAAAAGCACATTTTGACACGCCTTAGATGCAAAATCCATAATGGACCCCACTGTGATAGACTGAATCACAGCCAGCTAACAAATTCAATACTGTGAAGAGATCCTCATCGTGACCTTCTCATTGACGGAGTTCCTTTAAGATTAGCTTATCAAGGCATCAGTGTCTGGGGGTCGTTAAGATCGTCCCGCACCATTGACTCTGACAGCAGCTAAATGCTACAGTGAGTATTTATGGGACACCCCCACGGTCTGCTGCAACCAGCCAATCAGAAACGACCACTGCATTTATTGCACCACTGAGGTCAGTGAAGGCAAGAAGAACTTCTATAACTATAATACAAAGCATTGCAATGACATTGAAACTTCAGATTAAGCCAAGCAGCGACTGATACTCGAAGCACAGGTCAGATATGTCCCATTGTCACCGAGTTCTCCTTTATTCTGAATCACAGAGAGTGAACAAGAGAATCTAAGCATCTGCCCCAAATGAACAATTTAAAGGGAAAAAGAACCAGATACAGTAGAAAGATAGATAAATAAATAAATCTCAAAGTCAAACACGTTTCACAGGATTAATGTGTAGACTGGGTTGGCATGTCCTCCGGGTGCCAGACTCAAAAGCTTGCTTGCTTTACTTCAAAGTAAGACATTTGAATTTCTAATCTCGACTCTATCGGCAGGCCTGAGGCTCAGCGACTGGCAAGAAACTGCGTATACAGGAAAACTAGGACAGTATCCGGGCAGCATGAGATGGATTCACACCTAAAGAAGACCAATTAATAATTTCTATCATGACTTCAGGAGCCAATGGAGAAACTGCGCAAGGATAATTGAGCGTTTGTGACTCAGCCGGAAAGTTTGTAATACTGAAAGCATTTTGCTATAAGGCCACATAGATTTCTCAGACGATTCAGTCACATCTGCAGAAAGATAAAGCGATATGTTGGGAAACAGTTAGAGATGGATCTGTTCAAATGAGCAGGTGCAATGCAAAAAAGCTCAGTTGCACTGCAGGACGTCCTGCAATAGGAGATACACCTGTTCAGGTGACATTTAGCTCAGGAAATGTCAAACATAACTGTGTGCGCTTCTTAATTTCATGCATTATGCATCGCTTTAAAATGTGTGATTTGTGAGTAACCAATGTGGGGAGTTTCTAAATTTTCATAAAACTTCACATTTATTTCTCTTTCAATGCATCACTGAAGCAAAAAAAAAAGTGTAAATTAGGCACTTTCATTCATTCACTTTCATCGGCATTCATTACCGTTTCAAAGTTTAGGATCGTATTAAACAATGTATACTTTTATTCAGCAAGGATACATTAAATCAAAAACATGTATGTTATGTTATAATGTTAAAAGATTTATATTCCAAATAAACACTGTTGTTTTGAACTTTCCATTTATCAAAGAATCCTTTGCACACCAAATCAGCATATTAAAATGATTCCTGAAGGATCGTGTCACTGAAGACTGGAGTAATGGCTTTTGAAAATTCAGCTTTGCCATCACATGAATCAATTACATTTGAAAATATTTTACTATAGAAAAAAGCAATAACATTTTACAATATTACTGTCTTTATTATATTTTTACATATAGAATAAGTATAATCTACTATACTATAAATGCAGTCTATAGCATTAGAATCTAAATAAAATCTATCATCCCCAGAACTTTTCATGGTAAAGAAAGAATGAAAAAGTAAACAATGAGTAAAAGTGAAAGTAAACAATATGAAAAAGTTAAATTCTATCCATCTATCTCAGTCAACAGAACTCTTGCAGGCTTTTGATTGACAGCAGAGGACATTGTCACTCATGTGAGGCTGTACACCTGTGGAGCTCCAACTCTTAAATCAATTCCTTCCTGTTCCCCAAAGAGCAAGACACTTCACCCCTGAATATACCAGTCCCTGCCTGCTATCAGTCAATAGAGCTGGATCTGTCAATACTACAGGAAGAAACTTCAGCTCAGTGACATTTTGGAGTTGGTAGGAGTGAAACCATCCATGTTGGTGAGGAAAAATATGCTGAATTTACCGACTTGATTTTAACAAGCAACAATCTCAATCGTCCTAATCATACCCTATGCTGTGAAAAACTATTTCCATTTTATTGATTTTTAAAAGATGATTCTCATTCATACTTTTTAGCTTTCTTTAGTCATGTACTTAAAGAAAGTTGCTATTAGCCTTCATGTACACATTACGCTATATAAAAGGTCTGTAGCGGTACTTGAGAGCCATCTACTGGTCAAATAATGCAATGACAATAAACAGCTGCAAACTCGCACGAAACAATCCACTCATTTATTCAAACAACGACTATCACAATTGAGCACTCGTTTAATTGTATGTCATGTGAATGATCACCATTATTTAGCATTTTTATGAAAGGACAGAGAATGCACTTTGCTGAAAGAAAAAGACTGGTTTAAATGGATCGGATCTAATCAAATGTGCCCATAATTCTTCTAAAACTGTCCAACAGACCAGCAAGCGAGACTAAGTTTTATTTACTTTTTTTGCATAATACGCTCAGGAAGTTGGTCATTCATTTGTATTCAACATGGCAGAGAGTAAGGTAAAGTATGGGAAAAGAATAACATGTGATGTAATCAGAAGCTTTACTCAAGTGTTGCTTTAATGCAAAAAAAGAAAGAAAGTATTTTCACTATACAATTGTTGCATCAAATCATTTTCTCAAGTTCAGATTTCCATCTTTCACTTTCCCCCTGGATCTGGAACTCGGCTTCGCTGACAGCACGATTTAGAGCTGTTGAGCGTCTTTGAACAGTTCAAAGTGATTTATAATAGAAACACACTGCTGACAAGTCTCACACAGGGTGTGCGAGCAACAAAACCAACGTCTTCTCACGTTTCTTTTAATGTCAAAACATTTATATGCATATCCTGTTCTTGATTTTTAAATACTGAAGTTAATACAAAACTTTTTAATGGTTTTATTTTTATTTAAACATTCCGAAGAAACATGCCTTAAATGAATCTGAAAACTGTTAAATCACCTATTTAATAATTACCCATTATATTTATACAGAGATTACAAGCTAGTAACCTTATTACCTTAACTGTTGGTAGAATATTAAGAAAACTTGCTAAGTAACACTTAGCAATAAGCCCCCAATGTTGTTAACATTATTGCAATAGCTAGCTAGCATGGACAAATAATGAATACAACTTTTACAGCATTTATTGACTAAGGTTATTTTTTTTTATATACACACTAATCCAAGTTTACTAAATGAACAATTACTATATTTATAAATAAACATTAGGCTAAATACAAAATACTGTAAAAACGCCATCAATTAGTTCATGATACCTGATACATACATTAAGTTAACCAACTGAACCTTATTGTGAAGTGTTAGTAGTTTATAATTTCTCAGTTCAGTATTGAGCAGTACACAGTGGCGGGATTGTATGTTGAGTGTGCAGTGCTGAGACTGATGGGGATGAAGTTTAATCATCTTTATAACAACCTCAGTTATATGAAGAGTAAACTGGTGCACTCACAACTGCAGAGTGAGTACATAAAGATAAGTAACAAAAACCCAAGATATCAACACAGTCACTAGTTTTTACTCTGAATGAAGTTTGTAAATACTTCCTGATTCAGGGAAGGCACAAAACATTTCCAGCCTGAGTGATTAGTTGCCCCACTGTATGTCCATTGAAAAGAAATATCATTAATTTCTTCACATAGCATCAACAAAATAAGAGAAGATTGTGACATCACTTCCTGTCAGCCTAGTAGCTTTCACTGTTTCATAAGTCTTAGGAGAAGTGTATCCCAGCGGAGTTGAATGCATGAAGAAGCCTACCATAAAATACGGATGCAGAAAAGATACTTAACGAACACCCCTCAAAAAAACAAAACAATAAAAAGTATTTTTATGAAGCAAAGTGCATCATACTTACACCATGAAATCATCAATATCCATGGAACGTGCCCTCTTGCCGCTAAACTTCGACTCTTGAAGGATGCTATCAATTTTCTTAGCAATGTTGAAATCCTGTTGTACTTCCTGCAAGACAATTTAGAAATGTATTTTAACGCAAGGGTTTCTGCAGGCTTTAAGTTTTAAATTTAAAGACTTTTTAAACCAATTAAAGAAAATGTAAGGGATTAATGAAAGGGAACACAGATTTATGGCTGTATTTGCACTTTACAACAAGACAAAAATACTAAGGAAGACCATTTTTTGCAACGTCTGCGACTTCTAATGCCATGACAATGAATTTAGGACTTTCTGCATTCATTTGTGGAAGGGTGAATTAAGAGTCCTTAAGACTCACAAAAGCTATGAATATAATGGTGTCTCAAATCAAGTATATTTAAAGCATCAAATAAAAGTTAAAGCGACTCACTATGTTGTGCACGGAGCAATGGATTCTGTAGTTCTTCTCCAATAACTGTTCAACCGCAGAAGACCTGCAGTAAAACAAAGGTCAGTTCTATATCATGACTGGCCAGCTTCTTAAATTCATTACTATTGATCGCTCCACAAAACACCATTTAGGGATGTCTTACTTGAAGGCAGCACTGAGTGTTTTGTTCTTTCGGACAAATGCAATTCTGACAAGACCATCCCATTCCTATAAATGTGGAAAAACAAGATTATATTTCAATTACTGCAAAGTCAGTATGCACACTTCAATTAAGGACGATTACCTGGAAGTTGATAGGCGGTGGAGGATTTTTGGGCTCTATCCTCACCACACTGGACTCTACTTTTGGAGGTGGTCTGAAATTGTTCTTTCCCACCTTCATAAGCATAACATTTTAGTGTATGATTTCACATATGAATTATAATGAGAATGCATTAAATGAATCTGAACAGGCACAAACCTTCATGAGGTGGTCAACGCGGGCTAGGAGCTGTGTGTTGATGGACAGCCTGCAGTACAGCTTGTCTCCTGGTTTAGCCACCAACCGCATGGCAAATTCCCTCTGGAACATCAGCACAGCACACCTACGGACAAAATAAATACAAAACTCAACTCAAACTGATCTACCTTTCCATTATTATTTTCCATTGAAATGCTTTGGTTTTAACTGGTTTTATAAAGTCGTAAACAGTATAATGGGGAGAAAATGAGCCACCCATACAAATGTGAATGGAAGAAATCATAATGCTAAATATGATGGCAGTAACTTTCAGTTTAAAGAGTGAAACAGTAGTTTGTTTACTCTATTCTACATTCACGTTTATAAAACCAGCCTGACAAGAGTTTCTCCAATTTCATTACCTAAAAAACGGCCTGTGAAGTAACAGCTTGAACACGAAAGGCGATGATATCTAGAAAAAAAATCTCAGTGTGAATACCAGTGATTTGCTCAAACTCTACAATGAGGTTTCATTAGTTAACTACATTAACATGACAAATAACATAACATTTACAAATACGGCACATTATTAAAATCAAATCTGTTCATATTATCTATTAGACCTGAACTAATAGGAACAAAAAAATTAACAGTTGTTTCAATAACTAGTGCTAAAAAAATCAATACTGAAACAAATGTGTTGCTGAATGGGAGTTAATGCATCTACTAACAAGAACTAATAGGACAGCATTGTGAAGACAGATCTACAGCAGACAAGGAGAAACATCTCTGCACCCATACCTGATATGGCAAGTTAGCCACGCAGATGTCAAAAAAGGGGAGCTCTGTCTTGAGGACATCTCCTATGAGGATCTGAAGCTTGTTTTGCATTGGACTGCATTGAAAACAGATTTTTCAATCACACTGATTTTTAAATTCAATCTTGCCAACAGTAGAAATGAATGTGTATGAAAAACACTCACGTGCACTGGACTCTTTTTTGAAGTTCAGCAACAAGCCTGGTGTCCAACTCACATGCAACCACCTTTTAATTATAGTAAATAAAGACATGGTTTTGCTTTGAGGGAAAACAATAATAAATATAAATCCATGAATCGCTACTTATATTCCAGCAATAAACATTTAATGTAACTTATTTACTTTCTTAGCTTTCTCCAGAAGTTTGACGGTCATGTTACCAGTTCCAGGACCAACTTCCAGAACCACATCCTGTTGGTCGTAATGCTGCCTGCAAAGACATTTTTGTGTGAAATCAGCACACTGATTATGATTATGTTCCAGTGTAGTGACACATACAGAAAGCTGTCACTTTCTTTTAAAGAGAAATGGCATGAAATAAAAAGATGAAAACTGACCGAAAAAGTCAAAATCCACACTACCTACCTTCTCTATGATGCCGTTGACAACCAATGGATTTTTTAAAATATGCTGACCAATACCAGTATTGAACATAATTCCTGAAACGGATCAATAAACATTGAATGTTTAAATGTCATAAATAATGTCACAATACAAATACAAACATTCTTTATGGTCCGAAAAACAGGCTTCATTTTCTTAGTAATATAGCATACAAAGTACACAAGATGAACGTAAGCTACCTTGACTCTTCACCTCCTGGTGTTGTCGAGATTTCTTCTCAGCTTTAACCTTCGGCATTTTGATAAGTAACGTTTAAAATACAAATGTGCGTATACGTTTACTGTATCATAGACACGTGCAGCAACTGCTGGCTTTAGTTCCTTTGGTTTCTCTCAGCTGATCGGATGGAAATCAGTCGACAGCCTCAAGCTCCCTCTGGCGTCGTGGAGGACGCAGGGCGGAACCGGAAGTCACAGCATGTTTTGCGGGTTCTTTTTCGCGGCAATCCGAACGTGATGCAAAGACTGTTGAGGAATATGACAGCTGATTTTTTTATGTTTATATAGAAGGTAATCTTTCGCATTACTATATAATCTGTGTTAAATATACGTTTTATTTCGCGCTTTATGTTCCGCGGAATAAAATTGTATTTAGAAATACTATTTAGAAGTTATTGTGTTTAGCGCTAGTTCAGTGTTTTATTTAGCTGGACTCTAATATTTCTCTCTGATACAGCTGCGATCTGTTATCTGGAACATGTAAGTTATGCATCTTCTGGCTTCTGTTCTTAAGTTACAGATTCTTCATATTTGAACATCAGAGGACACAATAACAATGGCATCAGTCACTGCAGAGGAAATCAAATCTGAACTGGAAACTTTCAATATCGCCTACAACGATGACACTGTGGACAAAAGTTAGTTTCTTATTTGTTGTTTTAATTTTTTACATATATATATATATATATATATATATATATATATATATATATATATATATATATATAAAACATTACACTTACAATGGTCATGATGCTGTAATATTTGTCTCTTGTAGTGTTGGAGCAGTGTTTGTGCCACAGGCTGAAGGGGGAAGAGATTGTAATTGAGTGGTTTGCTTTCATCTCCAGTAGAGACCAGCTGCCTCTCACTCTTGATAATCTGGACCAGTTTGAACATGAAGTTAGTATAAGTGTGCAAAACATGATAACTGCAACACAGATATGCTAAGATCTCCAGAGATGCCTTAATGAAAAGAAACCTTATGTTTCCCTGCTTTGTTTGTGTACTGTTTTTGTACTCCTTACAGATACTGAACAAGAGGAAAAAGCCTAAAGGCTCTTCAAAGGGAAGCCAGTTTAACAAGACAAGAGACATAAACTCTATCCAGGAACTGTATCCTTGTCGCTCAAACCATCACTGGGTTGAATTTGATGCAATTTGGGGCTATAAATGCTCAAAGTGATTTTCTTAACAGTCACACAGAATCCGAGCTGAAGAGGAAGAGGAGAGCTTGTTAGATTCCTATTCAACACCTGCAAAAGTAAGAAAAATTGGAGACCGATTAATATGGGACACTTGATGAAATGTACGGTAGATGGACAGATAGAAAATCTTGTATAGCTCGGCTCTTTAAAGTAAACCCAACTGTTTATTTGATATGCTGTCGTTTTCAGTATTTTGAGATTATCTTTCTTGGAAACTGGATTGGTAAGAAAGCACAAATGTAAATATTTCTATCTCTATATGACTGCAGGGCTCTCAGAAGCGAGCGCTGACCACCCCAGAGCATCCTCAGTCCAAGAGAAGTGTGGCCCGACTCACCAGTCCCAGTCTATTGCTGTCACCTGCCAGCTTCTCACCAAGGTAATAAACATCAAACATTTATTCAGAATACATGAGGTATTTATGAGGAAACCGTACCATTAAAAAAATCACCAATGCAACCATAACCTGAGCTACCAATAATTACCTTAAACACAGTGTGAAATATAATAAGCAGTGTAACCGGAATCTGAAGTCTTTCAACTTCCAGATAATGTTATCAATTTGATCTATAAATATAAAGTTGTGTTATGTGTTTGTGTAGTGCAACCCCTTCTCAAAAATATGGCATGCGTGGTGGGCGAGGAGAGGTGGTTTCGTCATATGGAGCGGTGCAGGGTCCTCGCTGGACGGGCAAAGGACAGAGCGCTGTGAGGGTCGAGGTGCTAGAAGGAGGAGATAATTCACTCATCTGCAGCTACAAATACATGTCCCAGAGACTGAGAGACGTGCGGGACGGTGAGGCCATGTTCTTTTCCAAATGTGCATTGTCATGTTGGATGTGGATTCTTCCACAATCACTGTAACAGTTCTGCCTGCATGGCGGGATGTAGATTTGTGTTTGTGTTGCATGAAACATCCATATTGTCTTTTTTCATATTTATATTTGTTCTCTATGTTGTCTATAGTTTTGACCGAAAAGATTGAAGAACTCGGAGAGGAATTGCGAAGTCATTTTAACATAGAGGAATTCTCTCCAGTTTCATTACCTGTTCAGGTACAAGCACAGACACTATCGTGGACAGAAGTTAATTCTGCAGTCTGTGATTATGCATTTTGACTAGATGTTATCAAAAAAATGTCTCTCTCTCTTGTAGGATAGCATCACAGTGCTGGGGCAAGTGTGTTGTGACAGTAACGGCAAGCTCAATGCCCAATCTGTGCTGCTGGAGGCGGGACAGGAGCAGGGGGGCAGACAGGTGCCTGTGGATCTGTCTGAGCTCAAAGAGTTCTCACTTTTTCCTGGACAGGTGAGATACACACTACTTTTTGATGCATAATCTTTCTTTTGTTTTATTTTTGTATTTATCTTATTGCTAAATAATGTTTTATATTACATATAATTTTCAGGAACCATAATCATTAGTAATTCACTTAAAATTCTGATTATTTTTCATTTGAGAATCAATTGTTTCAGGGGATGTATTTTCCCCCCATCTTTAATTATTCAATGTGTTTGACATATTTTATGATCTATATGAGCAACATTCCATTATTCTCTTCTGTAGGTGGTTGTGATGGAAGGTATGAATCCCTCTGGGGAGAAGTTTGTTGCTACCAAACTACATGAGGTATCTCTCTCAATTGGTACTTTTTAAATTAAACCTGTTTGGGTTAAGTTAGAATTTGTTAAATTGTGAGTTATGATATTTATTCTGTGATTTGTTTCCCCACCAGGGTATTCCCCTGCCTTTTTACTGTCCTTCTGATGTGAAACAAGAAATGGATGAGGGTAAGATTAGTCAAATGTATTAAGAACTTCCCTGTTGAGAGCAATGCTCATATTAAACCCTTCATAACCCAATTTGTCAGTGTCTGAGCCTGTGATGGTCATGATGGCTTGTGGACCGTACACCCCCTCTGAAAGTCTGACCTATGATCCTCTGATTGACCTCATTACTATCATCAATAAAGATCGTCCTAATGTGTGCATCCTGGTAAGTATATTTATCTCTCTATCTTAAAGGAACACTCCACTTTATTTTTTTTGAATATGCTCATTTTACAACTCCCCTAGAGTAAAACAGTTGAGTTTTACCGTTTTTGAAACCATTCAGCCGATCTCTGGGTCTGGCGGTAGCACTTTAAGCGTAGCTTAGCATAGATCATTGAATCGGATTAGACCATTAGCATCTCGCTCAAAAATGCCCAAAGAGTTTCAATATTTTCCTATTTAAAGTATAGCTATAACTAGTTATATCATATAAATAGGAGTGTTCTTTTAAGAGTGTGACTGCTTTTAGGGACATTTTAATACAATTAATTTAAATCATACATTTTTGACTAGTAATTTAACTATTTATTTGTCTTATAGTTCGGGCCTTTTGTTGATTCCAAACATGAGCAGATTGAGGTAAACCAGGTTTTGTGTGTTTTTGAAAGTTCCTGTAAGTAACATTTTTCATCATGGCCACAAATCTAATCACTTGATGTTCAACCATTTCAACAGAAAAACCAGGTAACAGAAACATTTAAAAACATCTTCAAGAGATGTGTGGACAGCATAGTAGAAGGAACCAAAGGGTGTGTATATACATTTTCCTTTGCGTCTTTAGGAAGTGCTCACAATGTACAACTGAGTTTTCATTGCATGCATTCTTTTATTATAGGTCGGGATGCAGGTTAGTGTTTGTGCCATCTCAGAGGGATGTCCATCATCATTACATTTATCCTCAACCACCCTTCAACCTGACCAACCTCAGCAAAGATGATTCAGCGGTGAGATGATCAGCTAAATGCTTTGAATGTAATTGGCCGTCCTATTTATTAAGTGCTGGACTGGTGATTAATATTTTATCTTTGTGTGATTCAGGGCAAGCTTAATTAGAAATACATGGTTTATTTAATATGTCTTAATGCTCAAACTGAATAATTAAATTCCGTTTCTGTCTACTTGTTGTTCAATACACATTTTCCACCCCTAGCGAGTGACCTTAGCTTCTGACCCCTGCACGCTCCTCATTGGTAATGTGACATTTGGCCTGACCTCTACAGACATTCTGTTTCATATGGGAGCTGAAGAGATCAGCAGGTAATACTACTGGACCAGCTAGTAATTATTTCATGAAAACAACCTAGAACTGACATGTGAATTTGCATTATTTCGTTAATCCTCAGTGGAATGAGTGAGCAAAAGCTCTGATTTACGGTATAATTATGTTTTTTGCAGTGGCACGGGCACAGAACGTTTCTCGCGGATCATGAAACACATGTTGACCCAGAGAAGGTTTGTAGATCATATTCATTTCTCATCTTTAAAATGAAATTACCTCATGTTTGATTAGTAGTAAAATGTTTTTTGGCTGTGCTCTTCTCTATTCCTGAGATTTAATTTAATTGTCCTTTTAGCTACTATCCTCTCTATCCTCCTGCGGAGGAAGCCAACATGGATTATGACAAGTTTCAGCAATTCGGCCAAATGAACCTCACGCCTGATATTCTTATCGTCCCTTCTGAACTTCGGTATTTCATCAAGGTAAATAAACCTTTTTTTAGATGCACGTTGATACCGTGTCAAATAAAAGGTTATTTCAATTCTGACTGGAAAACTAATTTAGCATTTTTTCTCAGGATGTGATTGGCTGTGTGTGTGTTAATCCTGGTCGTCTCACTAAAGGACAGGTGGGCGGGACTTACGGAAGGTTACTCATTCAGTCAAACCCTGTGCTGGGTGAGGGGAAGAGAATGAGCCCATGTATAGCAGGACAGGTGGTGAAAATATGATACAAGTTATCTTTCCTGATGCTAGAACTTTATTAAGTCACCTCTGTATTTCTTTTATATCTGTATTAAAAAATCCACTTAAAGTGACTGGAAAATAAAATACGTTGTAAAAGGCTGTTTTGTCTAGTTACCATGACATCAAAACTTTTCTTGCACATTATTGGTGTTATTGTAAATGACTCATCAGTGCATGTTATTCCGAAAACAATGTCTTTGTATTCCTCTTTTCTGTATCATTGACGTTACTTAGACAACAGGCTAATGGATAATGTTCATCAAAAGTCATTTAGGCATTCGGGTCTGGCTTGATTCTGAGTGGAACTGGCCCTTTTAATTGTTGAATAACCTGTTTGTCTCAAATACATGGCATTACAGAAGCAAAACTGGTAATGAATGTGGTTGTATATAAACCTTTATTAAAGGAACTTTATTTAAAAAAGTAAATTCATTGGTAAATGCAGTTAATTGATCTCACATTCAAAATAATAATACAACATTCTCAAATGAGCTGTAATAAAAAGCTTAAATCTACATTACACTGAACATGGTAACAGTGAGCACATTTACAGGTAAAGTATATACATTAATTGGAGAACTGTGTTCAAGCAGGTCTTTAGTTGGGAATGTTTTCTAGTCCCATTGCAATGTCCCTTAATTTAGGATCATCCCTCCAGTTGACTTTACTGGCCAGTATGATTCCCTGAAAGTTAGATTTTTGACAAATGGGTTCAAAATGCAGTGTTTCTAAACAGACAGCAAGGTAAATTAAATTAGAATAAGTATACAAGCCACATACCCGCAACACATTTTGTAAAATGGTGGTGACCTTCTGGTATTTCTGTAGGACCGTTTCTGCTCTTTCCTTTGCTCTCTGCTGAACTTCTCCTTGGTTCTCCTTCACCTGTTTCAACTCATTTATCTCCAGCATTTTCTTCTTAATTTGTCCTTTTAGGTCTAGGAAAACATGAATTAGATTATTTTCTATAAAACTGCAAACTCACAGCAGAAAATGCTTCATTAAAATAGTAAGTACCAAGTCTTTCCTTTTGGATATCTGTGATCTGGTCCTGAAGCTCTCTTGTTTCCTGGAAAAATATCAGCAATTAAGTATTATATGGTCATAAACTTGTTTAGAAATTGAATTATTCATTAAATAAAAAAATTCTTTCTAAAACACAGCAGAGCAGGGAATGTCCCACCTTTAATATTTTCATGGTCTTTTCACAGAGCTCAGTGTTCTGACAGGTCAGTTCTTTCAGTGCTCTGTGTGATGATTACAGTTGGGACAACTGAAAATCAGACTACATAGATCAGACTTATTTAAATTAGAATATTCACTCACTCAGCATCTGCATCATTCTGAATCATCTTTTCAGTGATGACGTTCCAAATCTGCATTCTACACAAAAACAAAGAATCACTTTGGTCGCTGGACATTGGATTGAAAAAATTAAATAAAAAATAATGCTTGATACCACAGCATCTTTACCTGTTCAATACCAGCGTTTTGTTGAAATATGTGACTCTTGCCTGCTCTATTTCACTTTCATACTTGGATCTACACATTTTTTAAATTATGAATGTCAGGTTATTTTATAACATACAATATATGTACAAATATGCATATTGATAAATTCAAACACACTTACAGGTCTGCATAAGCTTCACATGACTCTTTATGTTTTCCTTAGAAAGAAACACTACAATTAGCATTAGGTTCATTATTAGTAGTCAATATTTAGATAAGTGTTGTTTATTCACATATCAATTTAAGCTTACCCATGCTGACTTTAACATTCATTTCAAAACACTGATTTTCCATTATTTCTTTCATTCTTGAGGAGAGAAAACAATACAAGAAACAGACTGAGTATAGTTATACTTATCTATTACATATTGTGTATAATATATAGTGCTCTACGTATTAGTGCAAGAAGATAAAGATCAAACAAATATAATAAAGAAACAATGGAAAATCACTTTAATAATCGTGTGGGTGTCACCGCATCAGAAGCTGATGCTGTATCAGGCACACTGAAGTTCATTTCAGCTGAATCAATATCTGAAGAGAGTTCGTCGTGATTACTGAGACTCATCTTTGTATATCTGTGCAGAAATAAAAACACCACATATCCTATTCAAATTCATGTTGAAGGTATTACAGACCCTATATAAAGCGTATATAGATTTTATTTTAAATGTATGATACAAAATAGATAAGTGATAACAACAGAGGGTTAAAGCATCAATACAGGCTGTCAATGAGCTTTGAATATGACTAACGTTAGTGTTCTCGCACCGTATAACCAATGAATTAATTTGACTTCCAATACAATAACCGTATAAGGATTTAAAAAACTACACAAACCAAGTAAACGTATTTAAACAACTTCCCGTTTCACTTACCGGCGCTTCTCGTTCTTTCTGTTGCTGCTTTTGTTTACTATTATTATTTTTTATTGCAAGCATCCAAACCGCGCGACTGCGAAACAGTCTGAAACTGCCGCCAGGAAGTCTTAGTGTCACGTGACTGTCATGTGACCATGTGATCCATGGAACCCCGCCCACTTGCATCAATCTAAGCTTGAGCAGAAATAAAGGGCTGGCCGTCATAGGCCACTATCAGCACAGTGTTTAGTGTTTCGGAGGTCAACATGGGAAAATAAGGTTATAATACAATACTAGATATCGTCTTATTGGTAAGACTGTATGTTTATTGTGCTTATTATAATTTATGAAGCGTGGCTCTATAGATTTGAAATGTTGCGTTATTTTAAAGGCAGAACTACTTGTGATGAATGTTAGCAGGATGAGCTATTGAATAATAAGTTAATTTTGCGTTTTGCTGCAGTAATGTATTATTGATATGTGATATCAAAGTTCATTAATTAGATAAATTTGCATGTATCTGTGCATGAATTGACCTGTTTCAAGCTCATTCCATGTGATTCAGTAATATGGCCGCTTCTCTGCTCTAGACTCGCACTTCATCAGTAAAGGTAACGATTGTAGTTAATTCTAGATAATTAATGCTACATTGAAGCATTAATTGTCCTTTATGATAGTCCTTGCACGTCCTCATCTGGTTGCCAAGTCTAAAAGCAGAAGCGATCAAATGTTTTTAGGTCGAGTCTTTTCAGTGACTCAGTTGAGTCGGTTTGGAGAATTGGTCTGAAGAACTCTAGTCAATTGTTGAACCAGTTTTTTTTAACGAACTGTTCAAAAGAACCGATTCGCGGAAATGACTCAGACTTTCCACCGCTAACGTTACTTGTTTGCAGCATTTGTCCTTTTAAGTTATAATACAACCGCGCCCTCTTCAGGTTGCACTTTGTGGTGTTATCTGTGTGTCTGAACCGGAAGCAGTGATCGGATGTCGTCATGGGAAGCAAAGTGAGTGGCAAGATGGCAGCTGCCGGTCGGGTCGTGCAGGTAAACACTCGCTTCTGCTTGTACACCGAGTGTTGTGCTGTGACAGTTCATTCGTATGGGTGCAGTGTTGAAACGATGATCACTTGTATGCTTAGAATTGTTATTTTGATCTTAAGTGTTTTTACTTCACCAAAACGCATTGATTTCCCTGGTTTGACAGATGCCCTTGTGGGCAAACCAAGTATCTTCTCTGTACATTTCTTTCTTGTAAACCACAATGTCATCTCAAGAGCACAATAAGCATTGAGTGCAGTAAAATGTAGTCTGTAAATATTCAGAATATGCCTAAGTTTATATGGTTGTTAAGTCTTTTAAGTGAAGCACAAGACTGAAAGAGTTTTAATTCATCGTTCCAAAATGTAAAGCCTTAAAACGTCTTTAATTCATAATCATGGCATTAAATGTATATCTTGCAAAAATGTCTGAGAAGTATTTATTTTGTCTGGGTTTCTCAAACGAAAATCCAAATGTCTTTAAATCAAGATACAGTTAGGCTTGAAGATCTGCTTTTCTAAGAAACTGAACATAATAAAGTGAGTTGATTAAAACAAGAACAAATGTCTGTCAATGAGGTGTGAAAACAGTTTGTACTTTAAATTAAGTTTTTTTCTGAGCTTATTAGCAGATATTTGTTCTTTATTTTGATCAAATTCACTGAAAACAAGACTTTGGTGCTGGGGAAAGAGCTTAAAAACATCTTTAACAACTCTTAAATGAAGGTCTCAAGAAACCTTGTAGACCAGTCACTTGTGCACAACTGTTTTGTTTTACTGTTTCCATTATATTTATTAATTTGCAGGTTGTGCGATCTCATGCACCTTTAATTAAATTTCCAGATCGGAAGGGCGTCCCTAGGCTAAACGGTCAGTAACAAGCCCATATGTTGCTGTCATTGAATGTAGCTAATCCATTATTGTGGGAAACTAAGTTCAAATTTTTGTTTAATACATTAGAAGTTTTAGTCAGTAAAATTAAGACAACACATTATTATTATTATTATTATTATTTTTTATTATGGTAGCAAACATTAAAGCTGGCTCGCCACTACTTTGTTGGTAACATTTTCCATGTGCTCTATTTCCAGTACAAGAGACAATGAAGGTGCTTGCATCAAGTCTCCCACAGATCTCCCCATCCGCACCTCCACCTACAGCATCAATATCACCTCCACCCAGACCACCGGAACCCGTCAGCCGACTGCCTGGCACCCCTGACAACATCGCTGTAGTTAGAGATCTCCCTCAGAAATACCGCAGAAGAACCCTTGCGTTAGATGAAATGGACTACATCCAGGTCAGTGTTCACTTTAATTTTAAATGACAGTAAAGAACATTTTGGGATTTTAATGAAATACTCTAAAATTGTTCTGAAGCTAAAGAGACACAATTATGAATGCTAACAAGAGTAGCAAACAAAATGGACATGGACAAAACACTGATAATATTTTTTTCTTCTTTCAGCGTGGTGGACCAGAGTGACTATTGTCTGGTCCGATTCATTCAATCAGATTCTGTTTGTCAAAATCAGTTGCCTGAAAGGAGTCTATAATGTTATACAGCAAAACAAACTAATTGAATTAGTTTTATTGTACATACACATTATTTGACAGCTGTAAAGCCTGTGCTTGGTGGTTTAATTATTTAGGTGCTCTGTATTTACATAAAAATGCAGAACTCTTTGCCTCATTCTTCAGTCCATCTGTTATTTAATGTTTTACTGGCCACACTAGCCAGCACCTCTGACCATCATGAGCTGGGTTTATGAATCTTCTCTTTTCATATGTTCTGGATTCAGAGAAAAGCCCTGATCTGAGTGCCAGCATGTTCTACACGTCTAAACAAACTGGAGCACGGTGTATTGTGAAACTGAACAAATAAAATATTTACTAATTTTTGAAAGCTTATTTTGTTTCTTGCTTTATTTAGCCATAACCATCTTTTTTAATACTGGAGTGGGATGTCATGTTCTTTTCAGTCAAATTACCACACATTTGTTTCCAGAGCTTTATACACCAAGTAATAAAGTACAACAAAAATACAAAATACCAAACGAAAAACAATACAATATGTACATATTTTATAAACAATAGCTATCTGAATAATTCTGTAATTATGATTGTCTGTATATATGGATATACATTTATAGTATTTGTTGGTTTTATTCACATTTACCATTGTTCTCCTTTTCACTTTTGAATGTGAACACCTATTTAATAATTATTTTTAAATTCTAAATTAAATATATAAAGCACACACCCAAAGCCACAAACTCCTCTCAATATTTTTAAGCTGTGAAATATTTAATTCTATAGGTCAAAACAACCTGTACATTGTTATTTTAGTTTGTCTTTAAATTGAAACTATCTGCAAATATTTGGGGATAAATGTATTTCAGCAACTCTGAAAATCATCAGTAAAGCTGGAATTCACTATCATTTATAAAAATTACTAATACATAATAGTAGGAGCACAGACACTTAAAAGTATGAAAATAAAAACTTTATATGAGCACCAAGTACTACATTTGTTGTATGTTGAGCATGATAAAGTTCTGCTGGATGTAGACACTGAAAACATTTTGAACAAAAAAACTGACAAACTCTTTGTAGTGCTTTCTAACCCCTGTCAAGGAATGAGCATCTACGGATACATTTTGATCATCGTCTGTATTCGCAGCTCCAAACATGCTACTAACAAATACTTTATGTATTAATGTAGATGCACAAGACTTTCAACTCAACCTATAATTGCAACTGCAATGCATTCAATAGAAAATAGACTCTTCACATTACTAATAGCAGCCGTTAAGTATCAGAGTAAGAATCACGGTGAACAAATGAAACTCCTCAGTCTACTGAGCAAAGAGATGAACCAATGGGTTTAACTGGGAGTGTCCATAAATTATTTCCATTTGTCAAAAATAAATGCTGTGGTATTTTAACCACCATCAGCATGCATCTTTTTGATGTCTCTTACTGCAGTAAACAAAACAAAGATGAAAATACGGTATGAACATTGTAAGACTTACAGAGGTACAATAATCTATACATATCTACATATTATTGCCATAAGACCATTTTTTCAGCATTCTGCATTACCCTAATCAAAGTCAGGGCTTTTAGTATACAAATTATTCTACGGTAAATTGTTTTAAAATGCAAATAGCAGTTAGGACTCGAGCTCAGAGGCAGTATCGGTTTTGATACAGTGCGGCAAGCTGACTGCTTTTTGGCAATTAATATTAATCAGCTTGAAATATGTCAAAAGTATCAACAAGAGTCCAATCTGCTTCATGCATACAATATACAAAAAAGGTAAAGAGCTTAAGACTTCACATAAAGAGAAGAACAGAGTGATTAGCAATTAGCTCAATTAACATTCAGGTGTTCTCAGTACCCCCGCCAGCTACAAGATATACATAATGCATAGCTGAAAATAAAAATAACACTGGTTTAGTTGGTAATAAAGCGCCTGCAGTTTAGAGCACCAGCAGTAGTTACTGGTGATTTGTAAAACATAACCTGTGATAGTAATGAGTAACATTTAAATAGCTTCATGAGCTCAAAGGGCAATCATAAACATCACTTCTCACAGTCTAATATTTATACACAACTAATGATAATACTGTCAAGTGCAGATGACTGCCCTATAGAGCCAATCTGTCTAATATAATGATATTGAAGCTTACATTATTATTACTGTGCCAAAATCTAGGCCAAAAGAAAACTTGGGGACTGGAACATCTACATTTTTTACAGTGCGCAGTTGAAAAGGATTCAATCTGTGTTCATTTCAGTCATGCTATTCGAGAATTAAGCAACATATAAAGGAGGAAAGAATAGGAGAAAAAGCATCAAACCCCCACCAAAAGGACAAGTTATTAAATGTTCGATTACCACAATAAATTGAGTTTTTAAAGTTTACACTTAAAAACATCCTAACATGAACACCAACCTATTAACAAGATCCGAAACCTCATTTGTATAATAAAAAACATTGATATATCCTTAAAAAGGCCAAAACTTCTCCGCAACTAGAAGTGCTTTTTGTTTAAACAGAAGTCTTTTGCTCCAAATAAATCACTATTTTCAATTTACAAAAGCCAGTTTCCTGATATACAAAATGCTACATTTCCCAAGGCTTAGTCTATCTTGGGTGGTGTAAACACTGAAAAAAGTACCAAGTTTGGAAACAAACACACATACATGAAAAATCCTAAAAATCAATGAAAAATGCAGTTTCTGTGGCAGCGACAACTTTGTGAGACAGTAAAACTTAAAAGATGCAGGTGTCGGGATGAGTACAGTGAGAGACCACGGCTCTCTGCTCCAGCATTTAGGTTTAACTGTATATCACCGAAAACAAAAAGGATATCAAATATCTGAAGGACCAGATAAATAAATGGCTATTTAAACTCTTGTGAAATCAAGATTTCTTAGCTCTGTAGAATACAGACATCACTGATGTCATATTACAAAAACAAAACAAAAATAACGACCAAAAGTATATATATATATATATAGAGAGATTTTTTTTAATTTAAAAAAGAACTACTAGTCTGTGAGCGGGTGAATGTTTGTCTGGATGGCAGACGCGAGTCAGTCGGACTGAAGTGCAGTGTGTTGGTGGTGTCGTGAATGAGAGCTGAGAAAACCGTTAGTTTCGCTGCTCCCTATACTGCTGAAGTCTGTGACCGACACTGCCATTGTGGCACCTGTAATGCGATGTGCGCGTCTGCCCTCGAAGTCCAGGTTAGTAACAGACACGTCATTGATGAAGGACTCCGAAAGGCCCATCTTGAGCCTCTTGGAGGGCCGTTCACAGTCTTTGGTGCTGCACATGCTGATCTGGCCCAGGTCTGAGCGGTAGAAGCCCGAATCCAGCATGTTGTGGCAGCCGCTGTCTCTGTTTGTAGCGTAGCTGAGCTGATCATCATGGCTCAGGGCTCCTCGGTGTAAACTCTCCAGAGGGGGGAAGTACGGGGAGTCTAAACAGCTTATGTCTCCTGGACCATTGCACACAGTTGCTACGCTGTTACTAATGGCTGCAAGAACAAAAAGGAGAAAGAAAGACATTTTGGGATATGTTTGAGGAAAAACAAGGATGTATGATAAAGAAAATTGTGCTGATATTCATTAAAAGCATTTCCTACAGAAATATTTTTGGTAAATTAATGTTTAAATTTTTATTGAAATGAAGATTAAATTTAGTGAGTTAAATTAAGAGCCCTCCTTGAAAATGTACTCACACTCAGGCCATGTAGATGAGTGTTTCTTCATCAAAATTTAGCATTACATCTTTTGATTACCAATGGATGCCATCAGAAAAGAAAGTACAAACAGCTAATAAAACATTATGATAATCCAACACTTCTTCCAGTTTCCTCCAGTCCTCTCACATCAAAACATACTTGATTATTTTACACTGTTTTCACTTGTAAAGGGAGCATGATCTATGCTGGAGAAAACACTATAATGGCTAGAGGATTCATCTGAAGTTAAAAACATGGATCAGTTTCTTACAAACACAGCTTTTCACTTCACAAGTTAATTGATGAATTAGAGAGTCGTGGATTATTGTGAGGTTTTTTATCAGCTGTTTGGTCACTCATTCTGATGGCACCCATTCACTGCAGATAATTCATTGTTGAGTAAGTGATGTAATGCTACATTTCTCCAAATCTGTTCTGATTAAAAAACAAACTCATCTACATCTTGAATGGCCTGAGAATGAGTACATTTTCAGCTAATTTTCATTTTTGCATGAATGATTCCTAAGGTTCTATTCTATCTATATTCAAATGAAACACTTTTCATGTATATACAGGGTTCGTACATTTTACCAACACATTTCCATGACTTTTCCATGAAAGCATCGTGCCTAAGCTGATTGTGACAATATGAGAATAAAAATCTGTTCAAATTATCATAGCATTTTAACTAAAATGAATGACTATTAATACTATTGTTTGCTTTTTTGTTTTAGTACAAGCTTAAACTGCGCCAGATGAAGGTCCTTGCAGTCCGAAATTTCACATGCAAAAACGCATACAAACATTTCTGACTCGGTGTGTAAGGACCTTTACTCCACACAGAGAACATATCACATCACTATTATCATTTATTTAACTCAGTTAAACGCAGGGCCAGAATTTCGTTTTGCAATATATATATATATATATATATAGGGCCCTATGAAATCCGTTTTAATTTTTCCCAAATTCCATTTTATTTTTTTCTAAATTCATTTTTTACCGTTTCAATTTTTCTAGATTCCGTTTTTTTCCGTTTTCATTTTATAGACTCCTTTTTAATGATCAAATTAAATTGTATTTATCAAAAAGCATGTCTAATTAATTAAAATCATGAAACTTATACAATTTAATTTATTAAAAGTGTAACAAAAATGACATGTTTATGGCCGTATGAAATGTTATATTTTTTTCTTACCCTTATGTTTTATTGTTGCCAAATTCTGTTTTAGCTCATCTGATTATTTGACTGCATACAACACATTTTTTTACTCTTACAGTAGCCTTATGAATTGTTTTTTTTCCTCAGAAATTCTGTGTTGTGTATTTAAATTTGACTGGTTATCAGATTAAGGCATGAAACATCGATTTAATTTATATTTTAATGAATGAAAATTAAACATTTACATTTTGAAAAATAAAGGGGATTTAGTATAAAATATGTTGTGATTATGTCTTGATAAAATAAAGTTGTATTATTTTTCAACACTAGTAGTTGACGTGTTTTTTGAAGTAGAACTAAATTCACAGTTTCATTGTTTGTGGACAAACAGATGCAGATAATTAAAACATACACATTTCTTCTCTCTCTCTCTCTCTCTCAAAATGGGCATATTTGAGAAACAAGTCGAGTAGTTTGCTTCACTGAATAGAATTGTCGGTCATTTAACATTTCTTTCAGAAACAGTTGACTAAACATCTTACCTCCCACTCTTTTATTAATCTGACGCTTTGTCACGCTCAACGTCTGTGAACGCTAAACTCCGCCTACTTTGATTTGATTTGAATTCAATGACTTTGACATTGACGAGCGCTGTTTGCAAGTGAGTTAGGTTTAAATCGCAATCGTCAAGCATTAATTAACGATTTTTGTTGTTGGAATTTTAAACATAATAATCCACGATGATCACAGTAGCCTACACAAAACTGAAATTGCACGTCAAAACAGTCAATATTTTTGAGACCCACCCCAAAAATAAATTAGCCTACTTTCCACAAATCACGTTTTCAGGAGCCCATGTATTATTAAGGAGCTAGCTCCCCGTAGTTCGCACCCTGCTCACCAGGATGGCCATTTTAACATCATTTTGAGTGTAATTTTGCCGCTTAAACACAACAAGTTGCACTTTTAGAGCCCCATATTTCAGCTTCGACTTTTAGTTTATGGCTTGGGACAATTTTCACGTCAGGCGGGCGGGCATCGGGCTTGTTTTAGGATTCCTCCTTATTTTTGTATTTTAGAAATCCATCAATTATTATGGTGATGAAAAGGATTAGCCGTCGTGGAAACAATACCGCGACTGACAAGAGCAGCTCGACCTGTCTAATAGCACACATTTGTCTAGGTTAACGCGTTTAAACTAACATTGTGATATGCTTTTAAGTATTTTATATAGATTTAATTTTAGTCAAGTGGTGATTTAAGAAGGCTAAATTGATCAAACATAGGCTAATAGCCAAACTCACTGTCTGCAGCTGGCCGATTGCTCAAAAGATACTTTAAAACAAAAACTTGAATTTAATAAACAAATAAATTTTCCAAACATAATTCTAAATTAACTTAAACTGTGTAATGGGGAAGAGAGGAAGAAAGACATGGGCTCCAGTAGGACTCGGAAGGTAATTCTGATTATCTGCTGGACAAGGATTGGACTGGGCGTATGTTTGAGGCCCGTGCAGGACTCTACTGAGGTTGTTTGGTACCAAAGTCAATTTGGTACTGCAAGGCGGCTTTATGCGGACGCCATTAGGACATGACTGAGTGCAGCGGAAACCGCCTCTGAGCGCGAGTACAGAACGGCTTAAAAGACGCAAACAAATAATAAGCTACATTTAGTGACAATGCAACAATGACCCGATTAGGCAGGTGACAATTCTGTCAACTGTACCAAAATGCCAGAGAAAGACTTGTATCGCACGTGCAGCTCTTTAGTGCAGACGAGATGCGCTGATTACGTGTTTTAAGAGAAAGTCAAAGAGAAAACACAGCTGATGAATCCGTTTCAAATGACCGATTTGATATTCTGTGTGGATCTATTTACTCTTCAGCCTACAAGCTATTGAATAAATGTGTGAATATCCATCATTTTAAATTCAAAGCTGCGGAAAGAGTAGAAATATGCGATATAGCCCAATCCCATCGAAATTCAGGACCGAATAAACATAATTGTATTATACAAAGATTTGTAAAATAGATTTCCATGACTTTTCCAAAACTTTCTGGGTTTATTCATTTTTCCAAAACTTTTCCAGACCTGGAAAATGCGGTTTTAAAATTCCATGACTTTTCCAAGTTTTTCATGACCGTACGAACCCTGTATATAAGCAATTCATTAAAAGAACTGGGCTGCATTTCCCAAAAGCATCGTAAACCTAAGCTGATTGGTGACAATGGTTCTAGGCTTACAATGCTTCTAGGAAATGCTGCCCTGGTTCATTAGAATCACTTCTTCATGAATCTAGACTACCATGGCAGCTGAGCTCACCTGTGAGGTCACTGGCAGTGATGGAGTTGAGCAGTTCGAGCTGTTGCTCTGCCGATGCCTCCATCCGTCCCCCTGCTCCTGCTGAACACACTGATGACGAGCTGTCCACCACCAGACCCTCCGCCTCATCCACCAGCCTGTCCATCAGGTCTCTGAAGAGGAAGACAACACAGTTGAGCCCAACACTTTAATTTAAACACAGGCACAAGGGCCAATAGTTACACATCCCAGTTAGGGCTGGGCGATATATCGCATGCCATTATCACACGCATCTCGTCAGTAAAGCCGGTTTCTTGATTAGCAGTAAATCTCCATCATCTGCTTTCAAATGGAGCGGCAGTTAATACACAGAGCCGTAGTTCACTGACAAGCTATGCAATATCGCGTCCATTATCGCAGATGAATCGCCTTCAATAATGAAAGTGATATTGCGTAGCTTGTCACTCGGTGAAGTACGGCTCTGTGTATTAACTGCAGCTCCATTTAAAACAGGTGATAAAGATTTACTGCCAATTTAACAGCTTTACTGACGAGACGCGTGTGACAATCGCATGCGATTTATCGCCCAGCCCTAATCCCAGTACTTACGTCACACCCGGGTAACAACTGTATTTCTTTTTGCTAAATCGGTTCTGTTGAGCAAAGTAATCAAAGCGTTCAGACTTTTTCCACATATAATAAAAAGCCACACATTCTGCTACAGTCCGGGTCCAAACCTGAAAAGAAGAAAAAAAACAATGAGAATAGACTTTCACAAGACAAAGAAGATAAAGGGGAAGTGTGTAACGTTACTTGCCTTGTGTTTCTGAATAAGATAGAAGTTTTTCTCATAAATCTGCAGCGCATGTTCAAAGTTTCTACATTCATCCTCTGACCACGGTGGGGATTCTTCTATCAAAACAACAAAGAAAGGTGAACATTTATGCCATTGCATATACAAAAGATTTCAAGCTGGTCATCTACTGAACAGCCTACCTTTCAAAGTCTTCACATTACTGCGGCATCGCGTCAGTGCTTCATGGGTGTCGTAATTACATTTCAAAAGCTCAAACAAGGCCTAGAAAGGAGGTCAAAGAAAAAATGCAATTAAAACCATAGCAGCAGCTCTCACATGGACGAAAGATTTTCATATTAAAGAGAGTATTTGGAGAGCACAGACCTGTTCGTTATCTCGTATGTGTTCTGATGTGGAATTTTCTGTTCTGTCATCTATAGACTGTGACAGCGCTTCTCTGAGGTAGTCTTTCACTTTACACTCTGACAGCATGTCAGGACACCACAGCAGTTGATCTTCCTCCTCGTACACTTTAAACAACACATTCAAAATGGTCATTTACAGTGATTGCAATAAGTTTAAAGGGGTCTTATGATGTTTGTTTATTTATGACATTATTTGATGCAATGCAATGTGTTTACGCGGTTCGAGGTTCAAAAAACACATTATTTTCCACATACTGTACATTACTTTTGCTCCTCTAAGCCCCGCCTTTCTGAAACGTATCGATTTTTACAAAGCTCATTGGTCTGAGAACCAAGGTGTGCTCTGATTGGCCAGCTATCCGGTGCGTTGTTACTGGAGGAATACCTCAAGCGTGTGATGGATTTTTATTTTTTATTATGCAAACAAACATACTATTTACAGGTGACAAATCAAATACAAAATAACCACGGTCAACAAAACATACATGACAGCCAACCTGATTTGTGTGAGTATGAGTGTGTTTGTGATAGTGTGACTGGGTGTTGGGGGTGGAAGTATATAAATAAAAGGAAGTACAACAGACATAATAGTAAAAAACCATAATAGTAATGATAACAGTAATAATAATAATAGCATTAATAACAAAAATGTGAAGATGGAGGGTGAGGAAGGGGATAAGTAATAATAGTATTCATCCGAGACAGGGGGGTGGTTGGAGGATCAGGAAGAGGACAAATAGTAATAATAATAATGGTAGTAATAGTAGTAGTAATAATAACAATAATAGTAAGATATTGTAAGGCTGCCTCTGGGCCCTCCGTGAACAAGGCATAAATTAGGCCCAAGACAAGCCATCAAGGAGAGGTGCTGTGGGGCACAAGGCCCAAAGTCCCACCCCCACCCGCCACTCACATGCCACGCTTACCCTACATATGTATATGAATTGTTGAGTGTATGATGCATTAAAAAAGCGTGACGTGCCGCGTGGAACCAGCCCAGTGCAAAGTCCAGGCCCCTCACATCCCACTTACCCTGTGTGTGTCTGATATACATATATGCAGATTTTTTTCTCCCCTCTCCCTTTCTTTCTTTTCTCCCCTCTTCCTTTGCTTATTTTACAATAGATGTATGTACATTGTCTAGGGATGCATTAAAAAAGCAGGGCATGTTGTGATGTGTCCCGGTCTTTTTACAGTTTATGGTCCCAGCGTGATGAGACTAAAACAATCAAACCCGCTATAAACAAGTCATTTGTTGCATTCAGTGAGGACGCCCTCTTTCTTTGAGTATACATTTGGGCAGTGTTTTGCTAATCTCCCCACATCGTGACGTAGACATGTGGGGCGTGTTTGAATGAGCCGTTTTAGGGGCGTGGCAGAGTCTTAACTTTGATAAAGAATATATTTTTGGGTTTGAGACTTTAGACTTTGCATCTAGGGATATTATCCATGCACACACATTATCTTGTTACACTCCAAAGAGAAAGAAAAACTTGAAATCGCATCATATGATCCCTTTAAAGTTAATTACAGATATTTTCAGTTTAAAGTCACACAAAGCAATTTAAATACAATGCTCACCTTTTTCATCATCATTATAGTGGCTGAGCCCCACTGGAACTTCTGCTTGATACGAGATCCGACCATTATTTCCTGTTTTTTAAAGCAAAAAAACTATTAATAATACACTTTAATAATTAATTTCATTTTTAATACTTTTAATCAGCAAGGATGAATTAAATTGATCAAGTGACAGTAAAGACCTTCATAATGTACAAAAGATTTCTGAAGAAGAAAGTTATTTAGCACCAAATCAGCATATTAGTATAATATCTGACGGGTCATGTGAGACTGAAGACTGCTGGAAATTAAAGGAATAAATTACATTTTAAAATAGTTATTTTATTAATATAATATTTAATAATATTACTGTTTTACTTAGTTTTGAGCAAAAAAATGCAACCTCGTTGAGCATAAGAGACTTCTTACTAAAAAAAAATTTTTTATCAACCCAGGTTTTTGAACAATAGTGTATTTAAAAAAAATACATGTTCAAGAATTAATCTACATGTAATTAAGGGAATGTCAAAAATCAATGTAAGAATAATGAGACTAACCTTTCTAGAATCTTCACTACTTACACCGTCCTCCTCCCCTTCAGATTCTTTATCACCATCATATGTTGCGTTGGCTAGAAAAATAAATACAAAATTCAGTTCCTTAAAGGGGTCATATGACGTTGCTAAAAAGAACATAATTTTGTGTATTTGGTGTAATGCAATGTGCTTATGTGTTTTAATGTTAAAAAACATTATTTTACACATACTGTACATTATTGCTCCTCTATGCCCCACCTTTCTGAAACGCGACGATTTTTACAAAGCTCATCGTTCTGAGAAGTGATGTGTGCTCTGATTGGTCAGAAGCCCCAGACTGTCCTTGCAAAGTTGGAATTGCCCCACTTTATAGAAACAGCCTTTGTGCAGAACTGGCAGGCTACTGGCAGGCTACAGGAAATAGTCCTCCGTAAAATGTGCTACACACACTCGAATATTTGGGTTGAACTGTTCTGGAACAGTGTTGTAAATACAACTAAACCCCTAATTTCTCGTGTCCTCTTTTGGAATCCCAAACAAAAGTAGTTTCGCTTTTAACAAGGAAACACAGCGTCTCAGGACATGGCTCTGGCGGCAGCAACCATACTACAGCGAGAATAAAATAGGAGAAAACATACTTAATCTCCCCAGTGGCGTAACAGGATCGGCAATAAGTGCGTGACCGGGAGATTTGGGGTTCTAATGCCGTATGGTGCAACTTTGGAACAGTCGTGGCCTAATGGCTAGAGAGTCGGACTTGTAACCCAAAGGTCGCAGGTTCCATTCTCGGCAGGGATTGTAGGTGGGGTAGTGTGAATGTCCAGGGCTCTCTCCACCCTCAATACCCCGACTGAGGTGAGACCCTTGAGTAAGGCACCGAACCCCCAACTACTCCCTGGGCGTTGCAGCATAGATGGCTGCCCACTGCTCCAGGTGTGTTCACGGTATGTGTCTGTGTGTGTTCGTTCACTACTCACTGCTGTGTGTGTGCACTTGGATGGGTTAAATGCAAAACACAAATTCCGAGTATGGGTCGTCATACTTGGTTTTCTTTAAAGGGGTCATATTAGTTACTTTACATATTACAATACTTTTTGTTGTAATTATTGTAATTATTATGACCACTTTTCATTTTCCATGTGGAAATGTTTTCTATGTTGAATAAGTTTATAAAAAATATATTTTTTAAAACCTCCAATGTTCAGAAAATAAACATGAATAGTTCAATATGTAAAATCACAAACTGTACTAGTAAAAGAGTGTAATGAGTCTCCTCACATCTGAGTGTTCTAGGGAAGAAGTCTGTGGCCTCGTGGGAGGTAACAGAAGGGGTCAGGTCATCAGCAGAGGACTGGGTCTCCTCCTCATAATCTCCTGACAAAAGATCTTTCGCTATCTCCTCCTGCAACAGAACACCATTAGTGATTTTATCTTATAATTTTTGTTGACAATTTCCCCTGGCACTGAAGCAAAATCGTGTCAATTACCTTATCCAGGGTCATGTCAGGCAGATCATCAGCTAGTTCAACAGAGGAACTGTCCATGCTAGATCCCGCCCCTGTACTGACTGACGCCTCATAACGATACATAGCCAACAACTCCTCGATCGGCATGTTCCCCTCCTATCCAACATTTGTACAAAATTGAGAGATTGCAACATGATGCATACAGTTTTTTAATGAGCAAATAGTGGAGTGTTATAAATGCACGTTACCCTCTCCAGGTCTGACAATTCTGCCCTGAAATTCTTCTCTTCCTCCAAAAGCTCTTCCTCCTCCAAAGTTCTCTCATCGTCAAACTCATGAATTAACATTTCAGCTGTTGGATCGAAGTCGTGATCCTCTGAGGACAATGAGCCAACTGGGGGGGGGGGATTATTGACTGATTTTAGCACAACAATTAATGGAACACGATAGAAAAATGTAATATTTATGCTAAAAAAAAGGCCTACCAGGGCTGGAACTCCCAAAGGAAGCCTGTGCAGACAGAATAAAAATAAAAAAAGAACAAAGTAAAAAGAGGGTGGAGAAATAGGTTATCACTTTATGTAAAATACATTACAGTGCAATGATGAGCATTATAAAACATATAAAACCGACTTAATATTCAATTTTACATCGTTTACGTGCAAACATTAAAAGTAAAACACATGCCAGTAAATGCACATCAATGTAAACAGAAGCCTGTGTCCCTTTTAAATATTGTCCTCATAAAAGTGAATAACACTTAACTACTTATTAATGCATCAAAACTACATTAATGACACAAACCAAACAGCCATCATCTCTATGCGAATGCTGTCATCGTCTCTAAACACTGCAAAAACCCATCGACTCGCACCATAAACACACCGTTGCTGCAAGTTAATAGCCAACATGCATGTTAACACAATATGTTAAAAACAGGATGAAGCCTAAAAAAATATAATGCGTCATGAAAACGACATTATCGAGTAATGTATCAATTGCAGGAGACGATTTCTTGTTTGTTTTTTCCCTGTGAGCTAACGGGGATGAGTTTCAGAGGCCTGTCCGAACCGATAGATCACTCTTCATTTAAACCGGTTTACTTTCGTCGGTTTCACACAATTATTACTATAATCCACGGCGTATATATATATCAGGGTCTATTTTACGCATGTATATAAACGAAAACCACCACTATCGCAGTAAGTCGTCAAAGAAATGGATTTAAAACCGAATACTTTTTTCCAGCTATCCAGCTTACCTCCGCCATATTGGTGTCTTTGGCCTCATAGGTTGGCTGCGCTGCAATACCCGGATGCACACAGGGAGCCAATGACAGACGCAGAACTTTTGGCACACTTTTCAAACAGGTTTACAAGCAAACCGGGATTTAAATTTAAATAGATTAAAATAAATGTAAAATAGATTAAAATAGATAAAACGTTTCGCGCCGAACATTCGCGACGAATTTTCGTGTTCAGTGTGAAAAGCCCTTCAGACTGTTCACTGACCTAACAACAGTAGCAGAAGTCTATTTGAGATTTACAAATTACGTACAAGTCATACACATTCGCTTTATGCAAACCCCCAGACCAAACTGCATTTTGATAGCCTAGGAAAGGATGAAAATGAATAATAAGTTATGAAGAAAAATTATCAGAGGCCTACTGGTAAAGATGTAAACAACTTAAGAATGCATAATGCAAAGTTCATCATAACGCTAAGCAAATTATACACCCAGCCAACAAATGTGTCCTGAGAACGTTTTGCGAATGTTCTCATTAAATTACGAAAACTTTCTCAATCGTCTCTGAACGCTCAAAAAGTTCAGGTTTCTAAATGTTTTTTTAAAAAAAATCTTGGTTATGCAAATAACCTTTTGTTTTTCGTTTTTGAAATATGGGAACGTTACTCGTGAATATCCTCTCAAAGTTCTGAAATAACGTAACATTTTAAAACATTAGACGGATGTCCAAATGAAACGTTTCAGTAAAACAAAAAATGATAATAATTCAAGAACTTTTTTGTGCTAACGTTTTGTGAATGGCCTATTTCGAGCACAACTTGGAATTAATTAACGTCATTGGAAGGATGTTTCGTTTTGCAGGGTGAAACGCAATAGGCCTACAACACAGATGTTTCAAAGAAGCTTAATAAACGGGGAAATAACAATGTTGCAAAATACATAAATTACAGATATAAAGCAGCTCTACAGAGGACAATAGTGTAATTTATTTTTAGTTCCATAGCAGTATCAGTGTTGCAGGTAACAAACAATGATTTCATTAATCGGCTCCAGTCAGTTCACCAGCAGCAGTTCAGTGTTATTCGGTTCAGTTCGATACAGTGCAAAGTTCATTGATTATGAAACAAGTTCATTGCAGCTATAAGCAGAAGACAACAGTATATCGTACATATCATATTTGTAGGCTATCTAATAGGCCTACTGACAAATATTAATCGATCTCTGATGACATCCATCTAACAAGAATGAACATTCCACAGTAGGTTATGTGATATCAGTCCTCCTCGTGAATATGCTGTCCAGCAATGCCCTATAGCAACCACCATAAATATCCTAGCAACCTCCTAGCAATGCATAAACCCTTCACATTTATTTTCAAGAATTCAACCACATAAGACTGTTTTGAACTTCAAGCCAAAGCTTTGTCAAGTTCGACTTAATACATCTTTTGTTTAATTAAAACTAAGACTATTCAGTTACTGAAGAGAAAATAAAATGTTTTATGTGGGCTAGTTGCCAAGGCATAAACAACAGTACTTCACAGCAGTGAGCCTGTATAATTATCAAGTCTCACAGTTGCATTATTCCACAGGGTGGCAGTAGTAGCCAACACTCTGCACATCTAGCACTTATTTCAAGTTTTCATGTTATATTTGATATGTTCTACCAGAAGAGAAACAGTAAATGCATTTATTTGTTTGACAGTTCACTCTTTTCCAGTTTCTTCAGCCACCTAAACTATAGCAAACTGTTGACACGTAAAATATTTACAGACGCTTGTCCTCTGTTTAAAAAATGCACAGATTCTGTTTCTTACCATTGTAGTACTGTTAAATCACTGCCTTTATCATTCATTTCTGCCAGGTTGTCTGTGATTACTCTGAACTCAGTTCACAGGAAATTACTTGATATGTTTTTTCTGTTCTGCAATGACGTCAGTCCCAGACTGTAGTAGCACAAGGTCATGCATACAGATTTGCTGTTCGGTAAAGCATGCATTGACTACTAAAATAACATTCTTATAATAGTGTGAATGAAGGCAAGGTAATGCATGTTTATTTTTATAACACATTTCATACACAGTGGTAATAATGAAAGCATTATTACATGTGAAGTAGTTTAGACCTGCTCTTTAATGAAAGGATCCTGGTAAATTTAGCCATCTTGACTGATTTCTCTTTCAACCCAGTCATAATTATACTATATCGTTTTATCACTTTTTTTATTAAGTCAAATTTAAATGCAGTAAGCTTTCAAATCTTTTCACTTTTTTAACTACATTTCTGAATATTATTAACATTCACTGGAGCAATTTATAAACAGATTATCCTTTTATACAGATTGCAACCTTGAAAGTTTTATGCCTGCCAATTGTCCCAGATATCTACATAAAACAACCAACAAGGACAGAAAAATGATACTCAAATGAAACCCCTTGCAGGGTATCTCAGCTTGAAATATAACAATGTGATTTTGTTACAGACATGCTAAATATAGACCATGCCCTCCCTTATCCGTGAGAAACAGGAGGTCTTTATTTTAGCAACACGATCCTCTCACCGGGTTTAGACACTAATAGCTAGTTTTGGTGCACATTTCCTCTCGCAGAATTTGTTTATATTGTGCACTGGCACATAAGCACCACTATCATTTTAAGCAGAAAATATAAAATAACTTTACCCTGTTGAAAAGACAATTCATCAAAGGTAATGCCGGTCTAGGCTAATTTTAGGGTTAGTGGTGTTTTGGTACAGGTCTAGCTGGTGGACCAACAAGGCCAAGTTGTCTTTCCTTTGGTCAACCAATCTGTTTTGACATTCTGCAGTCATTACTGAAGTCTATAGTAAGGATTCTTTGATGGAAAGAAGACAAGCATTTATTTGAAATCTTATCTTTCAATTGAATGTGCATTGATTACTTAAAAATGTATACGCATTTAAAGAACACTGAGCTGGGTGTTGGTTATACATTTCACACCATTGTGCTAGTCTCTGTTGCTTGCGGAAGCTAGGAAGTCCTGCTGCAATGAGCTTGGACCCCACTGTCTCAGGACACCTTGTCCTGCTTTTGATGACCCCCGGAGCAGGGAAATGCAGAAAGACCCCCGCCTCAGCTGAGGTTATCATCACACATGTCAAAGTGTCACATCTGTTCTGTCAGGCTCTCCAGTAAGGCTACACCAGCTCCTTTATCTTTTAATGTTTTATAGAAGAAAAAAATGCAATAGCCTATGTTTGTCACAAAAGTTGTATTATATATATATATATATATATATATATTATATTAAAGACACCACGTTGAAATTAAACAACGGTGCAACCCATTGAATTCAATATTCAATCAATATTGCACTATCCTGACTGATTACGATTATTATAATTTTATAATTATATTGTTCTTGGTATGAACTCATAACTCATTCCACATTAGCTATGAATCATATCTCAATCAGATTATTGTGCATATGTTCTATTACTATTCTAAGCAATCAAACTTGGATTTTTCATAGATAAAACAGAATAAATCCCATAGACTGTAAGATCTACATGTAGGCTACCAGATCTTTATGTACCGGAACAAAGATCATAAATACTTTGGGATCTCTTGACTTTTCCCAACAAGAGTTAGCATCTACATCATCCAGAAATCATGGTGGCAATGTAATCTAGTTCAATATGTTTTCAGTCATGCATATCCATTCATGTGGTATAACATTAGCAGCAGATGAAAGGAAGTGAAGTTTCAATTGATGACGCAACGATGATTTGTAGTCCTAACACTCAGCAGTCTGAGCTTAGAATAGGGTCTGCCTCACAGCGAGAAAACATCAACAGATTGTCACTTGCTTCCTGTTTGACAGTTTCCCATCCCTTATCTTCCCAAAGCTGTCTAAATTCATTGTGTTGATAAATGCGACAGTTGTCCAGATAGAACTTTTGTGTGACCATTTTGCCCCTAGATAACGCTTACAAATATAAGTCTCCCCAAAATAACTCAATAACAATTAAAAATACATTCCAGGTACAAAAGAACATTTAATTATAGGTCAAAAATAGATAGATAGATAGATAGATAGATAGATAGATAGATAGATAGATAGATAGATAGATAGATAGATAGATAGATAGATAGATAGATAGATAGATAGATAGATAGATAGATAGATAGATAGATAGATAGATAGATAGATAGGTTTTGTTAATGTTTTTGAGCCTCTTATTTTGCTATTTTTGCATTGACGTCCTCTGTTTGGACTCCTTTGGACTTGTCATGTGGGGGAACTTCCTCCAAGTTTCCGTTCCTCTGTTTCCAGGACCACTGAGGAAGGATGCCACACATATCCTCTGCAGATGCAGATGTTTCCAGCTTCCTTTACTACCTAAGCCCAACTGATAGTTGAGTGTGAGCATTTGTGTGCACATACAGAATAAAAACAACTCCCACTTCCTTTATCAATGCATAAACAATCCTCCAAACCAATTAGGCAAAATGTAGTTATTCAAGATCAATTAAAATATCCTATTCCATTTGCATTAAATGTTCTTTTAAAAGGCATGTGGTAATTCATGTAATTCAGAGATGTAGAGCTATTCAGTAGCCTAATGACGTCAATTTATAGCCTACCGAAGAACAATGGATAAAAGCATTTTGGTTTATTTATAAAATAAGGTGTTCGGTTAATTTAGCATGATGAAAATTTTCTATTTTAGAATATTTTTAATTTTTAAATTTATTTCAATTATGCTCAGATAGCTGAAATTTTAAAGTATTACAATTTTATAACTATTTTCTATTTTAATATATTTTTTATGTAATTTATTTCAGTGATGGCAAAAGCTGAATTTTCAGCAGTCCTCTTTGTAACACAATCCTTCAGAAATCATTCTAATGTGTTGTTTTGGTGCTCAAAAGTATGTCTTATTATTATCATAAATATTCTAAACAACAGTGCTGTTATTATATTTTTGTGGAAACTGTGATCCATTTTTCCCCACATTACCCATTCTTTCATTAACAGGAAGTTCAAATGTAGCAATTATGCATTATAAAAATATATTCAAATCATTATAAATCTCTTAAAACATTATAAACATCACCTTTGATCAATTCAGTGCATCCTTGCTGAACAAAAATCTACACCAGCTTTAAAATTCACATTTAAAGTATGACTGTAATTTATGTTAAAATAGATTTTAACCAATTTAACGAACTGAAATCAAATTAAAATACAATTAAAGCATTTAGGAGGAAACCAATGGCTTGAAACTGTTAACTGAATATAAGAACTGTTGGGTGAGCCTCCCATAAAAACTTGTCCTGGACTCTGGACTTTGTGAAGAAGCTGAGGAAGAGTGAAGGACAGTTGAGGGTTACCGGGTTTTCGTCTGATTCACGGGAACATCAGAGAGAATGTGGGATGGTGAATCTCCCTGCTGTATCCATAGAGATCAGATCCCTCATAAAGCCCAAGTTTACAATGCTGGCCTGCGGTCTCCTGTGTCCACACTGCTTCTCTCAGCCAGGCCTTTATGAATCACACCACTGCAAGCTATAGCTGGGAAATTCAGATCTTGGTGAACTGTGAGTATATGTGTGCTGTCAGTGTAGGTGTAGGAATGCCTATTTGTACATGTTGTGCCAGTTTAAGTAATCTTAATGCCGTGAGAGTCCGAAATGTATCCCCAGATATCTCAATTAAGGCAAGGTTAATTCAAGGTAAACCTGATTAAAGAAATAGTTCACTCCAAATTTAAGTGTCACTGAACAAAATTAAGCAGCTACAGATAAACAGAATAATATAATGATAAATAGACAAATTGTTAAATAGATGGAACGGCAGACAGAATGAAGACAGATTAATAATGTACATGTGATACAAAAAAAGTACACTTTAATTTCACTAATCAAGCATGTAATTAGGCATATACTTAATTAGTCTAGCTGCAAGAATACTTCACTTTTTTGCACTAGGGCAGACAGACAGACAGACAGATAGACAGATAGTAATTTTCTGAAGAATTTCCTCTTTTAATTTAGTTTGAGATAAATGCACTATAAGTTCAAACAAAGATCAATGAACTTGCTTCTGAAGTTCAAAACATTTCTAAAGATCAGCCATCTGTGTTCCTGGTGTGACCTCACTTATGTGGGAATGTCCTGAGAAAGCTCCATGCAGGAACGTGTGACTGAAACTGGTTAGTCATCATCACTTTCTAGCGCAAACGGGGAAGCCATGTGCTGATGTCATCTCATCATGCGAGCTTGTTGACTTGCATATATTTACTGGCTTGTGTTGAAACGAGAAAATGTTTATGATGAAAGTTTCATAGCTGCTGAAGTTTTCCAATTAATTGACTGAAGATCACAGCAAAGAGCACAACGTTTCTCATTCCTTTGATCAGCAGTTCTGCAGTTAAGCTGATGCCCAAAATGGGAAATTAAAAATGACTATTACACTCATGCCACAATCTATGGCATCAGAGGTATGTTCTTCCAGGCACAGCCGTGAATTACAATGACTCTTTTGACAAGCCAGTACATGGAATGTAACCTAACTTGATTAATTGAGTAGTTTGCAATCCATCAGATGAGTTTACTGTAACCTCAAACAATGCAGTGATACAGCTGATTTATAAGCTATGCGTGCAGAAAATAGCATGAGCGTTTTTCATTCTTCAGATCATTGCGATTCCATTCATTTTCTATTTGACAGAGGTATCTGGTAAACTCTTTCTATTCTGTCCGCTTCTGTTTTAGCTAAAATACCAAAAGTTTAAGTTTGATGTGTTGTACAGCAGGAATATACAGTAGATCTTGTTGAATCCAATTAGTGGAATTTATAAGGCTTTAAGTATTGAGTGCAGAACATTGTATTTTGTAGACTTCTACATTACTGTGCATGTCTGTTTTTTTATATTACCTAATCAAAAACATTAAAAACCAAATTCATGCAGCTTTCATTCGGCTGTAGTGCAAAGTAGGAAGGCAAACTAGGACGTCACTGTTGTTTCAACCGTTCAATGCGTTTCAATGTGAGGTCGAACAATAGGTGAGGTCACCCCTTTGAGGCAATGTTCTGAGTGTGCTGGGAAAAGAAGGGCAGGCCCTGGAGAGACCTCCTGACCATCCAGCATGACCGGCTGCTTCAGCAAACAATGATGTGAAATGGAAAAGGGGAAAACAGGATCCAGAGTTTGGGAACTCCCTTTGCCTGCAATTACAACATGATTATCTGGGTTAGAGACCTTTGGTGGGAAAAAACAATAACACCAGATCACAGCAGGTCATATTCAGTGTTTATCATGGGTTTATCATGGGTTTATCACAGCACAATACACACAGATTTTAAATATTTACTAATTATTTGTGCAAAGTTATGTTCAAAAGTTTACATACCCCTGCGTAAGACAAGTCCACAAGACAACATAACTGATTTTACAAAAATCAACCAGTTCAAATGTGTACATTGAATCTTAATTTGTGTGTTGTTACCTGGAGGATCAATGTTTCTCAAGTCTTGTTTGTTCTGAGCAGTTAAACTTCTCCTATTCTTCAGAAATTTCCTCCTGGCCCTGCACATTCTTTAATTTTCTAGCATTTTCTGCATATCTGTACACTTTCCAAAAATACAAAGCTATTTCAAAAGGAAAAAATATTCACTAATGAAGGCAACACAGTGCACGAAAATGAAGGGCTGTAAACTTTTGAACAGGATGATGATATAAATTTTTTCTTATTTTTCCATTTATACTGCCATTTATACTGTGAGATACAAAGATTTGTAGATCAGAAAACTGAGATTTCAACAAGATAAAACTCAAGTTTCCACTACATTCATCTTCAAGTTAAGAGTGCTGAATGATGCATGACGATGTGTAGTTCACATGTCTTCCTCATTGGCACCGCCTTCTCACACTGGCACTTCTCTTTCACACACAAATATCTATGTGCAATTCAGCTCTGAGTCAGCGGCACTGAGCTAAACTTTTCTCCCTGACTGTCTTGGCCTGTGCACTATGATAAATACCAACCAAGCAAGTTATAGTTAAGGTTAATCTAACAAAAGTCTCGTGGTGGTACTTTGATACGTGATGGTGACAGAAAGTAATACCATATATATATACCATGATACAGAATGATTACCATATTCATATACCATGCAATTTACTTTCAGTACTCAAAAGTAATCAAATGAATGCTGTAGTATTACCATAGTGCATGTAAAATGCACCATTGTGGTACAAAAAATCATGCTAAAAATTGTTTTTTTGTAATTCAGCAGCAAAATGCAATTTGTGCCTAGGATGTGAATGCAGCATGCTAAACTTTCCCATAGAAAACCATTACAAAGACAACACATATGTGACATAATGCATTGTGATGTTATAGGAACAAATTTAGCATACAGCTTATTAATAAAACATACAGCAACAATGTAAAGCAACATGACCCCAGAATATGAACACAACATGAAAAAAGTTTTCATAGAAAACCATTAAAGAAGGAAATGCTTAACATGCATTTTCTGGGTTTGCATAATCAACAAGGTGTATACTGAATTTGATCTTTTAATATCACTCTCTTACTATCCTACATTAAGTTACGTTGAGCGTTTTAGAATATCTCACTATTATTAGTGATTTAAAATGTATAATACAATGTATATGTTCATGTATTTCTTCTTGTTAGAGGTGATCTAAATATTCATGGCTTAAAAAACAGATGGAAAATTGACAGGTCTGTGCTATAGTTCTACAGCGGATGTTTTGCACTCCAGTTATGACTAAAAACAACTATGAATAAAATTAATGTGAACTTGAACTTAAAGCTGCTTAAATAGCAGTAGGGAAAAACAGGAACCAGCTGCAGTAATGCATAAGGGAGGAAGACAATGTTACTGTTGAAAAAATCTGTCCGTCATCTGTCAAAAGACAAAAAGAAACATAAAACAGGCTTTTATGTAATATTTCGACAATACTTTGTATGTATAAAAGCTTATATATATGAAACCAGTAATTATCAAATTATCAACAAACTAGGAACAAATCACCAGCATCAGCTGTCCTCATACACTCTGAAAATGTCCTACAAAGACAATAATGTTAACCAGAAACAAAAGCATCAAGTCATGCTGCGTTAACATCGATTACTAACCTCAGAACATTCTGTTCCCTGGACTCGTTGCTGGTACAAGTACTTGAGACACAGTTCAGCTGGCTGGTTCAGAGGAACATTCAGGATACAGATAGTCTTGGTCTTTTCTCCTACTTGTGAAAACATCACATGTGTATTCATGTGAAGCATTCTTTGCAGGAACACAATATAAAGGAGTAATTTCATTGCACGTCAGTGATTACTGGATCTGGATGAAAAGTCCAAGCTGATGCTATAATTAAAGAAGCCGAAAGAGCAAATGGGTCACATCAGATTATTACGCAAATTGTAATGTAGTTCAAATGTGTGTGTGTGTGTGTGTGTGTGTGTGTTTGCATGTGCATATATGTATTGACAGTTTTCTATTCTATTCAGTGTCACATGATCCTTCAGAAATCATTCTTATGCTGATTTATCATCAATGTTGGAAACCGTTGTGCTGCTTTATTTATTATTTTTATTTTTTGGGGGGTGGGGGCTATGATATTTTTTTAGGATTCTCCGCTTGATAAAAAGTTAAAAAGAACAGTGTTTATTTAAAAAGAAAGTTAGTTTGGCGTCAGTACTTTTTTCTTTCTTTTTTAAGACACATGTTCCAAAAAAACAATATGAAGCGACACAACAGTTTCAATACTCACAATAATTCAGCATAAGGATCACATGACACTGAAGACAGGAGTAATGACACTGAAAATTCAGCTTTGCTTCACAGGAATAAATTATATTCTAAAGTATATTAGAATAGGAAACCAATATTAGAAATTGCAATAAGATTTCACAGTATTACTGTTTTTTCTGTATTTTTGATCGAATAGGAAACCAATATTAGAAATTGCAATAAGATTTCACAGTATTACTGTTTTTTCTGTATTTTTGATCGAGTAAATACAGCTTTGAAGAGCAGAAGAGACTACCTTAAAAAACAACAAATCTTACTGATCCCAAACTTTTGAGCGGCAGTATATATATACACACATACTGTATATATTATACCATGGTCTGTCAGAACACTCAATTCTGATTGGCTAGCATGTATGCATTAAAACAATTTAATGCACAGGTAATCGTGTTCTGTGGTTCTTGGCCTCCTCATTGTCCATTAAAATAAATACATTTGAAAGAAAGTCACAAACTTCCTATGTTGTTCATTAGCCTTGTACCAAATAAACACTTCTGTTATCTCCACTTTCCTCACCTGGTCCTTGATTTATAAATATTTCCCAATAACTTTACTGCTTATCTTCATAATGGATTACATGTGAATAATTAAAGCCTATGAATCTGTGCTGTTCAAGTCCTCGTTAATATGGAACATACTTGGAGAAGTTGAAGTGCAGAGTCTCTAATGTCTTCTTTATCTCAAATTGACAGACAAACAAACCTCTCCATATTTAACATGATTCTTCCTGCCTCTTAATATAACGGATTGCAGCCAGGTTACAGTCATAGTGTCCTTACGTAAGGGGGGGAGAAAGGGGGAGGCGATTGGATGGGACTGCAAGATCGGCCTTCACCCTTTCCTTTGATGCTTGATTATTAATTTAATAAGGGCAAAGGTAAAGAAAAAGAACATAATTGCCATGAGTGCAGGAAAAATGTGTTTAATTTGGAGTAACTCTTGGAGACTCTTTTATTGTAGATCTGTTTGTCTGAAGTATCATTAGTAGTCGTTTTGTTCTTGTTCTTCATGAAAGTACATTTGGTTCTTATTTTGACCATGCAAGAAAAATGTATATTAAACTAATTTGAGGTTACTATTAAAGATACGATGATACAGTTCACCCAGAAAAGAAAGAAAGAAAGAAAGATAGAAAAAAAGAAAAGAAAGAAAGAAAGAAAGAAAGAAAGAAAGAAAGAAAGAAAGAAAGAAAGAAAACACTTTGACCAATAGCATGCATGCATTGTACATAAATGACCAATCGTAGAAGGCGAGAAGGTGGGATTTTCAGAGAACAGTCAAAACATGCTTATTTAGCATATATATATATATATATATATATATATATATATATATATGACTGAGGAATAGAGCATGTTAATATGAAAACAAAGCCAAAACCTGGACATAGGCAATACAAATCCCAGTCAAGACACATCCAGGAAAAAGATGTATAGTCACCACATTTAATTCATTTGAAAATAAAAACAATGAATAATGAAGTGTTTTTACACTTTGGTCCAAAAGTTGTTTATGAAATATATAAACCAATTTCTATATACACTCTAAAAATATGCTGGGTTAAATACAACCCAGCGCTGGGTGAAATATGGGTTGTTTTGACCCAGCAGTTGGGTTAAATGTTTAACCTAACATTATGGATAGTTTTACTTAACTCAACTATTGTTTAAAAATGAATATATGGCTGGCTTAAAATTAACCCAAAATAGGTCAATTAAAAAATCTGACATAATTACTAGCAATAATCAAAAGGTGAACATATATTAATGTTTTCATTTATTTATTATTTATTCAACAACTTAAATACAACAAAAATAGTATTTTGTATTTTAAATACATGTATTTGAAATACTGCCCATCCCTGCCAACCACTGGGTCAAAACAACCCAACCGCTGAGTTTGTCCAGATTTCACCTAGTGCTGGGTTATTTTGAACCCAGCATTTGTTATAGTTTAAAACATTCCTTCACCCTCCGTGCCTCCCTCTTTCTCATTGTCCTTTTGTCTCTGAACCTCATCACTATAGTGGCAGCTGTTCATCGTTGTCTCTTGGTAACATCTCAGCATGAGAAGATTCCATACTGTTTTATCTCTGTTTTTTGACACTTTAGATCTGCAAAGTAATCTTCACACACAGAAGGGCACTTCCGTTTTCTGCTAATGATGTACTGCAGAAATGGCCTATAGGAATAATGTAATTACAGAACATGGTATATAATACTTCACAACGCTGTACACAATATATGAATATAAAATGATTATGGCATAATAGATTAAAAAAACTTTATTTCACATGGATTCTAGACAAATGTTGTAAAAAATATTGTCTGTAGCCAAGTATTTTTTTAAGTATTAAATGTGCCATGTAAATTTGTCTAAATTATGAAGACAAGCTACTATGAGAAATGCATTGTACTACAATTTAGCATTACATGCAGCATGGAAATTATCCTTTATGTCAACAACAGCGGATCACTTTCAGATTGCGTTCAAACTGCGACCTGGACCATCATTTCAAGCAGACCTGATGTAGTATAAAACACTTTCACAGCAACCAAACGTGAACTCTGATGAAAAATGGACTGGGGTCAGCGTGAAAGCATCGTAATTTACATCGATTTGCATACCGAGCTGTGATTGGTCTCGTCGTGCGCATTCTCAATCATTTATAGCTGCCTTTACGCTGCACTGTGATCATGTTTTGATTCTTACGTGCAGTAGAAAGCAAAGACGTGCGCTGAGTGTCATGACAACGCTCTCGCTCTGATGCAAACTCATTTACGCAGAACCCCAGCCTAAAACCTAAACGTCGAATTAACGTTCATGCTATTCTGTTGCTGCCTTGAAGAACTGGTATTTCCTTCAGAAAATGCAAATCCCCTACCCCTCTCTTTCAAGTTTAAGCCTGAGTGTGGCAGACTAATAACAAATGGAGTGGAGAGATTTCAGTAACAGACTCAAATGTCTGTCAAAGGGACAAACAGTCCAGTCCTCATTATCTCTACTTCCTGTATGACAGTTTAGTTCCTTTCATGTCTTGTTTAGAGTGAGACCAAGAGCATAACACCCGCGAGCGTTACATCAATACAACCTATTTTCTGACACTGGAGTAAGACAGAAGTGACTGGAAATGTATTCTAATTATGTCTCTATGTTCCATCTGTGATTTCGCAGTCGCTTAAAATTGCTGGTTGCCGTGGAGCCTGTCGTCATTGTGATGTGGTGGATGACTGCAGGAAGAGGACACTGAATCAGTGTTAGCGAGATGACGAACCAAAAAAAATCACATCTGTGTAAAAAAATGCTCAGAGATCTGAGCTCCTCACGCGATCGCATTAGTATTCTGCTCGTTCAGTCACCGTCTGATCCTCAGACCTCTACATAAGTCTCCTCTTCTCTCATTCCTCCTCCTCATCTCGCTTTTCTGTGTGGACCAGAGCTGTGCATCCGGTTTTATGGAGCTAGAATAATGAAAATATGATTTTTAGACCTTACAGAGTGAATTCATCTTCAACACTTGAAGCTGTAATTTTGTTATATTCTATATAAATACATACAGCTCATTTCATTGTTAATTTAAATATAATCAAATAAAAAATTAATTTGTATTTTTTTTAGACATGAAATGTCTAAAATATATAGCTTATAAATATAAATTGAGATGCCCCTGTAAATATGTACAGACTCTAGGATATATGTACCTTCCTCCAGACTCTAGGACCTTGGTTTCCAGATGAAATACAAAACTTGCTCTCATCTGAAAAGAGGATTTGGACCACTGGGCAACAGTCCAGTTCTTCTTCTCCATTGCCCAGGTAAGACGCCTCTGACAACAACTGTATCCAAATTCCTTGACACGGCTGTGTGTGGTGGCTCTTGATGCCTTGACTCCAGCCTCAGTCCATTCCTTGTGAAGTTCATCAAAATTCTTGAATCAATTTTGCTTGACAATCCTCATAAGGCTGCGGTTCTCTCGGTTGGTTTTGCATCTTTTTCTTCCACACTTTTTCCTTCCACTCAACTTTCTGTTAACATGCTTGGATACAGCACTCTCTGAACAGCCAGCTTCTTTGGCAATGAATGTTTGTGGCTTACCCTCCTTGTGAAGGGTGTCTTCTGGAAAACTGTCAGATCAGCAGTCTTCCCCATGATTGTGTAGACTAGTGAACCAAACTGAGAGACCATTTTGAAGGCTCAGAGTTGATTAACTGATTGGCATGTCACCATATTCTAATTTGTTGAGATAGTGAATTGGTGGGTTTTTGTTAAATGTGACCCAAAATCATCACAATTAAAAGAACCAAAGACTTAAACTACTTCAGTCTGTGTGCATTGCATTTATTTAATACACTTTTCCACGACATTCTAATTTATTGAGATGCACCTGTATATACAGAAGCTATATATACACACAAACACACAGAGAGCGAGAGAGAGAGAGAGAGAGAGAGAGTATAGATATATAATTATATTTAAATTCACAAAATTCAAAACTAAGAAAAAATATATAAATAAAACACACACAAAATGTATAAATGACAAATGTCTCAAATTTATATTTACACAATTCCAATCTCTTTGTTATTTTCTATCTCCATAATGTTTGTGCCAGGTGGTTTTGTTCATGTCTGAATAATAGACTCTGAATAAACAGGCTCTTTGGGATTCTGGGTGAGACATGAATCAAGAAACAGGCTTCATTATGATGAAAATGCTTCCCTGCTTTCGTCTGGCTGCTGGGCCGACAGCTCTACCTGAGACTGAGTCCAAACAATGCCAAGTCCAGCGGGACTGCTGGTTCTGACAAAACACAGACACACAATGGCTGAGCAATACATTGAACGTGTTTATTCTTGTTGAAGCAGTATGCACAAACACAATCTCCCTATGCTCTCCTAGCAACACAATTATCCGTCTTCCCAGAATCCTCTGCTGAACTGCACCATTTCGTTTTATGTTTAAAAACCCATGCACTCAAAGGGGTTGCGTCATGTTGTGAACTTCAAAAGCAGGCCGACTTTGCATAAATCTTACACACATTGTTCCACGTACTATGTTCTGGCACGAGGAGCCGTGTTTTGCTTATCCGTCTCATAAAAAAGAACAATTAGACAACGTGTATGTCTTTGTGAAAGACATAGGGAGGGATAAAGGCCAGAGCGAGAGAAAAAGCGCGAGAGGGTAATCGTGAGTCCTATTGTAGCCCAGGAAAGCAGAACAGCACAGTGTGCTTTTGAGTGGATGCGGGTTGCTCTGATGAGTCACGAGAAGAGGGAGAGAGAAAGCACCACCCCCAGTCGACTCTCTTCCTGTTAGACGCACAGAAGGAAAATATCATGGCCAGCCCACACAAACAGGAAAATCGGAAGTCGACTGATAATGACAGCGTGAGTGGAGCAACATATATACCTGAATCAACAGACAATTACAAGAAGAGTCCTTTTATCCACAGATTGCTGCTAGAACCATCATGTGTGTACTGCTTAATTGAATTGTTTGCTGCAGTGAATATCACATGTAGCCTATTCAATAACACAGAACAACAGTAATATCCTCAATTAATGAAGCCCATGTAGGGACTATGGAGGCCTGTTTTCACCTCAGAATAGCAAAGAAGAGATAAAAAATGAAATAAAGTCACATTGTGGGATATGAATTTATGAGACTGTTATGAGACACGTGTCACAACCACAATATATGAAGTCACTAAAAGAATAACTATATTGGCGTCTACACTCATGGATGATGTTTTATTATAAGTAATTCCCTAGTAAAGATAAAAGTAATATACTTAAATTACATTTATTTCATACTAAGTATAGTTCAAATCTTATCAACATATTTACTGACATATCACTCGAGACTTACTGATATAAAAATGATAATTAAACTTTATTTGGAGTACTACTTGTGCACAATGCACATTTCTTAATATTAAGCATAACATGTGTTTTAATGTCACTATTGATGAGGATTGTATAATCTTTAAATAGTATCAGTCTTTAAATGCAAGATATTTAAAGTGTACCTGAAGTGTACTTGCAATAGTTCCACTTTAGCACAATCAAATATACTTCAGTATAGCTTTAGTTGGACTTCAGCACTAATTCCATATACAATTAAAGTGCATTAAGTACAAAATTAGCTGTTTGCAGGCTTTAAGTATACCAGTTTATTATACGAAAGGTACAATTGCAGGGTATTTGTATTAAGTACATAAATATGTAAATGTATTTGCAGTATACTTAGGATGAAATAAATGTATTTCAAATACATTTTGTGTTATTTTTTCACTAGGGTTATGTCATCTGCTCTATTAAATGACCGAGCACATTAAAGTCTGGTGGATTCTGATTGTCTGCCAGATTGGTTGTTTTTATGGTTCATCATTCTCAAAGTGATTACAGCTATCTTGTACCTCTGTGTCATTATTTTTATACAGTAGCTGTACAACAATAATGTGTTGTCTGGTCTTCCCTATTCTTATAGAATTAGAATTATTATTAAAATTGACACACACACCCAAAAAAATTATTCACAAGAAACAAAGTAGCACACTGAACTAAACTTTAAATTCTGAAGCAAAAAACTCAAATATTTTCTTGTAAAATGCATTCCAATAACCTTTGTTTTATTTGTTAACTTAGGCATTTTTTACAGTGTTTATCCTAAATGATAAACCTATATTTATCCTAAATGGAAGTGGACATTTTGAACCATATTCCTTCAAAATATCTTATGGGGTTTTAAAATAAAGGTTGTTAGCAACATGTTAGCAACTTTTATTAAAAAAATTTAAACAAAGTAATTTTAAAATGTGAAGTTTTCAGATTTGACGGCATGCAATTTTTGTCGTAGATTCAAGTAATATTTACTACAGGCTGTATTTCAATAACAAATTCAATATGATATTCCTGAAGAAACCATAAGTAGCAAAAGGCCAGGCCAACAAAAATGAGTTCATCACAGATCTGTTTGAGCAGATATGAGTACAAATATGAGTGAATGCCCATGCCAGTCACAGCCAATGATGCGATACTAATTGGTTGCTAAGTGTTCTGTGCTGTTTTAAGACCATTTCTATACTGTTGCTATAGGGACTTCTGGGTCATTGCTAGGTTGAGATTGCTAAGGTTTCCTACCCATCTTCAAATCTCTATGATATTCTGTTATATACACAAGAAGACTATTATTCAAAAATTGCAAATCTGTTTGTTTAGAAAAGTAGAACGATTTGAGATATAATTAATGTACACAGTACAAAAGGACACGGTTCTCGTTTTAATACTTAGGCTTTTTTTCAAAGCACTAACCCTATGTATGAGCAATAGTGATGCTTGCCTTGGTAATCATCACTAATACAGTACAAAGCGAGGAACATCATATATGTGTGACCAAACTTTGTAAATAATAATGAATAAAAAATATGTATGTGAGGGAGTGGGGTTGACTAATGTTAGTGTTTACCTTCTTTGTAAATACTAGACAGCGTGAAGACAGGAGCGTTGATTGCTGTTTGTGTGTGTGTGTGTGTGTGTGTGTGTGTGTGGAACGTCTGATTGTCTGAAATACTCTCACTCACTCTCTGCGTCCTGCCACACCCTTATCCACCCACTGCAAACCATAACAATCCCCGGCTCTCCTGCCGCCCTGCACTGCTGTGCTTCACGCTGAGGCTCACTGACTCACGGTCTGAAATGTGTAGTTTAGCAGAATGAAAATGAGCTGCGATTATGGAAAAAAATTTACATAGTCAATCAAGGCATAATTAGAATCAGATATAAAAGGAAATGTGTTCCTGAGAGGATGATTGCTGGCAGCTACTCTTTTCACACGTGACTGGCACGTTGCTACACTGACATCAATGTACTCATTTATCATTCATTTTTGCCAGTTACAAAAAATAAAAAAATACAACAATTGTTGTCTCTTTTAAAACCATACCTTGACTTTTTTATTATCACAAGAAGATATGAGTATCCTGTAAATGAATTAATGCTCAGTTGGCAGTGGTTGCCACTGTGTTACCAGTGGGCCCTGTTTGAAATGGTTTAATTTGTATGTTCGTATTTATTTGTATACAGTCAAACCAAAATTTGACACCTTCAACATTTCTCACATTATCACAGTTTATTTGCTATAGTTTAGAAAATGGTAATAAAACAAGAACTCATTGTTAAACTGTGTCAGAACAAATACATTTTTATAATGAGATAACTTTGATAGAAAGGTATGTAATGGATTACAATCAACCAAAATTCAGACAACTGTTAGTATGACAATATTTACACAACTATCAACACTTTGTTGACCAATTACCAAGCAATGCTTCATTTAGTTCAGTCTGTGGTGTAAAAAGTTCGCATTAGCAATTCAAGAAAAAACACTCAAAACATGCTCAGATCAAAGTGTCAGAATAATGTTTGGTCCCAATTTTTTTATCAATTTGACTTGGTAGTCCACTGTATGAAGATTTTTTGGGTAAAATATGTCACAGTTTACAGTTTATTTGCTATACTCACTTACATAAAATAAATGAACTACAGTGTCCTGCACAGTAAAACAAATATACATCAATAATTTGATCTGGTGTCACAGAACACCGCACACTGGTGCTGAATTGTGCTCTTTCACATATTTTTCAGTTTGCATGTTTAAACTGTGATTTGTATTTGTTTGTTCAGGTGCAGAAGGACACGAAGGAGAGCTCGGTTCGGTTTTGCTGTCTTTGATAAGCGGCTCTCTGTGTGCGCACACATAAAGCTGCATCTCACAGACAGCAAGACCGAATACAAAACCACTTCAGGAGGTGGTCTGGGCTGCATTCCAGATGAAACTGGACAAGTGAATGCATCTGATTATTGAAACTACATATATACATTTTACTCCTCCCAAAATGTTAAAATAATAAACGTGTGAGATGTGTTATAGTCAGACATGGCACCGCTAGTGCAACATGCATTGCTCCTTGCTTTATCATTTTGTTAATAACAAGAAAAGAACCAAGTTATATTTAAAAGTTACAAGGTTAAAAATAGGTTAGGTTAAATAGGATAAAAGTTATAATTTTTGCCAACTAAAGGCCTTTCACAGCCAAAATGAAAGGAATACGCCTCATGCTGAAGGAAGAGCATCTAACCTCTGCACCTTACTCCCAATTTCTCCGTGAATAAATGGGAAAACAATCTAACCTGCATTACTTATTTGAAAAGGTTTGATGTACTCTGTATTTCATTGTAAATTTAAAAAGTTATCTGTTACTTTACTAGTTACTTTAAAAAGCTATCTGATTACGTAACGTGCATTATTTGTAATGCCTTACCCCAACACTGGTGGATGCTAATGTAACAGAGGCCAGCTGGTAAGAGATGAGCAGTAAGCCTTCCCTGATCTCAAAACGCATACTATCGACTGAGTGATTCAGAGTAGCTTTTAACACATTGCTACGTGGTTGGAAAGGTTTCCAAACTGATTTTTTATGTTGACATGAACAGTGCGCCACTCAGTTGATAGCCCGCCTTTAGAGATCCAGAAGTGAGGTTTATCTGCGCAGCTCTTACCAGCTGGCCAGAGTGTATGGAAGTATTTTAATGACTCAATTATTTTAAATAAAATGCTTGTTGAATTGTACTAATTGAAAAAAAATTATATATATATTTAGAGCTTGCATTTTTATGGGCTGCAATTCAAGGTGGTTGTTTGTTTAAACTGAATAATTCAATTAAAAACATTTCACTATTAATTAATTTTCATTATTAAAAATTCTTTAAAAAATTACCTTTCAGATTTCACTTCCAAAACATTTGGCTGGTTTAAAAATATGAGCTATAATATTCAACATGTTGGTCCATTTTAAATCGCTTTACAAATTCTCCTCCACAAATCTAATGGTTAAAATTCGACAGAAAATTCAACACTGCACATCCGGGAACTGCAGGAAAAGCAGTAGATCACTGATGCGTGATCACACATCTGCTGATAGCCCGCCTCACCAGCAGGTGCCGCTAGCGGCTGTAGACAAGGCCAACATGATGATCATCAGGGCCAGTATATTCGGAAAATCTGGTAAACAAGACAAAAGCTGTATTTGTTTAATTTAATGTCTTCATGATTGCTTCCCCTGTATATATTTTTTCAATTAGTGCAATTCAACAAGTATTTTATTTCAAATACTTTAGTCATTATTTTACTTCCATAAGAGTGGTTCCTAGCACATTTCTACTGCTTATGGTTGTAAAGGTCTTGAGTTTTTTTTTTTCATGTTGCTGTGTCGCACCGTTGAAGTGCCGTTTTTGAAGGGGGTGCATGTGCATAATTGTGTAAGGGAAGCCTGGATTAGGACATAAAGCGAAACTGAATAAAATATTAAATAAGGCAAAAGGACAAGGAACAACAAAAACAGTAGTCATTATGTGCCGTGCTCGTTACAGCCGCATCTGTGAGAACTTGAACTTACTTATTTAGAATAGATTTCTTCACCAACCATGCATGACATCACTAATGACCGTCCTATATTGTTGAAGCAATGTGGTTCAAATGATGGAGGTGTGACCATGTTAGAAACATTCGGGACTAGCTGGTTAGTTTCTGAAACAATCTATCCTACTGTGGTGGTTAAGCAGTGAATTATGTTGTATGGGAAATGCACCCCTGGGTGGTTTTTAGAGCATTGTTATGTGGCATTTGACAAATGCAAAGCAGTTTCCAAAGTTTTACAGAAATATCAACAACAGTAACTATTTTGTTGAAAACTATGGTAGCAAAGGTAATGTCATATACAATATAATCTCATATACAATACAATACAACACAATTGAAGGGTATTTTCGCAATGAATGCCATTTTGTGAGGAAGTGTAGCTCTTCACTGTGACAAGTTAACATCCTTTGGCTTCCTGAACTAGATTCAGAATTTGCTTTGTTTAGTTTTGTTAGCCAAGCCAAATAAACCATACATGCTAAAGGTGTAGCCGCTTCTTGAACCCTCCAAACGCAGAGAAGATAAACATTTCATAAATGTGCTTACACAAGTGTCTCACTATTTACATAAAGTTTATGAAGTATATAAAGCTGCTGAACCCGCTCCTGGTGCTGTATGTTTGTTTTTTCACAGTTTCCAAGCACCTGAGCTGGCATCCCATAGTGCCAGCCATAGAGTATTTCACAAGCACGTCTGTTAGAACATCAGTTTATTGAAAGATAAAGCCTCTGGCCACAGTCTCTGAGCTCGCAAACCAGATGTGACACACTGACACGGCACAACGGCTCCCGGTTATTTTTCAGCATTTCAGCTGCTGTTTGGGTTGTGTGTCATTTGAGGGGGGGGATTGAACATGTCTGTTCCTGACACATCCTTCTCAGACCTTAATGAGGAAGATCCAGGATTCTGCCTGCCTCAGTTAAAGCTCAAGCAGACATGATCAATTTCTGCCCACAGACAGAGCTCTGCATGAATCACACATGCACACACACCCACCCCTTTGCGTCAAGGTAAAAGTGATGTGCTTTAAGCAATGTTGAATAATAAGCATTTTTCAAAGTCCAGTTTTCTATTAATATCGGCCAGATTTGGGGTCATTCATGGGCAACAAAAGGTCACAGCTTTAAAAGCTTCACAAACCTGCCAGGGGCACGATGTTTTCCACAAGAACACTGAGTGGGCTGAGCATCATCTGTGCTCAATTACAGAGCATCAGCCCTGCAGATCGCCAGCAGGAGATACTTATCCTTCTACTTGTAAAATTTGAGCTGTCTGTGTGCCCTCAACCTAACTTTCAGTAATGAGAAACTTCCCCCTCAGGACAAAATATGAAACCAGATAAGAAACAAAAGAAAAATGTCAGTAAAATTGGGAAATTTGAATAACAGTTGCTTCATGCATGTTGTTAACAAATGCATACAAAATTACTGTGAAACTAAATGTACTCACTAATGCAACTTCCTTGCCACACACACACACACACACACACACACACACACAGTATTGTTCTTTCATCCGATTGACAAACATGGGATATCCACTAGGATGCATGTCCAGGATTTCACAGAATAAATACACACCAACATTGTTAGTTCTGCCACTGTTGACAGATAATTTCCAACTACCATGTTTGTCTTGGGTGTATCCAGGCCCAATTAAAGAGCGGCTGTGCACAAATTCTTCACATTAGGCATGTTTTCTCTAATTTTATCTAAGCTGGCATGTGTTGTTAAGCTAACACATAGTTTGACAACAAGATAACATTTGTTGCTCAGAACTAAGATCAGTCCTATGTAACCATTTCCCATTTCAACTCATTTCAGAAGCAAAAACATTATGAAAGTGTTTCTGATTAAACAATGCATCATCGTGCAAACAAATGCCCATATACAGCATGATGCCGTCCCATTTTTGTGGTATGTGATAGTCATTTTGTGGCAGCTTCTCTCCTGTAAGCAACCACTGAACCTTCTCTGATGATTAAATGGCAATCCTCCGAGATACATTCAGACCACTTGTGGCCTATAGGGGGATCGCTTTCCCCAAAGCCCTGACAAAAACCAACACACATTAAACTCTGTTCACTGATAACATTTGAAATGGTATTTCTCAGGACTCATATGGTTCAGAAAGTCAACATACCTCAGGGATTTGGAAATCTCGGGTATTTTTAAAGCTGAGAAAACTAGCATAGAAGAAAAATAATTGGAATAGCAAGATTGTTAAATGCCACTTTCAACTAGTAAAACATACCATGTGTTTTCAGACATGCTACCATGGTAATAATGTGTTTTTTGTACATGTAGCTATCATGGTATTCTAACAAGTATAATATGGTAATCACATACCATGTTATGCATGACTATATTATGGTGTCACCCATGTGCAATACCATATTATTTCTGTACACTACTATTCAAATGTTTGGGGTCAGTAAGATTTATGATCAAAATTGACAGCAGACGTTTAGCTAAAACGTTTCAAAGGTTTCTATTTCAAATAAATGCTGTTTTTATTAATTTTCTAAGAAAAACATTGATCAGCTTCCAATAAGAAATACTTATTGAATTTCTGAAGGATCATGTGACACTGAAGACTAGAGTAATGGCTGTGTAAAATTCAGCTTTGCCATCACAGGACATTACATTAAAACTCCCATTTATTTTAAATTGTAATAATATTTCCCAATATTAATGTTTTTACAGTCTTATCAAATAAATATACCCTTGGTGAGCACATCATTTGCTAATTAATTTAAATTCAATTCAAAACTTGCTAATTAATCAGTAACATTGTATATGAATGGACCATCACCATATGATACCATTACTGTACCACTGTACTTTTTTTGCAAGGCTCAGCTCTGTTTTAACCATGAGATCTTATTCATCAGTTTATAGGCTATAGTGAGACATGACATCATGTTTTACAATTTCAAAAACGGTTCAGACATGCCTTAGGATGAACATCTCGGACAATGTGTTGAAAAAGGAATTTTGTGACTGGTGCGCCATGTTATAAATAAGTTACTTTGCTCTATTCAAGACATGATTTCTGACGACAGCAACTAGATTGGGCTTGTAAGGCAAATGGGAAGCCACTGTGCGTGCGTATGTGGGAAGCTTTGGCATTTTCAGAAACAAGAAAGTTATTCATAGTAAGACAATGTTGCCAATTGGGTTGGTTCCACATGGAATACATGTGACTTTGGGCCCAAAGGAATTCTTCTCCAAAGACAGAAGGCAAGGAACCAATGTGAAACATCCCTTTTGTGTTTCACAGCACTGTTGGTACAAACCTCTTTCCCTGGTATCTGTAAGCATTTTCCTTTGATCGAAATGTCAAATGGGCTTTAGATTTTATTACTCAAGTGATTGCAATGCCTTGTCCAAATTCATTGAAAATGTTTCATCTTCCTACATCAGATTGCTTCAATGTACCCTCCATACACTGTTAACTCTTTCTTTAACTTCCAACCATATCGTATTTCTCCCTAAGCAAACTCACAGTGTGGTAGAGAGTGGGCTTATGAGAATAATTCAAATGTCTGAACTCTTCTAATTATTGATTTATTTCCCCTTCTGCTTTCCTTCCAAGATGTATTCCACCCTTACAGGGTCAAATGTGAAATCCGAGGGATGGACCCGTTTGGGAAATGATAGAGCGCTTGAACTAAACAAGGTTTCATCTGATTCTCAAGCCTGCGATGAATCTGTGAAGCCCACACATCAGCGCAACACGTGCGTAACCAGCACAGCTTTGTAACATTACTTCAGAAGGTGCATCGCACACATGCACATACCCATAAACACGCCAGAACAAACACTAGAGCACATATGCATACACGCACACATCAACACATGCATACACATCCATGGAGACGTTTGCTTGGCTGCAGCGTTGGCAGATCATTTTATTAAAGGAGTATTTGAGTCATCCTTGCTGAAGATTTGGCTTGTTAAAAGTTTGCCAGAATTTGTTATTTTTTCCAAAGGTCAGGGAGTAACACAAGTAATTCTTTCCTAAAGGACTTTATAAAATATTTATAGAATCTGATGATGTCATTGTGTTGATATTGAGAAATGCAGTGGACAATAATTCCACTATTCTTTTACTGTATTTAATTTTGAACAAACACCCACTGGCAGTATGGTGAGGACAAACATTTAGAAAAAACTTAGATTTAGCCTATTTTTAATAATTTATGTTTAGTTTTAATAGCTCATTCATTCTCTTTCAAGATAACCTGTCAAATGGTCTTACAAAAATTCAAGGAACACTGGCATCAAAACACATGCAGTGAGCTTTTGGGTTGTCTTTCAACAACGCTTGATTGTGGGGGTTTTTGATCCCAAAACAAAAGGTGCTAAATATATTCCACTTATATAATACGATGTGCCAGTAATATTTGTATTTCTCTGTTTGAGGTGTGTCTAGGTAATATCCTTACGGTTCCTGGGAGTTTGCCTCAAAAGCTTCCTTTAATTGTAAGATGGAAGAAGTTTATTTGAGATGTAATGCTCCACGCATGTGCCATTAATTTAACTTCCCAAATAATAGTGTAATATTTCCTCTTATTATCCATCTGATGACTATCTAGATTCTAGAACGTTGACATCATAGTTGTTTATCATATGATTAAGTAACTTTACTTAGGCTTTTGATGACGGGCCTTGCCCTCTTTGTCACTCTGTAAACTGTTTGATTGTGTTTCTTAAAACTATTGAACAAGCTATCTGAAATATTAAATAGCATACTGCTGCAAACTGACCATTATAAATTCATAGTATATTAAAACAATGACATGTGGTCTTCAAGTACTTTTCAAATAGCTAAATAAACATTCAGAATACAAGTACATAGCCAGTAATGAACTGATTTGGCTTCCTTTAAGTGTGTGTATATCTTCAGAGAGATTTTAGCTAAAGTTATTCAGACAAGCAGTGAGTTATTTGCGTTACTTTGTCGACACTTGGCTTGTAAGACCTGCACAGATGTATTTTACTTAAGAGTTGTGTCCCGTCTTTTTGCATTCACTTATTTAATGTTTCGCTGTAAGCATTCTGAACTAAAGTGTGTATAATTCCCCCGGTATCTAACAGCAAAACGGGCGTTCAGGAGTTATTTATTACGAAGTATGTGGTTGCGTGCAAAAGTAAACCGCTTGTGTGTCATTCAAACTAAATTTGGATTATAGCATACAATTCTTACTATTTCTGCTTTATATATGCCATGTATCGTGTACTGAATTGAGTCACGCTACTAAAAGCAAACTGCTATCGTCTCAGTTTGACAAATTCAGTATTAATTTGTTAGTTAAAATTCCGCAACATTCTGTTGTTGCTTTGTACACATTGACACGGAGTGTATGTTGACATGGTGCTTATGAGTCATGAGTTCTTTGTCATTTTGCACTTAGTTTTATACAAAAAACTGGTTTACCTCAAAAGTCCCAGCAGTCAGAACCCATGCTTATTTTAAGTGAAGCCAACGTGACGCTGATTTTCGTGGCGTAGTAGAGTGTATTTGTTTAAGTATTGGATGTCTACATGTGCCACTCAACTTGACCACACCCCCTTGAGTGCCAACCCTCCCCTCCTAAATCTAATATGATAATACACATATGGTAATGCACATATATTGAGGTTTATGTGTGTGAACTGAATACACACACATATATATTCAGTATATTTAGAAAAGAAGACAATACTAGTATATATAAAGAAATATTCATTGGTCAAATGTTATAATTTTTTTTATTTTATTAATTAAATAAATAAATAAATAAGGAATTATGTACACAATAAATAATCGGTAAGGACAGAGGAAAAAACAAGAAACAAACTATAATTTTTGCAGATTAGGACATGCATGTGTGATCCATCAACATTTTACCACTCATACACACAAGAAGTCTGTTTCTTGTCAAACGATGCCTGGTCCCAGCCCAGATTTTCTTTTCTCTGTATAACGTTTTTGATCACATCATTCCTCTCTGAATTTCAGCATTTGTAAATCTACAGAGTCTGTCTTGGTTATAAACCTTCCATAGCTCCATCCAGTTCACATCCAGTGGACATCCTGTTCAACAAGCCCTCACACCGAAAGAAATCATCAGATCTTGCTGAGTCAGTGACCAACTGTTCTCCTCATCTGTCAGTCTCAGTTGCATCTCTGCAGCAGCATGTTCAAGGCATACTCCAGACGACTCCGCAGGTCCGCAGTGCAGCCCCCGCTGAGCAACGTGCTCAGTTGGAAGGTGGTGGAGGTTCGCTCTTCATTGATGTACGTCAGCAGATATTCGTCCTGCTGTGTGCACAGGATAAGCTTGGTGTGGTCGTGGTAGAAGTTCACCTATTGGAAGATGCAGAAAAAGGTTTTGTTATTCTGGAACAAATGTGAAACACTCTCTGAGGATGCAGGATGTTATTACAGCAGGGTTTGTGACCTTCTTCTTCCCACAGTGCTATAATATACACAGCTTTTTATCTGAACAAAGACAGACCTGACTGATAACTACCCAGGGTCTGATGGGCGTAGAGAGCACTAGACAGTAACTTTTTACACAAAGTTCTACCAACTGCTGAATTAAAGCAACAGTTCTCACGAAAATGAAAATTCTAGACCAAAAAAATATGTTTTTTCCATACAATGAAAGTGAATGGTAACTATTGGGTCGTCCAAACTCCAACAATGACAAAAAAAGCTAAATGTTATAATACTTTGATGGTGCTTTTTCACAAATCCCTTTCATTTTATGCAAATTACCAACATAAACATCTATCTTAACATCTCAATTTATACTTCAGAGATGACAGCAAGTTATATGTGTTCTGAGATGACAGAATGTTTGGTGAACTATCAGTTTAAGAGCTGCTTTGTAAAGAATAAAGATGACTGCACTTTTACCTGGAATGTGCCATCGTTGAAAAGCATCAATAAAGCTCTGTCTGATTTCAGCCACTGCAGAAGATATATTCTGGTATTGTGGGTATCTTGTTCACTGATCATATCCCCTCCCTGCATGAAAAACAAGGATAGACAATATATTAACACTTATACAACCTGAAGTCTAGATCAGAATAAGTCTTTGACTTCTAGACCTGTAACAATTTTAAAACTGAATACAAACATAAGGATTGAAACTAAGAGCACACTCACATCCATCAAATTTTCCTCCATGTAGTGGGCAAAGTACTTGAGGATGGTGACCTGGGCCACAGCATTCTCAGGAACCTCAGTAACAGAGAAAACAGACCTCTGGCTGAGGGCAGCATACTGATGAACAGTCCTATAAAAAACAAAGACAACATTGATTTATCAACTACACAGTCAATGCAACACAGTGCTCACGGTTTGTTTCTACAGCCTCCTATATATATATATATATATATATATGAGGTCTATGATTAATGCTTGCTCTTTTATAATATTTCATGTGTAATGCCATTTGTCATTCAACTGACATTTCTAGGATATTGGTGCAGTTTTTCTTTCTTTCTGAAGATCATCTAGAAGCTATGCCAGAAAACTAGGGATGGGAATCGTAAGGAATACTATTGGGGATACTGGATATACACTACAATTCAAAAACAGGTCAGATTTTCTAAAATGTCTCGAATTCTCCTCAAGGCTACATTTATTTGATCAAAAATGCAGTAAAAGAAAAACATAATATTGGGAAATATTATAATATTTTAATATATTTAAAAATGTAATGTATTCATGTGGTGGCAAAGCTGAATTTTCAGCAGCCATTACTAAAGACTTTCAATTTGAAATCAGTTGCTTAATATTTGTTTCTGAAAAGACGGATATTTTTTCAGGATTCTTTAACGAACAGATAAATATAAGTCTTCATTGTCACCTTTGATCATTATAATGCATTAACAGATTTATTGCATTTATGAAAGGTTTCATTTTTAAAAACAAACTTACTGATCCCAAACTTTTGAATGGTAGTGCATATTAGACAATATTGGACATTAGTTGTGAAAAGCCATTTCTTTTATTTTTCATTTAGATGAAGGATCTGTCATCATCTAACACTCGAAAAATTCATTCTTAAAAAAAAACAATAATAATTTATTGTTAAATGTAGAAGTATCTGTAAAAATGGTCAGAGTTTTCACATGGAACATTATAATTTTCAAATGTCTATATATTCACCTGTAGCAAATATGTTTAATTCATTCAAATTGTATAAAAGTCAAATATAAAAACAATTGCAAGCCAGAATTTGAATACTGGTACTGATTTCATAATTAGTTACTGCATAATGAATGTGTGTTGTGTAATGTTTGCCTACTTCAAAAATGAATCAAACTGGCATTACATATGAACATTTGTTTGGGGTTAAACTTTTGATTTTTTTAAAAGAGCGGAACTGAGTTAGCAAACAGTCAACTTGAAGCACCTACTTCTTATCAGAGAGGAGACTCATGTGTGTTCCATTGTTGAAAAGGACGCCCACTGTGTTGTCAGACAGCTGATAGCCAAAGCCATATTTATTAGAGTAGTCAACCCACTTAGTCACCCACTTCAAGCTATTACAACCATTTCCTCTGGGAAGGCTGTCCGCTGTGGGAAAAAGGGCACTGTTAAATCCAAAGATCGTATATTGTCTTTACTCTATAGAATGGATTCAGTCTAGAAAACCCTTGGTGTGAAGTGTAATGTGTCTTATTCACCTTTAGGCATGTGTTCAAGACAGCCTCTCAGAACACTAATAACAGCCTCTGCCACAGTGCCAGTGGTGCTGTCTTCAAGACCTACGGAGAGACAGCGGGATACATTGCGTCAGCCTGTGAAACTAATGAGTTGGATTCAGACCGAACAGATGAAACACACACACACACACGTATAACACACACTTACATTCACTGCTGCTGCTGCAGCTGCCCAAGCAGCCTCTAACAATCAAGTGAATGGTATCTCTAGTCTGAGACCTTCCGGCAGTTGCCTGGGTAACAGGCTTTCTTGTAGGTGCTGACGGATTTCCTCCTTCCTAAAGTGGAAAAATCGCAGCATATGTGTGTCATGAATGACCTAACACTTAACCTTCATTAATATCTCAGTGTTGGTGATGAATTCCTTATTATAGCCTACTATAAAGGGAACAGTGCTCACCTCGGATGAGTGTGTAGTAATCTGATTACTGATGGCAGTCTTTTTGAAATCTTGACGGAGCTTGAATATGTCTTCCTCTTCTTTGGCTAAGCGATCTGTCGGAAGAAAAACAGTTATTCATGGGGTCATCTGAAATGAGTAGTGCACTAGTTAAATAAAGCGAGAACTTACTTATATTTTCATAGTACTTGGCTTTGTCCTTCTTGCCACCGAAGAGAGCAGCGGCTGCCTTTTTGAAGAAGCTCTTGGCTGGACTGGAAATGTGGAAGTCTGGGGCAGAATGGCAGCAGCTGACAGGCAGAGTTTCTGGCATGAAGCCCTGCGGCGTAATCACGACAAAAACACTGATGAACTGCTGTGCATATCTGGCTGGATATACTGAATCTACTGTGGTGCAACAAATAAACTTACCTGGGTGAAAAATTCATGCCGAATGATGTCATCCAGGTGTGGGCGGTCCACAGGGTTCTGTGCGAGCATGCTGGAAATGAGCTGTTTGGCGGGGAGAGAGAGCGAGGCCGGGATAGTGTAACGGGCCTCTCGGATACAGCGGTATGTCTCCTTCAGGTTAGTGGTTTCGAATGGAGGTTTACCCAGAAGCATGGTGTACCTGAAGAGGAAGATGTGAAATGTGTCATTAATAAGTGTCTGGCTCTTAAAGGAATAGTTCAAACAAAAAGAAAATAGTTATATACTCAATGTTCTTTGTCCATTTTTTAGGAATATTCTGTCTATTTTTTTATATTTAATGAACATGAATGAAGACTGGTGTCTACAGACTGCTGTCAAGTTTCAAGAAGAATGCAAAGAATGCAGAAAGTCGTGGCCTAATTGTAGAGATTCAGACTCATAATCGAAAGGTTGTGAGTTCGAGTCTCGGTCCGGCAGGGATTGTAGGTGGGGGGAGTGAATGTACAGCGCTCTCTTCACCTTCAATACCATGACGAGGTGCCCTTGAGCAAGTCACCGAACCCCCAACTGCTCCGGGTGTGTGTTCACGATGTGTGTGTGCACTTGGATAGGTAAATGCAGAGCACGAATTCCGAGTATGGGTTACCATACTTGGCTGTATGTCACAACACTTTCTTTTCTTTAAAAAAAAAAAAACATCAAATTTTCTTAAAAGTAATTAACTATTAACTAAGTTCACTATTTAATAGCTCACAATTGAGTGAATAACAATGTAAAACACAACTTGAAATATAGTGCAAGACCACTTTTATGGAGCTTTTTTAGAGCTTGACAGCATCACATTCATTACTTTGACAAAAACAACCAGAACCTTCTTCAAAAACTCTTTGTTTGCATTCATTGGATGAAAGAATGTAATTTAGGTTAGAAATGACATGAGGTTGAGTACATGATCCCAAAATAAGTCATCGCTGGTGAAAAACTGTACACCACATGCTGCTAATATGTCATTCGAGCATTAAAGCTGAAGCATAATCACCGAATACAATGGCATACACAACTAGAATGGAAAAGTAGGCATTCATTGATAGAGTGAGTATGAATCGGCAATCATTGCCTATTCACACTGAGCAATTCATAAATATAGCGTACAGAGGAAACCCTCAAATCTGCCGGTGACAAACTTACATGACGCAGCCCAAAGCCCACACGTCAGACTCCCAGCCGTGGCCCTGTTTGTTCAGCACTTCCGGAGACAGGTAGTTGGGTGTACCGCAGATCGTTTTGCGTCTGTTGCTGATTGGCTCCAGTTTGGCAGCCAGCCCAAAATCTCCCACTTTCAGCTCCATTGAGTCATTCACAAACAGGTTGCCTTTGAATTATAAAATGGAAGATTTTTAACTACTTATTAACTGATAGAATGTTAATAAACATGCACGTACAGTAAGTATATGCACACATACCTAGTTTCAAATCACGATGCAGGATCTCTAAATCGTGAAGATATTTTAAAGCAGACACTGTCTGTTTCAAGTAGTACCTCACTTCGGGTTCTGTTACGATTTTACGTGCCTTCAATATGTGGGCAAGTGACTAAAAGATTACCAGGAGTCAGTCAGGGGGCACACACTCATTTGCATTACATATTATTAATGCACTTAGACTTTTAAACTTACTCTTCTACTGCAGTACTCCAACAGAATATAGATGTTGTCTTTGTCTTCAAAGTGGTGGTAGAAATGCACTATGTGTTTGTGGCTGAGAGCTCTGTGCAGGTCAATCTCTCGGTTTATCTGGATCAACAGAATACAGAACATAAGTGAGAGGTCTTGATCAATAGTTTGTGCAGTGCAATTTTGATATGCCATGTGTCTGTCCTACCTTCTCTCTCTGGTGCGGTTTTGACACACGTGAATGTGGGATGATTTTGGCTGCATAGACTTTACTTGAAGACAGGTCGGTCATTTCGTAGCACTTTGCAAAGCCTCCCTATGATATAGAGAAAGTATAAGATAAGTAGAATGTTAACCAAGATAAAGAGATTTTCAAGAAGCAATTTAATCATAAGCAATGCATGCATAGACAGACAGGCATATTAGACAAAAGTAATGCAATCATGCTCAAACTCAATGAATAGCAATACTTTTTCAAATAGAATAATACTTTTCACATGAATTAATAAAATACTTCTGAATGAATCAAATATTTTAAACAATGTCAGTATTAATACCAAACCCATTACCTTTCCTAGAACTTTTCCCCGGCAGTAACATTTCCCAGTGTTGGGGTCTGTAATGATTCTGGAGTACTCTGTGCCGATCCGACTGTTATCCTCTGGCTTTTTCCATCCTTGCTCACTTATTTTATTGAGCTCACACATCTTTTCGTTGTGTGTCGTTATAGTTGGGTAAGAGGTATTCCTCAGTGTCTCCATGGCTCTGTGTGTTTCTGTGTGTGCTGTCACAGTGCTACTGGACCGGTGTGTCTCCTCGCATTTATACCGCAGCGCCGCGCGCCTCTGCTCGAGACGAACTGCGTCACGAGAGGGGAAGACCATATATGGCTTGTATAGCTCTGTCATCTGTGAACTACCTCACTGTATCCATTATTAAACATCCTAGACACTTCATAGACACCTACTGGAAAAAGATTATCGCATAGAATCCGGTCTATCTGAGCAGGGATTCATATTCACACGGCAATCTCTCATAAAGCAATATCTCGCATAGTGATGATGACTAAACATCTTGTGTTTAGACAGGCTAGTGCATCTACAATATTTGAGAAATAAGCTAGATATTGCCAGTTTACTGATGTTGCCAATTTATCGTAGTTCAAATGAGCTAAATGAACGATGGTAAAGACGTGTGCGTTTGAAACCGTCTGATTCACAGAAGAGTGTCAGAGCATCACCATGTGGCCAAAGTGACAAACATCATCATGCATTTTCCATTTTTAAAGAATTATTATAAGTTTTTTTGAAATATAATAACTACTAAACATGTTAGACGAAATATTACCTAAAATATCAGTCAAATAGCATAGCTTGAAACACTTCAAATATCAGCATTCCCCTTTTAAATGGGTATTTTGACCTGTCCAACATCAGGTCTTGAGCTTCTCGACTATGTACAAATTTAAATCATACAAGAATGTTATAACATTGATGTTAATTTTCATGAAGATTAAAGTAGCTTAAAGTAATATTATTTTTTATCTAATTTTACTTATCAAAACATATTTAGTTGCATATTTTGTGAGCAAACCTTTTACTTAAAATTATACTATCGTTTAAATATGTCAAATGTGACAACCAAGTCGTAACGAGAGCATATGCATAATGGGAAAACAATTAAAATGGTCATTCTTTTTTCTTAATATGTATGAAATTTTAGTTTTGACTGCATTAATTAAGCTCACACATTCAACCCTGTTACCCACACATTTAAAAAATACTGTATATATATATATATGTATTACAACAAAATTAATTTAATTAAAATAAATTATATTTTCTTAATTTTTTGGAAGTATAATGCAAGTATGACCCACATGTAATAGAGAGACATGTTTTATTCATAATTTCTTTGGCTTTGCTATTCTATCAGGTATTAAAAGACCAAGGTCACATCAGCAGTTTGTTGGCAGGAGAGTAATTTTGGCTCTTTATTTCACAGTTTAGTTTAGAATTTCACAACAGACAAATAACATGTCATCAAACCTGCAGTAACAGAAAAGCAGAAAAAAGTAGTCCTTAATATAAAAATAAGTAATAATTCTATGCTTTATACTGTGCATATCATGCATGCATATGTCTTCTAAATTGGCTGGTACCTTTCAGGCAGTGCTAAAACTTGATTTTTACACAAGGGAAGATGCTTTTTCATCTCATGTTAGCTTGTGTTGAAAGCTTCCGTATAGCATTCATATCATATGCCCAAATCTGGTCTAGTCCTTCACCCTCAGTGGCTGTGGCAGTCCAGTCAGGAAATGGGAAGCGACAAGCAATCACACGAGCCTCATCTGGTAACTCCTTCTCCAGTTTCCTACCCAACACCTCCATCTGTAGACCACAAAGCACATTGTATTGACCACGGTTATTATTGGCAAGTCAGACAGCCAGGTATTCTTTGCATTAGTGTTTCACATTAAGAAGCATGATTATGTCCATCCACATCTGTCTTGTACAACATATAGTTTAAAATTACGTAAATTCTCCAGAGTAGCCTAGCCTAATATATTCTTCAGAGTAAATCATAGCACTATTAAGAATATATCTAGATGATGTAATTTGTTACACTGCTTTTTAAAGATAGTATGAGCTCAGCTCAGTATAAATGAAGAAAGGATATCTGTGCATATTTACCACTCCAGGTGCCAAGAAAACAGTCATATTGTTATATTTGGACAGATCCATCTGTGGAAGGAAGTGATAAATCTGAATCATCAACACTCGGACATGTGAAATTAAATCAGAAATAAGATCTACACATGGTGTGTGTAATTGTTTAATAGGCGTTTTGCCACACAGTTGTAGAACTAGAACAGGTGTTGTGCTGAAACTGGTTTCAGAAAAAGAAACTCAAACCCTTTTTGACGCTAAGGACCAAATATTAACAGAATGTATATAAATGTATTGTATAACAAATATTATAATATTGTATGTGTTGTTTAATAATTCTTATAATTTAATTATTAAAAACTAATTAAGTGCAATTAATATAACATTTTAAGAAAGAATAAAAAGGTAAATGAGGAATACAAATAAACTTTAAAATAAAATAAATACTTTTACTTTAATAAATACTGCTAAAAATTATTTGATAGCAGAAAACACATAACATTAAGCAGCCAAGCTGACATGGTTATTGACTGATATGATCATCAACTATATCATTAACCAAAACTTGGAGTGTTGATAAAGGTACAATAAATTGTAAGTATGATAAATAAAAACAATAAAAGCAACAGATATTGAGGCAATTGTTTGTGTGAAATTCCACCTAGTGCTTGTGCACATTGTTTTAATGTTTGTTTTGGCATCCCTACAGGCCATCATTTACTTAACCAATGGAATTAGTTGAGGCGGAGCTATTTATTTTACTGGCCAATGGAAGACATGCTGAAAATCTGTCTGAAAAACATTATTTGTATCATTCCAGTGAGTGCGCTTGTGGCACAGGAATTAACCACTTTACCTTTAACACCTTTACCTTACCTTCCAAAAGTCCTGGTTTATAAAAGTCGCGGAGCTGGATGGTATTCCCTTCCACTTTGCTTTGACTCTGGCATATCCAGTTAGGATTGAATTAATTTCAAAGCCAGTGCACTGGAAACCCTCTACAGTGGCAGCAAATACCTACAAAACACATCCAGGCCAAACCTACACTTTGAGAACCAGGATCTATGATATGTATGTCAGTTATAACTGGACATAAAACATACTGTCTGTGGCTTATATTGTTTGCTTTCCATGTATAAAAAAACCCAACAAGAATATTTTTAACTGTAGGACAATTGATTCTTGCTATTATAAATGTGTACAGGTAAAAGATTGTTCCATCTAAATTTGAGAGTTAATGAGATCTATTTTTGAACACAAAAGAGGCAGCCCAAGGTAGGCTGCCCAGTGGCCATTATCTTGGTGAAAAATGACTGAATAAATAACCCACAGATTAGTCATAGAAAGCCAAGCCCGAGAGCTTTAAAATGAGCAACATCTAACGGCGAAGTCATGCAATATTAAAAATAGCCAGTTTTTAAATATTTTTCTTTTGTTTTGCATTTGTATTATTTCCCACATATTATCTCCCACCCAGCTTCTAAGCATCTCACCATGTATTGTGATGAGAAAATAGTAATCTGCAGCAAGCCATCAGAAGCATCTGAAACAGAAAATGCTTACAAGCACACAATTTCATTTGTAAATCTGTTATATCACGTAGAGATTTACATTATTAAAATTGTTTAAATATTATATAAATTATTAGGATTTTTGTTAGATGTCCATGTTAGGTTTAGGATTAAAATATATGCATCGGTATTATGCAGAATTAAAGCACAGTATTTGGAAATACATGTCATATATTCAGTTCATTATCATTTACTGTCAAGGTTAAAGACTCACCAGTCGCCCATCACCAGATCCCAGATCAGCCAGACACCCTTCTCTCCCATGCAGGAGTTTCATTACATTCTGGGTCTGTGTTCTACTGGAGGGCAAATAAGGCACCTGGGCAATATTACATTTCACTTACACCAGTGATTCATTGATTGATTGATTGATTTTATCTAAACATGGTAAAGTGCAGATTGTTGCCATCTAACAGGATTACCAAGGTATTGAACTCTGAGATGAGCAAACCTATAAATAGCTCCCAATATATTGTAAATGACTTCCTGTACCTTGAGACATATGGGTACTTTCCGAAAACCAGGAAGTGCAAATAATGACCAGAGGCCATAAACTCCCACAAGCAAAGCACCAGATGCTGCTGTGAAAAGTGGCTTTTCCTGAGCATGATGGGAGAGCTTGACACTTTTATGCTGAAGGATGACATCCACTGAATCCTCCATAATGGAACACTAGAGGAAAAAAAGCAAACAGTGTAATGTACACGACTTGAGTGAAAAATAAATCTGATCAATGCTGACATGTCACATTTTATATGAAATTTCTTCCCCTCCACACATGCATGCAGGTAATTACTCAAGAAGTACACAGTTCTGTAGAGTTCTTCAGCCACTAGAGAGCGCTCCCAAGCCACAGGGAAACAACGTTTAAAACGTTTGTTTACCAGAAGAGATTATTATATAGCAGTCATGAACAAGATTATGTAGGCGCAAATAATGTTTTACCACCTGAACGCGTATATCAGAGATTCAATTTACTTTAAAATGATTGTCCACAAAAGCGCGAATGCGTTTACTTCAAGTTTACAGGACAAACAACGAACCAACCCCTGCACAATTTACCAGCAACAAATTATACGACAACATTGTAAACAACTAAAAGTCGGTTTATCTTTTGCATGCCAGTGAATTTACCGTGTGTTTTAGTTACGAGGAGTAGGCTACGTGATATTTCTGTAAACAACACGTGCGCATGCGAGACGAGAGTGGGTTGGGCAGTTCAACAGCTCTGGAGAAGGACTGGCTCATTACTATTAATTACATCACAATGACATCCTTTGGCGAGGTATGAGCTAATGAATAATAATTATATGACGTATTTTGTAACCAGCCCTATAGAGCTAGCTCTGCTCATGAATATTAAAAAGTGCGTTATAGTGACGTTAGTAGGATTGGTAAACTTTACTGTGTGTGTGTGTGTGTGTGTGTGTGTGTGTGTGTGTGTGTGTGTGTACGTTCGCGTGTGTGTCTGTGTGTGTGTCTCTTTTTCCAAGAAGAACTGGTGAAGACGGCAGCACATGGAGTTGCACACCAGCTACAAAACAAAATACTTATACAAAACAGTAGATGAAAGTAGGATCAAGCGAAACGCTTACAAGATTAAACTACAATAAATGTAATTATTAAAGGATATTATTAAGATGAAAACTAATAGTTTTTAATTTCACAGTATGTTCTTCAGAGTAATGTTTTGTTTACTTTCCCCCCACTTGTTCGGTCGTTTTTGTTCATTGACATTTATTCATCCTTACCTATTGTTTTTAATAATTCTAATATGATTTATTATATATTATACACATAATCTGTGTATTATTTAATGATATCCACAAATGTAGGATGTAGTGAATGTTGTCTTTGCTCGGCCGCGGCCGCCCCCTGCTGTCCGCAGACCGCACGCACACTCTGGGCGGATGTGGGATCAATGGGTGGAGAGTGTCTGCTGACGTCCATTACGAGCATCACTGCATCCAACATTTATCCCAGCAGCCGACTCCACCTGTCCAAAACGAAAAATATAACATTAATTAGGATTAAATAAGAATCCAGCTCTGTTTATTGTTTTGGTTTTATTTATAGTTAAAACAATGGAGTTATACGGAAAGGTAAGTGAGAAAAGGCTTATATTGTTTGGTCGTAACGGAGCCACGAAAAAAGAAAAAGAAATGGCTAATTTAGTCATACTGTAAAACCATAAGTGTCGTTTAAAGAGGTTTGTCACTTGACAGCGTGCATAATACTGACCGGTCATGAAAGGTTTATGAAATGTATAAAACGCAACATCATGTGACGACAAAAGCAATCAGCTCATTTATTCATAGGAGCTGCTAATTCAAACATTCTTGGTTATTTATATGTAGGGTATTGTGATATATGCTGGTTATGCTCTCATTTACAGCTCAAACGTATCTTTATCTATGGTCCACTTCAAATATTGTTTTGATAAATTATAAGCATTAGGTGTTTGACGACTATTAGCGTTTAATATAAAGGGTTTGACTGAAAAGAGACAGACGCTCAGCCCGGAAGTACACAGGCTGCGTCTCAAACCTACTGAGCTGCCTACCTAGATAACATTTTTGGTGTATCATAGGCACCTTCCGCGTTCGCACGCGCCTCTTAAACAATTTAATCACAATTTTCTCAGGTAAATTTGAGCACATAAAGTTTCTAAAACATGATGTTAGGATTTTTTTAAATAGTAAAATATAGAGTCAAATATTTTATTATTTAGGGGGGTGGGGTTGTATATACATTAATTTATAGCTCAGAACTTGTGCAAAATACATTAATATTTAAACTTACAAATTACATTTTAGTTACTAATGTTAAAGATGGAATTAATGGGTTATATTCAGAAATGCTGTAGGACGCTCACTAGGCTTCAAGACAGTCATGGACAGCTCCTGGTGCTGATTTTCACAGATTGACATGCGGAGCCTGCTTAAAAACACAGAGATAACTGAGTCTTTAATGAAATCCAGATGGCCTCTCTCTCTCTCTCTCCCTTATCTCTCTCTCTCTCTCTCTCTCTATCTCTATCTCTATCTCTATCTCCTCTTCTCTCTCTCTCTCTCTCTCTCTCTCTCTCTCTCTCTCTCTCTATAATAGCATGTAACTACATATGACATACTGTAATTACATTTCGACCATATTAAGTGTTTACACAATATTGTTAGGCTGTAAACCTTTGATCTATTCATTACACTGTGTCTTTGTGTTCTCACAGATGGCTGCTACGCAAGACAGCACACAAAATGAGAACCCTGATCAAAACTTTGATTACATGTTCAAGTTGTTGATCATTGGGAACAGCAGCGTTGGAAAAACATCCTTCCTCTTCCGCTATGCTGATGATACTTTCACATCTGCCTTTGTCAGTACGGTGGGCATCGACTTTAAGGTCAAAACTGTCTATAAGAACGACAAAAGGATCAAGCTTCAGATCTGGGTAATTTCTTTCACTCACATCGACCGCAAAAACCACACAAACTTTAAATCTTCTTTAACTCGGCACCAATGTTTCATGCTTGGTAAAGCATTGAAGGGTTGGATAATCACATATGGTGCAATGTAAATATCACCTGGGCTGATGATTAACACTGGCTTATGGAAAGAGAACATAAGCCATTGTCACCTTATCTAGGTCTTTAATCAGCATCAGCAAAACTGATCTGTTCATGAGATCGTGGTACACTTTTCTATTTTAGTCTTTCAGTGAAAGCGCTGCTACTTTTAGAGGTGACAAACCACCATCTCGACCGTTTCTCAGACTCGAGCACTCATTCATTTCACGCATTTGATGTATTGACTGTCTGTCCCAGACTAAAGTAAATGAATAGTTCACCCCAAAGTGAAAACTGACAAAAAATATACTCACCGTCAGGCAATCCAAGATGTAGATGATTTATTTCTTCATCGGAACAGATTTGGAGAAATGTAGCATTACATCGCTTGCTCACCAGTGGATACTCTGCTGTGAATGGGTGCCATCAGAATGAGAGTCCAAACAGCTGATAAAAACATTACAATAATCTGCGCGACTCCAGTCATCAGTTAACCTTTTCCACAAGAGAAAGCAATATAATGAATGGAAGACTCCTATTTTATCTGGAAGCAATCATTTGAAGTTAAAAACCTCTTAATGATGGATTTGTTTATTATAAACATGCAGCTTTTCTCTTCACAAGATGTTAACTGGTGGACTGAAGTCAGGTGGATTATTGTGATGTTTTTATCAGCTGTTTGGACTTTCATTATGACGGCACCCATTCACTGCAGAGGATCCTTTGTTGAGCAAGTGATTTTATGCTAAATTTCTTCAAATCTGTTCCGATGAAGAAACAAAAACAAACTCATCTACATCTTGGATGGTCTTAGGTTGAGTACATTTTTAGCACATTTACATTTTTTTGCTGAAGTATTTCTTTAATTCGATCATTTCTTTAACTGCACAAAACATCAATGCATACTCCTTTTTAGACTATTTTCTTACATATAATAATGCTGGTCTTGTTGTTGTTTAGGACACAGCAGGGCAGGAAAGGTACAGGACTATCACCACTGCCTACTACAGAGGAGCCATGGGCTTCATCCTAATGTATGACATCACTAACGAGGAGTCTTTCGCTGCTGTACAGGACTGGTAAGTGGATTTAAAGCATTGTGCATTATGACAGCCAGAGCTTCTGCTTTCAATAGAAGTATTCATGAGCTTTTCTGTGGGTTTGCCGAGGTGATCCTTCAGTTTCCATCTGCCTGAAAGCATGAGACATTCATGCCTGTCGATCCTGGAGTCAAAATCTATAAATGAACATCAGGAATCATATCAGGAACATATCATAATGATTTTATAAAGTTGCGTACAGTTCAAAAAGTAAATAGAAAGTAGAGAAATATCACTTAACCATGGGTTTGTGGTAAATTTCACTTGTTTTTTTAGTGTCTAAGGCAAATCATAGTGATTCAATTTAATTTCACATGTCATTCCAAACTTGTATAAGAACGTGAAGGAAGCTATTTTGAGGAACATTGGTAAAACACACTTCTCTGAAAATATTTTTTTTCAAAGAAAATCATATTAGCATGGAATGACATGAGGGTGTTTTCATTTCTGAGTGAACAATCCTTTTAAGAAATTATTTTATTAAAGTAACTTTATAAAATACTTTTTTAGTTTAGAATGGTTCACTGCTCAAATGTTAAGTTATTTTAAGAAAACAAAGTACAATTTCAGTAATTTTTGTTTTATTACAAATGAAATGTAAATTCTGTCATTTACTCATCTTCATGTCATCCCAGTGACTTTCTGGAAAGGAAATCTTGGACTGTAATTCAAGTCTTCTGAAGCCATACAATAGCAATGTGTGAAAAATATTGTACTGTTCCTCTAAATTACACGAGCTTGATATATCTTGTTAGTTTAGTAAGATGAAAAATGTTTTTTGTACAAGAGAAAAAGATTTAAGTCATAAAGACCTGCGAAACTCAATACTTAAAATGGTTTTAAAGGAAATTGTATCACTTGAGTACAAATACCCCCAAAAATACACTGTAATAATAAAGTGCCATTACATTTGAAAACGCAAGGAACATGCTGCTGTAGAGATGAGAAACAGGAAAAGAGAGGGACACAATCTGAAGAAGTGTGTCCGACACGTTTCCATTGATTCCGTGTGGCATGATGATATATATTTATACAATAAAACTGTCTAAAGTTTTGGTATGAGTCTGGCACATCTTGTGCTGGAGGATGTATTAGTGGCATTTGTACTGCTGACAAGCATGTCTGCTGGCTTTTGTCTCATCTTGTGTCAGGGCGACCCAGATTAAGACATACTCATGGGACAATGCCCAGGTGACCCTCGCAGGAAACAAATGTGACATGGAGGAGGAGAGGATAGTCTCCGTGGACAGCGGGAGACTGCTAGCAGAACAGCTGGGTGAGTAAAAAACAAAAACAATATATATATATATGCACAATATTGAATGTTTGATGATATTGAATATTTTTTTTACTTGTTTTAGCCGATATCCAATGCCGATACTGCCGATCCAATATATGTATTTATATATGATATATATTTTTGAATTCGGTTAGTTTTGAGCAAATATATTGTTTGGGGTTAGAAAGATTTGAAAGAAATCAAGACTTTTATTCTGAAAGGAACACAGTAAGTTGATCAAAATTGAAAGAAAATATATTTATAACATTACAAAAGATTTAAATTTCAAATAAGTGTTGTTCTTTTGAACTTTCTATTCATCAAATGTATCAAGGTTTCCCCAAACACAACTGTTTTCAACATTGATAATAATAATGTTGTCTTGAGCATCAAATTGACCTATTAGAATGATTTCTGAAGAATCATGTGACACTGAAGACTGGAGTGATCACATGAATAAATTACATTAATAAATATACACATTTTTGATCACATTAATAGAAGCTTTGATGAACATGAGAGACTTTAAAAACATAAAAATCTTACCGACCCCAAACTCTTGAAAGCTAGGTGTGTTTTCCCTTTACTTACCATACTTACCAATCTCTCTTTCCAAAAAGGATTTGAGTTTTTTGAGACAAGTGCAAAGGACAACATCAACGTCAAGCAGACTTTTGAATGCTTGGTGGACATCATTTGCGACAAGATGTCAGACACACTTGAGGCCGACCCTGCCGTTACCACAGGAACGCCCACTACCAGACTGACGGCCAACCCGACACCCCCGCAGCAGTCAGACTGTAGCTGCTAGTGTTCACCGAATCACCGTCCAGGCCGTTCGCTTCTGTGGCTCGAGCGCTGCTGCCAGGCTTCTGTCTTCTGACACAGAATACGTTACTGAACCTCAAATCTTTGACCTGGCTTTAACTCCTAGGTTTTGGTGTTAATGACATAGCAAACTAGCAAGATTGTGCCAAACACAAGTGTCAAACCTTGTCTTTCCTTTATGCCTTTATGCCAGTATACAGGTCTTTTTCCCGGGGTTGTTAGTGTACCTGTATTCCCTGCACTGCAGCATCTCTCCTATTAGTCATTTTAGCAAAAGCAGAAATGAGTTGAACTTTAGATGCTCCGCAATCATTCCCATGTCTCTCAGGGGAATTATAAACGTCTGCAAATTTATAAATTCTATACTTATCTAACTTATGTGTTATAGATTGAGAGGATGTTTTACTCGCATTTTGCTGGTGAGTCAGATGGATATGTTTGTGTGTGACCGTGTGTGTGGAAAATGCCTGCGAAAGCTAAAAAAGTATGATAAAAATAAACGTGGCCTTGAAGTGGTTCTCTTGTCTAGATCCAGTCTTTCACATGTCCCCGTACAGACAGCTGCTATTGAGTCTGTATCTTCATTCTTTATTTCAAATAAAAGAATAAATAAAATGACAAATCAGTCTGAACCAGGGTTGTTATAGAAAACTAAAACCATTCAAATGGACTTGAAATAAAATTTACGTTAACTGAAATAAAAGAAAATATTGAAGAAAAAAAACATTAACTTAAACCTTTTATTTTATTACACCTGGCTGCCAAGAAAACATTTTGACATACTGGAATAAAAATTAATAAAAACTATATATAGAAAGTTTATTATATCATTTGAAAATTATATAATATATATAATAAAACACACACAATCATATATAACTAATCAAAATAAAAACCTTTTGAAAAATGTAAACAGAAAATATAAAAAGTATATATATATATATATATATATACATATACATACATATATCTAAATGTATAGTATCTCAATGATACTAAAGTAACACTGGTACACACACACACACACACACACACGAACAGTCCATCTCAAAAAATATATATTTAGAATAAAATAAAGTTAAACAAATCATAGATGTGGTTATAGAAAGATTGCAGGTTATTTTCAGAGGAAACAAGAGACAGCATCATAGAGTCAACCCATGCTTTATTTTTGATGCATATAAAAAAAACATTTTTATTAGATTTTACCAGTTTTCGTACGTAAATTTAATTCTACAGTTCTATCCAATAGACTGCGATAAACAAGGAGTCCAATAAACAACTACACGGTCTGGTGAAACCTCCAGACAAGTTTTGTCATTCAAATCACATAACCAAAAAAATAGTTATCCCTAAATATCATTTGTCAAATTCTGTTTGTGTATTTTTCTCATGATTTAAAAAGAGACAAGAAGGACGCACTGATTTCATCCATTTAGGGTCAATAAGAATCTACAGTATATGTGTCAAAATGAGTCCCAAAGTGAGCATTTGGGCTTTTTGTGAAGGATCTAGAAATCAAAATGCCCTGTTTTCCCCCAAACAGAAAGATGTTCTCTCATATTGCATGAAACGCACAAATGTCTTCGAATGTCTCAGTCAGATGAACACAGCATAGACGGAAATAGGATGGAGGTTCTTACAGCTGGTCACAAACCCATCACACTGGCCTGCTTTTACCCTGTCCGATGAGGTCTGACAACTTCTGTCTTTTTTTATTATGCTGGGAGCATTTATACCACATAAACAGGAGGAACACAACAAACACATCTAGGTCAATTTCCAGCCAGTAGTTTCTTTAGTGCAGCAAGAGGATAAAATCTAAAGAGCTATCTGTAAGGCACAACCCTCAGGCCATGGAACCATTTTCTTTTAAAAGAAAGAAAAAATGAAAAGTAAACACAGTAATGACTATAATTTGGCTTTCCCTTTCTCTACGCAATCTCTCTAGAGACACATATCAATGGGATCATTACATACTAAGAATAACAAACATTCTCTCAGTAAGAGTTCAATAATACAACCATCACCAAAAGGGATGATATAGTCATTTACAACCACATGATAAGAGTAACAATATGTACTGTACAGCACAATAAATACATGTATGTAAACAGAGAGAAATGAAAAACAATGGAGAGAATGGAGACAATAAAAAAATATGAACTTCTAATAAAAAAAGCAAACTTGGCAACAGAATGAGTTTTAAATAGAGTAAAGAAAGACACGAGAAAGGGGTGGTTTCAAAAGGCTTCGATATTATACAGATTTTGTACATTTGATTAGGTATATTTACTGCATATGTATAATTCAAATAAAATGTTATGGAAAACTGACTCATAAGCCTGCATTGCCGATGCTACAGTTCGATTAAAACGCTTTAATATGCTACAAGCACATCAAAGAGCATTAATAAATAATGCTAGCATGAACATAACAAAATGAAGAGGATGTTTGTACAGTAGGACACTTCACAGAGATGAGTAAAGCAGCAATTCAAATCATTGCGACTGTAAATGTTTGGCAATGTCAAAAATATCCAAAATAAATACTAATTACAAAAAAAAACTAATAAAATGAAACAGTACAGTGCATCTAGATTCACATTTACAATGAGGCTTTGCACTGAAGCTGATTGTCCCATGATCATGTGACAACAGAAAACACTAAATTGAGCTTGATCATTTAACTGGCCAGGGACGTATGGCACCAAATAATACAATTAGTATTGTTATTTAATGATAATAATAATTCATATTGTTATTTATAAAGTGATCATCAGGATTCATTTTACTCCATTGCTAGCGAGCAATGATAGGCAGCAAAAACATTTAAGGCTTATTCAAGCTATTATTTCATAACAGATTTCGAACAGAGTTGTTGTTCTTGAGGGAATACATAAAAAAACTAGTTGAAATATGGTCATAATTAGGTAATATCAAACTGAGCAACTTCATGTAAAAAAATGATATTTTTAAATTATTTTCAGATCTGGATTGGATGCAACAAATAAAGGAACAACAAACATAAAAAAGTGAAAATTAGCATATTTACCCCAAATATGGTCACTTAAATGAAAATGAGTATTTTCAGTGTGACAGTGTCTCAAGAGTTCTTTTCACTTTGGTACCATGTCCATTCACTTCAAATAACGACTGATACACAAACACAACACAGCTAAATCCAGATTAATAACACATTCAAGGCATCAGGAAGACATGAAGTATTCACTTCTAAAGAGTTTGTCTGCTAAAATGCTTCGAATTGCCACTCTCCTTCAGATAAACAGGAACAAATTGTGTCTCGTTGGTGAAAACAACGTTCTAAGTTAAATATTTCTAGAATACGGTTTCAGTCAAATGATAATAATAATGACCTCACAATCAGGAATACAAGAGCTTTTTAACCTTTCATTTGTTTAGTTTGTCTGTATGAATGGCAGGTGGGAGTGGAAAAGATATTCCTGAGTGTAAAAATGGTTAAAACACAAACAAAAATAATTTATTTATGAAAAATAAAAAACAGATCAAAGACGGACATTTAAAAAGCACTTCTGACCGACGTATGCAAAATAGACAATGAAAAAAACTAATATCTTACCCATAAATAAGTGTTTCTCATCTCTAATATAAAAAAGTTCAGGTGCCGTGTCATACTGTGTTATGTGTTGGCAGTGTCCTCTTCCTCCTCCTCCTCCTCTTCCTCCTCTAAAACACAGCGTTCTGATAATTCCCTTTCCTCCTCCTGCTCTTCCTCTTCGTCCTCCTGTGCGTCCCCCACCTGCTCGTCCAGGGGGATCTCTGTACACTCGGAGTCCTGTGTGCAAAGGGTTTTAGAGTCACTGCAGCTGTTTTCCTCCTCTTCCTCATCCTCTTCATCAGGAGGGCTGCTGCTGTCCTTCTCCGTGTCGGATTCTCCGTCCTCCTCCAGAGTCAGCTCAAACTGGAACTTCTCCTGGCCGGCGGTGCGTCGGCCCTCGCTGCTGGTGTCCAGCGCTGGAGAGGGGCTCTGGGGGATGGTGCTCTGGTACCACTCCCTGTTGTCCTCCAGCGTGTCCAAGATGTCCTGGGCGTCTGGGTGCACCAGGTCTGCCCACGTCTCCCACAGTGGGTGCACAATGTAATCGATAAAGCCCACCTAGAAAAAAAGAGAAAAATGTATAATTTCTTTTGAAAGACTAGGTTTGTATACTGTGGTAACATTTTTAATAGAATACACAATCATTTGTTTTACCAGTTTTTACATAATATCTACTGAGGAATTTACAAGGATTTATAAAATATCTGGCATATTCAAATGTTTGGGGTCAGTAATTGAGCAAGATCATTACATTTATTAAAAGTTAAGACATTTCTAAACCAAATTTATATTTCAATAAAATGTTGTTCTGTTGAACGTTCTATTTATCAAAAAAAATAAAAATGTATTACAAGTTACAAAATATTAAACATTAATAATAATATGAAATGTTTCTGTAACACTTTATTTTAGGGTCTCTTGACTAGTTGTTTATTAGCATGCATTTTACTACTGTAGAATAGAATATTAGTCATTTATTAGTAGTAATTAAGCACATATTAATGCCTTATTCTACATCCCTAATCCTACCTAATACCTAAACTTAACAACTACCTTACTAACTATTAATAAGCAGCAAATTAGGATTTATTGAGGCGTAGTTAATAGCGAATATTTTTCCTTCTAAAGTGCTACCAATGTTTCTTGAGCAGCAAATCAGCATATTATAATTATTTCTGAAAATCATGTAACAGTATAGACTGCAATAATGACTGATTTTCAGCTTTCCCATTAAACAAATAAATCACATTTTAAAATATATTAAAATAGAAAACAGTTATTTTAAATTATAATAATATTTCAAGATATTTTTATCAAATAAATGCATTCTTTGTAAACATAAGAGACTTCTTTCAAAAATCATTAAAATTCTTACCGACCCCAAACGTACATTCTCAAACATACTAACCATTTGATGCATGAATAAAATTAACCTCTTTACTGTTTCTTTAAAATAAAATATAATCATTCATAATCTGTCATTTTTTTCAACAATATAGTTTATATAATAACACATGGGATTTATGCTGCAATAAATTATAATAGAGTCATGTAAATATATAAGCTAGATGAACTGTGTTCCATTGTTTCATTCATCTTTATCTACCCTGAGCTGGCTCACCTGGGACTTCTCGACTGAAGCGTTGTGCTTGTCACACATGGGGCTGATCTCCATGCCTCGCTCCCGCTCTCTGTCCCCCTGACTGAAGAACTCCTCCATGATGCGGTCCGTCCACTGCTTGTACAACTGCAGCGGCTTGGTGGGGTTACTGAGGTCTGCACAGTGCACCATGTTCTGCAAGACCTGAGACATTCAAACAAATATTTATATTATTATCGTATTCAAATTTGGGTGCTGAACCCTTCAGAGCAGAGGCTGTTAACCTTTGAACCCAGGCACCCCCATCCAGACTCCTCAGCCATGGAGCTTCATAATTCATTTGTAGCACTTTAATAATTATCACATTGCTATCTTCAAATTAAATGTTTCTTACTACCTTTTAAGTAAAAAATGTATAAATGATTAAACAGTAAATTAATTAATGTTTTTAAATGAATAAAAAATGTATGTATGAATATATATATAAAAACGTATACATTAATACACATATTACTTGTCAATTAAGAATTTTTCTAAATTAATGAGAAAAAGAGAAACACTACTTTTAACAAGCTCAAATCATACTCTTTATTGCCATATCTACAATACAATATGAGTTTTAATAAAAGGACCAACCTGTATCCTGTCAGAGTAGTTATCCAGCAGTAATACCCCAGAACTGGTCACCTTTTTGGTCTCCACCATGGTTTTCAGATCCGCCAATAAATTCATGTGCTTAGACATGTCTGTGGCCAGAACCTGCAAAAAGATGGATGATCATCAATTTTACGTAGCCGAAGAGAAGCTATTTTCACATAAAATTAAAGTTTAGTTCCATATTACAAGTATCAGTGCAATTAAACTGCAAAAACCATCCAGTGAGATAAATTATAACTATAGACCAACGACACATTTAACATCGTGACTCACAATGTCAATGACCATCTTGCGGAGTGACTGTCTCTGTTTCTTGGTCAGGTTCTGGAAGATGTCACAGTTCTCTTCCTGCAGCAGTTTAAAACCTACAGCCAGATGATGATTCTCCAACACAGACGAATCATTATACATGAGGGCCAGCTCAGAGTCTGAGACGGGAGAGAAAAAAGAGGAGGCACAATTAATGTACTAACTCGACAGCTCTTGTATTTGTAATACTTGGTGGACTTTCTATGTATAGCAACCTAAATGATACATTTCAGTTTATTGGAAGGCTACAGTTTTGCTCCAAAAGAGCGCACAAGTCATATGAACCCCTTTCATGGTGCTTTTTTTGGAGCTTGACCTTTCAGAACTGCGTAAAGATTCATCATAATGTCTCGTTTCGAGTTCCACGGCTAAAATCAGCAGCATAGTTATAGAACAACATGCATCCTCTTCTTGTGTTCAAGTTCCTGCTGAGCTTGTGACAAGCACCACTGGTCCCTCATTAGTCATTGAGGGGATTTTACCAGCTGTGTGGGTGGGACACGTGAGCTTCGTGATTCACTGGCCCATGTAGCCCACCTAGCACATGCATCCATAGCATGTGAAAATCGCCCGATTGACCACTTGCTGCACGTGATAGCAGCTTAAACACGTATTGATTCCTCTTTGAGCAGCTCTGCTACTTTGAACAACTGTGATTTAGCTCAAGGTGGTTCTGACAGCTGTGAAAAACATTGCACACATGTAAATTGTAGGAAGCAACGTGATGTTCCTTTACGGATACAACGAGAATAGGGTTTGCTTTTTGATTTAGTATAGTATGTAGACTTTCCCAGTCAACCTGGATCATGTATAGCAACTTTGCATTTTAAAGTATAACAGAGGTTTTAAAGGAATAGCTCACAATTTTTAATTAGCTAAAAAATGACCTCAACCCCAGGCCATCCAAGAGATTTTCTTAATCAAAACAGATTTGGAGAAATTCAACATTACATCACTTGATCACCAATGGATCATCTGCAGTGAATGGGTGCCGTCAGAATGAGAGTCCAAATAGCTCATAAAAACATCACAGTAATCCACACCACTCCAGTCCATCAACTACCGTAACAAACTGTAGCTAAACTACGAGGTCTTTAACCATAATATTGCTGTCTGATATGAAAAAGTCATATCCCTCTGAATCAGGAGAGAAATATGAACAGATTTAGCACCGTTCACAAACCAAAGAAAAAAACAGCCTGAAGCAACAGTTTAAATAAAAGTCTTTGTTTCTTACAAACACGCAGCTTTTCACTTTACAAGTCGTTAATTGATGGACTGGAGACATACGGATTACTTGTGGATTACTGTGATGCTTTTATCAGCTGTGTGGACTCTCATTCTGATGGCACCCTTTCACTGCAGAGGATCCATTTGTGAGCAAGTGATATGCAAAATTTCTCCAAATCTGTTCTGATGAGGAAACAAACTGATCTTGGATGGCCTGAGGGTGAGTATATTTTCATTTTTGTGTAAACTATTCCTTTAATGCCACTGCAGCAAAAGAAAGTTTAATAGAAAGGCGTCATGTACTTAGAGCTAGAGACTTACTAGTGCTGATGAGAAACTGGTTGGAGACGCCAGGATGGTCAACATCATGTATCGCACTGGCAAATATGGCAGCAAGAATTTCAAGGTCTGTAAAAACAGCCTGAAAATAACAGACAGAAAGATTTTCTAAAATCTCACATAGATTAGTCCACTTTTAGTCCACTTTTTAATACCCAACAATCAGAAGAAACAGCATTGCATACTGGGACAGCAGTATCATACCTCAAGGGCAGGGGTTGATAACAGGACGTGAGTGGACTGTGTGACATCAGCAGCGTGGATGTTGTTGTGATAGGCAACGTCAGCATGGTAATGGTCCTCTAAAGTCATCAGATAGGTGATAAACGTGTCGAGGGGAATTTTAAACGTCTTTAACAAGTCCCTCTCCTACAGAAAGACAACCCATATGGTTTGTCCTTGTTAGCAGGAAAAGACATTAAAACACACTTGAGCTTGAGAGAACAAATACTGTAAAAATGTACCTGGAATATTGTGTGCATCATAACCGTTAAAGGTCTGTTCCCAGAAAATTCTGACACTTTGAAGACATTAAGGCCCCATTTATTTCCATCTTCAAGCTCCTGAAATGACAAAAAGTGAACATATATAATTTTATTTTCTTTATTGAATTTTCTGTACATCTCTAATTTATAACTGGTTTATTATATACACGGCAGTGTTTATTTTGTATTTTATTTTAAAGTTGTATTATATAAAAATGTATTATTATTTCATATATATTTTAAGATTACCTTGGCCAGCTCATCTTCTGTTTCAGTTTTAACTCCAAACCGAGGGATGTTAGAGTTGGTAAGGCTGGAGCTGTGCGTTAACTTTTTTACACCACTAATCTGGGACATCGGCCTTTTCTTCTTTTCCTTGTCTTTCTGGGACTGGGGTGATGGCATTTCCACCTCGTGTTGCTTGTCTAAAGAAAACAGAAAATGCTCATAGAAGGTTCTAGAATTTTTTGTAAAAGAGTAGTGGACTATGGTCATTTATTGTCTCACATGTGGCTGATTATTTAGCTATACGACCGTCAGGCTACAGAGCTGCTGTTGACCTGCTTTTTGCTCATAATCAGCACTTCGGTTGTCCGAGTTTCCCCCCAAAAATGTCCCTCCAGTCAAAATGCTTTAACTCATTTGTTCATTTAAAAATGCTGCGCATGTTGCCACATGATATTACGGTTGTATTCTACACTTAATGTAAACATCCATATTTGCTTTTTATTATGGTTTTTGTTGAACACTCACCTAAGAATGTACTGGAGATGAACTCAGACACCTGGTTACCAGACCGGCTCATCTCTGAGAGGTGAGTCAATTCTCTGTTCAACATCCTCTTGAACTGTTGAGAGATAAACAAACAAGGAAAATTATTATTATTATTATTTTAGATTTAGACATGTTTTGTGTGAAAAAAGTCTGTTTTAGAGTATCCATAATTATTTATGGAAAAACTAAAAAGTCTAAGTAAAAATATCTAGTGTGGAGGGGTTGTGTAACATTTTAGCGCCATTGTCCAAACACCCCCTCTTTTTATTCACTGCTCTAGACTCCATTTTACCTTTTTTTTATAATTTAATGGATTTTCCGTTGTCAGCTGTGTCGCTATCTATTGGTAGATACACCATGAGTCCTCCAAACAACCCAAAACATATGAATCCTCTCACAGTGTTGAGAATGTCAGGTCAAAACGACCTGCTGGGTCACACTAGATAGACACCACAAAACATAATACCTTTCCCCCCATTTCTAACAAGATTTGCAGACACCAGCTAGAAATGAAAACCACCGCATGCTCAAAAATAAACTTGCTAATGTGCGCAAACAAACAACTAAAACAGCCCAGTGACAGCACATGATGTTCTGGTGCTTTTTATAGTAGTTTGGTTCAAATAGTGATACAGCCTAAACGAAAATAGGCAAGCAAAAACAATCGACAAAGCATAGAATAGAAATAAAAAAGGACATTTTTAGTTTTTAAGCACTGTAATTATGATGAAATTCTGATTTTAAATAAATATAATCTAATAAAAAATACACAATGCCATTAATTAACAAATCCATTCATTTAGATACATGTCAATAGATGTCATGTTTCTTTATGCAACCTTTGTTCTTTATGTAACCACATACTGAACACCAGTAGTAAACAATAGCAGCTCATCCAACCACATTCCAATATAAGAATACAGTATTTCATGATTGATTAACTTACCTTAATGTATCCCCAAGAAACTGACAGCAAATAATTTGCCTCAGGCATTTTGAATGAGTAAGTCCAGATAGCAGATGAGATTAGAAAACACTGGCTGATAGGTAAGACGAACAAAAACAGCTCAGTGAGAGGATCTCAAAGCTCTTATTTTGTAATCCTCCTGAACTAAGGTTGTGCTATTACACTAAACCCCATCTGAAAAGTCCAGAAATTCGAAGGCATTCCTTGCGATGGTCGACTCCATTGTTAAGAAACCTGGCAAGATTCCATCGAAGACAGAAGAGGGCGTGAAGAAGCCACGGCAGTGTCTGACAGCATCTATCTGTGAGCTGCGTACTCAAACCAAATAGACTGAAAAATGTCTGCGCCTTGGAAGGAAAATATGCCAAGTTAACAGCTTCCAAATAAGGCTGCGTTTCACACAATCATTCAGGTGAGAGTCTCTGACTGCAGTCCTGCCAATCAGGCGGCTCCTCCAGATTAGAATGAGCTCATCGCTGCAGCCGATTGGCTGAGCTGAGCTCGCATGTAAATCCTCTGGAAGTGCTTTCCTCCTCAGGACCCCTCCCACTTCACCCTCTAGATGTCTGCAGCTCAGTTGGAGGATGCGTTTCTTTGTACGAGAGCTCTTTAATACAGCAGATAGCTCCCCAAAAGGGCACACAGTCATCATGTGTGGTTTGGATTCATGCATGTTCATGTTTGAATATGCGCATATGTGTGTGGACAGATGCGGGTGTATGTGTGGAGGGGTGAGGTAATCTTCATGACATGACGTGAGGTTTGGAAGTGGACATTGTGTCAGCCAGACTCGTAAAATATTCAGTGAAGTTCATTCACATAAATCCACAGAGGGGAGTCAATGGAGAACATATGTCATTTGAACAAGAACAAAACAAACCGATGACGCCTTGCTATATTTGTCCTGATAAATTGTTAATGAGCCCTTGAATAAAACAAAAACTAAGCTGGGAAATATGCCATTTTATTTTTTTACTGATTGTAACTGGAAAAATAGCTAAACAATAAAACAATTTCACTGGTTTCGACTTTTTACTAGCCCTGCCCTATGGCAAGACCATTAAAAGTGACACCTGTATATTAAGTAAATAATATATATGTGTAATATATATATTACATATATACATAAATAATGTATATATGTAAGTAAATAATACAATTATATTACATTTCATTGATTTAATTCATTTATAGGTGTCACGGAGCAAATAAAAATATGCATTTTAAACATATACGTTACGAATATAAAAATAAAAATGTCAAATATATATGATGGCTATATACAAAATAATGCTTCTTCCTATTCTTGCATATTTATATCAGCAGAATTCAGTATCATTTGCAAAAATTCCATCAAATTAGCAAAATACTAACCTTTTCAAGCAATAAAAAAACAGCAATCTATATGCAATATAACATAAATATATGGTCAGGGCCTGAAGTATTTAGCCAAATGTATGATAACTGTGTAATAGACTTCCAATGGCCAACTATCCAAAACCACAATGTATCCAGAGAGCAAGTGACTAAAAAGGTACCTGTAGGCCTCGTACACTTTTAGAAACATGTCACTGAGGTATTGTACCAAAACCTGTGTCTTTACACTGAGCTGGACAGAGCCGGTGGCAGAAATACGTACTGCACGGCAGCAAATAAAGAGCCGAGGCAGTGGAGTTGACAGGACATGGTCAGGGATTATTTCACACTTCTGGTCCCTGTGTACCACTAGTGGGATGCGGAGTAATTTGCAGCTTTACTGGAGCAGATGAGCCGACGGTAATAGGCTGTTGCGGGTCTGTGCGGACAGAGGTGACTGTGTTTCTATTGTTGGAACATCTAGAGGGTGTTAAAACACGTCTCCCAGCTAAAAATGGAAAGATATCACACAATTTGTAGCTGTGATTCCTTGAAAATGTGTTTTCTGGGATAGAGGCCTAAATAATGATTTGTTCCCGAATCCATCCCTCTAGTTTAATAATATGCCTTGTAGATCAAAAGCATCATTCATTCATTATTTCTACTGAACTTACAAGGGATTTGACGACGTCTATAAATTGTGAACTCAAAATAACTATGTTGATGTCAAAATAACATCATTCTTATTCTAATATAAACTGCACAAATACTATTTCAGCAGACTAAACAGCAATAGCTAGGGTGGCCATTTCCATAACACCAAAAAGGAGGACACTTTGTGGCATTTAGTGAGGCAAGAATAATTGCATAGGACTCTGGTATACTCACAACTACAATACAATTGTGTCCATCATATTGATGTATCATGATACAGTGATTCTGAAATAGCCTACTCTATTCATTGCCAGACAATTTGATCTACCATATATCTTGATGTAGACCTATGTGTAGCAGAAGAGGCAAAAAAGTGTTTGTTCACAGTATTTGTATTTATTCAAGACATTCTTGTCTGTTTCAAAAACTGACCACTGAGATGAACCTGTCTTGCAAAGTGCACAGTGCCTGAAAACATAACAATTCTGGACTTCTGGAAATAAAATAAATACATAAATAAACAAATAATGAATGCGAAAAATAAGCGGAGATTTTGTCATTCTGAGGTGATGTTGCTTCTCGAAAAAATGACCTAAGAGAAGACGTACCTGCGGCTCATCGGTTACTTTTATGTTTTTCCGTGCTGGCATGTCGGCCAATGGCGGCTTTCCCTTGACTACTAACGTCCACTTCACAGTGACACAGTGTGCAACATCCATGAAAAGCGTCTCTACTGCTTTTTGATATAAATTCATGCTCTTTTGTCCATTCCGGATTAAATGAGGTCTGCCATTTCAGCATGTTAACGTTATGATATGATGTAGCCAGCATGTGGAGGCTTGTTTACGTTTTTAACCAATGATGTATCATATATTTATTTGACACCGTTTTCAGCCAATCATTTGTTTGACCAGAGATCTCAAAGCATTAGTCGCTATGCTGCTGCGTCCCAAATAAGATTCTAGAGCGGGTTTATTTTAGGCCGATTCAGCGCAATTCCAAAAAGGAGGACAAATGAGTGTCCGGCTTGAGGCTGCGCCAAGGGCTTAAAATCCGGACTGTCTGGCCACCATAGCAACAATATAGCCATTGAGCACTCTTTGATAAATTACAATGATGCATAATTTTTCAGACCTATCCAATATCCATTACATGTATATAGCTTTGAAAAAAAAGCATTTCTCAGATGCAATTCAGATGAGCAAATAATAAACAAAACAAAAATAAAACAAATTCAATATTACAAAATACAAGATCAGATAGTATGTAAACTGTACATTTTCCTAAAGTGACACTCTCCAAAAGTTATATGGAAGCAGATTAAATTAAATCAAAAGTAATCAAAATGAACTTACAGTAAAATGACTTGAAACACAAAATTATCCAATAAAAATGACTGTTAATAATAATAAATTAACTAACCTAAAAATTGCATGACATTTAAATAATAATAATACAATTAAAAACAAAGCAGTAACATAACATGTTTTTACTTAAGCATTATTTAGCCTTTGAACCAACTTGATTGTAGTAGTATATGGCTAGGAACAAATTATCTTCCAGTGATTCTGCTTCAGTGTGGAAAGGTATGAAAGACATCACCAGTTACAAGACACCATCCCCCAGCACTCTGGAGAATCAACATCTGGCAGACAATCTGAATGAGTTCTATTGCAGGTTTGAAAACACACCATTCACACCTCCTGCAACCCCCCTCTGCACAACACATGCACTACAGATAAGAGAAGATGACGTGCACCAGTTCTTCAAAAAGAACAAGAGAAGGAAGGCACCAGCCCCAGACGGTGTGTCACCAGTCTGTCTGAAAACCTGTGCTGATCAGCTGGCCCCCATCTTCACACGGATCTTCAACAGATCAAAATTACTGGACTTAATGAATACAGACCTGTGACTCTAACGTCTGTGGCTATGAAATCATTTGAAAGACTGGTTTTGGCTTATTTGAAGACACCACTGGACCCTTACTGGACCCCCTGCAGTTTGCCTACAGAGCAAACAGGTCTGTGGATGATGTAGTCAACATGGGACTGCACTTCATCTTGCAGCATCTGGATAGACCAGGGACTTATGTGAGGATCCTGTTTGTAGACTTCAGCTCTGCTTTTAACACCATCATCCCATCCCCACCTCCGTCTGTCAGTGAATAAACAGCTTCCTGACAGACAGGCAACAGCTAGTGAGGCTGGGAAAATTCTCATCCAGCACCCGTAAGACAGCACTAGAGCTCCTCAGGGCTTTGTTCTCTCCCCACTGCTCTTCTCCCTCTACACCAACGACTGCACACCTAAAGACCCCTCTGTCAAGCTCCTGAAACTCGGTGACGAGTCTGCTTACAGACAGGAGATTAAGAAGATGGCTGTCTGGTGCAGTCTTAACAACCTGGAGCTTAACATGCTCAAAACTGTGGAGATGATCGTGGACTTCAGAAGAAAATCCCTGCTCTCCCCCCACTCACCATCATGAACAGCACTGTGACTGCAGTGGAGTCATTCAGATTCCTGGGCACCACCATCTCCCAGGACCTGAAATGGGACACTCACATTGACTCCATTGTGAAAAAGGCCCAGCAGAGTTTGTACTTCCTTCGCAAGCTGAGAAAGTTCAACCTGCCACAGGAGCTGCTGAAACAGTTCTACTCTGCCATCACCGAATCCGTCCCCTGCACGTCAATAACTGTCTGGTTCAGCTCAGCTACCAAATCTGACCTCAGAAGACTACGAAGGGTAGTCCGGACTGCTGAGCGAATGATTTGTACAACCCTCCCCATTATTCTTTTATTATCTGTCTTGTCCTGTTGCTGTCATTCTGTTGCACTGTAGAGCTTCTGTCACTATAACAAATTCCTCGTATGTATAAACATACCTGGCCAATAAAGCTCATTCTCATTTTCATTCTCATATAGTTAATATAATAGTGTTTAATAAAACAGATAAACACACTATCAAAGGAAATAATATATATTACATAAAAAGATAGAGCATATATTATTATTAAATAAAATTTCTTAAATACAATTTTACATAATATAAAATATGAAATTATATTTTGTTTACAATTTTATAACAATTAAATAAATATATTATATATATTTTAATATATATTAATATAAATGATATATAATGATATAATGATAATGACATAATGAGGTTTTATATACATATATATTTTACATTTATGCATTTAGCAGACGCTTTTATCCAAAGCGACTTAAGAGTACATTCAGGTTATACATTTATTGTCAGTATGTGTGATCCCTGGGAATTGAACCCACGACCTTTGCACTGCTAACGCAATGCTCTACCACTGAGCCACAGGAACATGTGTGTGTGTGTGTGTGTGTGTGTGCGTGCGTGCGTGCGTGGGTGTATATATATTAGAGGTGGGCATAGATTAATTTTTTTAATCTAGATTAATCTAGATTAATCTTGGAATTAATCTAGATTAATCTAGATTAAAATGGCTCATTTGAATTCTGCCGAAGGCATTCAGAATAAAAATATAGTACAGATCACAGCGTGCCCACCTTATTAGTTGAATAAAAACCCCAAATGTCGTTTTTTGTTATTATATTGAACTGAAAGCCATCTTATTATGCACAGTGTTGCACAGATTAAATTTCATGTAAATCATCCATGCTACACACACGTCTTCTATATTTTTTTTTTGACATTTCACTCTCTATAGATATATTTTTCTATGTACTGTATTTTTAGATATATTCGAGTTTCTAAGTTTCTCGCTCAAGTTCCCATGAGACCTAAAGCGCATCCTGTTTGCTTAAAAGCGCAAGCGTTTCGTTGTTATTCTGAGTGCACACAAATAAGCAGAGTCTTTACAGATTCGAAAGATGTATTAGGCTATTTTATCTGTATGACCAAAATGACGGAGATTTTAAGAGCAAGTGAGCGCACGGAGCCTGTCCTGCAGCAAACGCTTCCACATAAACACTTCAATAGCGCACATTTCTCTAGGTTAACATCATATTGAGCGACCATGTAAAGTTGTTACTACATACATCTTTCAGATGAAAAGCCATATTTGAGGTTGATGAATGATAGGTGAGTGTTTGGATGTCCTGCCCGATTGTATTACCACACAGACCAGCCGTTAACAATCTGTCCATCACGGACTGCGAGCCTCTAGTTCAAGACTCGTTCTCGCCCCTACAGTGCAATTCGGCTAGGTATACATCCGCTAAAATATCAGGGTGAAAGTCATCATAGCTTGCGTAGTATAGACCCAGCTCCCAACCCAACTTTGAGAATAGATTAACGGCGATATTTTTTTTATCGCCGATAAGAGTCTCACGTTAACGCAGCACGTTAACGCCGATAACGCCCACCACTATATATATATATACAGTGGAGTGCGGAAAGTATTCAGACCCCCTTACATTTTCACTCTTTGTTATATTGCAGCCATTTGCTAAAATCATTTAAGTTCATTTTTTTCCTCATTAATGTACACACAGCACCTCATATTGACAGAAAAACACAGAATTGTTGACATTTTGCAGATTTATTAAAAAGAAAACTGAAATATCACATGGTCCTAAGTATTCAGACCCTTTGCTGTGACACTCATATATTTAACTCAGGTGCTGTCCATTTCTTCTGATCATCCTTGAGATGGTTCTACACCTTCATTTGAGTCCAGCTGTGTTTGATTATACTGATTGGACTTGATTAGGAAAGCCACACACCTGTCTATATAAGACCTTACAGCTCACAGTGCATGTCAGAGCAAATGAGAATCATGAGGTCAAAGGAACTGCCTGAAGAACTCAGAGACAGAATTGTGGCAAGGCACAGATCTGGCCAAGGTTACAAAAAATTCTGCTGCACTTAAGGTTCCTAAGAGCACAGTGGCCTCCATAATCCTTAAATGGAAGGCGTTTGGGACGACCAGAACCCTTCCTAGAGCTGGCCGTCCGGCCAAACTGAGCTATCGGGGGAGAAGAGCCTTGGTGAGAGAGGTAAAGAAGAACCCAAAGATCACTGTGGCTGAGCTCCAGAGATGCATTCGGGAGATGGGAGAAAGTTGTAGAAAGTCAACCATCACTGCAGCCCTCCACCAGTCGGGGCTTTATGGCAGAGAGGCCCGACGGAAGCCTCTCCTCAGTGCAAGACACATGAAAGCCCGCATGGAGTTTGCTAAAAAACACCTGAAGGACTCCAAGATGGTGACAAATAAGATTCTCTGGTCTGATGAGACCAAGATAGAACTTTTTGGCCTTAATTTTAAGCAGTATGTGTGGAGAAAACCAGGCACTGCTCATCGCCTGTCCAATACAGTCCCAACAGTGAAGCATGGTGGTGGCGGCATCATGCTGTGGGGGTGTTTTTCAGTTGCAGGGACAGGACGACTGGTTGCAATCGAGGGAAAGATGAATGCGGCCAAGTACAGAGATATCCTGGACGAAAACCTTCTCCAGAGTGCTCAGGACCTCAGACTGGGCCGAAGGTTTACCTTCCAACAAGACAATGACCCTAAGCACACAGCTAAAATAACGAAGGAGTGGCTTCACAACAACTCCGTGACTGTTCTTGAATGGCCCAGCCAGAGCCCTGACTTAAACCCAATTGAGCATCTCTGGAGAGACCTAAAATGGCTGTCCACCAACGTTTACCATCCAACCTGACAGAACTGGAGAGGATCTGCAAGGAGGAATGGCAGAGGATCCCCAAATTCAGGTGTGAAAAACTTGTTGCATCTTTCCCAAAAGACTCATGGCTGTATTAAATCAAAAGGGTGCTTCTACTAAATACTGAGCAAAGGGTCTGAATACTTAGGACCATGTGATATTTCAGTTTTCTTTTTAATAAATCAAAATGTCAACAATTCTGTGTTTTCTGTCAATATGGGTGCTGTGTGTACATTAATGAGGAAAAAAAATGAACTTAAATGATTTTAGCAAATGGCTGCAATATAACAAGAGTGAAAAATGTAAGGGGTCTGAATACTTTCCGTACCCACTGTACATACATATATACACACACACACACATATATATATATATATATATATATATATATATATATACACAGGTACATCTAAAAAAAAAATAGAATATGGTGAAAAAGTACATTTTTTCTTGTAACTTATTTTAAAAAAGGAAACCTTCATTTATTTTAGATTCATTACATATAAAGTAAAACACTTCAAATGTTTTTTGTTTTAATTTTGATGATTGGAGCTTACAGCTAATTAAAAGTAAAAAATAAGTATCTCAAAATATTAGATTATTTACATTTGAGTTTCAATAAATGACCATCCATACAGTATAAATTCTGAGTATCTCTTGTTCTTTGAAACCACAATAATGGGGAACGCTGCTGACTTGGACAGAAGACGATCATTGACACCCTCCACAAAGAGGGTAAGTCACAGAGGGTCATTACTGAAAGGGGTGGCTGTTCAAGGAGTACTGTATCAAAGCATATTAAATGCAAAGTTGACTGGAAGGAAGAAATTAGATAGGAAAATTTGCACAAGCAACAGGGATGACCGCAAGCTTGAGAATACTATCAAGCAAAGCCAATTAAAACACTTGGGAGAGCTTCACAAGGTGTGAACTGAAGCTTCAAGAGTAACCACACTCAAACATCTTCAGGAAAAGGGCTACCAAGCCAATTCTGAAACAGAAACATTGTCAGAAGCATCTTACCTGGGCTAAGGAGAAAAAGAACTGGACTGTTGCTCAGTGGTCCAAAGTCCTCTTTTCAGATGAAAGTAAATGTAGCATTTCATTTGGAAATCAAGTTCCCAGAGTCTGGAGGAAGAGTGGAGAGGCACAGAATCCATGTTGCTTGAAGACCAGTGTGAAGTTTCCACAGTCAGTGATGATTTGGGCTGCCATGTCATCTGCTGGTGTTGGTCCACTGTGTTTTCTGAAGTCAGAAAACACAGTGGAAACGTAGTAACGCAGCCATCTACCAGGAAATGTTAGAGCACTTCATGCTTCCTTTTGCTGATAAGCTTTATGGAGATGCTGATTTCATTTTCTAGCAAGATTTGGCACCTGCCCACACTGCCAAAGGTACCAAAAGCTGGTTCAATGACCATGGTGTTACTGTACTTGATTGGCCAGCAAACTCGATCTGAACCCCATAGAGAATCTATGGGATATTGTCAAGAGGAAGATGAGAGACACCAGACCCAACAATGCAGATGACCTGAAGGCCGCTATCAAAGCAACTTGGGCTTCCATTAAACCTGAGCAGTGCCAAAGGCTGATGGCCTCCATGCCATGCCGTAATGATGCAGCAATTCATGCAAAAGGAGGCCCAACCAAGTATTGAGTGCATAGAAATGAACATACTTTTCAAAAGCCTGACATTTCTGTTTAAAATATTCTTTTTTTATTGATCTTATGTAATATTCAGATATTCTGGGACACTGAATTTTGGGTTTTCATTATCTGTAGCCCATAATAATCTAAATTTCAAGAAATAAAGGCTTGAGATATCTCACTCTGTGTAATAAATCTATATAATATATGGGTTTCACTTTCTGAAATGAGTGACAAAAATATTGACCCTTTTCATTATATTATAATTTTTTAGATGTACCTGCATATAAAACATTATTATTTGTTGATTACATAAGGTCATATGAAAATATGTAGCCTTGAAATATTTCATATAAATGATGTACCTGAACTAATTTGCTACCGGGATATCACAGCTTGATCAAAAAAGTGCAGTTCTGCTTGAAACTCTTTAAGATTAATCCCTATAGCCAACAAAAATACATTTTAGAGTTATAAAACAGATCAAAATTGAATTGTTATGGTGAAATAAATATGTTTTTCTGTCGCTGAAATGAAAAATGTATTCAAGCACCCAGGCTAATATGAACACTGACTGCTAATAAATCATAAAATCAATGGCAGCAGGACATCTCCACACAACCGTTAAAAATGTTTTTCATAACAGTCTAGCTATTTCTGTTCTGAAACAACACGAAAACAGTGTTATTTATAACAGCAAGTATGAGGCAGTTTTATACGGGATACGCCACTATTGCTATTGAGCTAAAGCAACAAAGCAAACTGACAGGCCTTGTGCGTTTCCATGGATACTGGGTATTGAGGAGGGAAAGGGAGGAGGGGGGGTTCGGTCGAGTGAGACGTATGAAAATGTGATTATTTGATGCTTCTGTTACTTATGTCTGGTCACCTCTGTCAGACCTTTAGCCTGGTTTTCTAAGAAATATTAGAAGCATCTCAAATCTTGTTTTTTTATAAGGTGTTGTGGCTGAGTGGACTAGACGGGATACACACAGGCTGATTAGCATGCTGTATGTGTACTGGGGCCTTGCTGGAGACTGTGAGCATGCTCAGTGCAGCCTGAATGACGATTCTGCTGCTGTTATTGCAAACAGTGTGCACTGCTTAAAGACACCAAAGCATGACCATATAGTGACACTCAATGATCTAAATCATCGAAACAGTTTAGTTATTAATTACATGAGCTGACTGCTGTTTTAGAATGTTAATCATCTCATGCTCATTTATAAATGAATGTACAATACCGACAAGGCTACAATAACAGTATGATTAAGTCTACCAGAATTCAACAAACAACAAAAAGCATTTGCAATATCCTAAAATAGTCATTAGATCTTAATTCAGCATAAATAATTCAGCATAAAATAATAAGTCCACAATATGTGCCCCTTTTTTGACTGTGAGTAGAAAACCTAAGACACAATAATTGCACTTCATCAAACTTGCAGAACTATCCTTGGGAATCTTAAAAAGCAAAAAATAACCCAAGATGCCTAGATCTTCTTACCTTGTTGGATGCCATCTCGCCGACCGAATGCCTGGTTTGTAGGGTCTCAAGCTGGTCGAGGCACCAGTCCAGCTCCTCCAGGGTGTCTGTGGCCAGTTTCTGGTAGGCCTCCTCTGGAGGAAGAGAAGGAGGCAAGGAGTCAGATCTCAGATGCTTTAGGGGTCTAGCTGAGGCTCCCAGCAGAGGGCCCAAACTGCTGTAGACCGCCATGTTGGGATATCCCGACAGAACACATGGGTGATTCTTCATGCTGTGCTGAAGCCCTCCGCAGTGAATGATGGGGCCCCAAATCGAGCCAAAAAACAAGGTTTCCAAAAACACTGTAATCCAAAAGAGCCACCGTAACGACCAGGAGTGGGAGTCAGATCTCGTGAGAAGTGAGCAACACTATATCCCTTACGAAAACATACAAAGGGACCACACAAACCAACACTCACGCCGCTCACAAACAAAACGACAGTCACTGCAGAATCTATAGTCCTACATGTCTAGGAGTCAAACCTCTCATCTCGGGACAGGGAGAATGTCATTGCTGTGGGCAGGCCCATCTCTGCGTGGCAGATGCCGGTTTACATCCAAGAAGCAGAGGAGTGTGCGGTGGCCCCTAGGAGCATGCGATTCGACCCATAACAAAGCATACAGGCATAGTGGCATAACAATAACACACACGTATACTTGCTCATACACGCATACGAGCACAAACGCAAAGCATATAGAGGGCTGATGCCAACAGATGAGTGACTTGTCCCTGCTTCCAGTCTGCCGCAAAACAGAACAAAGGTGCTCGCATCTGCCTGCCCCCTTTTCTCAGAGCGGTGGATGCCCTGCACGAGTACGGGGCAGCCGTGGAGCGTCGCTAGCTGAACGTGAGCCGAGCTTCCTCTTGAAACAGAAGCCTAAAGCCTGCCAGTGCCACTACATGCAGGAGAGAGAGGACTTCAGCTAAAACCTGACATGAACTTTACAGGATTTGGAGCTGAGGAGCTCAGGTCCTTCACAGCTGACAGTCTGAGAAAGGTTAGAGGTGTCCAATGTGTTTTTGTTCTTGGAGAGGATGCTTTATGATTTATGTTTATAAAGTTTGCAAATAATTTTGTAATGAAATTGAGGTCAGCATTGCAACTTTGCTGAGATGGTACCATTTATGAAATGCAAAACATCTGTTGCATGTGCATTTTCGAGAAAGGTTATTATGACCATATGAGGGCAGAAAAATAAGTGAAACAAAAGAACAAAAGACTTAAAAACAGACGTCAGTGCAGCTATGCTAGACATGTTGCTTACTGGAAGCAACTATAACAACAAAGTCAGAAAGAATGCATGTGCCACATGTACACTCCTTTAACAAAGCATACATTCTCTTATTCATTGCCTGTCTGTGTGTCTCTCTCTCTCTCTTTCTGCATGTGTGGTGAAGCACACAGGGCTGGGGTGCCACTTTCTCTGAAAGAGACTGCACTGACGTCAATGACATTCTTCTCGTGCTTAGCGCGACATCATACGCCAGCCCATGAGAGAGCACTGGCTCCATAGACAGGAGAGCTGTGGCGAAAAGCTGGACTGGATTCCTCCAATCTGGGTCACAGGCTCTCGCTACCATGTCAGCAAGGAAATCCTCATCAAAATATTTGAGGATTTGTTCGGATACACTAGAAATCACAAAAACAACCTTAAAAAGGTACAGATAAAAAATAAACATGCTGAGAAAGTCTGTTTGAGCACATCTTTATTCTCAATTTGTGAGCAGAATTCGTGTAAATTGCAACTAGGCTAAGGTTTTACTAAAATGCAACTGAATGCAAGTAAGATTATATATTTTTTAAGTGAGTTTTTCTTTTTTAATGTTAAAATAAATTTTCAGTGGCAAGGGTTTTCAAACGGCCATAATAGTGGGTCTGAAGAAAATTTCTAAAAAAAGAAGCTTTAGACCAATATGTATGGTTAAAGTTCTATATAAATACATTTATATGATTAGAAGTGGTGCCTTGGCAACTAACTGTTTTATTTAAAGTACAACAATTACTAAAACTAAATTTGAAATCAATAAAATCTATATATAAATATGAATAATCTAATCTAAAACTAATAAAAATGACAAAAGCACATATAAAAGATTGAAACAAAAACTGAAAATATTAAAATTAAGGTGAATTCAAAATGTTAACAAATACTAAATTAGTATATAAATTAGACCAATACGTATGATTAAAGGTGGTTTATAAATACATTTAAAGTATTACTAATTCATTTGAATTAATAATATTTTTGGGATAATATTTTAAGAATTCACAATGACAACATAAATGCCAATTATACAATTTTGTCTTGATAACATATATTTTCTTACACTTAAAATATATGACTTTATATTTTAGGAAAAATATTTTTCACATTTATATTATGATTATATTTGTGTCCTTATTATAAAAGGTTTGATATCCCCTATTTCTATGGTGTTCTGGGTTGCTAGATGATTCCTTACTGGCCCAAAGTAAAGCAAGCCCACTTCCCTGTGGTATTCTGGTCTGTAAATATGGCTTTGGTCCCTGCTTCAATGTAAGTCTATTAATCACTTGTTTTATTGTCTGTGCAAGTCTGATCACACCTCTTCTTAACAAGCTGAATGATTTTAGGAATCATGCCATAGCAAGCCCCACTAATTAGTCATTTAGGTGGCACTTATATCCACAGCGACATCCAGCACACTTATTAGGGAGAGACAACATGAAGCTATAAGTGTCTTGCTTAAGGCTAGAATGGTGATAGTTTACAGATCACCCCTTTCAGGGATTTTAGCCTTCTGGTGACCAGGTCATATCTTCAGCTGCTGGCGTCATCATCCTATTCAACATTAAGATATATGAATATCTAAGAAATCCACACTCAACACCCACCAGGGTCTTCTGACCTTTAGTGGTCACATGACATATAAACTCAGCATGGGGAGTTAAGTTGTATAATGTGTCCATCTGCTCACTGCCTCTAGTACAAATCAATATTATAAATCTATAACACTGGTACTTTTCATCTCTGCAGCTGAACATTCTGCTCATGCTAAACATCCAGCAAGCACTCTGTTCTACAGTTCTAGGTCAAACACCTGCATCTCAAAACAAGCTTTTCATTGCAGACCTTATAAATAGACCGCAAACAGAAGCTAATCAATTCAATGAGCAGTGCCTCATGATTATAGCAAAGACACTGTCACATCCCAGGATGCTCTATAAAGCATGAACAAATGATTAAAGTGAGTAAAAAGCATCTTTAAAGCATTAATTATTATGACATTATTTTTCTTATCCGCTTCAGAGTACATGACATGCACACTGTGATATGTGATGTCTGGAGGTCGCCCTTATGTGTGTATAGACAAAACTGAAGGTGCCACACAAAGACAACATGATCCCTCGTATCAGACAGTGCCTAACAGTTCTCCAGAAACTAAAACAACCCCTATCCTACCAATAACCAAACCCGAAAAGCTCAGAGAATGTGCTCTTTACAATATATCATATATCTGATCAAATGTGAACTCAATGATAATTGATGTTGAAGCAGAAATAAAATAAATAAAATTAAATAAAGTAAACTAAAAATCGTGCCTCGGCAACTAACTGTTTTATTTAAAGTACTAAAATTACTAAACTGAAATAAAAATAAATTAAAAGCTACTATAGAAATATAAAAATAAATTAAAACTAATAAAAATGACAAAAGCACATAAAAAATTAAAGCAAAACCTGAAAATATAAAAATAAAAGTGAATTAAAAATGTTAACAAATACTATATCTGTATATAAACAATATTAAAATAACACTGCGGTTAAAATGGCATAGCAATATTGAAAATATAGAAAGTAATGGTGGTAACCTGTGTAGGAGGTCTTTGTGATGGGAGGTGGGTTACACATGGGGGATCTCCTGGAAACAAACAAAAGTATCACAGATTAACTGCTGTTACCAAACGTACAACATATACACATTCTGTCAAGATTCAGTGTTAAGATACAAATGTGTGCATGTGAATATGTTAAACTGAAAGCACTCACTTGTTATTGGCCCTTTCCTGTTGTATATTTGTTAAAGCAGCAAAATTATTCCGGACAGTCCTTAAACTTGCCAGAACCTGAGAAAAGACACATCAAATGAGTTAGATTGTGTTCCATCATTTCTGAAATTTTGAAATATGGACATATTTAATATTGCAATACCTGTGCAAAAGGGGTGACAATCATGTCATCACCGTGTCTGCAAAAAAAGAACAAAATACAAATTACAACAGCACATGCTTTTTTTATTTATAGTTTCCCTTATTTGTCTTTCCATTTATGAATAAAACACGAACATTAATAAAATAAATGTATATGCCAATAAACCAGTTCTGCATTTAAAAGAGACATTTGCTCACATGTCACTGGCAATGGAGGAGTTTCTGGACATAGACTTTGGTGAGAGGTCATAGTCGCTGTCAGAGCGGTACAGGAAGGACTCTCTCCTCTGGCTGTGCACAAAGTTGGACTGGAGGATGAGACCTGACCCCGGGCTGGCCAAGGGATCCAGCGGACTACGTCCCGGTGAGGTGCCATTGTCCACATCAAAGCTGGGGAGACAAAACAACAGGACAGTTAGCACTGATGTGAAATGAGAAAACTGGAGGACGTTAGAGTAGAATATTACTCAGGTTGACAGAGTCAACAATTTCCAGTAATATGGCCATTTTGTTGACAAATTTGACCTTAGCAGCTGTTGCGATGCGCCCTTTTTGGGGGGGTCAAATGTTTGCAATTTTTTACTATGAGCCTACAAAGGATATTTACTAATATATTATTGAAATCACAAGTTGTGTTTGTTAACATTAGTTAATGCACTGAGTGTGAACTAACGTGAATAAACAATGAACAACTGTATTTTCATTAACTAATATTAACAAAGATGAATAAACAGTGTAAAAATGCATTGTTCATTGTTTGTTAATGTTAGTTAATGAAAATACAGTTGTTCATTGTATATTCACGTTAGCTCAGTGCATTAACTAATGTTAACAAACACAACTTGTGATTTTAATAATGCATTAGGAAATACTGAAATTAACATTAACTAAGATTATTAAATGATGTAGAAGTTTTGTTAATTTTTGCACATCTTGTTGTTTTTTGCACATCTTATTGTTTTGCACTTTTTTTATTTCATTGCACATTTTACTCTTATTTCTCTTTTTTTTACCATATATATGCCCTTGTGTTGTGTTACTTTATATAATTTGTATTCTTATTTTTTGCACTGTCCACTGAGCGGACCTGATTCGATTACATTTCACTTCTAATTATACCCTGTATAACTTATTATGTGACGAATAAAGAAACCTTGAACCTTGAACCTTCTTAGTTCATGTTTACTAATGTTGCTAACTAATGTTTACTAATGAACCTTATTGTAAAGTTTTACCAAAGAACACAAAACAAAAAATATACACAAAAAGGTAATATTTAACAAATAAATATTAAGCAAAAATAATAAAAAACTAAAAATAAAGTAAAACTTATTTGATCCAAAGAAATGTGATTAACATTATATCTAAATACAAATTTATTAAGGTCACTGTAATATTGTGGTGCAAAAAAAAACAACATAAAAACAACTCTTCCAGAAAAAGTCCCAATTTAGATGGCTTCCCCAGCCCAGCGGGATCGCCGTCCTTCACCTTCATCTCCCTAGACCTTAGACTGTGCTTACAACAAGCTGACCCATAATCCCCGGGGAGCATTCATATAATTGCTCTGCCCTGGGTATTTTCCTGACGCGAACGGTGACGTGGCTGTACGTCTTATTCTTGCATAGCCACCGTAATCACCTCCATGCAGGCTCACATGTGAAACGGCTGCGGATGGATAAATCCATATTAGTGGTTCAGTCTGCCCCTAGGTGACTTCAGAAGACTGTATTGTCTCACACATGAAGGGCCAATGATTCACGACCCACGTAAAAGATTGAGTTTTGTTTTGGGACTGAGAACAAATATGCCAGCAACAACAAAACTCACACACAGTGTGAGGATAAAACTGAATTTTTGTTTGTGTCCTGTACTTTTTCAACCCAACACATCATGGCACTTGACTTTATTTGTGTGTTTCATTGAGAACTGATTTATTCACAGTTAAAACTAGAGCTGGCAGTGAGAGACCCGCTGATGTGCTGCCCTCATCTCTCTTGGGTCATATCACAGGAATGCACCGGCTTACCGTCTCACACTCTCAACTCTAGACCTGTATTATGAATGAGACTGTTCTGCTTTTACTGTAACCCACACAAAAGCACTGATGCGCACGCTACAAAGGGGAATATGGGCTCTTACAATAACCATAAATAAATCAACAAGCATGAAAATGAAAATGCCTCACTGATTCTAGAAAGATGGGGCAAAACACCTCCAGTGATTAGTTTTGAAAACAGCAACATTTCTACTTTTGAGATTAATCTCAGATTATCACTAGAACCTTCGTAATATAAATATTCAATGATATTATAATATTATCACTCACTACCCCTAAAACCACCTGTGCTCAGACCACAAAATATTTTAAAGAATAATATTTATTAAATATAACAAAACCTATATTTATATCAAATCAATCAATCAATCAATCAATCAATCAATCAATCAATCAATCAATGTTATTTAGATTTCAATTACGATATTTTTGCACCAAAAGTTAAATCTATATATATAGTTATATCTCAAAACATCCTAAACAGATAAATTCTAAAAATATATATATTTATATTTATTTTGCGTTTTGTCTTAAAGAATGATATGACAAAAAGTGTGTATTTCACACACACTACCATTTAAAGGTTTGGGATTCTTTTCATGTTTTTGTATATTATCTTACATTTACCAAGGCTGCATATTTTATTAAAATACAGTAAAACAATAATGTTGTGAAATATTACTAAAAATGAAAATAAAATGCTAAGTTGCTGCTCAAGAAACATTTCTTATCAATGCTGAAAACAATTGTCGCTAATTATCTTTGTCTAAATATTAATATTTTTATAATAATATTTTAGTGGTTTTAGTAGACTTTCAGGATCTAAAAGTCTTTATCCTCACTCTTGATCACTTCAACGTATCCTTGCTGAATAAAATGATTAATAAAAAACATTTTACCGACGCCAAATATTTGATCAATAATGTAAGTTCTATTAACAATTGTTCTTATTGCATCTATATATCAAATCTAATTTTCAATTCTCCACAATAGAGGAAAAGCTCTTTAGCAAACAGCAGTGCATTTACAGAGGGGAAAATACACCACTCCCATCCTCTCCCCTTCCTCCTCGTCTTCACTTTGCTAGTGCTATAATTTCCCAAATAAACAGTATGTGAAGGTCTCCATCTGTTCCCTGTACAAAGATAACTGCCTGCAGTACACTTAACATACAAACACACACAAGTGCACACACACCAACACATCTTATAGGTCCAAAAGCACGGTGCTGTGTATAGTTCTGAGGCTAATTATCTTGAAGTGTTTTTATTCCTGATATACAAACACTCCGTAATTAATTCACACACAACACAAACACAGAAAACTGTGGAACAATGGAAACCTAAGAAACGTGTTATATAGAGCAACACATAACACAATTCTAGCAGCTTTAATTCAGTATCAGATAAATACCTCTACCACATTAATCTTATGAGAAACATTTCTGTGGCACTCCTAAATGTCAAAATATTAAAAACACCAAGCTGTAGTGTTAACTACCGTTTAGTTTACCTGAGAGATTAGTAGAAGTCTGAATTTAATCAACTAATTACTTTTTGCTGGAATAGGCCAAAAACTCTAAGCTCTTTAGACGTCAAACAGCACTCTGTGACGCAACGCACATGGTGCATTAAACAGTCATTTCTAGATAATCATAATGACTTCCAGTTCTTTTAAAGCATAATGCTGGGCGGAATCTCTCCAGACACCACTGATATCATCAACGCATGTTAACGGAAATTACTTCCGAACTTGCCAGAACTTCTAAATAATTTACTGTACACCAGTTAACTTTCATCAAATAACATTTTCAGAGGAAACAAAAAGTATTTGGACACTTAAGGCACAAAAAAATATATAGGAACATAGGAACCAGCTAAATATTTCACAAAAAATATTTTGTAATAATTACTGCTGTCCTAATACTGCAATATTATTTGGTAATTACTTTACCATCTGCGACAGCTGAGGAAATTCAGGGTCTCACCAGCAATCCTGAAAACTTTCTATTCAGGGGCCAAAGAAAGTGTATTGACTCAGTGCTTCTCAGTGGGGTATGGAAACGTCTCCAATCAGGACTGCAAAGCTCTACAGAGAGTTGTTCGCTTAGTTGAGCGCATCTCAGGGTCTGCTCTCCCCTCTCTGCAGAACATCTACCTCAAACGCTGCAAAATCAGAGCTGATAAAATCAATCAAGGACTCAAATCACCCTGGTAACCGTCTCTTCACTTTACTGCCATCTGGCAAGCGCTTCCGGAGCATGATGGCAAAAACTGAGAGACTGAGGAGGAGCTTCTTCCCTCAGGCCATCAGGCTCCTAAACTCAAACTCGGTCTAATAACATCAACGTGACTCAATTTAATAATCACTTAATAATCAGTTAGATATTCATTATTCTTCACCATCTGTATTGCTGCAATGTAAATACCCTGTAAAACCTGTTTGCACATTCCTCTTGCACATCCCTGCTTATAATATTATTATTTATTAAGTCTACAGTATACTGTCCTGCACATTTTATTTTATTGCACATTTTATTATTCTTTATTTTATACCTATATTTATGTACATTCTCTTGTGTTGTGTTACATATAATCACACTGTCCATTAAACGGACCTGAATTACATTTCACTGCTGATTATATTCTGTATAATTGAGTATGTGACGAATAAAATCTTGAAAAGAAATATAATTTTTAAGTCATTACATTTATTTGTTAAACTAATAAAAGTACAAATATTATAAAAAATGTATAAATCACAATTATGATCAATTTAAATATCAATTTAAATTGTAAATAATACAAACTGAATACAAATTTGAATTTGTCAAATGGAGCATGTCCATAGTTCATGTGCTGAACTACATCTGTGGTAACATTTTTCTGCACCTGTGTGAAGTGACTTCATATATCTCCTAAAATTAGACCAGTTTATATATAAATAGTAAAAATAGCACAGAAAAGTTAGAAGTTAAAGCTAGTTCTGAGAAAATCTCTAGCATGATTAGTTTGCAGATGGGAATAGGTTTGACTTTTTGGGGTCACTGTATGTTTTCTATTTAAAGGGGTGTATGGATTTTGGTTTCTTCATGAGTTGCTTTTAAAAAAGTTTTATTTTTCTTTCTAGACAAGGAAGATCAAAAGCAGAATGATTTAGAACAACATGTCTTAACATCACTTAAAGTCAAGATATATAACAAACTAAAGTCACAATACATGGTGTTATTCTTCTACAAACTACAAGAACAACTATGGACGTGTGCCAATCAATTTAATGTTACTTTAGTGAAAGGATGAAATATGTCTCTACGTACCTTAAACAAATCAAAGAGATAATCACAGTAGCTGCTATCACTACTATGCTATCTATGGCATCAGATGTCCAACTGGCTAGCTCTATTGTTGTGGACACCCTGCCCAATCCCTTTGGCCATGCAGTTTAAGCCACTTTAATTGAGACTGGCTGTTCCCAAAACTAACAGTTTTTGGTATTAAACCAATCTTTTCCAATTAGAATCAACAATACCAATGCTAAGAGTTCACAGAGTTCTCAAAGGAGTTTAAATTATACTTTGAGTACTAATATTCATAATGAAAGAAAATGACAACAGAAACTACTTGCTCAGTCTTGTGAAATATAAACTATATGCAAAATGTTTATGTTAACTTATATACAAAACATAAGTAACCTAATAACCATAAGCTAAATACATATTTGTGATTCCAAAACTGAAGAAAAATAAATGAGTTATCCCTATTCCCTAATGTTAAATGTTGATCGTTAATGAACTTGTACGTGACTAAGCTCTATTTAATGGCATGTGATCCATAAGAGAAGAACAAAAAAGCACAGGAAATATGGAGTCTGACCCTGGGACATTCAGAAAGTAGAACCCGATGGTTCGAGGCCACATGCAAAGAGAATGTAGAAGACATTGTTTTCTTCTGGTGACCACATGAGGCTGTTCCCAAAACACTGCTGCTTTTCTTGTCAATCATGAGACTGAACAGGAATATGCCCAAAATAGACAAATAAAAGAGATTCACAGATAAAAATAGCAGGCAGAAATAATTCATGAATCAAATCAAGCTCTGTCAAAAGCATAAAAAGAACTGTTGTTAAAATTACCATGCTCTAAAATAGGGAAATATGGGAAAGTGAATCAGTTAGTCAAAGCAGCACAGTTCTGGGAGTGACTTATTGTTTAGTTGAGTTCTGAAATAAAATTATCTGAACAATCAAATGATGAAAAAGTTGACATTACATAAAAATATTAATGAAAATATTTTTGGCCATTTATTTTGAGCAACTTAAAATAGTAAACAATAAGAAATGACAATGTCAAGTTTGATGGTGAGGGTCAAACACTTAAATGCTTGCTCTAGAATCATTTGTGTTTTGGTGAAATCATTGTGTGTTGTTCAGAAATAATAGATGCTTTAGCTCTATGTAGTGTTTTTGATTATATTTTGTAGAGTTTGTGTTATGTGTTAGTGTTCTGTTCAGTGAGTTTTTTCATTATCACAAATATAAAAAGTACTTTGGTATAGAAGTAACTCTTTATAAACTTTTCAGCTTGCTCAAAAACGTACACACAAGTTAGTCAAACTAAGAAAGTTCTACGTCACTATTAAATCAAGACTTATATTAACCTAAAATGTCAGGTGATTGACCGAGGATCTAATTTCGAGTTCATTGAACATAGAATGTTTGATGAAAGCACAAACAAACTTTAAATGTGTTAATAAGATACAATTTTTCCATAAGTTGAGTAAACTCAAAAAATCCTGAATCTGTTGCCTTAAGTTTTTAAGTTCTCTCAATTTCAGATTTTTTAGAAGTGTACCTCAATTATTTGAGTTAATTAGGCCTTAAAAGTCATTGTTGCCTCTACAAATAACTTAAATCTTCATGTACTTTCTGACATTAACAGAAAAGAGTGAAAGCCATATTTAGCGAATATGCTGAATATGCAACAGAAATACAAGCGTTCACCTTATCACACAATTTCACGAAATGCAAATATTGCACTTTGCCACATAAAAGCCGTTGTAATTGGATGGCTGTTGATTTGTTTCTCTAACAAGGTAATATAATGTGTCAGTGATGTCAAAGCTTAAATGACAGGAGAGGAAATGGGCCTATTCCATCAGATTAGGTGTCATACAAAACATAACACATCGGCAAACCTCTCTTTTACATAAAGACAAATACACACAGATTAAAACACACTCCACAAGCTGGAAGAAGAGACTCTCTTAAATGCAATCACAAATTGGAAATTAGAAATGTCTATTGAGATCACTTATGAAAAGCCCATTTAAATGGTTTGATTTGCACGCACAGTATACACATTTAAATGATGGTATTATTTAATTAGACTAGCCCAAATGACAATAGTATGAATGACAGGATATGATATGGCCACTTTTACTTAATGATTGGTGTGTATGACAAGCGTTGAGTCACTGTCATGAATTACAATAAAGCAAAATAAACAGGAACCGCAGACAATAGGGTCAATATATGAGTGGAAGGAAACGCATACTGACACACACACGTCGCCCTGTACACTGATGACATCAATAAGATGTCAGTGAGATTTCCTACTGACACACACACACACACACACACACACACACACACACACACACACACACACACACACACACACTTAAACATTCTGAAAGCAAGGATATGTTTGCTTAGCTGAGAGCCGTTATTCATGGACACGGAATGAAGCATTCCTCTAGCAAAGGAGGATTGTGAATCATTAATAAGCAAATAATCATGTTAATCATCAATATACAATATCTCAGAGTTTGCAGTGATGGATGGCTGCTCAGATTATTCTTCACACATGCAGTGCATTTAAAAAGACTCAAAACTGTTGTACCAAAATAATCAGTTCTCCACAAACAATTATCACTTGCTTCTAAAATAAGCAAATACAAATGGAGAACAAGATGGGACAAGAGAACAGGGTGAGGCACTGCTTGCAAATATGCTGCAATCCAGCAGCAGTCTTCTCATGTGGAAATATCAGTCCGCCTTTTTGCCATTTTTAAGGTGATTGTACAAACGTATTGGATATAGTATTGGTCAAAATACTTTTCTCAGTTAAATTAAAAGCAGTAAAATGCAATTCCAAAATGCCATTGGCAAAACATTTTCTCTGACTGGATTTATTGACTGATGTTTACTCAAACCATTTATATTTAGCTTGTTATTATATATATATATATATATATATGTATATATTATATTATATATATATATATATAAAGTGTGTTTTAACATATATGACCCTGGACCACAAAATTCTTAAGTCGCTGGGGTATATTTGTAGCAATAGTCAAAAATACATTGTATGGGTCAAATTTATTGATTTTTCTTTTATGCCAAAAATCATTAGGACATTAAGTAAAAATCATATTCCATAATGATATATTCTACATTTCCTACCGTAAATATATCAAAACTTAATTTGTGATTTAGTAATATGCATTGCTAACAACTTAATTTGGACAACTTTAAAGGTGATTTTCTCAATATTTTGATTTATTTTTGCACCCTCAGGTTACAGATTTTCAAATAGTTGTATCTCAGCAAAATATTGTATGATCCTAACAAACCATACATCAATGCTTATTTATTCAGCTTTCAGATGATGTCGAAAAATTGACCCTTATGACTGGTTTTGTGGTCCAGGGTCACATATTTTAATATTTGATGGTGTAAACATTGGATAAAGTATATTTTATATGCATAAAAACGAATTATTTCGGTAAAATAAAAAACCTTAAAGTAGTTAACATTAAAATTTGATGACATAAAATTTACTTGAGGCCAAATCACATCTACTCTTATCTGACAAGCAGGCAACATAATGCATCAAATAATATTTAAATCTATCCCACAGTTACACTTTAACAAGTCAATGTGAGAAAGAAAGTAAATGAAAACCTACAAGGAAGAGTACTAGTGGAAGAGAATGTAAATAAAAGACAAATTCCTTAGGCAGAGTGAAACTCAATTTGTAGAAGATAAGTGGAAAAACAAAGGGGTTTAATACTTAAGAGGAAGCAGAGAGTTGCACAAGATGTTAAAAAGAGATATGGAAAACCAAACTGTTCATGTAAAAGGGAGAAGGAAACAGCAAGCAATGGGGAATAGGTTAAGAGAAGCAGAAGGAGATAGTCAAGAAGTTCTCCTTTACCCGTCTGTGTTCTTAAGTGAACTGGTGGAGCGAGACCGGGGCTTCATGATAATGCTCATTCTGGACGTGGATTTCCTTCTGCTAGCGGCTACAGCTAATCCCAGCAGTGTGTGTTTGTTTTCAGTCCTCACGTGTGTTTCCAATCGTGAACATGACTCGGTCGAGACGGCCCTGCCTCGGTTTGGTCCACTGACAGGAGCCCCTCGTGTCCCGGGACTCTCAAACTGACCGGACAGGAGTTCAAGTGTTTCTGTCACTCTGCAACCGGCTGTTATAATTCAAGACAATCCGTCTCTCCCCCACTCGCTCTCTCTCTCTCCTGAAACTCCCACCCTGTGTACTTTCCTCCCTCCCTTCCTGGCTGCAGGGCTCAATGTTTGGACTCTTGTAGTAATGATGTAGTCGGGGGTAGGGCGCTCCTCATGTTTGATATGACTGAATGGAGGAGGCAACTTAACACCTCAACTCTTGAGGTTTCAGATGACAGGGAAAAATGTACGGTAAGGGATCCCAACGGAGGGGAAGGAGTTGCACAGTAGTATGAATTCACACTGAGTCAAAAGATTTAGTGTGAAACTGCACATCCTGTGAAGCCTGGAAATTCAAAACCACTTCATCAACACAAGTCATTCACAATGAACTTATTAAAAGCACTTTCACGTACTGTGCAATGACCAGAATGTAATAATATAAGAGTCATTTAACAGATAAAACAGACAACCAGGGCTCTTCAAACATCACTGAAAGGTAAAAAAATGACTAGTACTCAATGTCATGTACCAATTTTCAATTAGAGAACTCTTCAGCAAAGAAAATTGAACACATGTGGCTGTGCTTGACTACTTTGCGGGAGCTTGTCTAACGGTTCACACATTAACCCATGCCAAGGGCCCTCAGAGGTGTTCCAGTGACGCATGACACGCATCAACCAATGACAGCGAAGCAGGGAGTATCGCTTGTAGCTCTGCTCACTTGATGGTTTCAATAAACATTTAGACAACAAGCTTGATTTCTATCTTCAGAGAAAGTTTACTGATCTAAACATGAAGTAATTAGTTTGGGAGAAATTTGTCAGTGCTAAATTATAACAAATTAAAAAAGACACTAGAATAAGACTTTAATGGTGAGTGTGTGTTTGTTTCACTACATATAGACAGTTACAGCTGATATAAGTTTGTGCACATCATTGCCCCCATGTGTTCACAAGAGATTAGAGCAGATAGCGCTAGATAAAATCAAGAACATCTCCTGACAAAGTCAATTATAGAGTGTAAAAACAGAATGTAAACACAATTAAGTATTTATTCTAAGTGCTGTGGATTTCACCAACCAATTCACTGATTCACAAGTTGACACACTTTTTACAAGAAAAAAACAGCTAAATTCAAAGAAGACGAAGAAAAAACGGCTTAACTGTTTCAGTTAGTAATGTATACAGTGCAATTATTGAACATTTCTACCATTATTGATCAGAAAAATGATTTTATTTATTGATTTAATGATGTAGGGGCTTGTTGTCACACTCTATCAGGTAATGCGAACCTGCTGTATATTGACAGTGATTTGTAAATGCTTATTTTTTCCTTTATTTTTCTTTTTGTCTAAAGTAAAAAAGGACATCTTCCACATTTAAAATGTATTAAAAGCATTTCTGCAACTTATACATACAGTCATGGCCAAAAATATCAGCACCATTGATAAATATGATCAAAGAAGACTATGAAAATGTATCTGCATTGTTAATATTTTATTAAATAAGAAGATTATTATTACCTTTTTATCTTTTATTAAAACAATTAACAAAAGTCTAACCTTTCATAGGATAATAAGAATTTAAAATGGGGGGAAATATCATTATATAATACACGTTTTTTTCTCAAATACACGTTGGACACAATTATTGGCACCCTAGAAATTCTTATGAGTAAAATATCTCTGAAGCGTATTCCCATTCATATTCACAATTTTTAGCACTTCAGGATGATTATGAACACGAAATTATCCAGCCATGGCTTCCTATTTCACAGAAATATAAATAGTGACGTGACATACAGCCAAGTATGGTGACCCATACTCGGGATTCATGCTCTGCATCCAAAGTGCACACACACAGCAGTGAACACACACACCGTGAACACACACCCAGAGCAGTGGGCAGCCATTTATGCTGCAGCGCCCGGGGAGCAGTTGAGGGTTCGGTGCCTTGCTCAAGGGCACCTCAGTCATGGTATTAAAGGTGGAAGAGAGCGCTGTACATTCACTCCACCCACCTACAATCCCTGCCGGCCCGAGACTCTAACTCACTTCCTTTGGATTATGAATCTGACTCTCTAACCATTAGGCCACAACTTGCCCTTTCTTTTTTTTAAATAGGAGGGAAAACATAAACCAAATTCCCTTAATCATCTATCACAATGAGAAAAAACAAAGAATATATTTCTGATGTGCAGCAGAGCCAAAATCATCACAACTAAAAGAACCAAAGACTTAAACTACTTCAGTCTGTGTGCACTGAATTGAATTAATACACGAGTTTCACAATTTGAGTTGAATTAATGAAATAAATTTACTTTTCCACGACATTCTAATTTATTTCGATAATCTATTGCACCTGTGTATATTAATATTTAATAAAAAAGATACCTGTAATCAATATATTGCAAATAAAAATGGGGAAAAATAATATCCAATGATTTTTTATTGCCGTATCAGAAAAAAAGACTGTTCATGGCAACATGAAACATGGAAAAAAAATGTAAAAGGTAATATATCAACAAAAATATCTATATATATATTTCTTCGACCAGCAGAAATTGTAATAAACAGACTGTGATAAACATTACATAATATAAAACATGTGACAGCTAAACCCAATATCAACATGACCCATTTGACATTTGCAAAATTAAGCCATGGCATGGTTCAATTATATAATGTATACCAGTGAGGTTGTATCATGTTTACTTGCTTACACAAGAGCAATTGCAATAATATACTCAAAATCTAGCTTGATGGATCCTTAAGACAGTAAGGATACTTAAGACAGTTATAAATACAGATGACCACTGCAAAAAAATACAAATAATAATTGATTGTTACTGATACAGCCCCAATTAGTGTGTACCTTTAACCGATTAAAAGGTACACTGTAAACCATACGATGCACCGTCTAATGTGCAATGTACCTGCTTGACTTGAACCAGCATTTCCTTTTCTTGCCATTCAGTGAGTTAATATCAAGCTGGTGGGAGCCATTCCAAGTACAAGTGCTAAAAAAGAGAGGAAGAGGAGAACCGCCAGGAGATTCACTAGCCATGGTGTCCTGAGAAAACTGACAGCTTGACTGGCCCAAAATAAGAGAGCTTCAGCTTTGCGTGAGGAGAACGTCCACGTCACTACTCTGACCTCATTCTATAATCCAATAACACCTGTCTGGCCTTCTAGCATTCGGCTGGTATGTCAGCAACACAAGCTTCCGTGCTGTAAAACTATACATGAAACTATGTCAAAAGTAAAGAAAGTAATCAGATAAAAAAAAAACAGATTACAATTCTGTAAATTCGTAAGAACAATTCTATGCATCTTAAAAAGCCAAAATCAGGAGTTTTGTCCTCCAAGTATGCAGTAATTTTCTTACTTCTGTGGTTTGGGATTAATTAAATTTCAGTTGAGCAAGACACTAGATTGTTAAATTGTTTCATATGTTTTTCAAACTAAGCATATAAAAATGTAACCAAGTTCAGAACATATTTGCATCCTTATTTCTAATTAAAGTTATGTTCTTGCACTTGAATGTATTCAAATGTTAGCTGAAGCTCAGAAAACAGATTTAAATGAAATGCGGTTATGAAATTTACCGGAGAACTTTGTCACAGAAAACCATAAAGATTTCATCATTTCAATATGTGTGTGTGTGTGTGTGTGTGTGTGTGTGTGTGTGTGTGTGTGTGTGTGTGTGTGTGTGTGTGTGTGTGTGTGTGTGTGTGTGTGTGTGTGTGTGTGTGTGTGTGTGTGTGTGTGTGTATAAAAGTTGTTGACTGATATGGATTTTTCAATGACAAGTACAAACCTATTCAAATCTACTTAAGTGAATGTTAGATTAAAAACGATTAAATGTGACAACCTCAAAAGAAACGTTTTTGAAGAAACATACACTGCACAAATATAAATGATAAACAGCTGTTTGAAAAGTTGTGTAGTGACATTTGTTTTCATTTATTGCTTTGAAAGAAAATAAAAACTCAAAGACCTTTTGTCATCGGCAGTCTTTAGGCCTTGTTAAAATTTTATAATAAAGGTTCCCTATCTGTCGGTCACTACGAGTTATGTCGTGACGACATAGGGGATTTACCTGGAAGCCCCGAACATCTCTGACTAAGAGAAAACGCCAATGAAATTGGCTAGTGGATTTTGCATACCTGAGCCACTCCCGTGCATACGGGTATATAAAGCGACAGGTGCATCCACTCATTAGATTTTTGCTTCGAGCCGAGTGGATGAGAAGAGTGCTGATCTCCACAAAGCCGTTCATCTTTGTTTTGTTCCGGTTGGCGTAGCAGTGCGATCAGCGAGTCCCTCTCATCAGCGATTCCCTGGGCACTTCAACTGAGATAGCAAATTCTAAAAGACCAAATCACGGACGATCGCGTCTTTTTCAAGATGCCGTTTCGTGTCCTTCTGAAAACCGTCGTTTTCTGTCTGCGGATGACGGACACGATCGTTGTCTTCAGTGTCTGGGCCGACACGCTGAAGCTGCATTCGTGGATGACTCATGCGTCTGTTGTGGGCGTATGAGCATGATTTCGCTGCGATCTCGCCTTTCCTTTATGAAAGGATTGGCACCCTCTGCCGCCACCCGTGCTGATCTCTCTGGCTCGAGCAGAGGAATCCCTGGTGGAATCCTCCAAGCACCCCCGGCAGTCAGACTGGGCGGAGCAGTCTGATGCCAGGCCCAATACTGGTGTTAGCTCGCCGGGTCTCGGTCAGCCCCTGTACTGGGCTAGGTGTCCGTATGGCCTGATTCGCCGGGTAATCCCATATGTGTATTCTTCCACGGTAAGGTTTCCCTCACGGTAAACCCGTGTCTTCCCTGTGACAGAGCTTCTGTCAGGTTCTGCTGGCAGCCCTCCTCCCTACTCCCTACTCCTAGGATCTGCCCCAGAGTCCAGTCGTATGTAGTACTGCCCCAAGCCTGAGCCAGTCCATATCAGTGTCTCCACATGTTACCTCCCTTCGGGCAGGATGTGGCCTCCGTAGCGCCCTTCTATGGAAGGCTCGCTTCCCTGCCGTTACGACAAGCTGTAACAACAAATAGAAAAGACCTGAAGTTGTCTTTCACTGAAGGTCGAAATCCTTCCGATTCCGTGGGGAAAGGAACAGCGGCTTGGCTCTCCAGCAGCGATGTACTCAGTGGTCGGTGGGCACCAAGGTTAGCAATTTGCACTGGGCGGTAGGAAGGTTGCAACCTCTTGCATGGCATTTGTCTGTCACGCACTCGCTTGTCAACATCTGCATGCCACAAGGTTGTGACGGGTTCAACTTGTGGCGCTTTCCATAGGACCCTTATGTCGTCACGACATAACTCGTAGTGACCGACAGATGAGGAACGTCTAGGTTACGTATGTAACCTGATGGAGGAACGAGGCGTTATGTCCCCATGCCACAATCTTGAACCATCGCTGGTTGCCAGGGACTGCGTCTCGGCTCCTCAGCGTAAAACCTAATGAGTGGATGCACCTGTCGCCCTTTTATACCCGTATGCACGGGGAGTGGCTCAGGTATGCAAAATCCACTAGCCAATTTCATTGGCGTTTTCTCTTAGTCAGAGATGTTCAGGGCTTCCAGGTAAATCCCCTATGTCGTCACGACATAACGTCTCCGTTCCCTCCATCAGGGAACGGGGGTTACGTACGTAACCTAGACGTTCTTTATTGGTATCAATGGCTCCATGAAGAACCTTTAACATCCATGGAACCTTTCAGTTGAACAAAAGGTTCTTTATAGTAAAGAGTTTTTTAGATCCAAAATGTCCTTTGCACAAAGACACAGTGGTTATTTTAAGAACTGTTTATTGAAAGGTTCTTTAGAGAACCAAAAAATGGTACTACTATGGCATCACTGCAAAAACTCATTTAGGAATCCTTATTTTTAAAACTGTAGTTGTTGTGTCATCAGCAAAGTAAGCTAAGTAAAAAAAAATTAAATGTTTATATGTATGCCCATCATCTACTTTGAATAATACAAAAGCATCATATCCTCACGATCTGCACCAGATTTGCGAGTTCTTCCTGTGAGATGTTATTTCCCTCTTCTACCAATGCAACTGCAAGTTCTCAAACACTTCTGGGGTGGGGGGGGGGGGCATGGTTTTATTTTACAGATGGTTTGCCTCTGCAAGGAGCAAGGACTATCAGCTGTCCTCCCAGTAACACCGTCTTAAGCATCTTGCATTATGGAGATTGCAGTTTATTGCTCTGGCCACATCTGCAGTCCTCATGGGCATCTTTCTTCTGGTCCTTTTCAGAGTCAGTAGAAAGGTCCCTTTAATGTCCAATGCCAAGGTATTGTAACTGTGACCTTCATTGCCTGACACTGACCTGACACAGCTGGGATCTTAAGGACAGTTCCACGGTATGCATAAACAAGCATGAAAATACAGTTCACTCTAGCATTTTTTTCCAATAAAGAGCTGTAAAGCTTGTTATATTAGATTTAAAATACAGTTTCCTGTTTAAGTGATGTTTCTTATTTTGTACTAAACAGACATACACATTTAATATTTATTATTTAGAATGTATAGCACTACAGTATAGATAGCAGATGGTAAGTGTCTGGAAATGCACTGATGCATCTCCACAAGCATTTACACCATATCACACTCCCACTCACCTATAACCAATTATTAGTAAAAAAATAATAAATCATCAGGAGTTGATCTAAGAAAAACTACGCTATTTTAAAAAGTGTTAAATATATTCTAAATCTGATAAATGTGCTAAACCTCCTACTCATAATTTCTTGGATGAAATGAAGCCATGCAGAGAGAGAGACTCAACATTAGCGGCTGACCGTGGTTGAATGAAGAACAGAACGCAGACTGTTTGAATGGGTCTGTGACACTATACTGGAAAAAATCCAGTTATATAAAATTAACTTGATTTTCCCTTTTTCTTAATCTGAAAACAGTGAATTTATACTTTGCATCTTATCTGATGTGTTTTTACCTGTCCATTCTAAGTCTGTGTTTTAATGGCAGTGTGTGTGTGTGTGTGTGTGTGTGTGTGTGTGTGTGTGTGTGTGTGTGTGTGTGTGTGTGTGCGCCTTTATTGGCATTAGCATAAGGCAGATATCTGATAGCGATTCTGTTGCCAAGCATTTGTCTTTGGCCCAATACACACTGACTTACTCTCTCTCACTTACAAACAGACACACACACACACACACACACACACACACACATACATACATTCAAATTTCTCTCAATGTGTACTGTAGTTATTGACACACACCTGCTTCTTATTGGACTGTGCAAATGTCAAAACAATTACATATATTAGTTATTAGTAGTAATGCTATGAATTAAATGAATAAAAATGTGCACACATTTGTTATGTAAGTTTCCATAATATCTGATATTTGCCCAGAACAGGTCACGAGAGCCACCCAATTCGACCTATTTATTGCCATTTATCTAACCGAGCTGTAGATAAAACAGGTTTATCGGTGACGAGAAGCATTAAAGGATCTTTAAGGAAATCAATGGGCTCATAACCAGCTGGTTATCACATCCTATTATTAGCCACAGCCTTAAACAACATCAGACATTTTTACATGCATTTTCTTTTAAATTCAACAACATGAATAAAAGTATAACCACTGACATTAAGCATTCACATAATAAGTGATCCAAACTGTCAGAAAAACATTTATTCATTCATTAATTAGCCAGGATAAACACTATGAAATATGAAACAATCTTTCCAAACTATATCCCACAAGGAAACGTTTAATGAGGACAACAAAACAAATCTCACAGTCCTAAATCGAATTATAAGTACAGCAGCGGACTATTCTGAAGCACATCACACATATAAAACTTTACCATTTTCTCCAGGGTTTGATGTCAATAGGTTTGTTGATAGCATACGGTGAGCCGTTGATGCAAGCGCTACGGTAACGGGCGATCTTCTCCAGAGAGCAAAGTTCTGAGTTTGCTGGCAAACTCATCGTCGAGTTACAATCAAAGCTGAACAGGACCAACTACAGCTGAGTAAGCTTTCCTGGGTCAGTTTCACCAGATTTCAGTATGTGAGTAAAAATGAGACTGGACTGGAGGATGAGCAGAAAGGAAGAGGAGGGATAAAGAGAGTGAGAGAAAGCAGGAGGTGGGTGAACAAGAAGCAGGTAGGTGCTGAAATCATTGGCGAGATCATTAAGCTCAATCAGCCATTAATGAACTTTAATGAAGACCATCCAGAGTCAGCGTGTAAGTGTCTAAGCCAATAAAACCCCCCACACACGTTTCATGGAATTGTCCTAATCTACTCCAATCATACGTATATTGACTCGGTGGCATTTCTAAAAAGCTTTTATGTCCTGACTCTCTGCCCTTAATCAGACAGACGGGGCTGACGCACATCAAGAACAAAGTCTCACAAATGACAAGATGCCACGGACATTATATTTCTACTTTCAGCCAATTTAACCCAGTGCAACAGCTTTAGCTTGTTAATAGTCTTGCATTTGTACTGGACCTAATGTCTTGTTATACACTGTATGTATGTAACCAATTAAACTTTGGCATTCAATGCATGCCACATGGTTTGTGCTATAGACATTAATAATTCTCCAATTTGTTGTCTGCTATGACTTATCTAAGCAATCAGGCAACAGGTCCAAACCCACATAGTGGCCCTCTAAAGCCATTCAAATAATAAATGTTAAGGAAACTGGGTTGAAATGCACTTAAAAACTATCAGAAAACCTTAACAACTGCACAGAAACGCCCTGATAACTTCAACCCCTTAACACTGTGACCAAGCACTGCTGACAGTTTGAACAGAAAACATAGTTTATAATATTCTATGTGAATATCAAAATTGAGAACATCCAGCACTAATGAATATAGAATAACTCCTGATATTATAAGCTAAACCATGAGAGATCCTAAAACAACAACTGGCAGAGCAGTGAGTTTTAGTTTTAGTACCAAGATTCCTCTCCTAATTCACTTTCACTAAACATTCTGCTTTGTTCACTAGATGGCAGCAGACCAACAGATTATTACGAGCTCAGGTCTGGTTAGCCACTGTTGGTAGACGACATAACTACAAAATAATGAGGCAAAACATCTATCTCTAGACAGCCATTCAAAAGCAAGTGCATTTTGTGACTACAGAATGTTTTATAGAAAACATATAAATGCAAACATTTATTATATAGCTGAGCCTGTCAGAAATCCTGAAGCTTAGTAACTGTATTTTGTGAATTCTGTCATACATTTTGCAGTTTCTCCTTTTGTGTTGCTTAGATGAAAGAATAACACGAGGGCATAAACACAATTAACTATTCTTGTAAGTATTGGCAAAGAACATGGAAATACCAGTAATTTAATGAGACAGATTTTCATTTGAACTGTGTTCTCAGTCTATTGTGCCTATATTGACACTGTTAGAGAAAAACACTTGCCACTATAATAATAATAACAACTCATATAAGATCCTCAAACCTCAACAATCAAATCATTATCTAATGCCAAACACCCAGATAATTCCTCAGACAATTTGTTTTTAATGATTTCGTTTTTTGCGTTAAAGTCAGAATATTAATTATTTTTAACACATTACAGTGCAGAGCTGGAATGTAATAAATAAATAACATAATACAAATATTTATAATTTACAATGAAACTAATTCAATTCGAAATTATAGTTCAGATAAAAAATATAATAAAATATAATTATTCATATATTAAATAATAATTAGAAAAACATACAAATATATTAAAAACATTCCATTAACAATATTAACAAATGCCTGCCTGCAATATTCAGTATTTTCACAAAAGACTAATATGTGGGAAAAAATCCTCTGGTTCTCCAGCTAAACCTGAGAGCAGCTTTGCAGTTGATATCTCCATTTATTACCACCAGGGAGCACTCTATCCCTTGCTGTGACACAGTTACTTTAACAAGGGTCTCTCACTCGGAACATCTCATCACAACAGGAGGAGGGGGGAATGCAGTCACAGCGATAGAGAAATGTGTCCAAGGCCAAAAACCTATTACAACATGACACTTATGTAATGATCATAGTGTTTCATAGCAAAAATCGCATTTGCACAAAGTACATGAATATATTATATACACATAAATTGAATGAGTTGCTCCGGAATGAGCTTCAGGCATCCAAGTGTGGCGAAGCCTCCACATTAACATGCGTATTTATCGTTCATTACCATCAAACGACAATCAAAGCTGCTAGTGATGAATATCCCTATAAGCTCTGCCAAGTATAGCCTATAATAAACTCAGCTTATCCAGGCTAACCTGCTATGTAATGCTACTGCCCTTTCTGAAGACAAAGTGTACAGCTTTGTTTGTACGCTGGGAGGTAGTTCCCATCATCCATCACTGTTCTTCAGTAGAAGGCGAGAAAAAGCCGCACCATCTCTCACTGTCAGCGAGCGCCACTGACGTCTCGTCTGCCTCGCAGAAACACTATTCTCTAGTCTCCAGGATCGTTATCTTGAATTTATTTTCTTGAGAGATGACAAAGATCTGGTCATGATTCTTGTACCTGTATGAACCATTCAGTAATGGACAGGAACAGGAACTCCCCCTGGAATATCCTAAGGCTAAATAACTCGCTTAAGGGCACAGAGGTGGCGAAAAGTATTATAAGCTTTCATACTACACGATTGCTGAGAAACTCGCACTTTTCATATATACTGTATATACAGCGGCTAAAATAAGTATTGAACACATCACATTTCCCCAGTAAATATGTTTCTAAAAGTGCGTTATGTAAAAAATGATGTTATGTGTAATAAAATGGAATGATACAGGGGAAATTATTGAACTAATGTAATTGATTTAATACATTGTTCAAAAGCCTTTGTTGGTAATGACAGCTTCAAGATGCTTCCTGTATGCAGAAACTAGTCGCATGCATTGCTCAGGTGTGATTTTGGCCCATTCTTCCACAGAGTCTTCAAATCTTGAAGGTTTTGTGGGCCTCTTCTATGAACTCTGATCTTTAGTTGTTCTTGTTTTTTATTGGATTCAAGTCAGGTGATTGGCTGGGCCATTCTAGCAGCTGTATTTTATTTTCTGAAACCAATCTATAGTTTCCTTGGCTGTGTTTGGGATCATTGTCACACTTGTTTCATCTTCATAATCCTGGTAATGTAGGTGTTGGGACTGAAACAGCTAATATTCATTTCCAATGACTAGGGTCAGAATTTCTTTGTCTTGGGTTTCCATGCCTTTTTGCACCTCCCTTTCTTCATGTGTTCAAAGTATTTCTGAACTTATTTTGTTTGCACATTGTAATCACTTGTTAGTATGCAAACGTAGCCCCGCCCCAAACTCACACCATTGGTCAAGCCAGAAGTTGACATGTTGGACTTTCTAAAACAAACCAGCATGTGAAAAACAAGACAGAACCACAATTGACACAACTAGAGTCCTCAACCTACCAATGACCTATTTATACACAGCTCTTCACATTAGGCTGAGATAGGAAAACATTTACATTTTAAAAATGACTTTTAAGCAAAGACAAAGGCACTAGCCCTCATCCTATGAATTAATTTAACGCACCTTGCTAACAACTAGGTGTGCATGTCTAAAGCTAATTTTCCAGCTGGTGAAACTCAATCTAATTTGTCTTCTCTACTGCCTCAAATCAGCTTTGTCGCGAAATACACAACTCTATAAAAATAAAACACAAACCGCACATGCCCTCTGGGGATGCAAGTAATGCCCTGGCTTGTAGACTGTGCAGTACCTCTGAAACAAGATGGATTTCATGACCTCCCGAGTGGAGCAGAGGGGTTAAACAACTTTCTCCTCAGTCACCAGGTGTTCGCACAGGCCGGTCGGGCTGCACACACACAGCCAGACTGTCGAGGAAGAGTGATCGGCTAATTAGCCTGTCTGCGTGTGGCCAATTGTAGCACACCTGACTGGCTTATGACATACCTCACAGTGCTGGCCTTTGGCCAAAGCTGTGTGGGAATCGGTTTACTCTGTAACCTGTGTGTGGTGGGATGTGATTTGTGCTGTGTGTATATGTATGTGTGTGTGTTAATCGACCAACAATATTTCTCTTGGTATGGGTTAAACACAAATTCCTATAATGTGTATTGCCAATATTTAAATGAGCAGTTCATCGTTTATTTACCTTCTAAGCAACACAAAAGAAGAAATTGAGAAAATATTATGCTTATTATGTGTTTTATAAATTTAATAAATAAATATAATTTAAATTTAATTAAACAGTAAACCTTTCTTTTATGTCTATGGAAAAAAAAGCCACATGTGTTTGGAACAACATGACTGAGAGTATTATGAATTGTGCTTTAAATTTTAAGTAACTGTATTGCAATGCACAAAAAAACAATCCTCAGTTTCACCTTGTGTAACCACAGAGCTAAAAATGCTCTACAGAATAAGAAACATTTTTCACAACTGCTGGTAGTGGGTTTAAATGAACAAGACAGCTTGAATGCCATATGCGTCTGACCATGAACTCAACAAACAGATGAATTAATTATGGCAGGCACAGTGTGAACTGAACCGTTAATGACAAAACAGACAGATGAAACAGTCACTAACTTCTGTCACCGCTTGATGAACATTCCTCCATGGGAATTTTTGTGTGAACTAACAAGGATTTGTGGAACCCTCTTTGTCTCATCAATTTCAGTTTCTCAAGAAAACATGGTATTACTGTATCAAAGACATCAGTAATGCCTGAAGAAAACTATCCATTAGCATTCACATTCATCTCTATGGCAGTTGTTCAATTGGCGCAGAACCCCTTTTAAATGGATAGTTCATACAAAAAAGACAATTTGCTCGAAATTTACCTCAGGCCATCCAAGATGTAGATGAGTTTCTTCATCCCTAACATCACAATAATGCTGAATAATGGATTTGTTTCTTATAAACCTACAGCTTTTCACCCCACAAGGTGTTAATTGATGGACAGGAGTGGTGTGGATGAATATTGTGATGTTTTTATTAGCTGTTTAGACTCTCATTCTGACGGCACCCATTCACTGCAGAGGATCCATTGGTGAGCAAGTGATGTAATGCTACATTTCTCAAATCTATTCAGATGAAGAAACAAACTCATCTACATATTGGATGGCGTGAAAGTGAGTACATTTATAAAAAAAACAATATTTTTGGATGAATTATTCCTTTAAGATGACATTTAATCTTCCATCTTTGCGCATAGGAACCACTGAAATTTTTGAACCAATCACTTCAGTCGTTAATGCCATTTGACTAATCATGACAACACAAGAACATGCACTAAGCCCTCGCTAGCTACTATCCTGAGCTGTAACATGTGAAACTGTGAAGTCTCACACTTTTAAGAGGCTCCAGAAAGAACTGGGCAATGAAAAACACCAACTGCAATAATATATCATATTTGTTCCTTGCAAAAAAAAAAAACCTTCTCAGAATCCATGTCTAATTTTGAAAGACCATCAATGGATGGTCACGATGATTTTAGAACCTGATAGTTTTGTTTATCTGGATCAAACCTTTGAGCACTTGGACATGCAGCTAAATTTGAAGTAAAATTGCTTTCTTTTTTCATTCTTTTAAAGATGCAATTTGTGGCCTAAAAGATATTATTCAGAAGATCAAAGTATAATAGCTGGCTGCCTTGCATGTGTGATTATATGACTCATTTAAGCATTAAATAATCAGGAAAATGTTACAGGCTGGTTATCTCATTGGGTGGAGTCAAGAGCTCTCAGCCTCTGTGATAAATCTTATATACGCTCGAGGAGCTCCGAGTCTGGGGCTTCAGGGCTCTATCACAGATGAAAGTCAGTTTCAATAAAACATATTTCAATCATGATGCACAAAGAAAATCAACAAGTGACTTTTCCAAAGCCCAAATGTTGTTTTATCACTGAATATTAATGTAAAATGACATTTTTACAACCAGCAAGGCTTTTAAAATGCAAGGCAAATGTTATTACATCTGTATTCAAGCTTATTTCATAATCTTTAAAGACTCAGCAGAGCGAGAGCAACAAAATAGTCTAACTCTATTCAGTGTTACCAAGGTTACTGGAGATGCGCTCAAGGAAAACCCAAATGACAAGTCTCTGAAAGGACAAAAACAAAGTCTTACAGACAGTCACTAACAAAGACAGACAAGAGAGAGCAACATCCAGCACTGTAGTACTGTTGTACAAATGGGTATGTTGCACATAGATTTGAATATTCAACTAACACAGCCGAACATAGCCCGCATTTCTGTATATTATTTGATTTGAAGCTAGGATACAAAAGAGAACACCTAAACATTGACAGCACAACAGTAGACTACACAAGTGTTCACAAAGCTCAAAATCACACAGCCTCAAATAAGCATTCTAGCTATTTTACTATTCTAGCTATTTTAGCTATTTTTAGCCAGTTTTTGTAGCTGGTGTTCTCCTGTGAAGATACTAGCAGCATGTGGCTGTTGTAATAGAATTACACTGACACAAAGCTGAATGATGTCATATCATGACAGTATGAGAGCATAATGATGACATCATCAGCACAGGCTCTAGAACAAGACTCTGCAGTTGAAAGACATTTAGTAGATGCTTGTATATCTATTAATAATTCATCATAAATATATCAAAATGAATATAAAATTGTCTGTGCATTCAGATTTAATACCTTGAGTTTTTCCTTTTAAAGCCAAAAAACCTCTATGTTTTAACCTTAATTTTTTAATTAAGTTCTCTAAATTCTGATTGGCTGAGCCTGTGAGTTTACATTCTATATTCAAGGCCATATGAAATTAACACTAGTTGCTTTTAGTCCATGCTAGACTTTATGCTAGTTTAAATGTCCAAATGCTACCAAAATCAGTTTTAGTTTTATTTTTTCCAAAACTAAAAAAATATTGATGACTCATTTTGCACTGCACAGATTTTTGTCCAATCAAATGCTCTACAATGAGAATGTCTCTCTTTCCCTCGTGCTATCAGCAACAAGCAAAACCACTGATTACAAAGAGTTAACCTGAGTGTGCAAATACAGATTGCTTTGACTGACAATCATCCAGACTTTTAATTATACATCTGATGCATTTGTTTTGGATGTAATTAGCCCATACATTTGCTAAACTTGTTGTGACATCCAAATAAAATCTATTATCTATCACATTTCCAACAATTCAAACTACTGGCAAGAGAAGCTTGTTTTTTTTTTTTTAACAGGAAAGGCAGGGTGTAATTTGAGTACAGCACAACTTTGTTTTGAATCAAGGATGACGCAAAACATGAAAATGGGTTGACTGAAAGTCATAATACATCTACAACAAGGATGAGGTGTTTTCTTCCAGAATTTCTAAATAAACTATAAACCAGACTTTCACTTTCACTCATTTGTAAAAAAAAAAAAATAGTTAGCTAAATTAATTACTGAATATATAAAAGCACATTCAAATCTACAGCAAGGATAAACTTCGAAACTGTCTTCTACAAGAACTTGAAAATAATATCAAACTATGAACTAGACTTTAACTTTCACTAGCTATGTTTGTCTCAAAGCTATGCGTAACAGAAGGTTTTCTATTGAAAATCCTATGTCATTTGTTGCTGGTTGTAATCTTTGTGTGGGAATCTGGCCCTCAGAATATACAGACAACACTGTATCTTAACTGTTACAGGTATTGTAAACCTCAAAGGCTCGCGATTCAGAAGAACCTGGAGGCTAAATGGCAGCATCAGTGAGGAAGGACCAGAGAAGATAAGAAGAAACACATCCACAGAAGCGTGTCATTGAATGTAAATCTCAAAACAAATGCTCCTTGCCTCTCTGATGCTCCCCGCTGGAATGCTTCATGGACGTTCTTTCTGTGTAACGTCACACTTAAGCTTTTTATGCTATGTTATGCCATAAGCATTTCCACAATAATCACACAGCAATACTGACCTTTCTCTCTCTAAGGATGAAATGGTCTGTGAGAGGATGTTGAGGAGCACAATGCAAGTTGAAAAAGTCAAGGGCTATTTCCTCTTAAAAGCTGCTGAATAAAAGTGACATGGGTTCCTGGGCTTAGACTTGAGAGTAGAAAATGATATACTGTTGAAAACTATATCTGGTTGATATATACTGTATACACTGTATTTCAGATTTCATCAACATTATAAAGTGTTCAATTGCTCCCGTCATATGGCACTGTCAGTTCAGACAAGGAAGGCAATACTCATTTCATCTGTTTATTTATCTGATTACTCAGCTTGTTTACTCTCTCTCGCTCTCTATATATATATATATATATATATATATATTAATTAATGAATTTGTACAAAAGCAAGTGAAGTATCTGACCAATGCAGGTAAAATGGCTTGCTGCTGAATGTGAATAATGTCAAAAGAATATTTTCTGTTTGTGAAGATAAAACTTCTCAATTTCATGTGAATTGTACTGTTCAGTGAGGCATACACAATATAAAAAATGGAAACTGAAAGATCAATACAGACTTATGAAATATCTGATGGAGAGTTCAAAACTCATTTTCTATACTTGACTGCCTCTAGTTCTGGTTTTGATACAAATATTTTCTTCTAGTACTTTCTACTATACACATAGTAGTAAATATTACAAACAAATACAATTCAATATTTAAAGAACTAAGCATCACATTTGCATGTTCACGGTTCTCTGATGTTGGTTATATGGTCACATGACATGCAGGTAAACAAATAAATTATTGAATTTATTCAGTAAGTGTTTTATTTTGAATCATTTTAAAATTATTTGTTTTAATTTAACATTTTGTTCTGATTTAAATGTGATTCTGATTTAAAAACCCAGTTTGGGAAACATTGACGTAATATGATGTTTAGTGCACTTCATGATGTTGATAACAACAAATAGAAATATATTGTCTAACTGTATTTTTATATCAATATGGCACAGGATTATCCTATTTAAATCAATGTGAAAAACGAGATAGGTCAAAAGTAACTAAGTATCTAAAATGTCAATTAATTGCGACCCTTCTCCTCCACAGATAAACAGTAGCCAAATAAACATGTATAAAGTGAATCGTCTTCATATTTCTCGACACTTAAGGTGTCAAAATAAAATAAAAGGCTCTCGTATGGGATTCACACCTGTGAGCCACCAATCCCACCCCTGCAGTTGTAAGATGGCTTTTTACAGCACTAATGGCGATGAAACGGAAGGCTGTGCGTCACACGCTTTCAAGGACGGATGGCACCTTGGATCAACGACAGTATTTTACAGCACCATGAACCCTGAGTGCATGCATGGGAGGGGGGTCTCTGAGCGATCTCTATTCCTCATAAAACCAAGAGAACATTGGAAGTGTTCATGCTCATTATTTCAAGTCCACTTCTACACTGTCTGAGAAGTCTTTCAGCACATGGGGCACTCCAAATGAACTGGGGTTGTAGCTTATTTGTTCCTGAGCAAGCTGTTCTCTGGATTACCTCTAGTGCTATGTGATATGCCACGCAAAAGTGCATGCTGGGAGCTCACAATAAGCCATTGACCGCACAAACTCGAAGGCATTATTACAATTATCCTGCTACAATGTTGTTTTTGACTTTAAATTAATGACTTTGTGTGCCTAAAAGACAAGCATCACAAAAATAACTGAAAATTAGCATAGCGACTGCTGTCATCGCAAACAAATAAACAACACTGAAAAGGTGCTGTTAAGTAGGGCTGAAAGTTGCACTTAAAGTAACAATGCTGTTTTTTGGGTTAGTCACGCATCCCTTGTCCCCCTTAAGGGAAGCTACAGCACAAATCCTTAGCGTATGTTCCTGTCGCATCCGTTGGCGATAAGCTATCGTCAACCGCACAAACAGATTGTGTAAGCCTGACTATCCATGGATGAAATGCAGCAGCCCACACACTGACATGAGAGATGTTTTGAAATGCACAGGATTTATGACGGCAGCGATGAATCGTGTTAGCATTGGTGGGCCGCTATCGATGCTAGCCGCTTCAGGCGCTATTCTTCCTGCATCAACAAGGTTGGAAATACGGACGGAGCTGCTTGCCGCCCGCTCGACACTGTGTTCTTATTGTGAACTAATAGCGAGACACCCACTCGTTCTTCACTGTTGTCAAGGAGCCCAGCGGCAGATTCAATAAAGCGTCTATCAGCCAAGCCTCTCCGCTGAGCTAAAGGGATGAGAAGTGCTACACAAGCGCCTGTATTTCCAGGGAAAATCAGCGTCTTGGCAAGTCCACGGTCAGGGATTACGTGATGGGCCTGCAGTGAATCCCTGTATTTGAAAGAAGAGAGAGCTGCTGTAAAGCAGTCATATTTTTCATCATAGAAAAGAAACCAGTGCCATTTTTCAATTTAATTAACAGATAGCATAATGCTGACTATTTCAAATTATTTTTGCAAAATATCAAATTATTGAATGAATTGTTAAATAAGACCAAAAAAGAAATATGTAAGTCTCATACAGATTTGTTCATTTTGGGCCAGATTCACTAAGCAGGCCAAATTAGCTTTAGACACAATTCCATAAAAGTGGCGATTGGAGGGAAAATGATGTGGGTGATTTACTGACAATGCGCACATTAAAGAAAACAGATGCAGTCAGATCATTTCCATAATGACCAGCACAATCTACCAAGAGCAGAGAAAATTAACGCCTGCTTTAAGACATACTATTTTTTGGTGTTAAAACATGGCGCAAATACCAGTAATTTGATGAGTGCATCTTGTCAATCGTTAATAAATCGTTAGTACTGTAAATCTCATTGCGTGATTCAATTTAATACTCTCCTCCCATAAATTTTGCATCTGAAAGGAAACTCCTATGAATGCATATTTAATAAGGTCAGGCGCAAAAATAACTGTGTCCACACCTTTTACTTGGACACAATATGTGTCCATAACAACAAAATATGATTTGCACTGGCACAAGCTGTTAGTATATCTGGCCCAAAATCTGTATGCTAATTTGCATGTAGAAATACAGACTGTTTAATAATACAGATTAATCAGAAATACTGAATTAATAAGTTACATACACTACTATTTAAGAGTTTTGGGCTTATAAAATAAAATTAATTATTTTGTTCAGCAAGGATAAATTAAATTGGTTAAAATTGAAAAACATTTATTATATTACCAAAAAATGTATAAATAAATACTGTTCTTTTGAACATTCTATTTATCAAATAATCCTGAAATAAATGTATAACTGTTTCCACACAAAAAATATATATATATTAATAATTTCAACATTGATAATACTAGGAAATGTTTCTTGAGCACCAAATCAGCATATTAGAATGATTTATGAATAATCATGAGACACTGAATACAGGAATATATTACATTTTAAAATATACAACAATATTTCACAATATTTCACAATACTACTGTTTTACTGCATTTTAAACAGTCGTATATTTGCTTTTTATATTTGTATATACGTTGTATGAAAATAATATATTATTGTAATATTATATGAATTATATTACATACAAAATTTAATAAATAAAATAATTGTACACTAAACTTGGATTATTCAAATATAAACAATGCATCTCATTCTTAAGGCAATGAACTAGAAATGAGTAAAATCCACACTTTTATTTTACAGTGCTTTTATAGAAGTTTTGCTCTGATAGGCTTACAAACACATACCACTCTGATGAAATTATAACCGCCTCCCTTGCTAATCTGCTTTTGATATATACCCTCATCTGTGAACCTGCTCAGGCGTTTAATGCTGGATGAGGCCGCAGGAAATGAGTCCATCATTAAGCAGTAAATTTACCCTGAATGGCAAGCAGGCGGATGAGAGCCCAGCAACCTGTGCCTGAGCATCAATTCACACAACTGACACGCATACACACTCAAATGGACATGTGCTCTCATTCATATATATTACAACACAACCAAAACAATGAGCGTGTAAATAGTGCTGGATGTTCTTTGACGCATTGCTGTATTGTGGACGCTGCCAAACCAAAAACACAAACGCACATTACATGCTAAAGGAAATTCTCACCATATCCAGGAATGCCTTCGGAGAGGAAGGCTGCTCAAGCGTATCATTCTCTCCTCTCGAACCCTGTGATTGCGGCCGGACTTCATTGAACGACAGACTTTCAAGAGTTTCTCAACAAGCTCTTCATGAATCCTTCTCATTGAGAGGAAAGACTAAGCGACTACTGTGGGTTTAAGTTGTGTCTGTGTCCATAATATCTTACTGCGATTGTGCCATGTGAAGTCTGGTTTGGTAAATCCGCTGCGAATTGGCCATAGTTTAATGATGATGAAGAAAAAAACATAACATGTTACAAAATCAATAATCAAGCTACTCTATTAAGCATTTAAGAGAAGACAAATTAAATCCCTTTAAATTTTACAGTGGATTCCATAACTAAATACAGAAGCCTCTGACGGAGCGAGCCGAGTTGTTCCTGTCCCAACTGAGGTTCATTGTGTTTATATGGAAAACGCTTGACCACATTCCTCCTTCCTATCCACATGACGATATCAAATCTTTGTTTTTTCCTGTTGCCAGCGATTTATTTCCTCTCATATCACAGAGGGCAGGGCGCTAGAGTTCAGCAAGTATATACTGCCCTAAATCAGTGTTTCAATCACATAAGCTTTATCCACCTTTTTCCTGAACATTAAAGTCTGTTTTGTTTTCCTGGTGTTTTACGTCAGTGATTCACGTACCTCAGGGGTACATAAATCTTCTTAGAAGTAAGGGAAGTTTCTACACACTTTAAAATAGTAGGTTTCTAAATGTTGGCTTTTGCAGTGATGCCATTTCAACGAAAAGTTCCAAAAATAACAATATTTCTTAGAATCTAATGAACCTTTTGTGCTTTTCCATGGATGGTAAAGGTTCTTCATGGAACCATAGATGCCAATAAGGAATATCTTACCACAGAAGAAAATCAGGTTTTGCAATTACATTATTGTGAGTGAATGGTTTTTGGGTGAACCATCTCTTAAAATGTCAGCGCAGTCAACAGATATAAAAGATAGATAAAAAGTATTCCATAGATACCCCCTTTCACACAATCGTCTCATATATTTGGTCATATTTTTGTTTTGTTACTGCATTATTAATCATTTTCTTATCTGTTTTTGTTGCGGAGGCAATGTCTCCCTTGAACAAAACATCCCTGGTGTATGAGTGTGTGGGAGGAAAACACATTGCAGGCCTGGGTGAGACTACTGTTCCTGCGCAGATATACTTCCCTGTCGGCATGTGGTCATCCTCTTCGACCCCATAATGAGAGCCCCTGCTGCCCTCTTCGTTCCAGTAGCTAAAGCATATCGATTCTGTCAGTGCAAGCTACACTCTAGCTTTTTAACACAACAAATGACGCCTCAAACTGAGAGGGAAAGAGAGAAGAGCTCGGGATTCTGCACTGGGATATGGTGAGAAGACAGTGAGATGCTCATGAGTTGATCTGTGACTCGATATCTCTCTTTTTTCATATACCCACACAGATCAGCCATCTCATCAGCCCTATTTCATTCTATTTTCATTTAATAGCATCGAACATTTTAATATCAAAATATCACAAGAATTGGCATCTGCCAACAAAAATGCAAGACATTTTGAAGTCTGTATGATTTTTAGAAATGCTTTTGAAGGAAGTCTCATATGTTCACCCAGGTTGCATTATTAAATGAAAGATGCCCTAAAAACAGTAGTATTGTGAAATGTAATTGCAATTTAAAATAACTTTTCTATTTTAATATATTTTAAAATGTCCTTTTTTCCTGTAATGGCAAATCTGAATTTTCAGCATCATTACCGCAGTCTTCGGTATTACATGATAATTCAGAAATCATTCTAATATGCTGATCTGGTACTCAAGTAATATTTCTTATTATCAATATTAAAACATGAATAAAAAGATCAAAAGACAGCATTTATTTGAGACAGAATGTTTTGTACTGATGTAAATGTCTTTACTGTCAATTTTGATCAACTTAATCTATACTGAATATTAAAGTATCAATTTGTCAACAAAAAAAAAAACATTTTAGGTGTTCCATTTCAATGGTTCTAATGCATGCGGTTCGATCTGTCTACATCAGCTAAAACTGACAGAAAACAGGCGCAGAAGATCATTTTAAAAAGTCTCCTGGGAGTAGATTAGAAGAGAGAATAGAAGAGAGAGTTTCTTTCTTTGTGAAAGAAGTTTCAATTATATCCAGCAATGTAACTCTTTGCTGTCAAGTCTTGTCACAAAATAGCTCATTTGCTATTATTGTACAATAAAGGCATTGTAGAATTTAAGCACAAAAAACCTACACACTTGTTTTAACACAGTGGTTCTCGACTGATTTAACATTGGACATCAAGTGGCTATTGTTCAATGTACAAAAGAACAATAAACTACTGAATTGGAAATTCAGAAAGAACAATAGCCAAAGTCTAACATATTTAACAGTCTAACGTGAAACAAACTTAATGCTCCTGAATACACTAAATGCACAGCATATTACATAAATACTTTATATCAATGATGTGTGTATGGATGCTTTTGCTCTTTGCATTATTCATCACAAAACACACATAGGCACAAACATGTACATCTTTATTAGCTTATTTATTGTTTTCTCCTCATTATGCATGATAATATTTAGTTTCATTGTTTTGTTTTTCTCCAGCAGTTCACGACCCTATCATTATAGACCTACACCCATTATCAGATCACAACCCACCACTGCTTTAGCTACCGTCTGCCATATATCTGTCAAATGCTGATTTATAAAACTGCTTAAAATCACCTCCCTGTTCTTCCCTTCAATTGCATTTACAGCAGGTATGCCACAAGTCACATTTTATACTCTTCATTGCATAACATCCGTTAGGATAAAAGCTTTTAGAGTTAAAAATCCACAGAGCATAAATTTATAGACGCACCACTGAACTGCAACCAGGTTATAGTGCATTATGCAATAGCTTCTTTCCTTTTTTACACATGATCTGTGACCATTATCAATCACCGTTTCCACTTCATTCACTCATTAATTTGGTGCACTTACTGACAGCGAGAGCTAAATGAAATGCATGCTGGTATTTGCATTGGGTGTGATCACTGAAGAGCGAGAGAGGGAGATGTTATGACTCCTGAAGGAGGGTCCTACTCGGGCTGCTCACACTAGTCCTTCTCCCAGCCCCCAAAATAGACTTTCTGCATTGCGCCAACAGTCCTTATCTTGCTGTCTGATGTTTATGTTATCTCTCTACAGTGGGATCTTTCTCCTCCTTTCAGCACTCACATTTCATTTTCACAAACAGGGCCACCAGGATAGAGTCAAATAGCCGCACCTGAGGTCTTAAAACAAAAGCACTTCATAAACATAGGCCCTTAAAAGCATCATGACCGCAGGGTGATCTATTAGACTCTTAGCTCAGGTTTTACAGATTCATAGGAGTCTATAAACAACTGAATGGTTTCAGTAAAGGTCCTAAGAGAAGAACAAATGCCAATGCACAACCTTTGCTTGCCAACATATTTCTAAAAACTACACATATCATCATATATTCCTCAACAACTTGTTCATCTGAGCTGCAACACCAATTAAATTTACAGTGCAAAACAGACAGTGCAGTCAATATAGTTTTAATATAAATCAATGACTTTAAATAACCGATTCCTTTAGTGAATCAAATAACATGCTGCGCAACCAGGATAGTCTGATTCACAAATACTCTTCTGAACTGGTTCTTTTTAGTTAATCGAAAACAAACTGTGCACCCAATGAAGTCCAGTTCTCAAACATAGAGTACGACTCCTTCAGTTTTTATCTAGGTGAGTCAAAAACTCAAACAGTTCAATCAGTGTAGGCTGACCCCAAACCAAATTACTCCAATGAGTCAGTTCATTTTAGTGAATCAAACATGCTCAGCTTTCCAAATAGGCAGGAGCATTTACTGACTGGGGTATATTTGTAGCAATAGCCAAAAATATACTGTATGGGTCAAAATTATAAATTTTAATTTAGCCAAAATAATTAAGGATATTAAAGATCATGTTCCATGAATATATTTTTTAATTTCTTACCGTAAATATATCAAAATGTATTTTTTTAATTAGTAATATGCATTGCTAAGAACTACATTTGGACAATTTTAAAGGAGATTTTCTCAATATTTCGATTTTTTTGCACCCTCAGATTCCATATTTTCTGATTGTCTGATCCTAACAAACCATACAGCAATGGAAAGCTTATTTATTACACTTTTGGATGATGTATAAATCTACATGTAAAAAAATTGACACATAAGACTGGTTTTGTGGTCCAGGGTCACATTTTGGTTTGTTTAGTTTTGTTTTCTAATATATAGGCCATTTATTGGGTTATATTTATGCTGCTTCTAAAAAGACTTTGGCAAGAACAGTTTTTTAAAAATGATTTATTGTTTATATAATCTCATTAGTTGGTGATGGAACTGCATTTATTTTTTCCAAATATTTATTCCTAAGAGTATTAAAAGAGTCATTGGAACCATAAAGGGACATTAATTGTTAAGATGAATTGGAACTAGAAGCATAAAATTCTTCATGATTCACATTCCTAAATGAGTCTAATTTACATAGAAAGAAGGTGTACTTGCTCTGAATGACAATTGCTTAATTTAAATATTGACAATGTAATACTTTTTGCCTTGCATTTCTGAACATTTTGAAATTGTTGTTCAGGAAAATATTTTCTCATAATTGATTAAAGGTGTTCAACTTGACTCATTATAAAAATAACAACATCGATATATGCACAGGAAGCCCAGGCATGTTTTAACCTGTAATGACAGCAACAGGATGTAAAACAAGGCACAATGTACCGTTGTTAATGAAATGCATGTAAATGAGCTCTTGTGTAAATCATGTGAAACATAACCTGTCTCCAAAATTATAACCCAATTTATGTGCCTGAAAGAAGCAGCAGCCAAATATCTTTATTATATTGCAGGCTAATGAATTACTCACGTCCAGAGACTAATTTGCATAATTCCAATTCTCACCCAAAGGCATTATACTGGCTGATTCCTGAATTCTGTTACTGTTGTAAAAACAAAACCCCACAGTGTGAAGAAGGTGGGAGATGGTGAAATAAATTGAAAGAAATCTTCAAAGAGCCATTGGAATGAAAAAGTAAGATAATATCGTGGCTATCGATGTCATACGAGTCTCGTCTGCTATCTGTCCTCAGGACTGTGTAATTACTGTCACAATGTAATTAACCTTCACCTCATCTTGATGGATACTTGGGTTCTCACAGCATATTGGAGCTGACAATGGAAGCAAGTGTACAGCCATGTCCGATAACGGTCTGGGAGATGATTTGGTGAACCGCAGGTAGCATTTAAATGTCACGGGTCAAAATGCTACATGGGTAAAGAAATAAAACATCCTAAAGGAAAAAATTATAAAATAAAATAAGAGAAGAGAAAGGAGAAAAATCTTTATCTTTAAAATCTCTCTCTCTATATATATATATATCTCTCTCTCTCTCTCTCTCCAAAAAAAAAAAAAAAGAATTTGTCATGCCATTTTGCTGTGTACTGAACCTATTCACTGCTCCATCAATGTTTCATGCCAAATCGCTATATTTCATTAAAATGTACCTCACTCTCCTGACCTCACAAAGAGGAGCTCTACGACACACACTATATATATATAGCCTTTGGCGTTCCTTGTTACACAGTGCCTCCTGAAACCCGGGTTTGAGACCGCTGTGATGGTGCGGACCGGGGAGGGTTTAATCTCATTGTTTAACATGTTCAGACTGAGCCAACAGCCCATTTTAACATGATATAACTGAATATTAACAAAATGTATGGGTCTAGGTAAAAATGTCATTTTCATGAAAACTATTAAAATGGATTTATAGCTATTTGTAAAAGAGCTCTTCATATATATATATATATATACACATACACATTTTTTAATGTTAATTGTATTATTATACAAGTACTCTTTAAGTATATATTATATATTAAATACATTTCAAATTTTTAGATTTATATACACACACACACACACATATATATATATATATATATACAGTAACTCACAGAAGGGAGTACACCACTCACATTTTTGTAAATATTTTATTATAGCTTTTCATGTGACAACACTGACAAATGACACTTTGCTACAATATAAAGGAGTGTACAGTGACTTTGAAGTGTAAATTTGTTGGTACCCCTCAAAAAACTGCTGAACACACAAACAACCATTAATGTTTAAACCGCTAGCCACAAAAGTGAAAAGAAAGTATCCTAAGTGAAAATGTCCAAATTGTGGGCCCAAAGTGCCAATATTTTGTGTGGCCACCATTATTTACCAGCACTGACTTAACCCTCTTGAGCATGGAGTTCACCTGAACTTCACAGGTTGCCACTGGATTCCTCTGCAGCAATGCTGGCAGCACTCATACATCTACATCAAGGTAGCCTGGAGGGGAGGTATCCACAAAACATCAACTGGTCACTGGGGTTCCTCAGGGATCGGTTATAGGACCACTCCTCTTCTCCACATACACTACATCACTGGGTCCCATCATACAGGCATATGGTTTCTCATACCATTGCTATGCTGATGACACACAGCTCTATCTCTCATTCAGGACCAGATGATCCAACGGTAGCTACACGGATCTCAGGCTGCCTGGCGGACATCTCTGCATGGATGAAAGAACATCACCTACAGCTGCTGGTGGTGGTGATATGTGGGGACTTGGCACACTTTGTCTTCCCTGCCACTCCAACTCTACAGCATGATTTCACCATCCAGCTAGGTTCTGCTAAACATGTCCATCCCAGAGTACATTGGTGTACAATTTTTGATGACCATGTCAATATGACCACATTGCAAAACTGCTCGATCTTGCAGGTTTGCACTACATAATATCAGAAAGATCAGGCCCTTCCTTACACAGCAGGCACAACTACTTGTCCAAGGCCCTTGTCATTTCTAGTCTGGACTACTGCAATGCTCTTCTAGCTGGACTTCCATCATGCATAATCAAACCTTTACAGATCATTCAGAATACAGCGGGCTGGTTTTCTGAACCCAAAAGAGCCCATGTCACATATTTATCTCCCTGCACTGGTGAGAGGCCTGTAAGCTCGCATCAAGTTCAAGACACTGATGCTTGCATATAGAACAAAAAATCAGCACCTGCCTACTTCACTCCCTTATGACAATATACATTTCCAGAAGTCTGAGATCTGCGTAAGTATTGTGGTGCCATCACAGAGAGGCACAAAATCACTCTCCAGAACATTTTCATTCACCGTTCCTGGCTGGTGGAATGAACTTAACACCCTCATCCAGAGTGCTGAATCCCTGACAATTTTCAAGCGACACCTGAAAACTAATCTCTTCCGTCATCACTTGACTTCATCTTAAAAAAAAAAAAACACCTTCGCTTTCCTTAACTTTGCTCTCTTTTCCCTAAACTCTCACCGCCTGGCTAGAATTTGCTCTGAACAATGCCTAGAAATTTGTATTACAAGCACTTCCTTTGTCTGTTTGCCTCTTTATAATGTATTGCTTTTTGTATTCCTCAATTGTAAGTCGCTTTGGATTAAAGCGTCTGCTAAATGAATAAATGTAAATGTAAATGTAATCTATTTTCAAAACACAACCTCTGGATATGACGCTGAGCATGCGCACTCAAAATCTCTTTGGCCCCATGGCGAGGCCTGTTCTGAGTGGAACCTGTCCTGTTAACAGCTCCGCTGTATGTCTTGGCCACCGTGCTTCACAGTTTCAGGTCTTCAGGGTCTTTATGCAACTCAGCATTCTTATTCTCCTATCTATCGACAAGTTGCATTTAGAAACAAAGATGAAGTTCTCATCTGAATGCATACCTTGACTCTAGGGTCAAACAACTAAAAATCAAGTCAGAAATCTTGGGGTGATTCTGGAGACAGACTGGCTTTAGTAGTCATGTCAAAGCAGTAACTAAATCAGCATACTATCATCTCAAAAACATTGCAAGAATTAGATGTTTTGTTTCCAGTCAAGACTTGGAGAAACTTGTTCATGCCTTTATCACCAGCAGGTGGATTATTGTAATGGTCTCCTCACCGGCCTTCCAAAGAAGACCATTAGACAGCTGCAGCTCATCCACGCTGCTGCCAGGATACTGACTAGAACCAGAAAATCTGAGCATATCACACCAGTCCTCAGGTCCTTACACTGGCTTCCAGTTACATTTAGGATTGATTTTAAAGTACTTTTACCTATTGCAGATTCAGTCACTCAATGGTCTAGGACCTAAATATATGGCAGATATGCTCACTGAATATAAACCTAACAGACCACTCAGATCATTAGGATCGTCAGTTTGAGAAATACCAAGGGTTCACACAAAACAAGAGTCCGCTTTTAGCTATTATGCACAGCTGGAACCAGCTTGAAGAGATCAGATGTGCTAAAACATTAGCCACATTTAAATCCATACTCAACAATCTATTTAGCTGTGCATTTGTTGAATGAGCACTGTGCTACATCCACTGAATGCATTATTTTATGTATAATCCTTTTCTATTTAACTGTTTTAAATTTCATTTTAAATCAATTTTG